>CM072878.1:14550000-15778750 GCA_036937835.1 Pampus argenteus
GAAAACATTTCCTCATTTCTCCACAGTAGTGCTGCCTCCTGTCTGATGGATTGAAACAGAATGGAGGGACGTGACCAGAAAGAAATAGAGGTTATATCAGGAGATCTCATATAAACACCATGTTTTCTATCTCAAAATATCCCCCTATACGCTACACAACATCTTTATCGTGCAAACCCTCACATATTTTATGGTTTTGTGGAGATACAAGTGCATAAACTCAAAAAAAAAACCCCACTAAACCCACTATTTTGTGGTCTTATTTGTAAAAAAAAAAAAGCATTTCCGCCTCACGGGGCAGTGAGCATGGTTATAGATTATACTCTAATCACCAGCTTTAGAAACACGACTGACACGAGTTGTTTCCCCCTCGTCGCTCTAATGCGTTTTTTCTTCCTTCTCTTTCCTGCCTCAGTCTAAATTAAATCATTATTATTTATTTATTTTGTGCTCGTGTCCAGTTCAGAGCGAGCAAAAAACATACGGCCTGATGCAATTTCTGTTTTGATGTGATTTTCAAAGAAATATTGCTTTGAGGTATGATTGTTAACTTCGAAAACCAATATAAGTAAAAACACAATAAAAAACAAAGCACGTATATATAGAGCAAGATATTAAACACGGACAATGCAATAATAATAATGACATTTGAAGGTAATGATTAGCAACATTAAGCTGCTGCAGATCATATGAGTGTTCAAGTGATATTTTAGGAAGAGCAGTTGTCTTGAGGAAGTATTCACACACACTTTGAGACAGAATTGACAGCCATTTAAACTAATGTGGAAATGTTGTGGTACCCTTAGGATGAAAGCGGGCACATTATAACTGGATGTGAGCTGCAGAAGCTCAGTGAAGGCATGTACAAGAAGCACTGCAGTAGATCAGGCGAAAAAAAAAGAAAAGCATTAATCATTTTGTCTGTGTCTTGAAAAGCAAGGGCAGGCCTAATTTTAGAAGTGTTTTCTCAGCTGAATAAAAACACACACACACAATAGAGCATTTTTGCTTGTTGCATTTTTAAAAAAACGGGTTAAATATGGCAAACTGAAAATGTCAAGCTGCTGAGCGTCTAGTAGCTGCTTTATACTCGCAGTCAGGAGATTTTGATGTTGTCGATGTGTATGCCTGGTGTGCAGGACAAATACACACACAACGCTGACTTGCTTTGATAGTTTCCAGGGACGTCTGAGGACTCAGAGAACATACAAATGATTAGAAACTTGTTGTTGTTGTTTTGTTTTTTTAACAACAGGAATTTATAGACGTTTATACCATAAATGTCACAAGCGTTTGTCTCTTCACGATTTACAGATTAACTGATCAATTCGACACAACCCATTGAAAGTTTTTTAACCATTGAACTTGTAACATGTGATGACACATATATATATACATATATATATTTTTTGCCATCTCTCTCTTTTCTCCCCTTACTGCCTGTAACACAGAATAAATCTGCCAGTGAATATTGTTTTCTTTGCACATTCAGTACTGTTTTCTCCTTGAGAAAACTGTCAGAGCAAATGTCCTTAGAAAATGAATAGGAACAAATAAAAAATAAAAAATGTGGCAGGAACTGGACCCGGAGAGAATATGTAGAAATAACTTCATGTTCGTGTTTACAGCACATGGAATAGTGTTGTGTTAAAATGTTGTCTCGGGTTCAGAAAAAGTTCAGAAGAAAATCCCCTAATGAGTCACTCGGGGCTGTTTATCAGAATCACCGATAGGACTATTGTTTCTCTGGGAACGACTAAAACCTTTTGAATAAAAATATGCATTTTCATCTGACGTTGAATTTCCCTGTAAGGAATCACTCTCTCACGAACAATTTCAGCACAATAAAACGTGTAATTCAGCTGCTTCATCAGAATGTGAATGAGCACACAAAGACTCCGGGAGTCTCATGAAAACAAAAGAGACTTTCATTTAATTTAAAAAAAAAAAAACCTTGACCAAGTAGGAAGGAAATATTCCATCCTAATTAAATACCCGAGCTCGTAGTTGCACGACCTTCATCGGCGCAAAACCTTGACCAAAAAAAAAGAAGAAAAGAAGGGAAAAAAAGATGAAAGAAAAGAAATCCACGCAGACCACAACAATGTGATCACATTTTTCTGCAGCAATGTGAGCAAAAAGACAATCTCAAATATTAACATCAGCAGCAATATATATATATATATATATATATATATATATATATAACCATGCTAATATTTCAATATAAAATTACATTGCAAACGAAATGCAAAAACATTCAGTCTGTGTTTTTATTTTTTTTTTACAGAAAGTAATGAAAGTGGGTTAAAGTGGATGACGTGAATGGCCGCGGAGCACAGTGCGGGCTGGAGAGCTCCACTGCGGTGTGGAAAATAATGTTCCTCTTGCTTGAGTCAGCTGCACACTTCATTTAGTGAGCTTCTGATTTATTATAATCAACTTTGCCAAATGGCTCTCCACGTTATACATTCATATTGCGAGAAATAATTGAAATGTCAAGCAGTCCTAGCACATTATTCAATATAAGATCATATATATATATATAATATATATATATTATGTGGATGGAATAGTTGTGTAGGCCATGGAACAATACTGCATGTAATGCCATTTGTATCCTGATGTCGGAGGGTAAAACTGAACTTCTTTTTTTCCATTACAGTTAATAGCCAATCACAGGAGGCGGTGAGCTGTGTGTGTCCAGCAGAAAGACTGTCTGGCCTCTAGCCCACACTGAGTCCACACATCGGACATCAGGGAATGCTGGGAAAGGGATCCACTTTCTGCCAGTGGAAGGGCCATGAAATATTCATCCACAGCCTTTTTCCTGACAGTGAGCAATAGTCTGGCAGTTAATGTGCATGCGTGTTTCTGCATGTGTGCGTCCAAGTTTGTGTTTACACGTATGTGAAGTAAATGGAACGTGTGAGAATGTGGGCGTGTGAGAGAGAGAGAGAGAGAGAGAGAGAGAGAGAGAGAGAGAGAGAGAGAGAGAGAGAGAGAGAGAGAGAGAGAGAGAGAGAGAGAGAGGAAGGAAGAGATGGTGAGAAAAAAAAATGCATGTTGAATGTGGTTGTGTTGCAGTCATTTTTAATAGTGTTTCAGCAGGCTATCAGGTCATTTCTAGCAAGTGTCGAAAGGATTCCTGAAATAACTTTTTAATTGTCTTTTGCTTCTTCTGTGGAGGTGCAGGGGTGGACTGTGTTCCTGTGTTCCTGTGTTCCTGTGTGTATAAAGAGTCACAGACTCAAAGTGAACATAATAATAATGTTAGTATAGCTGCAGAAATCTTTCACACATTGAACAATATGTATGTAAAAATCATTCAGCAGGTGGGACTCTGGGAGTAGTTTGGGAGCCACAACTTTTCACTCTTATTTTTAATTCAGTATGTTGTTTGGTTGTTTTTTTGTTTTTTTTAATCAATGCGATCTGGCTGAGTGTCTGTTCAGCTGAAGGCAGAGGAGGAGTTAGATGGGAAAGGATATAATGTTGCAATCAGAAAGGCCAGACAGTGTTTCACTTTAGGGACAAGCTGAGGACCAGCGAGACCAGAAATGATGTGATAACTAGATTTCAGCTCCTGAAAGGTTCTGCTAATGGTGTTGTGGTGCTATAATGGCAACTCTGGATGGGAATCAAGTGTCAGAATGACCACAAGTTGGGTTTTTTTGTTTGTTTTGCTCCACACATGCTCCTGCAATGCACTTTTTCAAAAATATTAACATAGAGCACCATTAAACTGTGCAAATCAGCTGTTTTTATGACCACATGTTCAAATCTATAATTAAAGAGTGAGTTATGAATTGCATAACTGGTAATAATCATGTAAACGACCCTTTAACCCTTTGTTGTTGCACCAGGTCAGTTTTACATTCAGATCTTTGCTATTTTAAGAGCCGATAAGTCGAGGAAAATACAGTACTAGAATCCTTATATGCCAACGAGAAGCAACCAATAATAGAGGACACAATGGCTCGAGATGCAGTGTTCTCACAATATCTTGTAATCCATTAGTGATCATGGAAGATACAACTGGCAGCAGAGGAAATAACAAGAAAGAGAGCTGCACTTAAAGATAAAAGTGTAGGCTATTAATGTTGAGGAAGATGAAATGGGACGGGGGGAGGAGAGGAGGACGAGAGATACTAAACAAAGAGATTAGGTTTTGGGTTTTATTTATTTAGTTTTATTTTTTTTAACCTGTATAGTGGAAGAATTTCTGAACTCTATTTTATCACTCTGGTGTTTTGCTTTTAGAAAATTCTCAGCCAGACAGAAATTTAAACCATCTCCCTGCTGAAATGAATAAATGGATTACTATGTGTGTGTGTGTGTGTGTGATGTTTAATTCATAATCAAAACTGAACGCACACACATCTTTAAGTGTGTTGTTTCAGTGCATTAAGACTAAACTATGTATTGGGATTCATTGCTTTTTTATGTCCCATAAATGGTTATCTCACTTTGTAATGCCACAGTGAGATACAGTTACATAGAGGAGAGACTGGAAAAAAAGATGAAAATGAAATTTGTAACAATATCCAAGCTTATTTTTCAGGGGGGGGATAAGGGTACATGTTCTGGCGTGGAATTTAAATCCCCTACTGTAATATAATCTTGTTTGGGTGTATAAACAGGAGCACCATTCAAACTGACTGGCTTTCCCCTCTTTTGAATTAAGCAAAAAGGGAGACTAGTAGCTTTCTCCTGGGCTACCGAGGTGTTCTACTGTTTTATAGACTGTCACAGGGGGGGGAGTGGGCTGTTTTCTATGACTAATCCTGCTATAAACAGCTCTTGTGACATACCCTATTCCGTTACACTTTTTTTGCCCGTATACTGGAATAAAGCTGTAATAAATCATTGCACGTTATAATTCAGTATGCGTTTTACATGTCGATTACTGTTGAATCTTCATATTTTAATAGACACATTAATTCAGAACACATGAGCAATAAATGTAATGGGGGATCAGTTACATTTAGGGTCCTACAGCACACACGTGAAATGCACAAGGAACGTGGCATTTTTCCTTTATTTTCAAGGTTTGTGATTTGAGATAAATAATGCTGCAGTGATTTGCCTTCAGAGCTCTTCCTCCTTCTCTTCTGTATTTGGGAACATCGCAGGTTTCAGCAGCATTCACCAGCAACTGTGCAGGGTGACTGTGTGGGTGGAAAAAATGAAAGGCAGAAATCTAAATGTGTCTGACACACCGTCCACAAAAGCCTCGGTGGATCCCTCTGAGAACTCGGGGTAGACTGGCTGCAGGTATGAGAACATAATTCAGGCGTGCCTGGAGCATTACTGACAAATATTATAGAAATAAAGCCAGTGGCTGGGAAAAAATACATTAATATAATAGTAGGTCTTAAAAAAAAAAAAAAAACCTTTCATTTCAATTGTCCTTTTACGGATTTAAATAAAACAGCAGTCTTTCTCCTTTAGACTTATTTCTTAGGCGACATGCATGTTCAATCAGTGTTTTATGACCAATGTATAGCAGCTGTGTTTCTGGCCATTAGAGGAAATCTCCTTCAGCAGCTCTGCTCCTTGAGGCTCGGAGGGACCACAAGAATAACAGCTGATCAGAACCTTTCATGTCGATGCCCGCTGAGAGGAAGAGGAGCTCTATTCACTGCCTTTTGCTCTAAACCTCCTCAGTTTGAAGGGTGAGGAACAATAAAGAAAAATGTTATCGTACTGCCACAGCAATGCGCAGATGTCTTAAGGCTCAATTTCTGGATAAAAATTCAATTGAACTGGCGTTACCTTCAGGGTTGGCTGGGAAAAAAAAACAAAACACGGATAAGTTATTAATAATTTAGTTTAACAACCATTATAGCTGATAACTGAGTTTAATTGTTTATCTGTCTTCTCAGCAGTAACCTGTTTAACATTCATACAGGCTGCATTCACAGCTATACAACACTGAGTCTAGTAGATCCATCCATGACAACATGTGTAACTGAAGTCTGCAGACATGCTGCACCTCTGCAGCAGCTGCCGAGGCAAGTTTGGTTAAGTTATTAATACAATCATTGTTCGGAGTCATTAGCCTCCAAATGTTTTTCCATAATGGAGAAAATGTTTTTTTTATAGTTTCTTTCTGCCACAACTGTTGCTCAAGATTGGGCTCCAAGTGTGCAGAAGCATTATTTTTTATAGATGGTTACCCACCCAATGATGTTAAAACATCAGCTGGCTGTGAATTCAATGACTGCTGATTGACGAGTGACACGTCAGTTCAGATTAGTTACTTTTTATAATCTTGCTTAAATATGAAATGAACACTTCACTGTGAGCATTTTGCAGATTTAAAACTGTTTAAAAAAAATAAAAACACACACCTTTCATCAACTGATGATCAAATATTAATAAGTATACACATTTAGGTTCATAGTTACTTTTATACCAGCAGCAAAAGATTTGAATTTGGACAATTTACAGTCAACCCAATGTTCTTCTTTCTGCATCATGCAATCAAGGTGTCTGGGTTTCAAGGCAGAAATTAAAGTCTAATTAAGCAAATCTGTTCAAGCGACCTTTAAATTTAATTATTACAGGCGCGAATTAAAGAGAGCTTAAGGTTCCTGTGGTTTAAAAGCATACTGTGTTAACCTGTGTCTTGGGGCGTCGCCTAACATTCGGTAAAGAGTTTACATACAGCAACATTTTTCCAAAAATACAGATATCACAGAGCCGCTGTGTATTTAGTGCTTTTTTAAACTGAGAAACCCACAACAACATGAGTTTAAATAACATTTACTTGCTCACATGTCACACACACATACAGAGACAATCATGGCGGTACAGATGAGGACAGCGGTTAGAATCAGATCACTCAAATGAATGACGATCATACGGTTGTACAGCTGTATCTCAAGGTCCATACACAACATGAGCAGTCTGCTGTGGCGCCACTCCTGGTCACATCAGCGTTCAAAAAAAACATACGGGCAAACAATGACAAATACACAACGAGCAGCAAATTCATCCAAAACGAAACATCAGACCAGAGGCAGGTATGATTAAGAAAAAACAAAAGTTTTGGACTCAGAAAAATCATCAAGCTTAACTATTTACACAGCAAATAAAAACACAGAAAAAAAAAGGTAAATGTAGATGGAAGCCAACACAGGGCAGGATGAGTACACAGAAAACACTGTCAAGGCTCAGCCTCAGTTGTAGCTGCATTTCCTAGCAGAAGTCAGAGGTAATGGGTTTTCACAATCAAACTGTCAACCAGATAATTATTCAAAAAAAAAAAAGACACAAGGACCGCCATGTCACCAACTAATCACCTGCCAGTAGCTTCCATTAGTATTTCCCTAAGACAGATTCAACTCCCACAATCAATGAAAAACTTGGGCCATCTCCATCATTGCAACAGCCATCTACTCATCTAGGGAAGCCAATCAAACAGAGTCAAGCTGCTTGCTGAAGAAAGATGGGAAATATTCCTGTATTCACTATCTGCTGGCAGCTCGAGACACATTACACAGGGCGTGTCCACCACCTCACCCACCCACCCCACTCAACCACCAAGGTGTGGTGTTCGGACTTAAAAAAACAAAACAACAAAACACGACATTCAAAATTTAAACTTAAACAGAACTCACATTAACACGGACAATATTCAACATATGAGTGAGAGGAGACTTGAAAAATGGCATTTTTATAAAGCTGAGGACAGATCAGGATCGTGACCTGCACCCTCAGAGTGCATCACTCAACAACCAGTGAAGACGAAGAATTTGGAGGGTGTGGATCAGAAGACAAAAACAACGTGGAAAAGTTAGGCTTGAGAAAATATGCCAGAATGGTTTTGGTAAAAAAAAAGTTCACCTTCATAAACACACACACGGGAACATACAGCTGTCATTGGTGGATGGAAAGCTGCATGTTAACCAGTGAGGAGAGGCCTGAATCACAGCGAGAAAGGCATACAGCAAAAAACACAAACCATGTGGGAGGGGAACAAAAACACACTATATTAAACAAACTACTGAACTTTTTACATGAAATAAAGGAAGGCTATCAAAAAAAAAAGGTTAGAGCCATTAAAATAAAGCTTTTTTTATACTATGCCAGTCTCTGTCTGAAATTGTGGACAGCATCACTTCAGTGATATGTCAATTATAAAAAGCAGCCCGTGACTGCCACTGAAAACTGGCTCTGCTGACACATCAAGAAACACAGGAATTTAAAAAAGTTCAATTCGCTAAATCAACTGATATTTTTTTTCCTTACTGTACATGTTAATTACTTGTATTTTCCACAAGAAATTAAAAAGGCAAATTTAAAAAAAAAAAAAAAAGAAAAAGTAAAAACTTAAATTACCAACACACTAAAATCATATAAACAAACAGGGGAAAAAAAAAAAAAAAAACAACCACCAAGAATTCTTATTGGGTGACAACTGTCCAGATAGAAACAGGCTGCACTCCTCAGCGCCCTCCAGGGGTCACTCACAGGAGTACACAGGAGACAAATCCAAGGACCACCAAGTTATAGAGTTCACTGGAGGAAACGGAGGAGCTTCCACTGTGTCCTGGCTGTTAAATGGCTACTCATACAGCAAGAAGCGTTTAGAATATACGCTTGCGCTTAAGGTAGGAGTCTGCATAATGGCCACCGAGGCCTTGGGAGTGCTGGCCCACGTACCCGCCCTCAGGGCTCGGCTCTGGAGACGGGATCAGACGGGAGAAGACACGCTTGTGGCTACCGATTGGAGTCTACAATTGGTAGAGAAAAAAAAAAAGGGAAAAAAAGTCAATATAGAACAAAGTGTACAAAATCTTGAGGCCAACAAAAAAAAAAAAAAAAAAAAAAAAAAAAAACCATAGACAAGTGTTTAAATTACCCTCACAGCATTCCCCAGGCCGGGAGGATAGTTAGTGGTGTGACTCACAGGAGGCATTCCCACAGCCTGAGGAAAAACAACCAACTTTCAGTGATGAGAACTTCACACACTCACAACAACATTAATTATTCAGCATGAAGTTATTCTTGGAACCCAACCCTGCACTTTTTTTAAAATCACTTTCCAGTGCTGCTGTAATGTTCTTGCACAGACACGCAATCGATAGTGCGCAACAAAAACAGATGTTAATTTCACACACAAAAATAAAAAAATTCAGCTTACCCTGTTGAGCTGGGTGGAAGGTAGGCCATCGTTACTGGGGGCCTCGGGCCCTAAGCTGTAATATGAGGACAAGGGAGGGCTGGGAGAGTAACTGAAGTGGGAAAACCGCTCACTATACTCAGGGTGATGAGAGAGCTGCAGAGATAGACAAGTCCACAACTGCATTACTGGAGGGCAGTATGCATTTGATTTAGTTGCATTAAGAGTTTGCTCACATCATCTTGTAACGGTTGATTAAACACTACCTGCTGGCCGAATCCTGCAAGGGCTCCAGTATCAAGGTTCTCCTGCTGTTCATACAAGTGGGCCAAAGGATCCTGTGGACATACGACAGGTGGGCATCAGACCTCATACAGCACGCCAAAATGAGCAGCTAAACAATATGATGTGTATTACATGGTAAAGGTCAATTTAGGCAGCACATTTTAAAATGTGGGTACCTGGTGTAGAGGAGGATAGTCTGGGCTGTAGGACTCCTGGTAGCGCAAGTTGTAGTTTGGCTGTATGCTGTGGTGTGTGTGCTGGTTGGACACATTGCTTAGTGTAGGCCTCTTCCTATATGGGTGCGGCCTGCAGTTTCCTCCTGGATTAGGGGACAGCAGACAGACACAAGATGTTGGATACATTTGCCTGAATACCCTGAGTCGACGCAGCTAACAAGAACCGACTGCTGAGCAAGAACGACAAAAGAGCACCTCACCTGAAGGAAAAACATTGCTGACATTGAGAAAGGCACTCTGGGGAAGATTCACATCTTTGGGTGGATCTCCCAGTATGGATACCTGAAAAAGAAGGGGGGGGAAGTTTTTCACTTTTGCCATAAAAAGAAGACAGTTTCTCTTTTATACTTGGGTAAAAAGCTGAGCAAGAAGAGACAGAAAGCCTATTACGGAAATTACTTGTGACCTCACCCCTTGTGCTGTGAGGCCATCTGCCCCCATCATACCACCCATCAGAGGCATGGAGATGCCCTGCAGAGTGGGAGAGGAAGTCTGGGGGAAGGTGCACGCTGCTGTGGGAGACTCCTGCTCCCTTGCCAGGGCTCTGCCAAGAGGCATTGGCTTTAGGGGAGCCAGAGGATCTGCCTGGAGACTAAGACCTGGGACACCACCTAAAGGAATAAGAGAGATGACCCAATTAAAATTAATCTAATTTTACATTTTTTATCCATTTTGCTACCCTGCATTCATGTTTGTCATAAAGATGTGAATCAAATTTGCAAAAAAAACAACCCTTTTTTAAACTACAAATGTAAACACAAAAATCCAAGTTTCAACATATTTCTGATATGGAATACTACCACATGACATTAAGATTCATCTGGCATCATGGCCTAAATATCATGACTAATGTAAAAATGTAAAGCAAACTGCTGCCAGGAGGGTTACAGATGCTAAACATCTGTAACCCTCTTGGCAGCTACGCAGTTTGTCGTAGCTCCTAGAGTCGGCGGATGCAAAAACCTTGGGGCAGGTCTCCGAGCAGATGGACCCCCTGCTGGACAGGCAGAGCAGCCAGAGGATTCTCCCCAATAAGTCCTGCCTGTTGGCCAAATGACAGAGCAGAGTTCAGGGTCACACAGACTGGCCACAACTGCTGAACTGCACAAGCACATTTAAAATCAGCACTGTGGCTTACTCACCAGATATGAAACAAAGTCCTTACAGAATGGATGTTTACACACAATAGAGTAGGACACGTACCACATCACGCAGCACCACTCAAAAGCACCCCAACTACACACACACACAAAACCTACTTCCTAGCAAGAGCTTACTCACACAGGCATTGTGTTTTCTATCACCAAGCATATAAAATGCCAGGATTCGTCTTGCTTCACCAGCACCACTTCACACTGATAGCCAAATACACACACCATTATCACTCACACAAGGCACTAGAGGAGTTTCTTTATTGTGTAGCACCTGAGCCCACAGAAGATGATTTCCCAGAAAGGCATGCTAATGGTCAAGTGGGAAAGAGCAGAGCGGGGCGGGGGAGTTTGTATGAGTAGGAGAGGATGAATTAAAAAAAATAATAATAAAAAAAAATCCAAAAACACAGGCTGAGAGCAACATGTCAGAAAAAAAACAAAAAACAGAGAGGCAGCAGTACCTGTTGGGCCTTGGCCTGATTCTGAAGGAGCAACTGGAGCAGGGCAGCGGAGAGGGCGGGGTTGGCCAGCAGCGGCATCGTAGGGGCTGCCCCAAGAAGGCCTGCACAAAAAAAACAAAAAAAGAACATGACCTCAGTTTAATACCTGGAGCGATCCCACTGTGCAACGATAAGCATATCTCCACATCAAGAGAGAGAGACACAGGTTCACACAGTGAATTCATTCAGAGTAAAGCAGCTGTCGTCCTGATAACTCCTGACACGTTCATAACTACCGTTTTTAGTTTTGTTGCTTAAATGTCCCACAATAGTTGCTGGAGTGGCATTAAAGCGCACACGGGGGTGTTACAAAAAGCCCCTGTAATCTTTAAAGTCAATAGTTAATACAACACAATAAAAAGCAATCATATGGAAAGCAATATAGCCCACAGGGAGCGGTAGAGGTGGAGATCCACAGTAAGCAGCTGCGTCACGTTGTGCCAGAGACAAATCTAACGGCACCATTATCATCGGTGTCACAGAACGAGGGCGAAGACTCCTCACCTTGTTTGTGTCCCTGTGACAGTGGGTTGAGCAGCATCTTGAGGGTGGCGGGGTTATTGAGGCCTGTTAGTATCTGCATGGCTGTGGGATCGGGGAGGAGGCCTTTACCCCTGTTCACAGCCTTGGACAGAGGGGCCACAAGACAGACGTTCAGCACAACCTCAAAAGGTACATTTGGATATTCGTTAGAAACGTGTCATGTGAATACCGTGGTTTGGGCAGCAATCAGAGCAGCTAACATGCTTCTTCCAGGAGGGCCAGGGGCACAGAAGGACATCCTGATGTGTGTCCCACCCAGCAGCCTGCTGTCCGCGACTCGCTGCGCCTCCTCGGCCATCTCCGCTGTGGCGAACTCCAACACCGCAAAGCGCCGGAAACTTCCATCTTGTCCTTGAGCCAACTACCAAGGGGGAGGGGGAAAAATAAAGTTTTAATCTCTCAGAAACATGATCAGCTGCCAATAAATACTGTACACACAAGGTAAGGCTGACTACCAGGCCTGTGGTTTTTTCACTCTGTTAAAATAACACATGACACTTAATCATCACCACAAACCTAAAAAAAAAACAAAAAAACAAAACAAAAAAACAACCCTGAAACCAGCAGAAAAGTACTACTATGCACGTCAGACCCCTCTCTCTCATTCCAGAAAAGCCTGCTGAATGACACCACCTGGTAGAGTCAGGTGGTCATCACCATAGAAACCAGCAATGCTCATTGCTATAGAAACTTTGAGTGGCCACATGAAATCTGGGGTAAAGGTGAATGTATAGACAAATCAAATATGGAATCAAATTTTACAGGCTCATTGTGGCATTTACAACTCATCCCTACAATCGTTCAAAATAAATAAACTACCGACCTGGCAGAAGACCGGCGTGTGGGTGTCAGCCAGGGCGTTGCGGAGGTCTTGGGCCGTCAGCAGGGTCGGGGGCAGGCGGTCCACACACAGACATTTGGAGTGCAGCAGCGGGTATGTGAGCGAGCCCACCTCCGTCCAGTGGACGTACAGCATGCGGGAGCCCAGCTGCTTCCCCAGGAGCTCCGACTTGGCCCTGGCCGCCGAGTCTTTCTTCATGTACTCCACAAAGCCGTAGCCCTTGGAATGCCCGGTGGA
The DNA here is from genome assembly GCA_036937835.1 of Pampus argenteus. Classification (NCBI taxonomy): domain Eukaryota; kingdom Metazoa; phylum Chordata; class Actinopteri; order Scombriformes; family Stromateidae; genus Pampus; species Pampus argenteus. The sequence goes on from CM072878.1 coordinate 14,562,930, forward strand.
GGCGCTGTACACCAGGAAGCAGCGCTCCAGGTTACCAAAGGGCCGCACCAACTCCTCAAACTGCTGCTGGGTGAAGGCGCGGGGCAAGTTGGCGATGCACAGTAGAGCGTCTGTCGGCTGCAGCTGCACAGAGATCTCCCGGTCCCGTAGCGCATGTTGGTGGAACTCTTTGATAGCACACTGCGCCTGCTCCCCGTTGAGCAGTGTCACAAACGCTGAGGGTGACAAGGGGACAGAGGGAGGAAGAGGGACGATAAAAAGATCCATTTTGCTTCGACACCGTTTCACCTTTAGCAGGTCTGAGATAATGCTGGTGGCACGATGTCACTGCACAACAGCTTTTATGCCACTGCAACATTTTCCCCCTCATTGAAACGACAATGGCATTCCATCTCCACTGTTGACAGCTAAAAAGTCACATCTAGACCTGTTTGAGTTTTAATGTTATTGGCACCAACCTGTAGAATATACATCTACTTATGTGACAGACTATTGGCAGGGCAGGCAGATATACTAGTGCCTCAAGTACAGCCGTCATCTTCATACATACGCTATGATAGAGAAGCACAAAGTTAATATTTTACCCAACCAACGCAAAGACATCTAAAAACGATTGGTTATCTGCCACAACAGCTTTGCAGACACCAGCTATACCCTGAATTTGGGATCACACGTCATCATCCAATGTGTAAAAACCATTTTACATGTTAAGTCCAAGATGACATCTGGGGTCCAGCTTTCGTTTTCCCCCCCTAACAACTCATGCTAGGGGCAAACAAGTGTTGAGTCAACCCCCTCCTCACGATACTTTAAAACTGAATGGTTTGGAAAGGAATAATAGTTTTCATGCATAACAATAGATGATTATATTCAGTCAACAAAATAGACTGATCAGTAACTGACAATGTGTATGAAGCATCTGTCAGAAGGTACAGAAGTGTTTTTCAAATATTTCCAGAATAAAGTCTGTCAGTCATTCTGTTCAGCTTTTTCTACAACATTTAAGAGCATATTTTCTTGTAGTCTAAGCACATAAATTTTGCAACAACTCCCCCCAAACGTTTAACCAATAGATTAGTTTCAAAACATGACAGCTACACTTTGAGAAAAATCACTCACTGGAAAAATGATAGCTGGCTGGACAACCTTTTTCCTTTTGCTAGCACACTTACACAGTTAGTGCCAATACTGCCAGACTGTTGTATAAATCACAGAATAAAGTCACCTCCACAGTGCTAGAATACATACCAGCATGGAGTAAGTAGGATATAATGAGGGTAATTTAGTGAATGGCCAAATATCTAGTCCCCACCAGTGGGAGCACATTCACCATCTAGATTGTGTCTCTACTGAAGGTGCAAAAAAAAAAAAAAAAAACGCAACTCCACCATATGATTTTGGCTCATTTAGTGTCTTGCTTTGGAGCCAAGAACTTTATCCTCATTGTGAACTTTAGCCCTATAAACTAAGAAGTATTTCCACATTGAGATAATTGTAGCTCCACCGCTTCCCTCTAAATGGTGAACAGATCAAAATGCACACATCCTGGGTTGTTCCAACAAATTATCAGGTTTGTTTCAGTAGACAGATTATCTGTGATATATCCTTTACTCCTTAAAAAATCTGAAATCAAACGCTGATGTCTAACACGATGGACGAGCAGTTAAACCAACCTGTGCCCTTGTATTTGTCGACAAAGCAGTACTTCAAGTCATAGTTTCCCAACAGCTCATGGACCTCCTGTGAATAGAGAGAGAGAGAATAATTACATCCAGGCATTTAAATTAATCATTAAAAGTGACATACATAAGGTATCCTACGGCACATGAACTATGACTTTCTTGGTTGTACATTTTGATTCATCATCGTTTGTTGTGTAGATTTTGCGTAACACACATAAACACACACATGTTCATTGGGAAACAAGTGCATCTGTGTAGGGGTGAGGGAGGTGAATAACTGACTCATTGTTGTAGGAGAAATTGTTCTGCGCTGCTTTTGCCCATTCACAAACCAAATGGCGATGCTGTCTAGCATTTTCTGAAACGTTTTGTCCCCCACGCCTTCCACCTTTTGTTGCAACGCAACTCACATCTCGAACTCCCACTGTCACCCCCACCACCCCCCTCACTCTCTGAACAATGGTACCGCCCGCAGGCCCACCGCTCCCCACGAGTCAGGCACGTTCCCAAAAAAAATGTAGCATCATGAGTAAATCACAGACCGGCTCATACAACCAAACAAGAGCGCTGGTGGGCTGATGAAAAGTATGCAATGCACCTGTTACCCTCAAGTAAAGCGCATTAATTACCGATAGTTTAACTTGTACGGTGAAAATTACACCACAAATATATATGTATATTTTTAAAGTTACCAAACTGCTACCTACAAGGCCGGAGAGGCAAGTCATACAGGCCACAGATGACCATAAGTGACAGTTATCTGACCACCTGGCAGTCAAGCCGTTTAACTATAAGTCAACTAACACAAACAAATTAAACACGGCATTACACTCATTCACCCAATTGGGTGCCAATTAACGACGTGTTGGCTTTTAAATAAGTTGTAGATATTTTAAAAAAAGCGAAATATTGCATAAACTGAAGTTTAAAAAGGCAGCTAACGAGTTAAATGGCTAGCAGGCTAACATAGGTAGCATAGTGGCGCTAGGCTGCCGTTAGCCAAACCCCGTCAATCAATCAATCAATCATCCAAAGACACAAACCACCGGCTGTTTGCTTATTTTCCACTCATACCTGGTTGCTAACGTCAGATGGTAGATTTTTTATGATGATTTTTCTACGGTTGTAAAACTCCCGGCGAGTTCTCTCCAAGCGGCTCTGGACCTCGTCGGGGCTCAGTGATGTCAAGTCTTCGTCGACCCTCCGCTGACACTCGCGTCCAGGTGTCGCGTCCTCTTCGCCGGGTTCGAGTCCGGTTCTCCAGTTTTCGTGATCAGTAGCGAGGTCGTAATTTTCATGAAGCGGACGAGAAGCGAAACTGAGCCCTGTGTCTGTGCTTTCATCGCTGGCAGCTGTGCTAACAGACACGACGGCCGCCATCACTCAGTTTGGTGGAAGTTTTTTCGGTCTGTGAACTCTCCGTCCGATTTGAGCAGTTTAAACAATACACACATGGCCCCAGCGCCGCTTCTCATTGGACGAGAGCGGGACGCATTCTCCATGACTACGACGTAACGGAGAGTGGGGGCGGGGCTACGGGTGATCCCTGAATCGCATTCAAAGCTGGAGATCTCGCAGTGGTTTCACAGCCAGGGGGCCCATACAGCTAACTTTGGGGGTATAAAGGGGTATTATACGATAAATAGGAAACAAAAACAAATGTTAAATAATCGTCTAGTCTAGGTCATAATAATAACAATAATAACAAACAACTTTAACTGACTGTATTTATCATAGACCTGCTTGAATATCAATGTGTATCATTTAAATGTGATCTTGTTGCAGTTGTTTGCAATATGTTTTGAATCATAGGCAGAAGATATGGATATTTGTTTGAATATGTTTTTATGGGTAATCAATTGGAAACACCATTTTCTACTGGTCTTCATGTAAAAGTCATTTAAGGGCTTCAGCTCTTTCGAAATGCCTATATATCTGATCTGATTAGGACAAAAAAAACAACCATATCACTCCAGTTTTCAAATAGCTCCACTGACTATCTGTCTAATACAGAATTGATTTTAAGATTGTGCTTGTGGTCTATAAAGCACCGGCCCCTGCATATAGGACATATTTGTCATGACGACAACTTTTTTTTTTTCAGTTTGTTCAAAATCTGGTAACAGAGCATTCAGTGTTTATCCTCCTGAAGTATGGAACAGCCTGCCAGCTGATCTTTCACTTGTTTTCTAACAGACCTAGAAAATGTCTGCATATTGGTATTTTACTTTTCATTACATTACATCGTTAAGCTAGTATTAGATGAGTTATTATGTTACAGAGGTATCTGTGCTTTGTTGAATATAGGACACACAAATTGGACTGACACATTCTGTAATCATGCACTTTTTTGATGTCTGAAAATATATTTTATTTATTTCTTCTTAAATGAAAGGGGCATTTGGAAAATTGTTTTTTAGATTGATAATATGTTCCTTTAGTTTATACAAAATTAAATGCATATACAGTATATATAACCTACACTCAAATATGTACAACAAATAAAAAATTAACATAAAAGATGGTATTCTCCCAACCTTACATAAATTCTTAATACTTACTGTGACATTGCAAACCTATAGCTTTCAAAATACATAAGATGACATAACTCCCCCCTCCACACACACACCCTTCAAAATACTTCAGATTGAGTTTATTGTTGTGGTAATAGCAATGAGAGCAGCAGAGCAGGGGAGTGTGTTTTTATAAAAAGACTATAAAGACTATGTAAATGGAGGGAGCAGGCATTGCACAGCAGCAAGCACATTCTATGCTACTCTGTAATATATGCTTGTTAAGTGATTGCATGTACATAAGTGGATCTTCACTGAGTCCTGATCAGCAAATCTGAGCCAAGGAAAATTTTATATTAGACTGCCAGTCGTATGTTTGGCGAATGGCCTCAAACTTCTCGATGAGGGATCTGAACGAAGGCCGTTGTGCGGGGTCTGCAGCCCAACACTGGTCCATTAGGACCTTCACCTGTTGTTAATAAAACATGTATTAACATAGGCTACACATAAATGAAATGTCATTTTTGAGTTTATGTGTGTGTTATGTTACACTTTACCTCATGTGGGCAATCTCTGGGACAAGGCAATCGCCGGTGTTTCTCCAGCAGTTTTATGAGTGTTATTATAGCCATCTGTCCCTGTGCTGTTCCCATCATTTCAAAGAATTTCTACAAAAAAAATTAAAAATAAAGCAATTTAGTTGTCACATGAAAATACATGCAGGTTTTTGCTTGATAATATGAGGTCAGTGATGACGTACATTTGGAGGGCTTTGGCTTGGGTCACAGCGGGTCAGGATCTCATACAACGTAACGCCAAAGGACCAAATGTCGGAGGAAAAGGAAAATTTGCTTTCCTTCAAGCACTCAATGGCATACCTATACAGTGCAAAAAATACAGTTTAGTGCCCAAAGTCGCGCAACAGAGCATTAAGTATGGTGAAGGTGACTTTAGACAACAGGTCTGGTTCTGCTGCATCAATTTTGATCATTTTCTTTTTTAAACTGCCCAACAATGCTATGGGAGAGCAATGCTGCATGAACTCACCAGAAAACTGGACTGTCCCCATCTTCACGGACACGATAGTAGATCTCTCCTTCAGGTATGTACTTTGTCAGGCCGAAGTCTCCAATCTTAACCAAGTTGTCATTTTCCACTAAGACATTACGAGCAGCTAGGTCTCGATGGATGTATCTCTTTGTGTGCAAGTACTCCATCCCCTTTACGAACAGAAAAAAATAGAATCTGAAGCCAAAAAACTTAAGTAAATTCAGTCATAATATGACAATATTACAATGTAAAGCCTTAAAATGAGCTGAATGGCTGACAAAATGCAAGTCATGGACAAGAGACAGAACACATTAAGATCATTATTTCATGGTGGAGATTTTTAAAAGAAAAAAAAAAAAACAATGTAACATAATACTATGCAATTAAACTACTCAACATAACAAAATGACTTAATGACAATACATAGAAACCCAGAGTGCTGAAAATGGAAATTAAAGTCTAATGTGATGGATTATCTACTTAAGGCAATTTCAAGTGTAGAGAAGTTGACATACAATACAAAACAGGTCATTCTCAAAGCAGGATAACATAACCTGGCATTTTCTGCAGTTCAGTTTGCACGCGGCACCAAAAATATAAGATCAACGGGAAATAGATCACAAACTGCATAAAACACCTGAACTCACCTGACAGATCTGCTGAGCAAACAGAAGGCACTGAGGCATACCCAGTTTACGTTTGGGAAGGTAGTCTCGCAGACTCCCCAGAGGAAGGTACTCCATTATCAGCTGCACCACTTGTCCTCCTGTCAATGGACAACGTAACATTGCTTTTAACCTCCTATTTCCTTTACTTTTGAAAAGAAAGAATGAGATGTTGCTTATACTGGTGCTGAAGCAGTTGTGGTGCTTATGCAAACAGTGTATAGTGAAATATTTGTTAACATATTTAACATTTTAAGCAGATATTTAACCTTTTTTAGTTGAATACTCACCCAGTTCACTGCAACAGCCCTTGTACTTGACAATGTTGCTGTGATAAAGGGACTTCAGGATCTCAATTTCCTTCATCCAGCCGTCAGACACAAGACCATTTTCTTGTTTCAGAGCCTTCACTGCCACGCATTCTCCTGTCCCATCGTTGGCCGGGTCATACAAGTATAGAGTCACCTTTCCAAAGTGACCCTAAAGACAGAGCAATGGACAATGAATGACTGTCTGACATGCAGGAAAAAGAAAATCTACAGGTGATGTGGTATCAAAACTCACCTCTCCTAAGACCCGCATCTCTCTCAGGTAGCGTTTATGGAACACGCCAGGGTCTATGCCGGAGAAAGTCTCACTGGGGGGTAGATCAGGATCTGTGTGCAGAAAAAACAAACGCGCCTCTGTTTATTAAATGCAATGTGACAGGGTGAAAGAAATAGAAAAAGCAAGGTAAGCAAGTAAAGAACCCACTTTTGATCATGATTTCTGTGAGTTCTCTCAGCACACAGGGGAACGAAGGCCTCTCCACAGGCTCATAGGTCAGACACATGCTGATGAAGCGGGCGAGTTCCTGCGACGACGGTTCAGCTAAACGGCGCCTTTGCTTATAAAAGCATTCTTTCTGTTATGGAGGGTTAAAGGGTCTGGTGTTACAATTAGATGTCAAAAGAATAAAATCGGCAGGTGAATGCTGAAAGCTGTGACACACAGCCCTACCTCCGATAACGTGCTGCCACTCATGGGAACGTCGCCATTGTTGCAGATTTCAAGCAGCGTGACACCAAAGCTCCACTGGTCAGCAGCATTGCCAATGGGTGCACCGCTGTCAATGCATTCGGGAGCAATCCATGGGATGCGCTCAAGACGCTCTGCAGTGCAGAAGAGCAATAATAAATATGCCAAAAGTAACATTTATTGTGTCACCTCGACATTTTTCACAAGAGCAACAAGAGAATCTTTTATTGCTTTTATTTTATACCTAGTTCAACAACACCTTATACTGTGTACTTTTAAAGGATCTACAAAGTTAGTTATCTATGCATGTTCAATGTCGATGTGTGGATCCTTGTTAATACGCTTCAAACAACAAACTAAGATGGTAACACCTCTGCATTGATTAGGGATTCTGAATTAAGGATTGCCTTAATATCCATACACTGTGAAAGAAAACAGCAAGATAACAGGCAAAAGGTCACAGGAAGTGGTCTAGTTGAAGTTTCCTGATTAATCTGATTACAATAAGGCAGAACAGTACAAAAAATACAGATCATCTGTAGCTGACCAGCTTTCCTGAACAGTGAGCTTAATTACAAATTGATTACTAACCTTCCCGTGAAAGGATATTCAGGGAAATTCCTGGGTCACTCAGCTTGACAAAAGGAGTAGTACCGTGCTCCAGACCACGCCTTGCCACCAGAATGTTCTTGGCACACACATTTCCGTGAACCAGCCTTTTGGTCTCCTACAATGGTATAAATAAATAAAAATACAGGAAAAAAACATTTGGTATGCAGCATATTTATAAAAGAAGTTAAACAAACTATTAACACAGTTAATCATGAGGCAGAAATTAACTGCACTTGCTAGAATTATTGATATCGTTAGTTTTGATAATAAGATGCATCTCACTTCCTGTGCAGCAGCTCAAACTCTGAACTTGACAGAGAAGCTGTGCATGCAGTGAATCATACACCACCTTCTTCTGACAATTCTTAAATATTCACCAAATGACCTACAAAAGGTGACTGTTAATGATTTTTAAGTACGAGACTATCTGGAGAAAAGCAACAACTTCACTTTGATCGATCCAATTTAATGGCCTCGGAGCTACTTAGCTGCCTTGTCATTAAAGTGAATTGTAGTGTATGGCATACAAATAACAAAGTAGTGTCTGAACTCACAAGATAATTGAGGGCACTGGCAAGTTGTTTTGCAACAATGAATTTCCACTGAGGAGTCACCGATGCCCTTTCTCTGCGTAGGAAAACATCCAAAGGCCCAAATTCCACAAATTCTTCGACCATGATGTCTGTAAAGGCAGGAACAAGTCTTGAGATTTACAGGCTCCGATATCATGTAAACAAACAGCACCCTCTTCTAAATAAAAACAGGGTGCGTGATGCGTGTGCGTTTTGGCTTTTGCTTCATTGTTCACTTGATGCTAGAATAATTTGCGTGTCAAAAACACTATTCATATGTGTAATAAGGAAGTAGCAAACAAGGAAGTCAGACACCATACAGTTAAAGTGGAGGTTAGTGCTCTTACTTTCTGATCCTTTTACTGACACACCATGTACAAACACCAGGTGACTGTGGGATACCTGGCTCATGAGACTTGCAGTTTCAAAAAATGCCTAAGACAAAGATAAAATACACAGTAGTGTTAGAATGATTCTAAACTAGATGTGTTAATATTTACTTGGATCCAATGCACTACTGTTGTTCTTCTTGTGAGGGAGTTGTTTTTCTTACCAGTGCAATATCTTTATGGCTTTGATCTAGAATCTTGAGAACCACTCGGATCCCTTTGCGGTCAGCAAAGTTGTTGTTGTTGAACTCATCGTTCTGATCATTCTCTCCTCCGCCGCGCACCAGCAGACGTCCCGAGTAGATGTTCGTTCTGGTCCCGCGGCCCAAATGCTGTTCCTGCTCATAAATACAACAACCACTGAGTCAGTCGTAGAGCAGAGAACACAAGGCACGTCAGGTGTGATAGGGGGACATTTAGGGTGGTGAGTGGTTCTCATCACCTGTATGATGTCTCTGTCCTTGATCTGGTGGAAGCGTAGCTGTGTCAAGTTCAGGGTCAAGGAGTCAGCACGTTTATTGACACCTTTCCTCATCACCAGAAGGTTTGATGGCTCTGCATTACATGAACACACATCCAAAGCTATGACCTAAATATCCCACAAGACAACCATTCTGTCTCACAGTAACCCTAAAATACAATAGAAAAAAATGGCACATCCTTTAATAATAATAATAATAATAATAATAATGATAATCACCTCCTTGTCTTGGCAAGCAGCACTTTTTGACAGTAAAGCTGTCCGAACCAGACTTGAGTACATAGTTCTTGAGGCCGTCTGTGAGTTCCTTCACGCTGGAGAATTCTCGGTCCCATCCCTCCAGACAGAACACCGAGCGCTTATGCTGAATCCGAAACTGCTTGTGGCTTGGAGACCCATTCTATTAGACAAGAGTACATTTACACACACACACACAAAGTAAATTTCCACCATCACTGCACTGCAGTAATTCCCAGAGAAGAGTGTGGGTGTTTACTTACCTTGTTTTTGTTCAGGACAGCTAGGATGAGGCGGTGATAGTTAAGAGCACTCCAACGTACAAGGAAAGCTCCCTCCTCTGCTGCCTCCTTTTTCAGCTTCAGTAGCACAAAATCATCCCTGGAAACACACCAGAATTGTGATATAACACACTGTGTTTCTTTATAGTCAGTGCGTGTCTGTATGTGTAAGAGAGAGAGGGGGGAAAAAAAAAAAACTCACTGCATGGGTCCGTGGAGTCCATTTGCTTCACTCAGCACTACCCTTGGGGGAGCCACTTCATGACAAAGATAGTGGTGGGCGTCTGCAGTCAGCCGGTAGTATCCATCTAGGAGGGAGATGAAGGAACGGGCCTCCTGGCTGGAGTTCATCTGAACCTCCTACATACATATACAAAAACACCACTAGCTTACAATCAGAGCTCACACCTACAGACACATACAAATTCAAAACACCATAAAATGCCCAAAGCGTACATAAGGAAACTCAGAGCTCTTACAGTCACACAGTATATCAATTAGATGAATGCATCACAGGAAGACTACATTTAGCGATTAAATAATGTACTGCTGCTTTTTCATAAACGGGTAATAAGTGCTCTCACCATGCAGTTGTTGTCCTGAGTGCTAATGCACACATTAGCTCTAGTAATGGCTATATGACTTATTTCAGGGAAATCACAGAAGGAGACCCATTCATTATTTGGATTGTTTTCATTCGGCTGGCAGGACTGTTGTTTTGTTCTCCTCGCGTAGCTCATGTAGTCATTTCTTAAGTATGTGTTGTCCTGCGCCTAGGTAAAGAGATGGAATAAACATAAAGGTCCCACACTGGCAGAAAAAGGTAACATCCTATGGAATTTAAACAGCAGAAGGCAATAATTGTGTTTTGACAAACCTTCTGGACGGACATCTTCCTCCACTGAATCCCCTTGGTGCCAGACACCATTATTTCATGTGTGGCTGGCTTTCTGAAGTTGTCTTTTGAGACGCCCTGGGCATGGGTGCTGGTGGAGTAAGAGTTGCTTCCATCTCCATCCTTACTCAGTTCCAGGTGGGTTACAGGGAAGGTCTCTGTGCCAAAACGTGGTGCCAAGTGTTCAAGAGTAGAGATGTACTTATACATGATCTCCTGAGCGCCCAGCCGTCCCTCATCTACAGTGTGCTGCTGGAAAGTTCGCACAAAGTCTGCGAAAACCCGTCGGATCCTGATCTTAGTCAGAAAGTTGTCTTTAGAAATGTGTTTGGCGAAAGATCTTGGTATGCAGTGTAAAAAGCTGGGAAAAAATAGGAGACACCTTTATTTTACTTGGATCCAGTGAATAAATCAGATTAGAAGACATTTTATTGAGCCAAAGGGAAAACTGGATTGTTACTACGTGGTGTACAGATGATAACAGTTGTAACTGAACAAGCATATGCCTCCATCCAGAGTCATTACCTGATTTTTTCAGCAACATCTTGTAAAGTTCGGCCTGTTTGCACTGCCTGGTGCGAGAGGTGAAGTACAGCCATCCCCAAGCTCTCGTTTTTGAAGCGACTTAGCTCCTCCTCTGACTCAATGTCTTCCATTTCTACGACTTCGTTCACAAATTCATATTTAGCCTTTGGGGAGACAAAGGAAGCAAATGCGTAGAGCGCCAAATATTCATACGATGAATGAATAGGAAACTATAAATATCAATCAATACATGATATGGTAAACACAAACCTGGGAGAATAAATACTCCAAAGATGTGATTTCAAGCAGAGGTGAATTCCCTTGAGTTGTCCCAGACTTAAGAGTAAAACGGGATATAGTTGGCTCCTTCTTATTTAGTCCATGCCAATTCCGAAAGTAATACCTGCGTACAAAGAAACAGCTATCTGAGGACACTGTGGCAGCCAAGGTTTATGGTTTTATATCTGCCTTGTTTTTTTTTTTTAAAAGATGCTGTTATAATCACATCAACTAACCTCATACAGTAGTGAAGTTCAAGGCAGAAGTCCTCTGGACTAAAAACATGGTTTGGACTGTACCAACAGCGTGACAGCGGGTTGTACAGAGCAAACAACGCATGGCACAAAGGTGTTATCCCTGGGGAAAATATGCAAAGATTAGAAAAGGCATGCTTGATCCCAGCAAGCATATATACAGCATGAAAAGAAAGTCAATACAAGCCGATATAATCAGCATGGTTAAAGCTGTCATTCTCACCTACAGCCTCTGCAGCGGAGATGCACAGCTCCTCTGCTGTGATATCTCCAGATGTGTGAGACAAATACTTCTCTCCTTCCTGTGTCCAAAACAGGAAAACACGTATGCCTTGACCCTGAGGAGGCTCACACTGGCCTGGAAATGCCCCGGACTTTGAACGCTTGGACCATCCACTTCTAGACATGGTGGGGACAGCCAAGTCACTGAGACACACACACACACACACACATACACATACACACACACACACACACACACACACACACACACGTATAAATGTAAACTGTATGACAGTTGGAATCACGTACGCATTTACGGCCTAACGTAAAGTAAATACGAAGTAATTTTAAAGCCACACGACAGCTATTATTCAATATTTAACACTGAATTTAGTTTAGAAACATAAATTCATGTGTTAACAAATGGCAAAAAAAAGACTTAACGTCAGGCAATATGATCCATTTGTCAAAAGGCCTTCCGGGGGAAACACCGTGTTGTAGCTTGTGTAACTTGTAATAACATATTTTTTTAAAATAAATAAATAAATAAACTGTGTCACCGAGTGACGCTTTACTTTAGTTTACATCTAATACGATGACACAAACGTGTATAAACGTTATAGGCGTTTACGTGAACACAATAACATATAGGAGTAGCAAATTTCTTACCGTTTAACGACGAGCTTTTGGTGGCGTTAAATAAAAACACACTAGCACGATGAGAAGAGCTGACAGACAGGCTTCATGAGCTGGCCAGCGTAGTTTCCCATCGTCTATCCTCCCTGCGATTCTAGTGAAAGATGTGTTTGCAACCGGGACTTCCCGAAACCAACATGGCTCCTCCCTCAAACCAGAGGGCAACGGCGTACGCGCACGTACACATAACACACGTAACAGTACGTATAGATATATGTATATGTATGACGTCATCACGCAAGGTGGGGAGGCAGAAATCTAACAAGGGATGTAAGCATGAGGAAGGATAAGTCTGAGAAAAAAGAGGAAATGGGTGGAGAGAGAGGGTGGTGGTGTTATTTTATTTAGTCAGTGGAGACTTTAGTTCTTGTACGTGATAATGAGAAGAAGAATAAAGTGGTGCAACCTGTGTTTAGATATAATTTGGGATTTTAAAGCAGTTACAGTTAATTGCTTTTCTAATTTTTAATCATCAAGCATCTTTAATAAGGACAGTAAAAGACTGTAAACAAACCAGTAGATGTATATAGAGTTTCTTTTTTTTTTTTTAATTGTTAACTGTACATGTATATGCTGTTAAATCACTTTGTACAAAATTAATTGACTAAGCATCCTCACTTTATTTTTTAGTTCTACATTTACAAATGTCACTTTCAGGTCCCTTGCTAGAAGAAAAGTTGTTCTTCAGCAATAATTTTGCAGAACAACAGAATCAACTGAAGAAAAAGATAATTTTCTTTTAGCAGTTCAGGTCGTTTTTTACTTATTGTTTCTGTTTCTGCACTATTTAGATAAAGCCTACAGTAAGAGTTCAACCAGCCTTCGTGTTACGGTGTGAGTGTGATGTATTCAGAAATCTAACCCCGACATCTTTAACCACCTTTGTCAGTGTAACGTTAAATTTTGATACGCTTGTAATCTGCGTTTTGTCTGAGGCTTAGCTGTCCTTCATCATTTACTTTGTTGGTATTGTAAGGTAGTTGTAGTTGTCTTACACAAAAGCTTGCTGGGAAAAAACAAAACAAAAACAGGCCCATTTCCAACAGTACAAAGAGAACACACACCTGGCTGGCTGGCATCACAGGTAGGGCAATAGCTTTTGGCCATATCCATTGAGCAGTTTTATTTGGTGATTGTCAAATACTGTTCAATAATGGGTTTTTTTTTATATATATAGAAGTTGTCTTTTTATATCAAGCACAATTCCAACTACACTTCCAAATTTAAACTGAAAGCATTTAAAGTGTAAGTGTAGCCTCCAGCCACGCCCACCCAACACTTTCTGTGCATGTCAGTTTGGAGTGCAGTCATCCATCTAATATCTAACATGGTGGAAATAAGTGGGGTTCACATCAGCTGTCAATCATCACCAAGGCCTTGCTTAATAATATGTCCATTTATGAACTAATGGTGGAGGCAGGTTAAGCTACAGTTGTTAGTTGTCTTATGTACGTACATATTCTCTAGTGTACTGAAGGTTGTAGCATACCCTCATTATTTACCTGCCACTGAATCACTATGTAGAGCACATGTCTTTTGCTTCATTATTATAATATGCTTCATTAGAATACCCCATACATATAAGCACTAGCTCCATATTGAAAGGTAGTGGTTAATACTGCGACAGGACTCACATTTCTAATGTTTCCACCATGTAATATATTTTTTCCTGTGTTGTAAGTGCCATTCCCTCACTGCTTATGCTTAAAAAGTATCAAAATATCATTGTCCAGGTCAGAAAAGTTAAGTTTGAAGGGAATAATAAGCCATCCTGTGTACTTTTATAAGCATAAGCAATTAGGAAATAACACTTGTTAATGTGTTACATGGTGTATATGACTCGTATTTATCATCCAACTTTATGATCGGAAGAGCATATTACCCACACCTTGAGATCTTATGCAAAACCACAAAGCCTTGTCCTTGAGAATTAGGATACAATTCAAATTTTAGTTAAGCAAGTTTGTAGAAAATTTCACTTTTGGGAAATAACCATCTGAATACATTGGTTGCTCAAGCCTTAAACGTAAAAAAAACAAACAAAAAAAACCAAACAAGATACTTAAATTTGGAAATAAAAGAAAAAAAATAATTATACGCACAACCTGAGAATGTATAGAATGGTCTTCAACTATACAGCCACACAAATGACAAGCATGTGTCATACACACCCCCACAAACAGACAGGTGTTAAGAATACAGCTTTAGTGATGTCGAAGCAAATAAAAAGACCCAAGAACAAGCTGTAGATCTTTTCAAAGCAGGAGTTACAGAGACAGCCTAGTTGTGCAGTTAAGTGAAGGCTAATTTAGTCTGAACTAAATATAGACATTATTTCCTTGTTCCATGATTGGCAAACTAGTCATACATAGAGTGGAGTTGCAATACAATGGGTAAGCAATGACAGATCACAGGGTCAATGTTGGTCATTCTTTCTTAGTTTCCTCCTGTTTGACCTCTTCATAGGTAGCATCGTCCCCTTTTTCATCCACGTCGTCCGTCTTGGAGTTGGGGACCCAGAGCCCTGAGTCTATGCACCTCTTCATGTGGGCCTTTGCCTCCTAAATTGTGTAAAACAATCACATTTATTAACTGACTTTAAAAAAATACACATGTGAATCAGAAAACTATACATTTACTTAACACATAGGATTTACAACTGTCTGCCATCTATTCACACATATGCAGAAAAGCTAAGAAAATGCCATAATAAAGTAACCTACCGTTGGATCCATTTTACTAATAGCATCCTGTAACATTTGGATGTCCTTATCATCAAAGCATTTCTGCATCTCCTGTAATAAAAAAAAAAAACACTTTGTGAGGCACTTTAAATAACAAAAGATAAAAGGAAAATGCAGAGGCTTCTGGGAAAAATAACTTACGACTGGCAGGGACTCGTATACTTCAACAGGATCTAGCCCTCCAGGTCCCAGGCGCTTCTGTCGCTCCTCTTCCTCATACTCCTTCATGGCCTTTTCTATGCGGATTTTCGCCCTGCCACGAACCCGTTCCTTAAATGACTCAAGCTCATCATTGAAAGCGTCCTGGTACTGCTGGTCTGATGTCTGTGGAGACACGTTGTTGGTGTGTGAGTGACTACGCTTGAACATTTAATCGAACATACCAATTAGTGTTTTATTTTATTTTATTTAGCAAATAGAGCTGCAACAATTAGTTAATCGATCGGTCAGTTGACAGAAAATTAATAGCCAGCTGTTAATAATCGATTAACCGCTTGCACCTTGAGTTTTGCAAAACATTGATCAACATTTTTCACCATTTGACATTTTATAAACCAAACTACAAATAGTCTTAATCGAAATAATAATCGTTGATTGCATCCCTACATCCAAACACATAATCACCTTAATCTTGGCAAAGAATTGACGAAAGCACCCGCGGGGGTCCACTTTGAGGCTTTTTGCCAACTCCAGAATGAACTGCATGACGATGGTCTGATGAGCCACTTGCTCCATCAATGCGTGTTTCTACAAAACGAGAAAGCATTATGAGAGTAATGTACATATTTTACAGGACACAGTGGCTGTGTAAACAAAAACTGGTTGTGGCAGATAAAGAATAAAACAAATCCCAGTGTTATAGCTCATAAAACCTATTTGAGTATATTTGAATCTTAAAATGATTGCAAAGTACAGACTTTATTTATTTAGTATTACCTCCTCAACTTCAAGGTCAATGCACATGATGACAAGGTAATTGGCAGTCTCTTCACATACTAGATGAGGGTTGTCAGAAAGGTACTTCTGGCTGTCATCCCAGCGTCGCAACATACCTGCAGTAAAGACAAAGGCAATGACGAAACATCACTACATTCATCTACTAAAACCCTGTAACATTACAGTAAAGAACAGCTGTGAATGGATGTCGATAATGCTTACCAAAATGCTTGATCTGCTTCTCATTTTTTTCCACAAAAGTTTTATGCTTTTGCTCCTTCTCTTCTTCAGTCTCTTCAACATTTTCAGGTTTGACATTGACAACGCTCTACAGGCGACACAAAATGGCAGAAAATAATAATTATTTAACTAATGTGTATCAGAAAATTGCATGAGGAGTCAGAGATATGCACATCATTATGAAACCATAGACTCCGACCAAAGTCTGTGTGGAAGATACCTATTCAAAAGCAGGCTATATGTCATATTTTCTTGGTTATGTGTACCAATAATAACAGACTCCTAGAATTTGCTGTGGTGGGTGAAGTCTTATTTTCTCACATGAACTTAAAGAGCAGGACACAACAACGATCCAGAAACCATTATCTCCCACATCTGCCTCACCTTGCTGAACCCTTCCTTGCTGAGCGTGTCCACGTTCCATGGCATCTTCTTCTCTTCACGGTTGTGCTTCTCCAACTTCTTCTCCCACTCTCGTTCCTCCTTTTTCAGTTTCTTCTCCTCAGTCTGGGATTTGCTCAGCTCTGCTTTGGCATCATCGGTTGTCGAGATGCTCAGCTCTTGTACCTTCTTCTGTGCCTCAGACAACTTACGTCGACATTCAGTGAGCCCCTTGCTTAATTCTTGAGTGGTCTTCTGAAATTCATCCATTCGCTCCACACGTGCCTAAGGTGCAAATAATACAAAACCAGTCCCAAACATCAGATACAAGTAATTCATGTCTCTACTACAAAAAGTGTATACTTTTTAATCGTCCGATATTTAACATGGTTGTCAGACATTTCATATAGCACCAAAGTGAGGACAGGATACATTTAATTTCATGTTAATGTCAACTACAAACATCGTTATGTCATGTATGTTAATACTGTACCTGGTGTCTCCATCTGAAGAGGCTGGGTGTGTCGATGTTTGGGTGGGTATCATCTTCATCGTCTGACACCTCAATGTGGTCCCACACGCTGTAGTCTATTCTGGACATTATACCAGTAACAACCTAACGCAAACAGCGTTAGCTTAGGGTATGACTCGGCTAAGTTAGTGGGCTAAACGAGGCTAACCTGAATATTTAAACAAAAAGCATAAAACGGAAAGACTCTGCACTGAAATGTGTGTTTGTATTCAATGCTGCGGCCGGCTGCGTTTTTGCCAAGACTAACTTACTTAAATAGATTTTTCTGGAGTGGGCTAGCCACAGGCTGCTACAGGCTTCTAGAAAGAACTGCTGCAAATTTCCGTTCGACGTCAGCACGTCAATACGTAACTACGTCATTCCGTCACACTGACGTACGGCGCCTTTTTGAGACATAAACAAATACAAATTTCTTGTACCACAAAATAACCAATTTATATACACCTCAGAGAAAGAAAAATCAGCAATTCCAAGCTAGGAGGATTTTATTTTAATAAATATTTATTTATCTGTGAAGTACACGCACACACACACACATATATGTACATCACAGGGATGTTTTATTGTGACTCAGAGAACTTGATGAAATGGACCTGGCAATGAATGTCAGATACCTTTACTGGGATTCTGTCAATATTGTAATTGTACATACTACTTAAGCCATTAAGGTTAGTTATTTGGTGGGGAATAATGTTCCAGACATACAGTAAGTGGAGTTGTTTTTCACATTCATAAATTTAACAGAAATAATGAACTTGCTGCATTATGTACTGGATAGATTTATGCTGGATTAAAAAAAAAATAGTGTTACTCTACAAGTTTACATTAAAAAATAAGAAACAAACCTTTTGTAACTTTGTATATTTTTAAATGATGTGCATATTTATGTATAGAAACATTGCTTTACTTAGTAATGTGATTGTGGTGACACTCGAAGATTTTAATCAGTTAATTTTTTCAATTTCCTGTCCAGATAAGTCATAAATATCTGTTTTCGCACCATACATGTTTGAGCTCTGCAAACTGGAGTGGTTTTACTATATTCATTGTGTATTACCTATACACTGACATGTATAAATAATGGTCACATTAAATGCATCACTAAATGAGTTTCTTATACATGGTTATAATACACCCGAGTGATTTCAACTTTGTATATAAAAATAAGTCTATTAACTACACCCTGCATCAGAAGTGCCTTATTTGAAAGATAGTCAGTGAAAACAGCATTTCTTCATTTTTTATATTTGGTGATAGTGAAAATAAACAGTGTATTTACATTTAATATTAAAATGTCCACCCATGTTTTCAGAAACAAAACAATCTAAATCATCTAGGGGAGTTTACCATGGTTGTGAAGGACCTTTAGCAGTAGTAACATCTGCAATTTGACTGTTAATGGCTCAGTGCTGACATGCACAAACAAGTGTGCCTCATGTCTGGTAAGGAGGACTGCACACAATGATTAACCTTTAATAAATACTTGTCAGCTTACTTGTTGTGACTGTGCCAAAGAAGTCATTTTCACTCATCAAACACAGGTGGAACTAAGAACAAGTTAAAAAAACACTTCACATAGGTAGGGCCATAATATGAACACTTGTGCCATTTCCCTGCAATGACATGTTATAACTAACATGTCTCCCATGACAGACAGTTAAACAATCAGATAATTTTTTTAAGGCTTTTTACACATTCATTACAAGATTTGTACATCAATTATTTCTGCCATTGTCCTCGTCAAAATGCACCCCACAAGAGGTTATGTGTAACTTTTGCTCTCCGTGGGTTTTGAGTCCTTGAAGCCGGAGCAGCAGATGGAGTTTGCAGTATGTGTCCTGCAGCACCGCCTCATATCTCTGATCACATCTTCACACTTGCTCTCCACGTATTTGTTAGCTGCAAGAAGGGGACGACGTTAGCAAAATGGTATATATATATTGTTTTATAATCTTAAAAGAGTACTGAAGTGTGCTGTACCTTGTAAACACGCCTGAATTGCGCATGCTTGCTTTTGACACGGGTCTTTCTTTGGCATGCCTGAAAGAAAGCAGACGATAATGTTTAGAAGCTTCTGTGGTGAACACTGGACTGATGGATAATATGTACAGCATCACAGGACCCAAAAACTGACTGTCACCTTTGTCGGTTTAAGGGTGGCTTGTTGGCGAAGAATGAAAGGTCGTTAAGCTAAAGGTAGCCGCTAACGCCACTGCTTCCTGTTGTTTTGATCACGTGACGTGTAACGAGCCAATAGAATCTCTGGAAAGTGCGACAGCGACATCTGGTGGTGTCACAGTCAAATACGTTACAAAGTCCATTCTTAATTATCGAAAGATAATACTAATGGCACAAATTAATGAAGTGTCTTTGTTTTAAAGGTCCCAAGCCTTAATATGTACATTATGAGAAATTATTATCTGAAACTGTAACCAAAATGTCAGCATATCGTTTTTTAAAAATTTATATTATTTACTTACAGTAACATACAACTATGCTATATAAATGAAAATGTTAACAACAATGTTTTTTTAATTCAACTTTTATTCATAAAGATAAGGGAATTTAGAAACTGTTCATATTTACAGTAACGGCCTGCTGATCTTTAACATTGAGTATTAAAGTTGCAGTATTAATTTGACAGCATACATTAATGATAATCGAGTCATTATTGCTATACGAAGAGTAGCTACACATTTGCAATGTTACACAGGGTGATTTCATTAATATGGAAAACAAGCCTAGCAAAAGACAATATAAATTAGATTTCTTAAAACAGAATATCATATGAAAAACATCCACTATATCATAAACCAACTCTGCCTCATCTCAGAATCCATTCATTATTAAAATACTGACAAATTAAAATGATATTTAGCAAACACGGTTTATTCAGGTGTTTTTCTTTCTTGGAGATCTAGTGTCTGCTGATCTAGTGTCTGCAAGTAAATATCTGTTGAGTCATGAATGTCATTTCCTCCTTCAAAAAAAAGCAACAGTTAAACCCCTTAGTTGCATTCTGGTATATCCAATGTGGCCATCTCATCCTGTATCAGGATCGCTTGTGTCAAACCCCTAAGTAAAAACAAAAGAAGATGCTGGTTAGGACGTGGTGTTTTAAGACAAGTTGCACATGTGCACTTCAGAGTTTCCTTCTACCTTTGGTGTTGGCCTTGACAACGAACTGCTTGCTCTTCTTCTCCAGCGTATTGGAGGCGGTGCAGGTGTAGGTCCCTGGGAGCAGTGAGGAGGAGGTAAGAACAGCTTGATCCTCCATCCTCTCCTGCATGGGATGGGAGGACTGCCAGCTGTATACAGGTGTGGGGTTTCCTATGCTCGTGCAGTTCAAAGTAATTTCACTACCCACTATAAGGTCCACAATTTCTGGTTCGGGGCTGAGGAACGTTGGGGGAACTAGAGAAAAGATCACATAGATTAGATGTACCATTGCTCTTCAAACACATGAAAGCCTGTTTTTTGAGATAGGAATAGCTACAGGACTTGAACATTCATGACTCACAGTACACAGAGGCATTAAAAGGCTCCGAGGCCATAGTGGGAGGTGGTTGTGGTCCCTCTGGTCCGAGCTCCAGCTCTGCTACACACCTGTACTGCGCTCCGTTGTCAGCTTTGATTGGTGTGATCATGAGGATAGAAGACACTTGGACAGGTGAGGAAGATGTAAGGTCAGAGAAGGAGTGGTTATAAACCTCTGTCTGCCCTCTGTACCACCTCAGGGTGAGATACTGAACAGGAGCGATATTCTGAACCTCACAGAGCAGCTGGTACTCTTTCCCTTCGGCCATGGGGCCAGTGTGGTTCACAGGCCTGATGGAGATGCTGTCTGGGATTTCTAAATGAATAATACACAAAGTTCATGTCATTCAAACAGGTTCACGCAAGCCATCCATCACTACACGACACAGAAGCTGACTCACTGTAGAGAACGAGGTTGAGTTTTTCCTCACACTGTCGCGGAGCTGTGAAAAACACCCCATAGCAGATGGGCTCCTCTATCCAATCAATGAGACTGTCTACTTTCCACTGGACAGACAGTTCCTGCTGAGTGTGTGCAGCACTGATGGCCGATTCCCAGCCCAGAACACGTACCGGACGAGTGGCTTCACAGCTGACTGACACCGGCTCCCCAAAGCCCACCACAACCCTGGAGGGCTTGAGGATTAAGGAGCAACCATCACCAGACACTGAGACAAACAGCAGCGATCAGTGTCGGAAGAAGTATTCAGATTATTTACTAAAGTAAAAGTACCAAAACAGCAATGTAAAAAAAATACTATATTACAAGAAAAAAAAAATAGTAGCAAGTATTAGTAGCAAAATGTAGTTAAAGGTTCACCAGAAGCTGTCAATAAAAATATAATGGAAGTATAAAGTGTAGTACTTAAATGTACTTAGCTGCTTTCTACCACTGGCAGCAATTACCATCATTATAACCGGTGTCATCACCACTTTCATGTTTATTGCAGCAGGCTATAGGTATCTATTATGTAACCATTACAACACACACACACACACACACACACAGGGAAATCCCTATCAATAAATCAGTAATAAGCAATGCACCTGAGTAACATGTAAAGTCGAGGTCTGTTTTAGGTTACATAGATCCAGAAGACATATCAAGCAATTCAGACGCTTAAAAACGCTTTAACCTGTCGTCATATTTATCATCGACTGGACGTTATATTTGTCTTCCGTTTCCATTTATCTTCCTGCAGCACTATTTCATAAGACAGTTACTGTTACCAAACCGTTATCTATAACCCCAACAAAAAAAAACCACGCTGCCTCCAACGTCTTACCTGCGTAAAACATGCAAAGCGTCAAAATCCACTTCAGAAACGTGTTTCCCATGTTATTCATTTATTTATTTATTTTATTTTATTTGCAGTGAGCCGTCGATTAAGGAGGCAGGGAAAGCAAATTCCAACTTGAACAAGCTTGGCAACTCTGCAGGGAACTATGTTGGAACAAAAGGGCTTCACCCCCCCCCTTCTTCATCCCAGCTGACTTTGGGGGTGGGGGTAAAAGAAAAAAGAGGGAAATTTAACAGGTGGTAGGCCTCTAACAAGACCAATCCTTTCTAGTTCAGGGAGCCTTTCACCGGCTTTGAACAGGAATGTCATGGGCCTGTAAATATAACAGCAAAGGTACCAACAGACATAATGAAGACACACAATAACACAGTACTAGTACTCACTTCATTGTAGTCTAAGCAGGGCTGGTTAACTTATATCTCTAATATATGTAGAGTAATTACATTCTCTACATTTTATAGCATGAAACAAGTTTATGTTTTTTCTTTGTTAAATTTATTAATTATTGATTATATTGAGTCAAGGGCTTGATGTTTTCAATGCACAGCCCATGTCAAGCAAGCATGAACTGATGAAGCCTCTTGGATGAGAGGTGAAACGTCTTCAAAGACAAATAACCAAGTCCAGTTGTGTTCGATTTGATTTCCTTGAGATAACCATGACCTGGATGAATGAGAATATTCACAGGCTTAATGCACTCTTTAATCCATCCTTAAGTGTGTCCATTGCATGTTGTCAAGACACAGATTTAATTTTTTTTATTTTATTTTATTCATTGAATCATGACTGGCTGTGAACAAAAAGCTTATTTTCACTTCTGCTTGTCTCTACTAGTCTCCTATTGCTTCTGACCTCCATGCTTTGTGAAATCCCAGCAGGCAGGAGTTCTGGTGTTGTGCAGCTTGTAGCTTGTAGGACTCACACTGTGACCAGAATGCTACACAGCATATCAGCTCTGACCACAACCGCAGTGCAAGTGACAAAGTATTTGGAGTTTCTTTTGTGTGTGTGTGTGTGTGTGTGTATTTATGAAGAGAACAGCTAGGAATCAATACACAGATTATATGTCTGTTTCACTTTGAGTATGCTGGTCATTTTTCAAGCTCTCCAGAGAAATATGTTCATAATAAAACTTTTTTTTTTTTAACTCCATGACAAATTCAGTAATAAAGACTCTGCCAGGTTGTTATAGCAACACAGTCAGTGCATACTCAAACACTGCTGTCTGCCCAGACCTTTAGTGTGAATGACAGGGAATGAACATAAAGAACACAGTTTCAGTATAAAAAAAAAAAAAGAAAGTTTTATATTGGCGACAGGAGGCAGGATAACAAACACTCTCCTTTACATTCACTTGGTTCACTGCTAATTAGTATGGCAGTCTGAAATCTGTAAGCCAGATTGAATGAGGGAAAGAGGGAAACTTAGTAATGAAAGGCAGTAGGTTTGACTTTGCCTCAATCAGTATTCTACCTAAGGATGTCACTGACACAGAAGTTGGTTTAATCTGACAACTCATGTACATGTTCAAGTTGCATATGCGCACAATTAGAGTACCATTTTTAACTTATGTTCCCTGTAAAACTTTCACAATGGCAAAAATTACTATATCAAAACATATGTCTAAAACAGATTTTAGTGCCTCATTCAGGTCATTTCAATTATAAAAAAATATTTAAAAAAATATCTAAAAATATCTTTGTAAAGCTGTAGACACATCACAGAAACAGAACGGTCGGTCTTTTCAGTGCAAAAAATAGTTCAACATTCCAGAAATTGTACCAGTGCAAATAAAGAACTATTTTACAGAGCATAAAACAAGCTAAAAGTTATGCTAACTAAAGTACCGCCACCAAAAATGATAAAAATGTTAGACATACAAATACATATAAAGGAATGCATACTTACAGAGCACTCTCAAATATACCTGAGTGGATGAAAACATAAAAAAAAACAAAAGGAGAAAATAAAACATAAAAGAAGCTTTATACCAGCAGAGGGCAGCTAGGCAGCTACTGAGCAACACATTCATTCCCAAAGCATTAAAAAAAGCTTTGATTTGGTCTCAAGCTGACAAATCCTGACCTGGTAGGACCTCATAAATTGTATGATGGCTAATGTGTTCAATACATTCTCCTTTTAGGTGTGTCTTAGTCTCAACTGACAAATATATGTATTCCCACGTTCAAATTTCATCATCTAGTTGCTAAGTGTGGCTTCTATTTGGTGTTCATGTTTTAGCATACATTTCATTCATTCATTGCATGTTGGAAACCACTTCAAGCCACAGCTGGAGATCAGTGTGAATCATACAGTAAATATGCTAAACAAAAGAAAAACAATGAGCCAAAAAAAGTCTCAGTAGAGATGAACGTTGATATCCGGGTATCATAACTAACTTGTGCAATTGAGAAACTGAGTTTCTAAGCCACTTTTAACATGCGTGTTCTGTGCAAAGACAAAAGGTCACAGAATAACAGTAGATTTACAGTGAACAGGTTACTTAAATACATGGTTTTGAGTAATCGCATGCCATATTGATTAGTCGAGCTTCAAAGACAGCTGATGGGATCATGCATTCGTAAAGTGACGGCAGCCAAACATGAGCAACAGCACACTAGCTGTTTCTCCAAGCACAAAAACATTTTTTAAAAAAAAGTAGAATTTTCATTGCAAAGCCATGCAAAATTGAATTTAAAAAAAACAAACTTCCTCATATAGATCCTGATCAGGTACTCTGTTCTCTATGATTGCTGCCGTTGCGGAAAGAAAATGTTCCTTGAGGTGTCCCAAACAAATGATTGGCAACGACGAGCAGGGCTGCCACAGCCAAAAATACTCCAATCACAGCTGCAAGGGTTGTGTGATTCCCTGTTGGGAGATGGGAGCGTTTGTTATTCTCTCTCATCTATTCTGACCTTGCAACAGGAGAGTTTCTCTGTTTTCGATAAACTATACATCCCAAAATGAAAATTAAAACAAAAAACACAGCTATTAAAATCCCAGCAGTGGTCCCGGGGTTACTACCTGTTGGAGAACAGCAGCATGGAGGAATTGTAGAAAGATTAACAATGGATGATGATAATGGAGTAGAACAAGCAGAGAAACGTAATTGACTTTAGTAACTATGTCTTACTTGAAGCTGTGGTGACAATGAAATATTTGGTGCTGTTGCCCTGGGTATTAGACACAGTGCAGATGTAGGTCCCTGGGTAGGAGATGGTCAAAACTGGTTGATTCTCATCTTTATTCTTCTTCGGTTGTATGGGATGTGGAAGATGCCATCTGTATAAGGGCGTGGGGTTTCCTGCAGCAGTGCAATTCAAACTTTTTTTACCACCACCTGTAAGTGTCACCATCTCTTTTTCAGGTTCGATGAAGATTGGTGGGTCTGACGGTATAAGTGAAATGAAATTAACATACAGACAGAAAAACAAAAAAGGTGATTAAAATACAATCAGGGAAGAAGAGGGCATTAAAAACTCACAGAGTACATGCAAATCATGTGACTTTGATTCCAACGCAGGAAGATCTGGTCCAAATGGCCCAAAGTTCAGCTTTGCCTCACACCAGATCCGTGCGCCATTATCATCTCTATAGGCGATCATATTGGTGACAGATGACACGCTGACTGGAGATGGACTTGACTCGTTCTTAAACGACTCGGTATGGATTATCTGATTTCCTTTGTGCCAATACACATGGAGGTGACTTGCTGGTGCAACATTAGCAACGTCACACTGCAAACGATACGTTTTGCCCTCCTCCATGGGGCCCACTGGCAGAGACATAGACACATTGTCTGCCATTTCTGTAAAGAGAAAAAGAAAAGTGCCAAAGAGTTCAACAAAACCTATGACAGGGCCTGACATTTGTGGTATTTAATGATTAAAAACTACATGTGGCCGGCTTGGTGGCTTTAGTTAAAGTAAAAAGGTTGCATACTGTAAATGGTGATGGGTAGGCAGTGTGAACACTGCTCCCGGCCTGTGAAGAAGCATATTGGCTCTATGACCCACATGTTCACAGTTTTTACTTCTAAGAGAACAGAAGTGACTCCTTCCATCAGACCTGTGCCTCCAATTGGAGACTCCCAGCCCAGTCCATCCTGCTGGTTTAATGAGCTGCAGTTGGCTGAGAAGGAGTCTCCATATCTCACCACAATGCTGGGAGGGATCATCTCAATTGGACACGGGTCATTCACAGGCTTTCCTACAAGTACACATAGGACAGATTATAAATCCTACAGTGCAACAAAGCATGTATAAAGTTAGTGATTTACACAGCATTATCTGGATGTTGACCCAGCTGTGGCTCAAAGGACACCTTCAATAGGTTACAGGTTAATTAAGTATTATACAAAAACAGACCTAATTATAAACCCGCAGCTATACAACTAATTTTTTTCTCCATTAATCGATTAGTTTATTGGTCTATTAAATGTCCTGGAGCCCAATATGATACCTTCAGATGTCTTGTTTTGTCCCCAACCCAAATATATTGACTTTACTGTCACAGAAGACTAAACAAACCAGAAAATACTCACGTTTGGGGAAAAAAACAAAAACGCATATAGATACAATCATTATCATTAAGCAGACAATCAACATAATGGTCGTAAATCAGGCCGAGAAGTCGACGCTGCACGCGCACACTAACATGACACGACAATGTTGCAAAGTTAACGACAGAAAACTGAATTACCTGTGCAGGCAAACAAACCGCTGAACATGAAGAACAGCATCACGACTTCGAAAGTAAAAGTAAAACAAACAATAAAAAACAGCTTCACGGCTAAATGGAAACTAGAAACCGTCGGAAGTAGTGTCTTCTCCTTTGTTATCTAATGACTGTGACCATAAAAAGTACTGTGGATAAAACTATCCGTGCTGCGTTTACGTGCGCCTCGTAAACTCCTGATACGTTACTGTGAAGCGTTTCTGGTCGGGGGCTGGTCTTGATAACGAGAGACTTAACCCTTTAATTTAGTCTGTAACTATGCGATACCCATGACATTTGGTAAAGGTGTGTATTTTTTATTTATTTATTTATTTATTTTTACCACAGCTATTTTAAGTCATATTGCAACATTAAAAACACATTTTTTTTATCCCACAGCTGCTGCAGCAAAAACTAGGATGCACAAAACGTAGGGGCGTTGCAGGCCGCTTTGCATGCCATTGGAGCAAATGTATTCATCCTAAAATTGTGTGTTTGAATTGATATGGATGTCTGTGGAGGCAGTTTCAGGTATAGACACCAGACAGAACACCAACTCATTTGCAAGAATACAGTCATTTATTGAGCTTTAATCAAATGACTCCCATGCATACAGAGATCAGAGGCCTCCACAGCAAGAGAGTTAAGAAAAAAAGAAGTGTGTCTCACAGTTATGATTCCCACAGCGCTCAGCCTGCCTGTCTTTGCGGTATGTGACAACAGCATAATGTCCTTCACACATTTAGCTGGCAGATCTGGCCTTTCAACTCACTGCAGACAGTAAACAAAAACACTGGTTTCAATACACTTTTCTAGCACCAAAATGCATATTTTAATTTTGTCACAACAATGTCCAAAGGTGGTATCTGTGTGAATATTTAGAAACCAGTGTGTGTAGACCAGGTATTCATCACATTATAGGCACATAAATCTGATTACACAGGCGTTCAAAGTTTGGGCGTTAACACCAGAAACAAGGAAACTGTACAGATTCTTATAAACAGTATTTGTTATTGTATTGTCAGTTATTGTACAGTATTATTATTGACAACATCAGTTGTTATAAACGTATGCATGTCAGATATATTCTAGTCTATACAGTTTTCTGGTCACCAATATTTCAGCTTGGTAGTGAGCAAAGATGACATATAATCAGGAATATTTTTGTAATATTATTAGTATTATTAAATTGAAGCCTGATTTAAAGCTACAGGGAAAGCGTGTTTTCTTATAAGGTCCTCAAATGATCATTTTGTTTGTACATTTAACCTCATTGGAGAGCACATTTCATAACAAAGCGATTTGTTTAAAAAGCCAAATCTTTAATAATAAAATTCTGTTTTACAATAGTCAGAAATATTTACAGCAGTATTTACAAATGCTTTTTAATGTCTTCATGCCCTTTAACATCTGAAGTAGGACTTCAACTCATACTTGTATGCAGTCCATTGTTTTTACTTCCTCACAAATAAATACAAGGTTTTACATTTACATAAAACATTATTCTGAATATAAAGTTCTGATGCAGTAATTTGCAAAAAAACAACAAAAAACAAAAAAACAAACAAAACATACAATAGCACACATGAATCAATTTCCCCCATAAACTCAGAGCCTGAAAATATGGCAAGAGTCAGGCTACACATTCAAAAAGAAGTGCAGATTGTCTTACAAAGAAAAGTGAAGGGACAGTGAAGATACTCAAAGATCGGTATATAAAAAGCAACAGTGTCCACAAATTAACCACAGCTCATTTGGTTTTTGCTCAGATTCAGTCTCACACTTCCAGTCGAGCCATTAACAAAGACATAGTAGTAGTACATTTCCTGTTAGGAAGACTGTAGTTTCTGGGTCACCAACTTTTTCCATGTTCAGTTTATAAAATAATAAGTAATAAATTTGTCTGAACAAGCGATATGGGAGCGGAAAATGAAACAAAAGCCAACAAAAACATTCATAATCATATTCAATTCCCTTTGTGCTTATTGTGCTTGCAATAAAATAATAAAGAGATACTGTTTTGGTATATTTTCTTCTTATCTTAATAGTTCCTCTGGCAGGTCAGAGCCAGAGTCCTTCCTCCTTCTCTTCTTTCTGTCCAGTGAACACTGGTCAAATCCAGTATTGAATTGAACCTATCAAGCTTAGGTTACTCGTTTAAAATTAGATTAGTCCATAAAGGGTAAAATATGTAGGGAACAGATGTGAAAAAGGCTGTGTGAAGTATGGAGCAAAAAAAAAAAAAGATTTTCAACAAGTCCAGTGTTGGCGCAGAGATGCAGCTCATTCAGAGTTGTCAGCTATCCGCGTTGTGCTATAAACAGATGTGCTGCTATGACAGTTTGGTCATAGGAAATTGCATGTCCCAGCCATTGTGAGCTACGTTGCCATTGTGAGTGCTGAGTTTGGGGTTTTTCAGACTGTAGCGGCGCATCTTGGTGTTCTTGTAGTAGATTGAGTAGATGAAGACGAAGATGACGGAGATGACCACTACTGTGACAGCAACAAATCCAGCTATGAGGGGCAGGTAGTCCTCTGTAACAAAATCAAATCAAAGAGACCACCCATTAATGTTTGAAAAGTA
Organism: Pampus argenteus; assembly: GCA_036937835.1. Taxonomy (NCBI): domain Eukaryota; kingdom Metazoa; phylum Chordata; class Actinopteri; order Scombriformes; family Stromateidae; genus Pampus; species Pampus argenteus. The sequence goes on from CM072878.1 coordinate 14,592,274, forward strand.
AAAATAACCAGATTTACAACAAGTCTTTCCATTTCTGACAGGCAGCAGATGATTAAAACGCTAACTCTACAGTATATTAACATTTACTCCAAACATTCCAGTTGTTCCTCATTTTCTACCATGAGGAGATTAATTGAAATGTGCTGCCAATTACAATTTTAACATATAACCTATATATCACATAACAATAGTAAACATGTCAGTATATAAAAATAAGCTAATTTTTTTCAACAGAACTTAACACAAACTCTAAACTCCTTATGCCTTTTTGTTTCTGTCTCTGTACACGCACGGCATTGAGCTGATCTCAGAGAAATTAAACGCTGCCATTTTTAAATATATGTAAATTGCAGAAGTTCTACCTCACAGTCACACAGAGAAATTGTTGGGGGGAATTTGCAAGAGATCTGGTTTTTGCTACTAGTGAAAATATCTATTATATAACTGTTTAGTCAGAGGTGCATATTATTCTATTCAAAAATTATACAGTGTATTTTAGGGTTTCGGACAGTTACTACCTTTTAAAATCACTTTAACGTCATGGGATACGGAACCGACGTCGTTAGTGGCGTTGCAGCTGTACAAGCCCGGTTCAGAAACAATCAGTGTGCCTCCAGAAACGTTGGGCTTCTTGTCTGAGCTGTAAAGCCACTGGATCTTTGGAGGTGGGTGACCGTCAGCTTCACAAACAAGGATCTCAGGATAACCTCTGAACACTGGGACTGCCTTCTGAAGCTTTGTGTCATTAATGACCGGCTTATCTGTTGAGAAATAAGTGCGGTGTCAAAGAATATTCAATATTTAACACTTTGTCACGCTTTTGTTTTTTATAAAATATAATTGGGGAAATTATGATCTTACAATAGACAGTGATGTTGAGAGGACTGGACATGTAAAGAGGCTGTAGTCTCTCTGGTTCCAGGTTCAACTGAGCTCCACATCTGAACGCTGCTTTGTTGTGTGATCTGTTCAGAGTGATACTGATGGTAGATGACACATTCACTGGGGTCCTGATGTCACAGTTTGTGTTTTCAGGCGGGCAGCCAGTCACTTGCAGTGAGCCTGATAAACAAAAGAACACTTTGGCAAAAAAGGAAGATACTACATTTTGTATCAAACATAATTCATAATTTCTAGGGATGCACAATATGGATTTTGTTTCAACCTGAAAATGACCTAGTTTCTAGTTAACAGTGTAAGAGAAAAAAAATTTTTCTTCTTCATGATTATAAAACAATAACATCATGTTAACAAATGTACGTGTACTGCAATTGAGAGAGAGATTCCCCACCATTGACTGGATTAATGGTTTCATTCCCGTGGTACCACAGCACAGCGAGATTTCGAACAGGAGCAACGTTGATAATGTCACACTGTAGTTGCCGCTTTTCGCCCTCCAAAGAGCTGAAGTCATCCACCGACTGGATGGAGACGCTGTCTGGTGTTTCTGGGAAGGTAATTTACTTGGTAGTCAAAAATACATATCAGGATTATGACACGATATGAGAAGCCTTTTTAGATGAGTATAAAAGAAGTTATCAATACATACTGTAGAGGATGAAGGTTAAGGGTTTCTGGCATGTTCCTATTCCCTCAAATGTTGCAGTACAGACAGGACTCAGGTCCCAGTCGTTATGGGTGTCAACACGCCAAATTGTGCTGTTGGTCTTGACGCCTTGCCAGTATAAGTGTTTGACATTTGTGGAGTTGGTAACGCATGCTACGCTCATGGCATTGCCTTGGTATGGGATCACCATCCTGTCTGGAGTAACTGTGATAGGACATTCTGGTTCGGCGCCTGTAAAATGTGAATTGAAGAGGAGGAAGTGTTACTTCAAATTCCATTCAAATCTATGATCTTAACACAATATTTCCACATCCTCTACTCCAAGTGTTGGGGTTAGGTAGTGTTGAAATATGTGAATATCTGTAGCACACAAGTTGTATCTCAAGGCAACAGGAAAAGGCTCAGGAAGGATACCCCTCCCGTAGGAAAAGGCTGCACTTGGGTCTCAATGGTCTTTGTGCCATTTTCTTTCTATTACAATGCAAACCAAGCCTTACTTATATTAATATCTAAAAGATATTGTATTACATATAAACTCTAAATGTCCACAGGGTGTGAGAGGAGGTTTAAAGCTACAGACACACATTTCACTGTAATAATCAGATACAACTTATACCACAGAAGTAATGTTTCCACTGGTAGTCATACACTCACTTCACAATGCCTATTTAAAGTATGAGCTATGACACATGTTTGTGTGACTCTTTGTGTTTCTAGTCTCTTCTACACCTCTTAAAACACGACTGAGTTGTTTTTAGTTTGTTTGTTTATCGTCACATAAATATCGCCTAAACATAAACATAAGCATATTAGCTTAAAACGAGTCAATTTTAAATCTCGACAGAGAAGCAAAAATAAAAACTTACTGGACTCTGTCCCGTTAGAAAGCGACAGCAGCTCTAACGTCAAAGAGACTAAAATGACGCGAAACCAGTTTAAATCCTCCATCGGGATAAAAGTTTCAGAGGTTTTTCCAACAGTTGACGGGACTTTTTTTCCCCCGTTACACTGAGCGGCTACTGTGGTGTGTCCCTTGCTTCCTCTCAGCTGCACCGGTTGAGCCAGCGGCGACTTGTCGACTTACTGGGAGAATGCTAAGCTAAGCTAAGCTAAACTAAGCTAAACTAAGCTACGGCTAAATGAACTGAACAACTCCCAGCAACTCCCAGAGAGGAAGCCCCCACACACACACCCCTCCACACACACACACACACACACACACACACACACACACACCAACCGTGTCTATAAATGAAGTAAGTTACAGCATACAAGTTATACTTTAAGCCAGGACATTTGACACAGAGAAGAAACAAGACATTAAGACATAGCCTGTTAAAAAAATACTAAAGAAAAATCAAGAATGATGATGAATGAATGAATGTATATACAATATATATACATCATTCTGCACAGTGAAGCGCAAACATCCAACTAAAGGGACAAGAAAAGTTGTTTTGGTTTTTTTTTGGACATACAACACACACAGACTATGTGTCTGCTAGGAATAATAACTAAAGGGATAGTTACACTACATTAATATTACCTTTTACTGTGACTCTGACAGTTTTAGATATATTTCCTTTGTCGTTCGAGGCCTGACATGTGTAGAGGCCTATGTTGTATGAGGTAGCACTGCGGATGATCAAACTGGACACTCCATCTTCATTTTCCTCCATCACATTGGCAGTCCGGTAATACGACCATGAATATGTTGGTTGTGGGTTGCCTGAGGAGGAGCACTTGAGCCTCAAATCATAACCGACGTCGACCACGGAGTCTTCAAGCTCCAATATTTGTGACGGTGCGTCTAGAGGACAACACATTGTAAACGTTAGAGCAAAATTAAGTTAACATATTGCATCCTTTTGTTGATATTTTGGATTTTCATCAAAATAACTCACATATGATGACAATGTCCAATCTGTGACTGGCATTTGAGAGCTTGTTTGAAGCAGTGATTAAGTAATGCCCTGCGTCCCTTCTTGTGAGGTTCTCCGGGAGTTCGACCTCGTTGAAATCTTTGTACCAGGTGACCTTAGGTTCAGGATACCCTTCAACAGTGCAGGTAAGATTTCGCGGAGCGTACTCAATTGCAATGTATTTACTTGTACAATTCAACTCTGGCCCATCTGTAAAAAAAAAATAAAATAAATAAATCTGATATATCTTAATACCAAACATTTCTCATAATCAGGCTGTGCTTATGTTTTATTGTCGTAAAAAGGGGAAAACACTCACACATCACATGGACCTGGATGTCCTTAATGCTTTCAGACAAGCCCTCGCTTCTGATGGTGTACATTCCTGCTTCTTTCCTACTTAGAGGGAGCTTTACGTCTGCGTACTCATTACCTTTCAGCCATGTGACTACGGGGACAGGATTTCCTGTCACAGGGCATCGGTTCTCTAAAGTTTGCCCCTCAAGTAACTCCACAGTAGAACATTGCACATCTGGTCCAACTAAACAGGGGACAAAGCCAGCAACAATATATACAAATTAATTCATATTTAACAGATGAAAAGCAGATAAGACACAAAATGAGACATGAGAACTGCCTGAAATATTGATGCTTTCCCCTTTTAGACATGTAATCCACTATTTGGTTTTGTTAGTTTAAGACATATTACAACTGCATATCCTCAGAAAACATCACTTATTAAAATATAGTAAAATGTATTATTTTGAAATTCAGACGGGGATTGAAATTGCCTATTGAGTCCACGAAGAACCTCAATATGACTTTAAGGTCATTACGTTTAACCTTTCCCCCCCTCAAAAAGTAGTTAAATACAGAATTATATACTTACATAAAACAGTAGCATTAAACTCTTCTGAAGATACATTGAGTTGTGGCCCGTCTGGCCCCAGGTCCAAATGTGCCTCACATCTGAACTTGACTCCTTCATCTTCTCTAGTAGGTGTATAGCTGAGGACAGGTGATAGATCCACTGGTTCCTTACTTGGATCGTCAAAAGTGTGTGTTTGGATGATTGTATCTCCTTTGTACCACCTCACAGTGACATTTTGAACTGGCGCTACATTGCGGATGTCACATGTGAAGTTGTATTGGTTCCCTTCTCTCATCGTATCATCATCATAGCCAAGACTGATGGTTTCTGGAAATGCTGGAGAAGAAGTAGATGTTATCAGACACAACGATAGCATCATTCTGTTATATGAAAACCAGATAAATAAACCAGACTTACTGTAAAGGACAATTTCTAGTGTCTTCTTACACTGTTTCCATAGACTGGTGTGAGCTGGGTTGATGAAACATAAGGCATAGACGCTCCATTGTGTGAGGTTCTTCACACTCCAGGTCAAATGGTTGACCATCTCTAGACCCGTGCCTGCAACTGATGCCTCCCAGCCAATTCCATCATGCATGTCCTCTGATGTGGTGCAGTTGACTGAAACTGTGTCTCCGTAATGCAAAACAACACTGGGGGGGGTCAACTCAATGGGACAGCAGGCACCTGCAGAGCATTGCATAATTTTCCCAATTAGAAACCTTTCATCCATTGACAGTAAGTTAACTGATAAAAAAAAATCATGTTTTCACTAAGACCACTTTTATTCACTTTCTTATAAATGACTTTCATGTGTATGCAGACGACGCTATTTTCTATTTTCTATTAGACATCACCCTCTGTTGTCCGGGTGGTTTAAAACTTTGATTTTCATTTTGATTTCTGTATAGTACAGCACATTTTAAATGATTTTTAATCACTTTTATATGCTACCCTTCATGAAAGACCTTGGTTTCTGGCTTGATGAAAAAAACATATTAATGGACTGCCTGACTCGCATTTATTTATAGAAATAAGGTATGTATTATCCAGAAAGTAAATTGTTCAGTGAGTGTTATGTATGTGCTTGCTCTTAAATCTCTCAGTGCAGTTTATCATTCTGCCCTTAGTTTTTATAACTGGGGATGGCCTTCTATATGAGACAGCTGGGTGCATAGATACAACTATTTATACAGTATAATATCCATCTATCTATATATAAACTATATCTATGTTTGGGTGGTAGTCTGTTGGTAATTATTATTTACAAAGCATTTCTTTGGCTAACTCCCTGGGTATCTCACATGTTTGTTTTTATTTGTTTTTTGTTTTTTAACTATATCTCAATGTCACACTGTACTAGGTCCTCAAAAATGATCATGTTAGTACAGAGATTAGGAAACCGGCTGTAAAATACTTTGCTCTACATAAGTAGAATAATCTGCAGAAGCATGTAATACTAGACAAGCTAATCTATTTTAATACATTTGTTTTTGAAGCTCTATGTTGATGTGTTTAACCTGTTGTTGTTGTTGTTGTATAATCTGTTGATGTATACTATAACTTTTTGTGTGCTTTTATTTTTTATATCTACTGTAATCAGGGCGTCCTTGTAACAGAGCTCCCATATGCCCTTCCTGTTTAAATAAATATACTATAAGAACAATAATAATTATAATAATCAAGAAGGAGGGCATTCATCAAACCTCCATGTGAGTTTTGAGTGATCACCCACTGTTCGTCCAAGACTCGTGAAATCTGTACTTATGGTTCAGTCACAGAGCTGAACAAACGATGTGTTAGCTATTAATCCAGTTAAGCAGTTAAGCAACAAACCTACCGTGTAAAACCCTTCATCACCGAGTCTAATGATGTGATTTCTGAATGTGTCGATGAGTTGAAAAGCCTATTTTATATATATATATGAGAGCAGCGCATCTTGCATAATTCTGATTTGACGCTGCCCTTGTGGTCAAACCAAAGTTGTGCACCTTTATGGCACTTCATACCTTTTTTTTTTCTTTTTTTTTTTTAACCTGCTGCTGTTTTAATATTAATACACTGATGTAGCTCATACAACGTTTTCATTATGCAATGTATGTCAGAGACAAGACATGACCCGAACTATACATACAACACATACATATATTACAGCTCACATCAGATACGTTGAACTGTTTTTTGTTTTTTTAACTTCTATAAAGAAAATCAAAATCAAATAAAAGTCTCCTACCTGTCGCACTGAGGAGGAACCCCACAAAGAGTCGAACAAATGATGTCCTACTTCCACTCATTTGATTGGCTCGATGTTCCTTCTGTTGTTTGTTCCAGCTCTGCTCCGCTTCTCTGCTGAGGCTCAACTGTCTTGTCTCGGGTTGTAAAGCGATGAAGTACTTTCAGATTCTCCTACTCCTTTCCTCCCTCCCTTCCTCTCTCTTACACACAGACACACACACACACACAGAGTCGTGTAGTTGTTGTGTCATGATGTGTCTGTGTTTTGTTTTTTTTCTTAGCACATAGAATCATATTTAACTATATTTATTATAATATTTGAGTCTGTTGGCTGATAACAAAGAGACCAAATGGTTTAGGATTTAGACTAATGAAGCTCCTTGTAAAAATGTTAACAACTAACAATTAGACTACATAAAATATAACTATTGAGCTTCATATTCTCTGTGTTACTAATAAGAGCTCAGCGAGTCAAAATCTTTAATGAAGATGTAAATCTGAACTAAACTATATAATGATATAAATGAACAGCCCAATTTCCCCCAATTTTATCTGATACTTAATCTAATCTAATCAATACATATGTAAAGTGCTGCTTTACCGCTACAAATAACATAAATAAGATAAATAACACCATTGATGTTTTGCATGCTGGAAGATTTCATTATGCCCACATTTCTTAAGGTCACCAGTAAATAGATTCACACCCACACACACACCCACATTTGGAGACAGTTTGAGTGCACCATGTTTCAATCATTTCCAGCACCAAAATAAGACACCAAACATGTTGGCTTACTTCCCAAAAAAAAAAAAAAAAAAAACATTCAGCGTAAAGTGTTTCACTTTCAGGAAGAAATAAATGCTGGAATTTCCATGCTACTCAGCATACAGTCATATCCTGTTTTTAGATTTCAGAAGCTTTGGATGTAACATTTGCTTTTATGTTCTGTTGGATAAAGTAATGATGAATCACTTACCTGGAACTTACCCACAGTACTACATTTGTTGGCAAAGTCTCACCGTTTTGTAGTAAGGCATAAAGCAAGTAGTGTAATCATGTTTTCCCTGAACCCTTGGTACCCACAGAAATAATGAACAGAAACTAGAACAATGTGTTTGTAGTAAAAAAAAAAAAAAGAAGCGTTGAGAATCAACAGCTGCATATAACATTTTTAATTCACTCAGGGTGGAAGGTTTTTTAGTTAAAGGGGGTGAGAGCTGAAGAATGATAGAAGATGATATCCAACAAGGGAGGTCTCGCAAGACAAACAGGGAGCTTCAGTTAAGAAAACAACCATTGAGATTCCAGTCACACTGCTGAAACACTCCTTATTCACAAAAAAAACAAAAAAAAAAATTAACAGGCATCGCATGCGCAGTTCACCACTCTACAGAAGGATTCTATTAAAATTTCAGTATTGTTAATGGTCACACACTAATAATAAACTTTAATCTCTTGACAATGGGTCTGTGTTTCCCAGCAACAAACTCCCAGGAACTGAAAGCTGAACAGTGCTGCCAACTAGAACTGTTCTGAAATGAGTGTTTGACTCTCTTAACCAACGGATGCATGACCTACCAATTAAAGGTGATGATATCTATTATATTTTGATGATCAAAACAGTGGTTTCATTTTTGACATGTTCATTTATCCCTTTTGTATTCACGTTTGATGACAAAACAATCAGTTAATAAGGTAAAGCCTGCACTGTGATAATTATTTCACGATAATGAATATGTAGATATATATACACACGCGCATCCATTTTCAGTAGGTTTTTTCTTTAAATTTTATTTATAAGAGAGATCTGAAAGACAATGGACTGATATGATGCAGAGGTCACATAACAACGGAAGGATCAGAAAAGGAAAATGGAAGTAAAGGGATCAAGGATCAGTTACAGAGATAAAATAAACCATGTGATCTCCAAGAAGACCCATCCAAATACAGTTTAACTCATTGTTGGTAAAAAAAACAAAAAAAACAAACAAAAACAACAAACTCCATACTGTCCATACACATGCTACATACAGGATCCCATGTACAAACTGTTTCCTGTGACAAAGAGGAAATGAAAATCATCAAATCTATAACAGTGAAAGGATATGGACCCTTGAGTGGATGTAAAAGAATGAGGATGGACTCAGCACAACCCAGAGACAAATGAACTGTGGAAAAAAACTGATAAGGAGACCTAGTACTCAGCTTTTGTGACCATGGTCTTTTCACACCCGGAGCGTGTATTTAATGTTAACCAGTAGATTTGTGCATACAGAAAAGGATACAAGAGACATTCGCATTACAACAATATAAGTTGTGTCTCACTGAAGCAACAGTTACTGTAATGCGATCATGGAAAATGCATGAGTCACACAGAGGTGTCTTTGTGTCCGCAGATTCTTGTGTCCTTGCTGTTGCCTGTTGGGTCTATTTTCTGGATCTTGTGCAAGAGAAATGATCCAAGTGTGAGAGTGGTTGGACAGACTCTGTAGACATATGTGAGATAAACGATCGATATTGCATAACTTGGTCTTACTTACTGGGAAAACTCCTACATCTTCCACAAAAAAAAAACTCTTCAGTTACAAATAATTCGCCTCCCAGCTTTGTCACAGGAATGATTCTGATTAAAACTGTGCTGCTTTTTTTCCCCCAAGTAAGTCATCTCTTACTCCTCTTTGTATCCAAATAGCTTGGATTCATTCAACACACTATCTTTAATTACCACGCAGACCTCACACTAGGCAAACTCCACATACCACAAACACTGAGGAAGATGAAATCCTCTGCCAAGAGTTGCATTCTTTTCCTTGATCATTAAACAGAGTAAAGGTCATTTGAGGAATGTGTGTGTGTGCTTTCAGAAAAAATACTACAGCCTATACATTATACATCTGATTTCATGCCAACACATGTAAACCTTTGTGTGAAAAAAATCAAATAACTATTATTACAAATTTAAAATAGCAACATGCAAAACAATTTAGAAAATTATATGACAATTCTGGCCAAAAGCCAGAGAGAAAACACGCTAACATGTGTACAGCTATCGATAAAAAACGACTCACTCTAATTAGACCTTCTGCTGTGGATAATTTGACACATCACCTGTGCCAAAATAAACTCCAAGTCAAGTCAATTTGACTTAATACTTCCATTGGGTGTAGTTTGCAGGAAATTGTCCTTGTTGCATTCAAACTCTGCAATCAACTCTTTTCCTGATATCATTTCTAATCATCACCACATCCTTCCTTTTTTTTTATAAGCCTGTATATCTATATCTTAGTTCCTGTTTACAGCATTACTTTATGTGAAATAATCACTGATAAAAACTCTGAGTATACACTGATTTGGGTCTCTGCCTGCCGATGTGAAGTCCCCAGTCTTTTGTCTTAATTCCCCATTGATACTTCATGTGTGTTCTTCTTTTTTTTTTCCCTGTCTCCTTTTAAATGCAACAACTCTCTTCACTTGGAAATGGAGGAGTAGTCTTGATGGCTATTGGCAGGCATCCTATACTGAAGACCTGGTTTTTACATTAATTACGTTGTTTTATTGTCTCTTGAAGGGAGGCTTAGTCATGTCCAGCTGAGTCAAAGCAGAAGGCTTTTCCAAGAACAACCTGCCCCTTCCCCCGTCCTGGCGGAGGAGGATCAGGAGTATCTGCCAAATAGCTCCTCATCATGTAGAATTAAATTAACCTCTGTTCGATTAATTTTTATCTACTTTGAAAAACCAGACTTTCGGTAGCGTAGGAGGTGTGTGAAGAGATTGTGAAAGATGATGTAATGAATTTTGGGAGAAATGAACTGTAATTTATTTTTTTTATTTTTTTTCCCAGATGAACTGCAAAGGCTCTACTGCATTATCTGGGTAAATTAGGGAGAATCCCAAATTCATACTTATAACAGCAACATCTGTTCATGATGTTAAATGCATCTCGCAGGGAGAAAGAAAAACATAAGTGAATACTTTATATTTTATCTTTGTTGAGGATCTGCCAAGAGGGGGCTTTACTTTCAGCTGTGGAAGTTACTGCATAATGTCACTAAACTCTGGCTCCACCATGTGTTGAATTCAACAAAGTGATGCCAAAGAAAATCACAGGACACAATCCACCATTTTTATTCACTCTGAGATACACGTTTAAGATTATTTTAATTGCATTTATTTTTTTTACAAGTTGGTACATTTGAAGTGGCTGTAGTTTTTGTTGTTTTACAGGATACAACTACCAAAGCTGTCACTGATAATAGTTACTCACCACTAGATAGCAGCATAGTGTCAAATCAAAAGTCAAAACGGCACGCAGAGATGGCAGATGGGGCCTCTAGCAAAGGTGGAAGAGGGGGCTGCTGCAAACATATCATATGGATTTGGGAAACACCAACAAAGGCAACCACAGCGACCACATACACTCACTCGGAAGCCATAACAAAGCTTCTGGGACAAGTCAATTAGCATGAACAAAGCCTACTGTGTTAAAATGTGGGATTCGTGTTTGAACCTCACATGTGCTCACAAGTTTTTTTTTGTTTTTTTTTGCTTGTTTTGTCAAAAAACAGTTGAAACATAAACTGATAATGTCAGATTTGTAACATTTGTGATTCAGATGCTTGACATCAGCTTTTTGAACTTAGATTCTGCAAATACTTACTTCCTTATAGCCCCTTTTTTTCTGATTCTTTTCTGATTATTCTAGCAGAATGTTACTGATATGGTGAATCACAAATGTTCCTCCTTTAAGAAATGATTGTGAAATGAGATAAACATTCTTCATCATCCTGATGCTCGTGATTTATGACCTGTTACACTTTCATTTTCGGCATCTTACTCCGTTATGTGTCACTGGCTACCCTCAGCCAGCGGTGTTACTGAGATTATTGGTTGTATTGTGGCGGGATAAACCACAAAACTGCAATTACACAGACCTTTATGATGGTAACACGGTAATCCTCTGTTTGTAAGAACTTTAAACATGGAGATTGGCTGTCTTTCTGTGGTTTAATTTTAACTTGTTTGTTTTGGGCCGCCTCCAACATGTGCTGTAGATGGACACTTTCTCACAGAGCTGCTCAGCCTGGAGCTTTTTCTCTCCAGCTCACTCTTTCCCTTTGGGTTTGAGTTTGGGGCCTTACTTATGGCCTCAGTGTATTCACTGACCAGCCAAAATGTTATTGTGTTGTCTCGCCTCTTGTCCCTTTGCCCCAGCCGTGCTAGTTTATGTCGAATGGTCTGCTATTGCTCGGCTGCAACTTCCTGCAACTTGCCAACACACAAAAAAAACCCCAAAAAAACTCTGAAACTTCTGCAGAAGTAGTACTGCGTCACATTTCATCATTCAACTGCCACAAAACCTCTGCACTGATAAATACTTTCTACAGCAGTCAGATGAGCTCCAGCACTGGAGAAGAAGAGGAGATTAGCAAAAAGAAAATAGGGCCAGAGGGACTGTGGCTGTCTACCATATCTCCCTGGTGTTGGTCCATCTGCTTGGGATATTGTATAGAGAATAAAATGGAGACTATGATACACGAGCATTTAGTAAGAATCAAAGAAAAAGGAAGGAGGGCGGTAACACAAGCCGGCTCCTGAGAGTAGCCATTGATTTTCCACACTTGATGCTCATAGAACTAGACAGAGAAAAGGGAAAGAAGAGAAAAGCTGGTGTGATTGTATTAGGACAGGCCCAACCCGAGGATGCAGACAAATGAAACCTAATACTATTTATCATCACTACCCATCTGGATGGACGACAGCTGCAGAGGACTTTGTTACCCTGTTTGTAAGCACATCTTCTGTTCTCGAATGTTAGCAGGATGTCTTTCTAAACCACACCCGTGTTCCTCACGCATCTTTTCACTGGAAACCCTGCTGATCAGTGAAAAACAGTAAACAGATCAGCGATTACCCTGTGAAAGGGAAAGGATGCCAAGCTCTTTTTTGTAGACTCAGTAGGATCTTGAAAGGTCTTGTGACCCACCCCCCCACCCACCAACCTCTCCCCATCCCCCCTCTGAGGCCTCCTGGGCACCATTAACACCATGAGAGAGGGGCACTGACTTCCAAGGTTTGGTGAGGCTGGAGAGTACAGCATTTGCACATCTGGAAGGCATTATGCAGTTACTACCCGAGGGTGAAACACAGGGAAATGATGACGGGGGGTGGGGGGGTGAGTGTGTGTGTGTGTGTGTGTGTGTGTTTTGACCAAGCTGTGTGTGTTTTACAGAGAATAACTTAATTGCATTGTTTTGTGAGAGTTAGGTTCATGGAACCATGACCTCTTGAGAAATACTTGGAGTTAAATAAGGGTGGCATCTGTAAGTAAAAACAACGATTATAATATAGTGGAATACAGCATAGTCTTTCTATTTGTGGCAGAGGTGTGGCGTGTGAGCATACAGCATGTATGACTCTTTGTTCATGCAACTTATTTGAAGACTGAGTCTTTTCGCTGGCCAGCAGGATGTAGAGCTCTGGACCCTTGACAACAAAGCAGCTCCATCTGAGCTTGGCCTAAAACAAGATGGCTTTGTATGTGCGATCGCCCTCCTGCTCCTTCCTTCCTTCCCCGCACCCCTACCTATAGGGCTGCAGCCTCAGGCATTACGTACCAGGTGCTCCCCCTCGTTATCCTCGCAGCACTCCTGCCGCTTATAGAGAGCATATGTTACCTCAGCGCAACCTGACCTTCACTGGGACCAACACTCTTTAATCAATAGTGCTCTGACAGGCCAGCTGAGAGGGGAGCAGCATGTGCTACCACAAGTTTGACGTTCCTTCTGCCACATATAAGACTCTACTCTCCCGTTTTGTGCAAAACTATATTGTCACAGTGTGAAAGTTGTAAATGCCCAACACACAATTATCTGGCTTATTAATGGCTCCATGTTATTGACCATTAATGAGGCCATACAGCCTCAGGGCGAAGCAGAGCATTCTGGCATACGGAGCTCTGATCCTTATCTGAACTCACACATTATTATATGAAGTCATATTTTTTTGGTCTATGCGCTGCCTAGAATAGCAATTACTAAATGGTCCATATGTGATTCTTGAAAAACAGTTTTGTCAGATGGCTCAGGAGCATTCTTAGTCATTTTGTGAGATTTTCCTGGCCGTGTAGTTTTCACACCCCCACCCTCTGTGTCATTTTTTTTTTACGAGAGAATGCTGAGTCCTCTCCATAACACGAGTACATGCTGTGCTCAGGATCACTAGGCTCTGGATGATCCTTTCCCCCCCCTCCTCTTGCTCCTCTACCCCCACATCAACCTACCCCCGCTTTCTCCCTCCTTCCTCTCCCATCGTGCCCTACCATCAGTCGGCTGTTATTGAACAGGCATTTCACAGACACTCCCTCTGAGACCAGTGACCTCATCAGTGGGCAGGAAGTCAGAGGGTTCAAGTTCCTCCTGTGAGAGTAATCCCACACATCTCTGCGCATTTGATTCAGCAGAGCTGAGAGCGTTGTGGGGCTATACGGGGGTGTGCAGTCCCCATGCTCACTTGTTTTTTTACAATCAGACCCTGCCACATCATCATTGTCTTCACATGACCACCGAATATGACGTACGCTACCTTGGAAGGAGAACAATCTCAGAGGAAAACTAGCTAGTTCCAGGTGTCTCTACTTCCCCCGGCTGCAAATAGCTGCAACGTGGCAGTGGAACAATTTAGAGGAAAGGGTCCGATTGACGAAAGGGCAGAAGAGGAAGGAGCTTTTAACAAATGACGAAAGAGTTGTGTATATTTAACCATTAATGGACAAAGCTGTGGCGTGTGTATGACCTTTAATAGACAAAGACTGCTCTGTTCCCCTGCCTACAGTCTTACATCAGGGAATAATCATTAATTTGAAACATCAGGGACAGACAAACTGATTGGTGGTTCTTCCCCTAAAGTGGGTCAATGGCCTTGACTGTTTGTCAGTCCCTTCCTGCTAATGTACTGTTGCCTTAACAAATGACATCAGTGAGAATATAAACTAATGCTGATCCAACTCCTGCCTGGACACACCCACCTGGTCCTATCGAGCCCAGTTTTTGCGACTGTATTGATCCATTTTCAAACATGTTTACATGTGTACATGTTTACATGTGTACATGTTTACAGTGGATCAATGGAGCCCCAGTTGAATGTATCCCGAAGCTATACTATATGCATATACACATATACATAGATGTTATATATTAGTAATCCAACTACTCACAGTTGAATACACACTTCCAGACTCATTTCTTTCACATCCCTTATACACACCTCCCACTCTTCCAGGGAACCAAAAGTGAGTTTCAACATGTTTGTTACCAGCAGGTTTAGGTTTGTGCTGACTCTGCTCTTCCAGAGGGTTGTACCTGGGCTTGGTCGCTTCCAGCTTGCACGTCAGAAAAAGATGCAAGCATTGCCAGAAAGCCCATAGCAATTCAGAAAAAGAGCAATACAAAAAAAACCCTGGAGGACCTCACAAGATCAGACAAAAAAAACAACAAATGGACGGTTTGGGTGTGTGTGTGTGTGTGTGAGGGATTGGGGTGTTGAATGTAAAATGACTGTGCTGGGCAGCAACTCAACTCGTCAGAGATCTTTGCCTACGGGAACATTGATGTGTTTGTGCCCAAATGTGTAGGAGGGAGACAGAGCTATCCAGTGTTTGTGAATTAGTTCCAACTCTTCAGACACGGTCCATTCCCCTAAATAAATCTGCCGTGGCAGCCTACATTGACATCAGTGATTTGATCGCTGATTCTTGCACACATAAATACAGTGTACTGCACAACAGACTTGCACTGTAAAAAAAAAAACTATAAAAGCTGTAACAGAAGGAAGCGTTAACACATTTTTTTTTATCTTGGACTTATCATTCAGGAAAAAGAATGCACTGATAGAGTGATGCAATTTAAACAGCACCACATGTCTGTGAGGCCCTCTGTCACCAGGCCATATCACAATCAGCCTTTCTGTCGCAGACGTGCCGTCAATGTGGAGGCTCTATGTGTTTTAAGAGCCTTTTCTCCTCTCTGTCTGACTCTGTGCCAATATTCATACTTTAGTGAAACAGAACATTCAGATACAGACTGCAGTGATACTGGGAGGACATTCACTGATAAACTCTGAACCTTCACAATGAGAACATTCAGACTTTGTAGCCAGGGAAGAGCTGCTCTCACTCAACACCCAGCCGGTCACCATGGTGCCTCCGGTCTTGCACCATAGATTAGGGACGCTTTCGACATCTAATTATACTTATGGTACTTCTTCTCTAAATGAAGTCATGTGAAAGTATGGTGAAAAAAATAATACATATCTGCAGGGCTTAGAGTTATGGATTGATCTAGAAATTTTTGTATTTGTTTTTTAAATCAGTCAATAGAAAACGAGTGGGAGAGAGGAGGAGTGATAGTGAAAGCATTTGAAAGTGAGAGAAAGTGTGTCTGCGCAGATAAGTGTTGGTCACAGGAGTCTGGCTTCACCGGGGTCAAGAAGGTCAGCGCTGATGTAGAAATGTGGAACGTCACGAAGCGTTACTGTGTGGGAAAACTGGGAAAAGGAACAGGGGGAATATTTTCAGGTCTGTTTGGGATAATTGAAGTGCGTCCTTCAGCTGGAGTGCGTGTTGGTCATACAGAGAAGAAAGAAAGAAAGAGAAGAAGAAGAAGAGGAACGGAGAAAGAGGGGATTTGGTCCTTGAGCAGGTCTGGTTCCCATTAGACCAGAGGCCCGGGATCGGTTTGTTTGTACAGGCAGAACGTCCCAAAGGAGAACAGAGGCAGCCTGATGTTGCTCCTCCCAGCTGGGCCGCCATAGAGGGAATATCAGCTGCAATGCTTCACTCTCTCACCCCTTCTTGTCCCAGTCCTCTTTCTACATCCCTCCTTCCCACCCACCCTTCTGGAACAAAGTCCAAACGGGTCTTCTAAACTGTTTACGGATGTTCTCTGTTTATGTGCTATTCATGAGAGAGCTATGTCAAAAGTTCCTCTCAGAGCCCTTGGCCTCTCATGTGATGGATAAGTCATTCATATGCAAGCCAATCTTAACAGGCATGCAAAGACAGGTCTGCCACTCACATGGGTTGGGCTACAGCACTGCACTTGCACGATATTTTTTAAAGTTTTTCCACTACTACTGTAAAATAATGCTTGTATAACAGATTTTTTTCCCCCATTAGTGTGTTGTGTCACAGAATATTTTCCCATCATACATTTTGCAGCTCTGTTCTTGTCAGTTATTTATTTATTTATATTCTCTTTATTTTTATTTTTTGTTGTTTGCCGCCGTGCTTACCGTAAAAACACCGTGAGTCAGACTTGACTGGCACCGTTGTTGTGGATATTGGGCAACAAAAGCCTAACGACACCATGACTACATACAGAAACACTAACAGGTAAATAAAGCATTGGAGACTGATTGAAGCAGCATGACTTTGACGCCACTGTGGTGTGACAGCCGGGCCGTAAAGATCTGAGCGCACAGTGAGTGACTCAAGAGAAAACAGAGACCTGTTGAGGCTGTGGTAAAATGGTGAGGAAGTTCTCTTCTGCCACTCTATACTGCTGTAAAACAGTCAAGAGAAAGGGGGGGGATGGAGTTGAAGGGGGTCAGGGAAAGGGAAGGGGATGATGTTCCTCCCTTGGTGCTCTGCAGGGAGCAGCTGGGGAGTGGAACAGTGATTTATGGTAGCCAGAACTTCGCTGCAACTTTTTCTTGGAATTCAGGGATGTTTTGAAGGGATGGGGGGGTGGGGGTCTGCTGTGAAAAGGGTTAAGGGGCAAGAGTGGTCCAAGGCTAGGATAAGAGCAATATTTCACTCAGACCGTTAAATCAATTCACCTCCAGAAAGTGGCTACGCTAGAGATCTTATGAACATTCGGCCCTTTTGCAATTTTCTCAGACGTATAAGGTCTTTCTGAAAGTCCCTGGAGGTTGAAGAGGTGTTTCTCCAAGCTGGAGACCTACAATTTTGCTGTGTTATTGGAACTCGTTAGGTGACCGGCACCCCCTGTACCCTAAGTACAATATTGAAAAAGAAAACTGAAGAGGGGTTTCTTCTAAACAATAATAAAAGTCCCACATTTAGTACAAGAGACCCTCCTGCTCTTTTTGTGGATTTATTTGAAAAGGTGACACCTCGAGCGAATCAATATTTAGCGCCACAAAATGAAAACATACAATAGTTGTTTAAAGGATTATAAATAACTGAAAGTTTACGAAATTATACACCCATGTGGCTGCTTCCTACTCCAGACTTGTTTTTCCCCTCAGAAAAGATCAGAAAACAATCTCAAGTCTGGATTAAATATTAACACTATTCGAATTTAGTACATATACAAAAACAAACAAACAAACAAACAAACAAAACACTGTGGTCCTGTTGCTGCTTTATCATAAGGAAGAATGCCTAAGTCAATCTGTTTAAGGTTAGCAAGATTACTGTCAGTTATAGAAGAATTTGTTAATTAAAGCCAGATTTCTTTTTGTTATCCAGCAAGCAATATTCATCAGTTTTATGGAGCATTCTCTGTGGCGGCTGTGACGTTGCCAAATTCAGCCTTTTAGTGTCGAGTGCTCGGATGTGGAAACCAAGTCACGCTCACATGCACGTACATGCATACCGCTTGTCTTCTTTGCATTTCCCATCATCCACTCCTGCACATTTAATTGCTTGTAGGGGTGATTGTTTATATGTTTTTCTCGCAGTGGATGATGTCCCTATCAAAGCTGCAGTCTGATTAGTCTGATAATGATGTGGCAGGCTCTTTGTTACGCCAGGCAGACTTTCAACTCTAATGGCAATGACTCAC
Organism: Pampus argenteus; assembly: GCA_036937835.1. Lineage (NCBI taxonomy): Eukaryota > Metazoa > Chordata > Actinopteri > Scombriformes > Stromateidae > Pampus > Pampus argenteus. The sequence continues at coordinate 14,610,677 of CM072878.1, forward strand.
AAATCTTCAAGGAGAACCAGCCCAGCTGGCAAGCAGCAACATGAGCAGAGTGCATGAACAGTCATCACTGTGTGAGAACCAGACTGATCCACTGACGTTAGGGCTCCTTGCAATTCATATAGTGAGAAACCTAATTAATGGCGACACACTTCAGTCATCATGACTCACTTTGGACTTCAGCGGGTGAAGAACTGTCAGCTGGATGTCATTAGCAAGTGTCTTGATCATTTTGTCATATTGCATGTGGGATGAGTTGCCAGCTCTTGAGCAAGTCAGATGAATTTGGAAGTTGCAGTTAATTATTATAAGTATTATTTATGTAGTGTTTCTACAGTGGTGAATGAAAGGACTAACTTGTGATTTGGTTCCTTCTCTATGGAGTCTGGTAACTTCGCTTTAATTGCCATGGTTATTACAGATTTGGCTGTGGGTGATTCAGTCATTTTGAACTCAATTGGATGCGGCCAGTGGTGTCCTCATGCAATTGTATGAATATCACAAAATCTTTCTTGGCCAATGACATTTCTGCTCCACCTTCTACTCTGATTCATTCAAGTGGGTAAGTACCTGCACTTTTGAAGCTAATATCTTTTGTATCTCTTCCTTTCAGCCACTTTCAAGTTACCCACCATGTGTACCGCATGCATATAACACTTCTTTCACCTGGGGGGGGGGGTTATAGTAATGTTCAAACATTGACTGTATGCTGTATGACTCAGACAAAGACAGGTGCATTTCCCTGTTAACAAAACATATGCAAGAGATGAGTGTGTTTTCCTTGAATAGCTGGTGAACCATTCATTTGACTTTTATATGATGATGTTTCTACAAATAAACCTACAATACAGGTACACTGGCTGTGTAGTGTAGGATTATATCACACTAGTTAAAAATGAAGGTGACCTAGGAGACTTATCACTGCACACTGCATCACTTTCACACACAGTGACCAGAGGTCATGAATATAGGAAGTGTGTGGCTGCAGCAACAGATAAGCAAAACTCTTTGAAAATGTTAGAGGAAAGTGGAAATGATCTCCAATTGCATTCAATATATTGACCAGATTACACTAAATAGCAGAGACGATGCTATGGCACATTTAATCTGAACCTGTGCAGAAACTCTCCTTCATGCTGCTGTGATTGCATATAATAACTTGAGCTGAAGTCAAACAGTGGTGGGCTGCTCCAGATTTGTGGAGTGGGATTTTGTTAGCACGACCTTGGTAGAGTGAGGTCTCTGTGACTGGAGGTGTTCCAGCTGCAGCCAATAATAAACACCGGGGAGGGAAGTGAGATGGTGATGGGAAGAATGCGTGCAGTGTGCTGTGATCAAAGCATCACTTCCCGGGTGGCGTGTGGAGCTCGGCCACAGGGGGAGGCAACAGTGTGCAGTCAGTAAACCTGGATTGGTTTTTCCACAGTTCAAAGATGACCTGGAATTACATAATAAAAACACTATAAAACACATTATCAACATATTGCTGCAGTCGACTGTTTATTATTCTTATTATTGGTTTACATTATTATTATTCTACTTTTATTTTTTACGAATTTGTCATTCTGGCAAAACAAACTTTGGTCTCCCACTTCTGTGGCCAAATGACTGTCTGGGCCACATCCAGGCCAAGGGTCATGATCTATGTGTGTGTGTGTGTGTGTGTGTGTGTGTGTGTGTGTGTGTGTGCTTCAGGCATTATCAGAAGAGTGTGAGGTTTAGACCCCTGCTGCTCTCCTGCCATTGCTCCTCACACTCTTTGTCTTTTTTTTTCTTTTTATTATACACTTAACCACTTTGACAGCATGTTGCTTCTGAAGACTTCTTCGGTCTTCTTTTACCGGGTGTGTGGAGAGAAGTCCTGGTCATGAGAGAGTAGCTGGTACAAACAGTTGGATTAAAGTAAATGGCCTGACCCTGATCCTTCTTATCTGATGACCCCCAACATTGACCCCCACCAGCCAAGTGCCAGTTTCCCTTTGGAAAACAAAAGATACGTTCTGCTCTAGGAGAGAAATGTGCACCTTTGACGTATGTGTTAGCAAAAGCAGCCTTTTGTAAACACTTTTACAAACAAATACTTAGCGCTCTGCCTCCAGCAAAAATACACAGAGATCAACTCATTGAGTCTGGCCTCCCTCTCTCTCTCTCTCTCTCTCTCTCTGTCTCTGCCGCCATACAACAAGCAGCCTACACGCAGGCTTCTCCAGGCAAGATTCCAATAGGTACACGCTTGACCTGGTTACCGAAAGCTTATTTTACCCTCTATTGACCAACTTCACTTCCTCTGCTTACACACTTTCCACCCCTTTTTCTATTTCCTTTGTGACTCCATTACCATACCGCTCCATACCGTTCCGTCTCTCCTGTGTTTCTCATGAGCAGACAGAAAGGTCAGTTTCGCTGCGACACTTTGTCCCTGGACAAGCACGTAGCACTCTGTTCTGTCGACATCGCTGAGGTCAAAGAATGGAGAAATTATATTAGAGATGTGTCATACGATCATGACTATCGTACACAAAATAGCGTGTGTGGCTCGGCAGAAGCTGTGTGAAAAGTGAACCACACAGTAATGTGAGGGATTCTCATGAGCTACATTTTGATGAGTAACACCTACAAACGCACACAAACTTATGACCTAACCTTTTGAACTTCCTTTCTGGTCAACTTAACTCACAAGAAATGTAAGAATTCTGCCGTTGATGACTCCTATACGGTTTCTGATCGAGTCACGCTCTTTGTGACACCTCTGAAAATCAGATAACTGGGTTACTACTTGCGGCTCTGCACAATACTAAACTGAGGCCTTTGTGTGCTGTTTCTGTGTTTCTCACTCAGAAAGGAGCCAAATGAGTTTAACCGCTGAGCATCACTTCCTCTACGTCTACTATAAAAACACACTCTCTCAGCTCTCTAATGTTAATGAAAAAGGCTCTTATAATGAACGTGTGGATTTGAATGTGTTTTGCTAAGGGTATTTCAGCAAGGCTCTATAAACACTGGCCTAATCTGCAGGAAGCCACAGAAGTCATGACTCCCCGTCCCCCCCCCTAACCACGTCCCCCCCACACTTTACTATGCACTCAGCGGAGCAGAGGAGAGTGAACACAACCCAATACTAATACTCATGCATGGTAACCAGTACACAGACGGTTGCATTAGTGGACCATGGGAGCAGTCTTTTCAGGCCTGACTGTAAAAATGAGGTAACTCTATACTCCTGTGAGAGAGACGGCTCAGTAGAGGGGTGGTGCGATGAAATATTGTACAAGCACCATAGAGAGAGTCAGTCTTATCGTAAAACACTACGTTGTGTGTTGCAGACACCCAGTGTAAAGTTCCACATATAAAGATACCGGTAGTGAAAGTTAAATCACAATGGTTTTTTAAATGATCACAAAGATATTCTATCAAGTGGCTATTCAGGAGGGAGACACATGAGTCCTATATTTTCTTGGAGTGACCTGGATGCAGACAGTGATTCAAGCACAGTAAACAGATCAAATGTAAAAAAGAATTTGAGTTCTTTTGTGGAAGAAATAGATCGAGGTCTAGAGATAAGCGGTAAGATAACACTGCATGTTTTGGGGAGTGAATGCGGGGTGGACGGATTTCTTCTAAACCTATGAACAGCAGAGACATGCGGTACAGTCAGCACTTAAGCCCACTGTTTGGGGTGTAGAGAGAGATAAGCCATCGTGACTCCAGGCAGAACTCGTGCTGTTCAGTGTTGAGATAAGACACCAATCCTTTTCCACCACAAGCACTGGCTGTGCCAATTAGCTGTACGCATGTATGAGCCACATGAATATGAATTTTAATGATCTCAACACAACAGGTTTTTGTTGCATCTCCAATTCTCAGCAAATGCAAGCAAAGTCCTGGTTTAAATGCGTACAGAGAAATTGGTGTGAACCTTTTTCATTTTAAGCCTCCCAACACCGTTCTCGCCGTGTTGTGTGCTGTTGTGACACAAGGACACGCGAGTGCACGTTTCCCTTTGACGTGAGCCACAATCTTCAGGAAGTCACGTCGTCTGGATCACATCAGTTCTGACTCAGAAAACGTTGATATGCATGATCTGAACAACATTCACCGTGCTAAAACTACTCTACTAACGTTTTATCAGTGAATCTTTACGTAAAAAGAGGAAGGGGAAGTAATGAGAGATCTTCCTCTTACTACTCACTTTCTACACATATTTTATTGTTCTGAAATTGTAACAGTTTGTTAGCCAAGAGTTCCCAATCTTACAGATCACAGAGCCTGAGGACCTTTAGAGTTTTCTGTTAATGACTTTCCCCAGTGTTATCTTGTCTCAATATTTAGACCACGTTGCCTTGTTTGGGTCTTGTGCTCTTTCAGAAGCAGAAGTCTATAGAGATGAGACAATGTCTCCTCGTCGTATGCACTGTAAATCTGACATAGCAGCTACTTTCTGTTGCTGCTTTCATCTCAATCTCTAACTTTCAACCTGCTTACTGCTCCATTTGCGGTAAGTTCAAACCCAGGTCATGTGAACGCATTCTGTCTGTACGCTTCTTGTAAAGCATGAGTGACTTTGAAAGAGTTCGACATGACAAAATTTAGGGGGATTCACTTCCTTTCCTTCCTTTTTTGCAAATAATATGAGAAGATTGATGCCGCATCAATTTTTTTTGTGTGCATTTCACGTGTTGCATATCTTGAAAAAAAAATGAAAATGCACTGAATGTATAAAGCTTTCTACCTGACGTGTGGCTCATGAAACAATAGCATCCCAGAGAGTTTATTCTGAGGTGCATTTAGGGGCACACACATCTACCAACAGATGTTGTAATCTTCCTCAGGGGGGTGAGGGGGTGGGTATAGGCTCGGAGGTTGCTAATAACAGCTGCCAGATGTGCGGAGTCCCTGGAGCCCGTGCACATTCTCACAGACAATGGAATGCTTGTGAGGAGCCCCAACAGGAAGTGAGGTCAGGGCTCTTGACCCCTCCCCTAAACTTAGTGAGAGACACAGCAGTGGGGCAGCTTTAATGGAGCGGCGTCTGAAAGTGTCCTATCATAAACCTCTGACAGTGAGCAGTCAGTCTATAAAGGCTGTCTGCCACACATCCATTACACACCAACACATCAACCTGCCAGCACTTCAAGTTGAGATCACACAACTTGAGAAAAAACTTCAAAGAGGCACCATTAAAAGTGCCGTTTGAGACATTTTAGCAAACAGTGCAAACATTATGGATTTTTTTTTTTTTTTTTTTTTTTTTTTTTTGTCCAAAAGTTTCAAAAGTTTCCACATGACAGTTGCTGCGGGGGCGGCAGGGATGAGGTTGGCAGAAGTGGATTGCACAATCTTGATCCTTTCTCCCCGTAGTTAATCACAAGCAGACACAATATGAGTCAAAGTTGCCGCAACTTTTCAGTGCAGATCAGCTACATCAAGACTCATTTGGTAACTGCTGGTTTATTTCCACTGGGGATGTTTCATTCACTCTCACAGGTTGTTTTTTTTATATATATAATTGCTCTGTTGTCATCCAGTGAGGTGTTTTTTTTTGCAAAAGTACCTCCTGCTTCTCGCTCTTTTAATGCCTATTTTCAGAGGAAAAGAAATATGAAACTATTTGCCTCCAACATAGTGTTTCATTTCCCATTTTCTGTTTTTTTTTCTTTTGCTCACACATTAAATTTTATTAAACACAGAAGCCAGGTAGCATTTTGATGTTTTGTTAGTCATTTCCCAGTTGTGGGGATTAATAAAGTATCTATCTATCTATCTATCTATCTATCTATCTATCTATCTATCTATCTATCTATCTATCTATCTATCTATCTATCTATCTATCTATCTATCTATCTATCTATCTATCTATCTATCTATCTATCTATCTATCTATCTATCTATCTATCTATCTATCTATCTATCTATCTATCTATCTATCCATCTATCTATCCATCTTCTCATCACATGACACAAGTCATCAGAGCCATTTGAGATGACTCTGGCTTCCACTGTAATGACTGTGAAGACATGATTACCTTCTCTTGGGTTGGACAGAGGCTCTTTCATTAGAAACCAGCACCTGCCCCACTGTATTTATAGGTGCAGCCCTGACTTGACTAACAAGCCTTGACTTTTACCGTCACCTCACCCTCGTTATTATATCTATACCCAGACGTGAGGGATTAATGTGAAAATTACAGGAATGACTCACCAAAAAAACAACAAATAAAACAGTGGTGAGTTAGGAGTGGTGGTGGTGGATGGGGGGTCTTAAAGAAGCTGATGTGTATTTCTGTCATGAAGCTATAGGATTGCAGCTGACCACTGCTCACAAGGGGAGCCAGGATGAGTTGAAAAAGTGAAGGACTCATGCTGGGATCTGCTAGAGAGAGTGAGAGGAAGTGGAGGTGGAACATCTGGACTTCATTTGCGTGTCCAAAGTTTCTAAAGGAGCGCCTCAGAAAATAAGCTTTAAAACTACTTTTCTATGTTAATCGCTATACAACAAAATCCCGCATATAACCTTATGGTTCAATACTGGGACTCGTTGAGACGCGTTGAGTGAGCATATGACGTTTCCATAGCGTGTCTCGCGTGTGTGTGGGTGTGTGTTTGTGTGTGTGTGTGTGCGCCTCCCAGAGCTGTTGTTCTCAGAGAGAGAGAGAGAGAGAGAGAAGAGAGAGAGAGAGAGAGAGAGAGAGAGAGAGAGAGAGAGAGAGAGAGAGAGAGAGAGAGAGAGAGAGAGAGAGAGAGAGAGAGAGAGAGCCAGGAGGACAATCAGACTGTTGGATTAGAGCGAGAAAGTGCGATCATTTAAAAAGGGAAAAATCCTCTTTTGACTTTCTTGTTTTGTGTTTTTTTTGTTGTTGTTTTGTTTTGTTGTTGTTTTTTTTACATCGTCGAGCTTCCAGTGACCTTTGTGTTGTGTTTCGGCAGTGGACCGGTATGGATTACCGATGACTAGACGAGACACGCCGTCTAGTCCGCAGCCAAAGTTTTGATTGTCATCGTTGCCTCTCGGCCGGATCAGAGGAGAAAAAAAAGCGCTGAACTTTATGTGGAAACTGGCGACCACATGAGAGGACATCTGGAGGAAGACGATTGTCTCAGAGTATTTTCTCTGATTTATTAGCTCATATCTCTCATGGGGTAAGTAGCACCTTTTTTTTTTCTTTTTGTTTTTTTAATAGTGTGACAGTATACATGTGTTGCAGAAACCTAACAAAAGAAGGAGCTGATGTGTGTGTGTGTTGCGTGTTACTGTAAACTGTTCATTTACGCATTTCCCCTCATTGCATCAGATATGATTTGAAATAACGTAAAGTCACTATTGACTCAAAATGTGCAATTGACTCAAAAAAAAAAAAAAAAAAACCCACCCGTGACAGCGACACACGCAACTCCCCACGCTGCAGCCACACACACACACACACACACACACTACTGAGTATTACTGTGACAGCTGCGTTCGTTAAACACAGCGTGTGTGTTTTAATGGATAACATAGTGTGGTGTTAAATATTAACACGGAGGGTTATAGCTGCACATCCTACACTTGGGATCTGCTGCATCATATGTTGTTTGTATAGCTTGTGCACCGCATCTATTCTCACACACACACACACACACACACTGTTCCTTGGAGCCGACGCGAAGCCTGCTGTGTCCCCCCCTCTTTCTCGGTTTGACCCCTCCGATGTTGTGCTGCTGCTTGTTCATCCGTCACTCTAAAGAAGGCATTGTATTGAAAGGCTGTATTAATAAGACAAAAGCCCCCATTATCCCCATGTACCGGAGTAAATCTCTTGGGTTGGAGATGGACTCCCCAGAGAGACTACAGTATGTTTAAATCAAATGCATTTTTTTATATTCTAAACGTGTGTGCTGTAGTTGTATGCTTACAATAGTGACATTAAATTTAAAGTTGTTTCAGACATCCCTTTTTCTGTTTCTCCTCTTCTGTATCCTTCTGACTGAAGAGTGCATGGTGTTTCTTTGTTTCCCAAAAGAGTTAATCATGCAGAGAGGGATGCATAGGTGTCAGCAGTCCAGTCATGAGGCATCCTGTTGTGGGGGAATCCTCAAGTCACGGTGAGATAAGATGATAAGGTGGAGGAACTAATGTTTATTGCCCAGATAAAAGCCCTCCATCCATCATTCTTTATCCAGTAGTTGGTCTGGTTCTGTCTGAACTGCTGAAAGAGTCTCGTTTGGTGTGACAGGCACCGGCTGTGGTTTGCGAGGTGAGAAACAAAACTGTCGGAAAAAAATACAGATTCTACAAAGCCTGTTGAATAAAGTTTGGCACACATCTTACTGTGATAAAAATCACGAAGGGGAGTGAAGCTCAGGAAGCACGCTCAGCAGCATTAGGAGAGGACGATCAAGTGTCGAAGGCCTTGTCAGCAGGTTCATTGATGCTGGTGTTGTGCAAAAGCAGCTCGGTTTGTTTGGGGTGTGCACAGCTGCTTCTGGACTCAGGTGCTTCTCCCAGCATGCCTTGGATCGGCTGGACACAGGGCATGATACAGGGCATGATACAGCTGGTCGGCCGTCTGCATTTGGCCCATGTGACCACATGGCTCATTGCACCAGAACAACACCCGCTACCCTATCAGGCCTGACCAGAGCTAGGCTTCTTCACACACTCTCTACAGCTCCTGTAATGGAGCACACATGGTTTTAGTCTATATAGAGGAACTTGCATCATGACATCATGTGTTGAGGTTCTATATGTTGCTGACCTGGCTCACTGTGATCAGTGGCCTCGCTTTCCTCCACGAGAGGACTGTAATCAGACCTTTTGTCAATGGGAACTGCCAGGGATAGCGTGAGAAATGGAGACAAATAGATGAGTTGGATAAATAAATAGATGTATAAGTGCACGGATGGATAAATAAATTAATGGTAATTCAACGGTGGGAACTGGATTTGTGGGACTTTTTTTTTTTTTTTTTACTGGGACAGGTCACTAGGGGGTTGAAGGCGGGGATGGGTGGCGGGTGGGTGGTGTCGATCCCTGAAGGATGCTCGGGTTTCAGCTCGGGCCTGGGAGCGGTCTGCTAATAGGAAGCAGCGAGAAGGCTTTTCCATAGGGAGGCTGACTTCTCTTTTGTTGTCTACACAAACCACTTTATTCAGCGATATCCGAAAGGGTTAAAAACACTGTAAGATCAGAGGAGTGACCTGCCAGAGGCACCCTGGCTTTTACCTGTTTAAATGAAACCAGTCAGAGGTCAATACATAACTTAAAAAAAAAAAAGAAGAAGAAGAACAATGCGGGTCATTTTTACATTGCTTTTGGGTTTTTCTCTGTGATATCTGCCCGTATAGCCATCTGGGTCCTAAGAGTTCTAGCTGGTACTTCCCCTTTAGCCTGAAAAACACTTTCCTTGGGTGTGGCAGTTGGAGCAAAATAAACGCCTTCTGTTCAGCACAAGTCACAACATACAGCTGACAGCATGTAGTTTCTGATTCACAGCCAAGAAGTTGGGAGTGTCTGTGGCGGAGAGAAAAATAAAAAAATAAAAAAAACATGGCGTCCTCGGCTTTTTGTGAACACGGTTGAGAGAAGGTTGTCACTAAAGGCTGTGCTTGCTCTTTTGTTGGCAGGTAGGGATACACGTGCACGCTTACTTAACCGATCCGTCTCTCCTTCTCAAAACAACCTTTCTGAGTTGCATGAACACGTTTGCCAGCGCTATTGTGATTATTCCTCTAAACATTTACATACTCGAGCGACTGTTTTTTAGGAAGATGTTTTTACCCAATGAAAGAATCCATTAGCTTTAAAGTCTCCTGTTACATTCCTTTTCCACTTGAGGGACTTGAACAAACTATAAGACCCCCCATGACCAGACGCCGATGCTTGTAGCAGCATGCCTGGATTTACTGACGCTTTTTAAAGTGGGGATAAGGCTGTTTTTCTTCTGTCACGTTTCAAGCTTGCGCCAGCCCTTGTTCCGAAATGCTGCCAGTTAGAAAATAACGCTGAGAATGGCTTGTAGAGCTCTGACTGGCATTTTACTTTGTGCAATGTCACACTACAGACATTGAACATAGCACATTAACGTGCATACAGTTGACTGCAATGCTTCTGGTTACTGCTGTGGCTTTGGATGAGATTTGCAGCACTTTGCAACCTCTTGTTAGGTTATACAGCGTGATTTATGATTTATGTTCCCTGGGTGGGAACAACCTCATACTGTCTGTTCTACCAGGAGGCTTAATCAGTGTGGTCATGTAGTGGTTTTTCTGATTTCTGGTCATTCTCAATGCTGCACTCTGGAGCGATCTTGGAGCAGGTACACATGGAGATGCTGCGGTTTAGGAAACCTCCTCCTTCTCCTCTTCTTTCTTCTTCTTCTCTCTTGGAAGCCTTTGTTATTCCAGTCAGCTTTGTTTGTGCAGCTGGAAAATTCAACAGGATTACTTTAACAACCCACCTCCCCAAATCTTGGATTTTGAATTGTCCCATGCATCCAGTTGGAGCTCAGAGGTCTAAGGAGCCTGTTGCAGCCATTTGTTTTGTGTGGAACTGAAAGTTAACATCTTCCCCCTTTTTTTTCAACTAGATTCAAAAATAAGCCTTGTTTTGGGATAGTCTTCTTCTGTTAGAAATAGCCATTGAGATTGTTTATCTTGTAAATGCCTCAGCATTAGTCTTTCAAAGCTTAAAAACATGATGGAATTAACCTCCAGCCAAACACAAGCTGGGTCATGATAGAGGCCAGACTGCTCCATTTGAACAGACAGATTGAGTGGAAGTTGATGCTGTTTACTTTAAACTAATATGAAAACGGCTCAAACATTTCAGACGAGCAGCGTCTCGGTCAAAGTCAAGTAGCTGTTGTATGGTACTCACTGAACAGCCGCACCGCAGCAATGCTTATTTTCTGACCTGTTATTGTTGCAAAAATATTCCTTGGCAAGTCGCTTTACTCGAACCCTCAGTAAAGTTGCACAAAAAAAAAAAAGTTATTTGCTGTGGGTCCAGTTCTTTAAAAATGTTTCACTCATTTATTGGTGCCAGGAAATGAAACAGACACAGTATCCCTCCAGATTTCTGTAACTTTATATAGCCTTGGGACTCTTTTCATGCACACATTCACTAGTCTTTTAATGCATGTTGTAACTCTATTGGCCCTACACAGTTAAGACACAATATCTTCATGACAGCGAGACCGACGAATGTTAACATCGCAAGAGATTTTTCAAGAAATAAATGTGCTCATTTGAAGCAATTGTATAAAATGCTTCAGGCAGAGACACTGTGGACAATAATGTTCCCTCTCCAGACAACCATGTTTTTCTCCAACAACAGAGCCGTGTTTAATGGATCTGTGTTTGCCAGAAGAGTCTGGAGCTGTTTTCCTATGCTGAACCATGAGGAGAGATGGAGGGCCTCCATCAATTTAACATCTTGTCAGCGGGTGTTAGGCAGACGCAGTCAGGGCAGATTTGTGGCCCCTATGTGTAAGCTCGTGTAGATCTCTCTCTCTCTCTCTCTCTGTCTCTCTCTGTCTCTCTGTCCTCTCTGCTGATATGTGTCTTGATTTGACCGTCTGTCATGATGCAAGGAAATCACAGCAACTTAAGTGGAACAAACATGAGTGTCACAATCACAGCAACTCTTCTTGGCAACTAACATACACGGTTGCGTAGATATATATATATATGTCGTAATGTCACGTGTTCCTTGGCACTGCATGCAACAAACAATCACAAGCTCTCTCACGGCAACTTCACACTTTTCCAACAAGACAACAGAACATGAGAAGGGGTGGAGTTCAAGGTCTAGCAACGGAGTAGAATAGGAAGACAAAAGAGGGTTCAAAGCCATTCATTATGGGAGACCTCATTGTAAAGACAAGAACATGGGAAGGTGTGAGAATGAGTTGTTGAAGCTTCAGCTTTCAGATTTTTTAGATTTCTAGTTAAGGCCAGCCACACAGGACTCGGCTTCTTCTGCAGCAGCCTGCATACGAATGTCCCATTTCTGTATTAAAAACACATTGTGGTTAACACCCGTCTACCTTCACACATGCAAACGTGACAGGTTCCATGTAAAGCCTGAATTCTGAGAATATTCTCAAGTCGGTCTGCACACATCAGTTACACATTCTGCATGCTGTAGAAATACATACATGTGATCATACTTTTTAAAATTATTAGTAAAAACTGAATGAAACATCAGTGACGAGAGGATTTAAGACATGCAGTAGGGTTTTTTGTTTTGTTTGTTGTTTTCTTGGTGCAGAGTTTCTTGAATTTAGAGCTGATTGCACAGTAAATTGCTGCAATGAAGTCTTTAATAGCTGTCTGTAAGAACATGTCTGCCCCAGATGTGTGCTAAATAAATCTTTTTGATGTGCATTTAATGATCTCTTTGTGGTAGTGTCTTTTGATGTCTGTGATGAAGCTGAAAATACACGAGGGGAGGATGGTGTTAAAGTAAAGGACGATGTGGCTCTGCAATCAATGAAGGGGAAATATGCAAAACAGAGCAATACGAAAATGTGAATAATTTGGCAGCCAGTGACTGTAAATTGACAGAAATGATCAGAGGGTGAAGATATTACAGTAATTGCCCCGTGAGGCGCCACTCTTGGAGATTCCCCACCCCCAGTGTAGCGGACTGTGGGGTAGGATGGTGTCTGCCGGTGATGTGGGTTATGGTTTCTGAGGGTCTTTGGTTCTTTAAGCTCCCCTCATTGCCACCGCTGCACATGAACTGCTGCTATAAATAAATACATACATACATTGCAAAACTGCAGAGATTAACTGACTGAGCAGAGGAACCGAGCACAGGAAAAGAGAACAAGATAAAAACACACACTAAGAAACACGCAAGAAGAAACTGTGTTGACAGACTGAACCCTCGCAGAAGAGGCTGTACCCAAACTGTCAAACTGTTTGACGAGCAAAAAGGGTAATCCCTAATTATATGATGAAACCCCCCACGTATTGGGGACACCCACTCCCCCCCCCCCCAATACCTAACAGCTTTAATGAAGCATAATGTTGTTAGCATATAACAGACAAAGACAGAGGAGGGATTGCTTTTGGAGCCACATTTAAATCTGAAACAAGAAGGAACTGTTTATTATGTCAACAGAAAGGAACTGTTTTTGTTCTTCGCCGCTCATCTAATGCCACGATGCAAGTATCGTGACACTAACGCAAATACTTCTTTATCTATAGATATATATATATATATTTGAAGTCACGAAAAAAAAACCCATCTGATTTATATATGTCTGGTACATAGTTTGGCAAGTTACAGACATTTCTTTGCCAACTCTTTTTTTTTAAAAATTTGTTCCCCCAGTTGAGTTCCTCTCCGAGCTCGAAACTGTGAGATACTGCAGGCCCTCCAGCTCATATCGCTCTATGTTCCACCTCACGGCTGAAACAGGCTCTCTTCTTTGTCGTTTCGCACTTCCCCTTAAAGCTTTAAACTGCTGGTGTTTCAAAACGTCGGACTTTGCCAACGTATAAAAGCCAGTATTTTATTCCTCCACACGTTGCTTTCTACAGTACAAGGCTGCAGTGTGTGACGTTTTTTTTAGGGTTTTACTCAGTAAACAGCTGTAAACAGATGAGGAACAAAAGTGACTGCAAAACTATCTCCAATGTTAAATGTCCATCATTAAAAAGAACATTAATAGATCTGCTTTTTGATGCATTTCGCATTGCGGGTGTCTTGTTCTGAGGTCTTGAATTGCATGCATTAGTACTCGGGGTGAAAACTGGTAGGAAGTTGAAGTCGCTGATGCTTTTAGTCTGACCTCAGACATGTTTTTTGTTTGAATCCTGATTTCATCTAAGCTGTGCTTCTTCACCAGTTTTTATCAGTGAGCTTGTTTGTATCAAAGCACGTAACAGATAACATGGATGTAAACACTGTTCCGGCCTTATTTTGACCACATTAAAGATACACTGATAAAACTGTTGCGTGACTATTCAGTCTGTGCCATGAGCGGGGTTATTTGAAGGACCAGGACACGGTCATGTCACAGCAGCAACATAAATTCTCTTCATCCCAGTTACACTGGGTCTGGAAACATTAATGGTTTTTTTCCTGGAAATTGAATGTGGACAATCAATAGTGTTGCTAATGTTAAAAAGATTCCACACACACACACACACAGAGCCCCGGGGCTCCGTGATGGTCACAGCGGCAGATAGACGCTGTAGCCACCTGCCAGCAAACACAGTCCATGCCTGTGTTTTCCTATGATCGCACAGCGTGACTGCATGGAGCTACTCAATGTAAAATAAGGCCTTCCTTTTAACGGGGCCCATGTGTGCAGTGGTGTGTAGTATAAATGGATAAAATATGTCAATTCTGATAAAAACATATAAAACAGAGAACTACAGACAGTTGCATCTTTCTCTTTAGTTATTTCCCTATAACTGGAAGTGGTAGCTGTGATGAAACGTGATGTTTTCTCCTGTACATCTGACATGTCAACACTTGACTTGGGAAATGCTCCGACTATATCGCTGTGTTTTGTACATGCATATAGATTCTCTGCATTCTCAGCTGTTTTGCTCTTCACCTCTACTCATAATGTGCACCTTTTGGTTTGCTTCACCGGAAATCCCCCCTTTTTAAGCATTATTTTGCTGTTTAGCAGACTAACTTCATCACTCCAGTGCCTCACACACAGCTGTGATCTCACCATAGTGCATACATTTGTTCACCATGGTTCAGTAAGCAGCACCCACATGTCCTTTGGTGGTCAGGTCATGACACTGTGAGCAGAAGGAAACAGGAAAGCCAAATCAGAGCAGCAGATGCTTTCTGTGGATTAATGATCTGTATCTATTGCTCAGACAGGAGGAGAGATGAAGTCTTTTTTTTTTTTTTTCTATGAAAAGCCTGTTGTCTGGTAGAAGGAGCAGGAAGCCATTAAATCTCCTCAAATACATGATTAACTTTTCCTAACACACTATAACTTCTGTTATAGTCACATGCTACTGACATTTTAGAGCACATTCTGTGAAAGAAAAACACACACAGCAATGCTACGTTGCCACAACAGCTGCCTCCGAGCAGGTAAGATAAAGAGTAGCTGGAGGAAGTTACAGGATGTTCCAGACCACAAACAGTTTGACACTGACTTTTCTACATAACCAAACTGCAAACACATTAAAATGCAAACTAGATAAGCTCATACTGTTCTTATCTAGACCAAAGTGTTTACAGAGACATGAGTGAAAGTGTGTGTGTGCACATACAGAAACGTGGGCATGCATGCTGTGTCTTTGTTTTAAGTGCTTTCCCTTGGAGAAAGTGGAGCCAGGTTTAAGTAGAGTGTGACAGGTAGCAGGTGTTGTAAAGGTACAGCGTCGCCTTGGTTTTTGGTGAGCAGACAGTCTGCTAATTAGGGCTTATCAGGTGTTTCTGTGAAAAACACCTGTGGCTTTTGTGTTGCCGTCACTCCCATGATGGAGAGGGGGAGCTCTATATCTTGTTAGGATTAGGTATGAACAAGGGTCAGCTTTCAGCTTTTTTTTTGGATGTTTAAAAAAACTTATATATATATATATATATATATATATATATATATATATATATATATATATGTCGTGTCTATGCAGCTTTACACAACTGCGGTTCACGGTTAATTAAACGCATGTGTGGTCGACAAAGTACGTGATAATCCTGCTGACATTTTAAACAGTCGCACGACCACAAGAGCATCTCAGCACAATATCTGAAATGATGAGAAACGCGTACAAATTTTGTACATATTAACTTTCTGATAGGATATCCTGTCATAGGTGTCTTGCTGTCTTTTTGTCACATTTTAACCATCCTGTCTGCATTTGTTTCTCACGTTGTTTTGCATACCGCAAAGCTCTGGTGTGAAATCCAGACAGGATATTATGTTTTGAACAATTCAAGCTAAACTAAATATATATAGTTTAGCTTGAATTAGGATACAATTTATTTAAATACTTGAAGTAGTTGATATAGTGAAATGTGGTTATTGTAGGCTTGCAATGCCGTTACTGTCCATTGTCTTAGTAAAGAAAAAGAGTCATTGGCTGACACAGTGTGGCAACATTTTTGACAATGTGTTATGTCTATTGTGGAACGGTGACAGTGATGTGTGGGTCAAACACGGGGCACAACTTTGTCGACGGGTCGGGAGGGAGCAGTGTTTGTACATAGCAGGAAATCTGTTCTGTCAGCCAATCGCCATTAAAACATTTGAATGGCACACGGCAGGTAGAGGGGCAGGGCTGCGATGAAACAGTCCTCTGGGCAAACCAGCCCATCAGGTTTCACACACACACACACACACACATACATACAAACACACTGTGAAATCCCTTGATGACAGACGGCAAGGACTCCTTGGTGTAACGAGGTTCGCAAGCTGTCTACACAACACATGGAAAGACAACTGTCCTGAGAAAATCTGGCACAGCTAAGAGAAAAAAAAAAACCCAACATATGAAACAAAAGAAATCTGGTGTTTTTCTCCCCTAAGCAGAGACTGTGGAGATATAGAGCTGGTTTATATCAGCTGACTTTTCCATTTGTAAAATCATTACAGGATGCAGTAATGCAACCTAATGTAATAATGCTGGTGCATCTGGCACATGTGCTCAGCCTCAAATCTACCATTTGTGTCTATTAATGGAGCTAAAAAGGATTCAAGGGGCGGAGGAGACGTCTCGATACAGCATGTCCTATAAAGGAGTGTTCAACTGTAAATAAATATCTGCTATGATACAGACACAGCAGCCAAATGGTAGTGTGCTGTCCCATTATTAAGGCTGAAGGGCAATGCTGAAGGAGACGATTGTTCTTTCTTCCTGCTTGAGGAAACAGTGTTCTGCTTACTGTAAACCAATAGCAGCTGTGTATCGAACCTGCCGTATGCTTTGCTACACTACTCTACAAATAGCCACGATGTGTGAAGAAAGATGTGCACATGTAGCGATATGTTCTGTGTGGTGCAACACGTCGCTTTGTGTGTGTGTGTGTGTGTGTGTGTGTGTGGGCACGTCATGACAGTGATGTTTCAGATTCCTGCCTTTGTGTCCAGATGCCGTTCCACATGCATGATCTCTGTTTGGCTTTGTCCTGTTCCCCTCTCCATCTTTCAGTCTCTCTGCTTTTGGGTCAAAGCCGAGCAGAAAAAGAGTAGAGGCAGCATGCAGTTTCCACTAAAGGTTTCCTGTTAAGAGCTGCTGCAGTCATCCAGGGTAGTTGTGAAGACAAGCAGTGGAAGCATCAGTGTTGAATTACCTCTGGAGCTGGCCTGCAGAGGGATCCTGTTACTTCTGACAGGTTTAAAACACCAGCTCAGCCGTTAATTAGATTTCCAGAGACTCCCAACTTTCCTTTTGTTTTCAGCCATGAAGCTGCAGTCCATTTTTATTTATTTAAACATTTTTTTTTATAGGTTTCTCCTTTTTAAAAAAAAAAAAGAGTTGTCTCAGTAATTTGGTGATACACAAAGTTCACAAAATTCCCCTTCGATTTTGGTGCATGCTAAATTATAAAAAGTTTCCATCGTATTAGGTCAGAGGTTTCCTGCATTGGTTTCACACTAGGAAGCGTGTTTATGTACTTGTTCGCTCTGTTCATGGTGTTCAAGTAAAGCACCAGAATACAAAATCTAATTGTGTGTGTGTGTGTGTGTGTGTGTGGTGGGGGGGGGTATAGTAGTTGTATAGTAGTTTTTATGATCATGTTTTTTTTATGATTGTGTGTAAAATATTTAGGGTAATAAATTCTTTAAATGACCAATTATATATAATTAGATTTTGATGCACCACAATACCTTTTAAGTTACAAGTAAGAGAAGCTCCCACCTTTTTTTTCCTCTCGAGTATCTATTTGATTTGCTTTGCTTTTGTGAACCGGTTGAAACGGGCAGGTCAGGGTGAAGAGATGGTGGCTGATCCACCAACTATGCTGAAGTTTCAAGAGGTAGCTCACTCGAGTGGAATAGTTCGCTCCCCGCAACAATGCCGTGTGTTGACAGCCGAGTGCTCGGACAGGGTTGGTGGAATGTCCGCTTCACTGTGTGAGTGGAGCCCTTTGTCTGAGCACCAGCACCGCGCCTCATAGAGCAGTTATTCTTCTACCTGAAGATGATCTTTGCCACTGCAGGGTAGATCATTGACTGTTGATTATTCTTAGTGTAAAATAAAGTTTTTCGAGTAAATTTTTTATTTTTTTTTTTGTAAGGAAATGGATAATCTCTTTTACATTCCTTTTAGACTGCAACAAGCTGCAACTGTCTGGCTGCGTGGGTGTTTGGTTTGGGGTTTGCTATAAATGCAAATGCCAAGCCTTAGTTTCAAACCTGTTTATCTGTTAGACCGCCTCAAGGACATGTGATATTAAGGGGTTTTGTTTTTCAGTTCTGCTCTATTGCTGACTTTGCCGAGTGCATTTCTTAAGGATGTATATTTGTTTTGTCACTTTTGTTTATTACATTAGTGCAACAAATCTTTCCTTGTGAGTAACCCAGGCCTTTTCTTCCTTTTTGTGTGTCTGCAGGTGACCCACATAGAGCTCCTGAGACGTGACTGTGGGACAGGCAGTCTCACTCCCATCCTTGGCCCTTTTCCTGTCCTTTCCTTAAAAGGAATGATCATCATCTTAGACGTCCTGCACAACTTCACTGTGTGAATGAATCTTTGCCGTAAAGCCACTGTGATCTGCCACCCTGTCACCATGAAGAGCAAGTATTCCCAGTACTACAACCTGACTCTGATCCGCTCTCACTATGCATATGCTAAGAACATGAATATCCAGGAGCTGGAGAAACACATTGAGGATAAAAAGGTGCTAACCAACCTCAACATCGTCATCGTGGTACTCTGCACCATCATTATTCTGGAGAATCTGCTGGTCCTCATTGCTGTCTGCCGCAACAAAAAGTTCCACTCCGCCATGTTTTTCTTCATCGGCAACCTGGCGTTCTCAGATCTACTGGCCGGCTCGGCTTACATCGCCAACATTTTTCTATCAGGGTCAAGGACCTTTGAACTGGTGCCTGTGCAGTGGTTCATCAGGGAGGGAACGGCATTTATCGCTCTGGCAGCTTCGGTCTTCAGCTTGCTAGCGATAGCCACAGAGCGATATATTGCCATCACCAAGGTCAAGGTGTACGGCTCCAACAAAACGTGCCGCATGTTCCTCCTGATAGGAGCTTGCTGGGTTACCTCCATCCTGCTCGGGGGACTTCCCATCATCGGCTGGAACTGCATTAACAACCTCCCTGAATGCTCAGCTGTGTTGCCACTCTACTCTAAGAAATACATCCTCTTCGTTGTCACCATTTTCAGCCTCATACTACTCTCTATTGTCATCCTCTATGTGAGGATCTATTTGATTGTACGCTCCAGCCACCAGGAAGCGACCAACTCAGCGGCCCTTGCCCTTTTGAAAACGGTCACCATAGTGCTGGGCGTCTTCATCATGTGCTGGCTGCCTGCGTTTACCATCCTCCTCCTGGATTCATCTTGCAAGATACAATTTTGTCCCATCCTTTCCAAAGCAGACATCTTTTTTGGCTTTGCCACTCTGAACTCAGCACTTAACCCAGTGATCTACACACTGCGCAGCAAGGACATGAGAAAAGAGTTTCTGCGCGTGTTGTGTTGCTGGGGGGTGCTGCAAAGCGGACGGCCATCTGACCGTTGTCTCGTCCCTCTAAAGAGCTCCAGCTCAATGGAGCACTGCACCAACAAACATGAACACCAGACCACACCCATCATGCAAGACTGTACCACCTGTGTCTAATGTGGTGCAAACGCAGCAGGGTGATTGTGTGTGTATGTGTGTGTGTGTGTGTGTGAGAGAGTGCATGTGTGATGTATCAGATCAAGTAAAGAGGCTGTGATGAAACATGTTTTAAAAAAAAAAGAAAAGAAGAAGAAGTGAGCAATCTCTGAACAGAGATGTCTGGCGTTGTATTCTACAATCCAGACGTTTTCTAATTACAATCAAAAGTGCGTGAATCCACAATCAGCATTCAATCGACTCACTCAAAAAAATGATTCAGAAATCATGCAAATGTTCAGAAATGTGAAAATATCTTTTTCATGGGTACGATTAACTAACATGGAGTTGCAAACCATTTTCATGTATATACCTGTCATACTTTCCAAACACGTTCTTTGGCGTAAACCCAATTTAGAAGCCAAATATAGGAACAGGACATAGATAATATCACACTTCTAGTCAGCTATTTTGGGCCTTTTTAAGGTCATCAAAGCTTACAAAATTGTACTTGTAGATATTACCAGAGATAGTTTAACCACAGTACTCCCTTTCACTGTTATATGTATACATGGCCTATATATTTATCACTTATTCTTTGCAGGAGGCATCTCTCTGCCAGAGGCAGTGATGATCACATCACTCAGCACTGCTTATTACTCCCTCAATAAAAACCAGGGCTATATATTCCCTATATAACCTTGCTTAAGATCATTTGAATAAATACAACCAACTTACATAATCTTCTTACATTTAATGCATGAAATTCTAACTCATTTGTTAGCGCTAACGTGTAAGATATATTCCAGCTCCAGCTTTCATCACTAACACCCCTTCCCCTCATTTGTCGTCATAATCTGTCCCCTCTTGCTTTTACTGTTGTCTTTTTGTATCTTATCAGTTTCCTTTGAGGAAGGCCTAATCAGAAAGCACGTTTCCTAAAGTGAGTTAGCACTGATGAATTTTACTCAATGACAGTTGACCAGACTAAAGGGACCAATGTCCTGACAGTGTTGTAGCAACATAGCAGCAATGTGTTGCCTCTGCTTGTGCCTTCCTCTTGGGGAATTAGGCTGAATGTATGTATGAAGTGTTCGGGGCAGGTGCTCCATATTTGACAGTATTATAGATAATCGTTTTGAATTACCAAGTCATTGACAAGCAGAGTGGGATGAACAGGGTCGGTCTCACTGTGAAAAGTCTTTTAATAGCATCATGAACAAGAATGTGTTGAATTTGAACATCCTGGTTTAATTTGCTAGCCATATGCCTTGTGTAACTAAAGGTGCAAACACATCTCATCTTTCCAAAGACGCCTACAAAATGGGAGAAGATCCGGTTTCAAAGGCACAGAGGGGGGGGGGGGGGGGTCTACCCCACTGGGAGGTCAACTTCATCCTCATTCTCTGACATCCTACAACACACAACTTCCTTCAGCAATAGGAAGTCCTGTTTTTATTGTCCGGTTCCTGTTGTTCAGGGTTTCAGGTTAGCATTCTTCCTGTAGACACACGTTTTAAAAAAAACAAAAAAACTAAACACTTCTCTTCCTCAGTGTTTTCTTGTTGACATTTACATTTAAATGGCCAAGTAGAAATGGTGAAAAGCACTTTGGCAGCTTCAGTGATGTTTGCTTTCTCCCAGTTTTTTTATTTTTTTTCAGATGGAGAGGTGTTTTAATCTGTGTACCTTTCACTTCATTGTGTTGCCTATTTTTTTTTTATTATTATTATAAAAATGAATAACTATAAATGTTTGTAAGTATGTATGTATGTATCTTTGTACAGTTTGTATAATTTGTGTTGTATAAAATGTCTCGTGTGCAATAGCCTTGTGTGTCTAGTAGCACGCTGCCTGTGTTAAATTGGTACAATCTGAAACACTAATATAGGTACATAAACATTTTTGTTAATTACATTCCCATTTTTATAAAATAAATGAAATACTGAAAGAATCCGCTCGTATGTGTTTGAATTTTACCTGTAAAATGTAATTGCAGCTGTAGTTTATGTGCAGGTCCTGAGATGCCTCCCTATTGTGCTGACATCTGAGAAGTATTTAAAATGAGGTATTAAATCCAAACATGCTCAGACAAGGTCAGAGCAACACTCGCTTCAACATGAAAGCCTGGAATTGTGCATGCAAATGATTTTGGGCTGTTAATCAAAGCTCTATTACTTAATAAAAATTTTCCAAATGCTCAAAGGCTAAAGCAAGACAAGACTATGATGGGAAGCTGGGCAGAGGGAAGAAAGGGTGAACACAGGGCGTGGCAAAGAAGAATGTCTATTTGTAAGATAGTTTGTCTGAAAGAAGCATAAAGAAAGGCCCCTGGAGAGGTTTTCGAGTAAGGGGGAGACATGCGTGAGGAGAGAGGCTGACTTATAGTGGCCTTGGGAGAGTTTGGGTCTGTTTCCTGTCAGACGTCCAGGATTCCTGGGTGGGAACATTAGCTGAATCAGCCCCAGGAGGCTGCGCCGCTGGGAAGTCTGCCAAGTCTTTCCTATGCCCTACAGGATGTGACATCAAACGCAGAAACCTGTAGGTGAAGTTGTATACGCAAACAGATTAAAGCCAGATGGCACACCAGACAAATGTGAGTTTAGCTCAAAGTTTACACTGAAAATGTATTTTTATTTCTATTAGATTATGTAGATATAGTACACACATCAACACCAGAGCAGGAGGTACTAATAAAGGAGTGGCCAGTATGAGAATTAACTGTAAAAATGTCAACGTAGCTCTGTAGATTAATTTAAATAGGATTTGTTTGAAAATGATAGTGAGCATATTCATATTTGGTTATGCATCATGAGTGAGAAGATTCAAAACCATTTTTTTTCACAACCTAAGGAAGCCAGACTTCAAGCTATCGGTGACATAGTGCCACCTTGTGGTCAAAAAGGCACATAGGTACATATCTGACATATCTGAAGGATTTTTTTTTTTAATTTTCCTCTTTCTAAATGACACGTCTGTCAAATAAAATCATATAAGTCACTCAGCTGTAAACACACATATGCTACATATAAAAGATAGAGAGGTAACATTATACCCAGGCACAGTGTAAATAATAAACACACACCATACTACTATTACTATTACCGATGTTACCTTGCACTAACACAATTAACTTACACCGTCATTCACTGCAACACTACAGTGTCATATATTAAATGTTTTCAATCGTAAATACAGATATAACTGAAAAGCAGATATGTATTGTTAATATTGCTCATTAGTAAACAACATTCAGATTTGCTTCCGCTTGGTCAGTTGTCTACAACATCTGGCAAACAGTAGGGGTACGTGGAGTTAGTTTTACATTTCAAGAAAATTGCATTTTCTAAGATACAACTACATATCAGTCATTCTTATAGTTTATAAATACAAAATTATACAAAATGTGTTTCGTATTATAAACGACGCGTTTACATGCGCCATATTATTAACCGCTGATTGAATGCGTTTTACCCCTGGATCTCTGCAGTGGTACAGTCCACAACACCCGGGTTTCCGCGCGAAAAGACGGCCCGCGCGCCCGAATCGCTTATAGCATCCATTGGCAGGAACAACACGCGCCAGGAAAGCAGCACTGTTGTCAACAGCGGCGGGTTTTAACGGTGTTTTAACGGATTTTAAAAACGCTTTTATCTCTTTTGTCTTATAAGTTTAGATAGCTGTTTACCATGCCAGCCAGGACTTCCCTGTCTCTGCCAGAGGATGTCAGGAAAAGGTACGTTGTCGTTAATAACCAGTTTGCTAATAATGTCCTGAAGATTTAGCTTAACATTACATGCTGCTTGCTGTTGTGATTCACAAGCCAAAATGCTAACAGTAAAATCATGAATAACTGGGAGCATTTGGGCTTGGTGGTTATCACTGTTATCTATCGCTTGTACTAGCCAGCTGCAGCTAGCGTTAGCTTGTTGCCACCTGACAGTCGGGACAGATACCGTTAGCCAAACAGTTTTTCCTAGGATGGTAAAGTCATGACCCGCCCCACTTAGCCTCTGATTGGCTGGTACTCGTTCCCTTTGTTCGTCGGGTTGGTTAGGTTTAGGCCTGGGGAGTGGGATTGGTTAGCGTAGGTGGTAATAATATCAGCGTAAGCCAATCAGATGCAACGTAGGGCGGATCATGACTTCGCCTTCCTAGAAAAAAAAATATCGCATTCCGTTAACGTTAGCCCCATTCATTAACTTTAGCTAGTTAGCACCGTAGCCCGTCAATTGATGGAGAAGCGTCGGAGATTTGGCGCCACTCTGAAAGTTTTGCTGTCTGTTTTCTGCATGTTCACTATCGCACCGGTCGCAGGGAATAATGCTGCTAATGCTATGCTCCGAGATGGTTTGTGCTGTGTTGCTCGTTAGTTAACTCTATCCAGTTTGCCGTGACGTTGTTTTGACACGTTCTTTGTTCACAGGCTGCAGGTGTTGGATGAAAATGGATTTTCAGACGAGGTGAGTTCTGTGTCTAACGTTACTTTGATACAAGTGAAAACCTGCAAGAAGAATGAAGTTACTGCAGCTGCTCGATAATTGTTTGTGCTGACGACTTTTCATTTTGGGGCTCAAAAAAACAAAAACAAAACATGATTGTAGCGTTACCTCATTTGGATTTCACTTTTATAAAATCTGATTAAATCAAACCCTGTCAATCAGCTAATTGCCAAAAGTGTCATCTTCACATGTTTGTGTAAGCATCTCTGATTTTAATTATGCAAAACGCATCTCAGTTAAAATGTGTGTTGTCATGGGGTTATTAGATTTTGCACTTTTGAGATATCAACCATAGTTAGACTGTTTTTGTTTTGTTTTTCTATTTTGACTGCAAGTAGCCACTGGTCATGTTACTGGAAGTCATATTGTATGTTGGTACTTTCAAGCATGCATTCTGAATTTTATTTCACAACTGATCAAGTTAACATTGCTTTTAACTTCTTTTTTTTTAATTGAAGGTAGACTAAGTCTTTTGTGAGTACATCTCTCTCCTTTTTTTTAAAATGCTATTCTAGGATCATGTGAAGGAAAAGCTCAAGTTGGTGCAGGAGTTCCTGCATATCGATGCTCAGGACCTGCTGAGCAGCCTCGAGGAGAAGATGAAAAGTTCAGAGATCTCGATGGTTCGTGACTCTTAATGATATCTGAAACACTCTTTCAAATTCTGAAACGTTGTCGTTCATTAATTCACTGTGTACTCTCCTCAGGAGTTGTACATCTCTAAAGTGAAGGCCTTGCTGGGAAAGGAGCTTCATCTTGAAAATGGCTCACATGCTGATGGTGAGGAGCAGAAAGGAAAGACAAATGGCTTCACAAATGGTTCCCACAAAGATGACGACAGTGAGGATGTAACCATGGATGTACAGGAGGAAGAGGAGGCTGTAAAGTCACCGACTGCTTCTAAAGGGAAGGGTGGACGCAGGAGCAAAGCCAACTCTGACACAAAAAGTTAGTTTGAGAATCTTTATTATTTTATAATCGTATACTAAGATGGAGATCAGCAAATAAGTAACAACTTGAAAATCTGATTTTTTTTTTAATTTTTTATATCCTCTCCCCCTCCAGAGTCTCCAGCCAGTACCAGGGTTACAAGAAACAGTGGGAAACAGCCAACCATCTTGTCAATGTTTTCTAAAGTGTGGGTATTTTTTTTTAAGTGCGTGTATATACTATTATACTTTCTCATTCACATTTTAAAGTAAAAGATGCAGTCTTCCTTTTTAATTTAAAGAGTAAATCTGTCTTGCAGTCAAAAGCGCAAATCTGAAGACTTGAATGGAGAAGCCACTAATGGACAAACTGAACTGAAAAAACAGGAAGAGGATGTCGAGGAGGTGAATCATTTTTCCATGTACTGTGACGTTTAAATGTCGAGGAGCTAGTAAAATTTCACAATGTCTGGTACATAATACAGCCACATAATTCAATTTCAAATCTGTTATAGTCTCGAGAGGAGAAGCGTCTGAAAGTTGAGTCTGATGAAAAGTAAGTATTATGTTTTTAAACGTGAGTGATTTTGTGGTGAAACTCGCGCGGCTGGGCGTACTAATCCTTTTTTCTTTATGCAGTGCTGCTCCAGAAGAAGAATCAAAGAGTGAAACGGTTAAGTCAGTTTCTGCTGCAAAGGTAATGAATATGCTCAATTAGCTGTACACATTTTTAATACGTAGTACTGATGCCACTTGTATAATTTTTGGGTTTTTTGTTTTCCAGCCACCACCCCCCAAGTGCCCAGACTGCAGGCAATACTTGGACGATTCAGACCTCAAGTTCTTTCAAGGAGATCCTGATAACGCGGTAAGAACGTTGCGGTCATTCAAGAAGTGAACGGTTTTAAAGATGTTAATGTACAATATGAAACCTGAAACGATTCTGTTTGCTTCTTCAGCTGGATGAACCAGAAATGTTAACAGACGAGCGCCTGTCCTTGTTTGACTCAAATGAGGATGGATTTGAGAGCTATGAGGATCTGCCCCAGCACAAAATTACAAACTTCAGGTGAGGATTCTCCATCTAGTTTTTAAGATGATTTCAGACTGTTCTTCTGAAGAAACATGCTGACTGTTATCATAGTGTTACCACCATAGTGTCAGTTAAAGCATTAACTGTTTTGTCTTGCAGTGTGTATGACAAGCGTGGCCACCTTTGTCCCTTCGACTCCGGACTTATTGAGAAGAATGTGGAGCTCTACTTCAGTTGTGTTGTCAAACCCATCTATGATGACAACCCTTGCTTGGATGGTAAGAAATACACCTTTTTTTATTTCCTCGACCCACTACAACCCACTAGAAGCTGAAAACATAACTGATCTTTCTCTTTCCCTTCAGGTGGAGTTCCCGCCAAGAAGCTCGGACCCATTAATGCCTGGTGGATCACTGGCTTTGATGGTGGAGAAAAGGCTTTAATTGGTTTCACTACAGGTAACAATTTAATCTTTCTGTTGCTAATTTGAGTTAATTTTACCCATGTCATGATCTAACAGTTGATGTCTCTGTTATCTAGCTTTTGCTGATTACATCCTGATGCACTCCAGTGAGGAGTATGCTCCCATCTTTGCACTAATGCAGGAGAAAATCTATATGAGCAAGATTGTGGTTGAATTCCTCCAGAAGAATCCTGATGCTACTTATGAGGACCTTCTCAACAAGATAGAGGTGAGGAACTGTGTGAAATGTCTCATGTTTACATGGTATTTGAACATTTCTGCCATTCAGCATGGTTCTATATTTCTTCGGGGGTTATTTGTAATCACTGCTACAGTGCATTTTTTTAATCTGGGTGTCCATAACCAAAATAGGCTCTTATCACTGTTTGTACGATGATCTGTTCGAATGCTTGATTCTGATTGGCTGCAGGGTGTCCATTAATTTTTTTGAGAATGGACACCTAAGTATTTCCAGTGAAACTGCCTGTTCGCCAATGGCTAAAATGAGTAACCTTAGCAACAGAGACACGTTCAAAGCCTCCGTTGACATTTTATTGCAACACATTAACAATTTAACATCTCATTGCAACAATAGTGACTTCAACGTTTCTTAACCTATTTGGAGAATATGACAACTTTTGATGATTGGCATGCAGCAGCAGAAAGAAAAGGCACCTCATCCTCTAAACACCATGTGGTATAACCATGATAATGCCCCTTTCAGGTGTCCATAACCGGGAATTAATGGCCTCCCTAATGGAACCTTGTCATGCATTATCCCTCACATGTTCCCTAAAACAGTGATGCGATCAGACATTACCTGCAGAAGCTGACTGATTTAGCAGGATTTTAGCATCCTTTGGAATAACTTTTTTTTTTTTTTCCTTTTCACGTCATGTGAGCCACTCTGCTCTAAGGTTCGCAGTGACATCAACCTTATTTTTAGGATCTACGTTTAGGAGTGCCTTTAGGATATTTTGTGACCAACTTTTGTTCCTCTCACCCTCAGACAACCGTGCCTCCTGCAGGGCTAAACTTCAACTGCTTCACTGAAGATACACTGCTGCGTCACGCCCAGTTCGTGGTAGAGCAGGTGGAGAGCTACGATGAGGCCGGCGACTCGGATGAGCAGCCCATCATTGTTACTCCCTGCATGAGAGACCTGATCAAGCTTGCAGGAGTCACACTAGGAAAGAGGTACATCAGAAACATGATTTAGTTCCTTCTTACCATGAAGTGATGTCAGTGGGAATATTCAAAGATCCTAAACCACCATGAGAGGAATAATATACATGTTAAACATTATACAAACATTACATCAACTCACTTCACAAGTTTAAAATAAAGAGACTCTTGGCCTTTTAATGGTTTGAAGACTCGTTATACTTGATCGTCAATTTATTTATATAGCTCAAAGTGAAAACAAACATGAGCAGAGCACATGCTACATATTTACTTTACATGAAAGCTCCCCACTTTATGCTTCACCTAGTTTATTTAGCAGCACATCTGCAACAAAAATGCTTCTGGATTTTGAAGTTCATGAATCCATTTTATTTTTGCTTGAATTTTGTATTACTGCTCCTCGCTCCTTGTTCTCCCTAATGTCTAACATTCCTTTGACATTTCCTAATGCAGCATGCTGCTGTACTGGTAGGTAGGCCTTGTTGTGAATGCATCCTTACCTTGTATGGTGTGTTTAGTGAGAAGCATTTAGAAGCTACATGGACAAGAAGAACATGCCAGAGTTCACGCTAGAATTTACTCTATTTAGTTGTTTAGTTTTGGCTTTATATAGTAGTTTATCTGAATTCTGACCAGTGTCCAGAAGTCATCTCTGCGTAATTTGAACTGTCACAATTCACTATTACATCAAATTAAAAATGTCTGGTAGGATTTAGGTTTACTTGGGATGTCTCTGAACTCACTGTTTAGTGCCTAAATGCAACATCTTCAACGACGCTGCCCGCAGTCAACTCCTGATCCCCTTTCAGTGTGTTTTACAGTCATATGGTCCTTGTTACGCTACAAGCAAATAGTTAAGAATAAGCTAAAGACGAACACAATTTCTACCAGAAATGACTGCCACAGAGAGGATTAATGATGACACAGGGCTGTTAACTGCTTTCTTGAAAAAGACCCTGCACACTGAAACAGTGGAGTTGTTAACATTTATCAGTTCAACAGTATGTTAAGTTATTCTAACCTTTTTTATTGACAACACTTGGGGTGGAGTTAAATGTTTAATCTTTAATACTTGAGTGGAAGAATCATCCTGATGGACTTTATTGGAAAACATCCTTTTGATTGTCCAGGTCAGATCAAAGCACATCTGCTAAATCTTTTTACTGTTATCTCTAAGTGCCAGAATGTTTAGGAAGAATATCCGCCAGTTGCATCTAACGGGAACTCTGCATTGTACATCTCTTTACTGTCTGTTTGGTTTTGTTTGCTTGTTTCTTATGTTGCATG
Organism: Pampus argenteus; assembly: GCA_036937835.1. Lineage (NCBI taxonomy): Eukaryota > Metazoa > Chordata > Actinopteri > Scombriformes > Stromateidae > Pampus > Pampus argenteus. Next base: position 14,639,823 of record CM072878.1, read on the forward strand.
GCCTGATGCTGTGGTGTTTTGATGGCCAGGGTCTTCATAATGCTATCGCTCCACATATCATCGGGTTTTTGTGCCAAAACAAACAGACCTCTCCCCTGAATGCAAACTTTACTCTTTTTAACAGGAGAGCTGCCAGAAGGCAGGCCATCCGTCACCCAACAAAGATTGAGAAGGACAGCAAGGGGCCGACTAAAGCGACCACCACCAAGCTGGTCTACCAGATTTTTGATACCTTCTTCTCTGATCAGATAGAGCAGGATGATAAAGACGGCGGAGGGATCAAAAGACATCGCTGTGGTGTCTGTGAGGTGAGTGATGCCTCATTATTATGCATGGATTTTAATATGCATTTGTGTGACTCAACAGATTCAGATCCGCTCTGTGAAGTTAAAGAGGAAATGCATCCTTTTTTCTTTTTTTTTTTTTCCTCTCCTTTTGTATCTTCAGGTTTGCCAATCTCCTGACTGCGGCAAGTGTACTGCTTGCAAAGACATGATCAAATTTGGAGGAAGTGGCAAAAGCAAGCAGGCTTGTAAGCACAGAAGGTGAGGATGTCTCTTAGCTTTATAGTCTGTAGCATTGCCAATATATATGTGCACAAAGTATTTGTAGTTTTGTCAGTTAAATTGCAAATTGTGTAACGCCAGCAAACATCTTCTGAAGATGAAAAGAAAAAGGACAAATGTTCAATGTCACAAACTCTTCAAGCATGACACGGCTACATCTTCAATATCTAATATTCATCCCTTTGTTTAGATGCCCAAACCTTGCAGTAAAGGAAGCTGAAGATGATGAGAACATTGTAGAGGAAGATGTGCCAGACGAGAAGTCCAAAAAGGTTTCGCAAGCTAAGAGAAAGAAGCAGAGTCAGTGCCAACTGTCATGGATTGGAGAGCCTATTCAGGTATTTGTTTTTCTCCCCCTTTTGGTTATTGGAGGATTGACGTTTCCTGTCAGATATTTATAAACAGTAGGGTCCATAAGTCTGAGGCCACTTTTCCATTCACTTGAATATTACGGTGTATGTGTTTTTATATGCTGCACTCATACCTGTCTCCTACCGCCTTCAGACTGAGGGGAAGAGGCAGTACTACAGGAAGGTCTGTGTGAATGATGAAGTGCTGGAAGTGGGCGACTGTGTCTCTGTTTCATCAGAGGACCCATCCATTCCTCTGTATCTGGCGAGGTATGGGCATTTTTTAGAAAGACGCTCTTTTAAAACCATTGTGTCACAGTGGCACACCTAATGACATATTTCATCCCTCAGGATCACATCACTATGGGAGGACATCAATGGAAAGATGTTCCATGCCCACTGGTTCCTTCGTGGGATTCACACGGTGTTGGGAGAGTCTTCTGATCCACTGGAGCTGTTCATTGTGGATGAGTGTGAAGACATGCTGCTCAATTATGTGAAAGGCAAAGTAAATGTCACATATAGGGCCCCATCTAACAACTGGTTTATGGAAGTAAGTTAAATCGACAGCAGGTTAATTTATATTATCTTTAAAAAATAATAATAATAATTTCAGAGTTACATTTCTATTTCAGGGTGGCATGGATGATGACATCAAGGTGATCGACGATGACGGGAAGAGTTTCTTCTATCAGTTCTGGTATGACACAGACTTTGCCCGTTTTGTGACGCCTTTCAAGACCACTCCATCCGAAGACTGCAAGTTCAAGTAAGAACCACCCACGCATGTATCTTGTACTGCAAATTTGACTGTCTCTTTGTTTTCCTCTCCTAACTTTGTTGTTTTGCTTTCAGGTTCTGTGGCAGCTGTGCTAGGACAAAAGAAAGGGAGGAACGAGAAACGCCTCGTTCATTTGAACCTCTGGATGAACAACATCAAGACTCCAAGGCTCTGTATGCTCTGGCCTGCTTTAAAGGGGAGCATTTCCGGGTGGGAGACAGTGTCTACCTGCCTCCTGAGGCTTTTAATTTCGGGTGAGTGAAGTGAAATTTTACTCAACTTGCACAAATTAAGAAATGTATTATACTCACTGCCTCTGTCCCTGGTTCTCAGTGTGAAACCAGCTAGTCCGGTGAAGCGCTCCCATAGGAAAGAGGATGTTGATGAGGAGTTGTATTCAGAGTATTACAGGAAGTCCTCAGACTACATCAAGGGGTCAAACCTGGATGCCCCACAGCCTTTCCGCATCGGGCGGATCAAGGAGATCTTCTGTCACAGGCGTAGCAACGGGAAACCTGACATGTCGGATGTCAAACTGAGACTCTACAAGTTCTACAGGTATAATTCATTACAATCCAAACTGATTGTCATTCAGGGTTTAATCTGTAACGCACTATCACAACTCTTAAATAACCTGGCTTTTTTTTTTTTTTTTTTTTTTGTCCCAGGCCTGAGAACACTCACAAAGGTGTTAAAGCCAGTTACCACACAGACATCAATCAGCTGTACTGGAGTGATGAAGAAGTAACCGTCAGCATGTCTGAGGTGCTCGGCCGCTGTCAAGTTGAATATGCAGAAGACCTGAATGAATCAGTCCAGGACTATTCCAGTAGTAGACCTGACCGCTTCTATTTCCTGGAGGTACGGCTATTGGCACAGTTTCTACAATATTGTGTGTATCATCTTAAATGCAAACTAATCTTAAGTTCAAGTTAAGGTTGAAAATTGTAAAACATAATGCCTTTACTTAAAGATTTTAACTGATTTTAACTTTACTGCTGTCCTCTCAGGCCTATAATGCGAAAACAAAAAGTTTTGAAGACCCTCCAAATCATGCACGCTCGGCTGTTAATAAAGGCAAAGGAAAGGGCAAAGGGAAAGGTAAATGCTGACATGAAGGGGAAAAAAATGTATTCAACAAATTATTTTTTTTGTTTTTGGCTCACTAAAATATTAATCCAACAATTTTGCTGTTTTCTACAAGGTAAGGGAAAAGGAAAGGCTTCAGCAGCACAGGAAACACAGGACGCCCAGAATGAACCACAGACTCCTAAAGTGACCAAATACCGCACACTGGATGTGTTCTCTGGTTGCGGAGGACTTTCTGAAGGCTTCCACCAGGCTGGTAAATGCTTGTCCAATGATCCACAGATGTTGGCATGAATAGAACTATGGGTATCTATAGTTATTATTCAACACTGTGCTGAAAACATGACTTTGTTTTTTTGTGTTTTTTTTTAAAAGGTATCTCTGAGACTGAATGGGCCATAGAGATGTGGGAGCCTGCAGCACAGGCCTTTAGGCTCAACAACCCCGGCACTACTGTGTTCACTGAAGACTGCAACGTCTTGCTGAAGCTGGTCATGTCTGGAGAGAAGACAAATTCTCTTGGTCAGAAGCTGCCTCAGAAGGGTGATGTGGAGATGCTGTGTGGAGGACCTCCATGCCAAGGGTTCAGTGGGATGAACCGCTTCAACTCGCGCACTTACTCCAAATTCAAGAACTCACTTGTGGTCTCCTATCTCAGGTGAGTGGGCAAATTTTCTCGTTACAGTTGTATAAAAAAGGTCAACAGTCTGCTGCAAGTATTCCTCACTGTAGACTATATATTCCTGTGTTCGTGCCAAATTGAAATAAACTTTTCTTTGTTGCAGTTACTGTGACTACTACAGGCCCAAGTTCTTCCTGCTTGAGAATGTGAGGAACTTCGTTTCATTCAAAAGCTCCATGGTCCTGAAGCTGACTCTACGCTGTCTTGTACGGATGGGCTATCAATGTACCTTTGGTGTCCTTCAGGTAGGTCTGACTGTAATTTAGTATTGCATTTATCTGGCTTGGGATCTTTGTGACACTCAAAAACCCCTCACCTACAAATACAAGTTCCTGATAACTCTGTATCAAAGACTCATGGCCTAATACACTCAGAACAAAACATATTGACATTAATGGGGCAGCAATGTCAAATTCAGAAGAAAAAGGTGCAAAATGGCAAAACCTGACCTGTTTATATTAACATTATACAAAGGTTAAGTAACATCTTCCAAAAAAAAAATGTGAGAATGCTACTGGATCGTTTTGAGATAAATAATTTATAGGCAAGAAGAAACTGACAGCTATTAAGAGATTTTTTTTTTTTTTTTAAATGACTGAAGTATCTGTCGCTTACATGCGTGATGCTTCTGTTCTCAGGCTGGTCAGTATGGTGTTGCCCAGACCCGCCGCAGGGCGATCATCCTTGCTGCTGCTCCCGGAGAGAAGCTGCCTCGTTATCCCGAGCCTCTACATGTGTTTGCTCCCAGAGCTTGCTCTCTGAACGTGGTGGTGGATGACAAGAAATTTGTCAGTAACGTCACGCGGTAATGTGAACATTCTCCACTTTGCTTTTTCTTTATGTAATTCTTGATCACATACCTGTGCAGCTCCTCAAATGGGTTTGATGCCTCAGTGTGACTGTACATTAAATTAAATGCTCTGTCTTCCAATAGGGGTAATGGAGGAATCTACAGAACCATCACTGTCAGAGACACCATGTCAGATCTGCCAGAGATTCGCAACGGTGCAGCTGCATTGGAGATTTCCTATAATGGGGAGCCTCAGTCTTGGTTCCAGAGGCAGATCAGAGGTGCACAGTATCAACCAATCCTCAAAGATCACATCTGCAAGGTGAGCTGTCTCTCACTTAGTGATAGCAACATTAACCAGATGTCGATATACTGTGCTTACCGGTATGTAGGACTGAAATGCAAACACTTGAAGTGATGGAGAGGCTTAACTGTAACAAGATACCTGATCTTTGTTGTTCTCAGGACATGAGTGCTCTGGTGGAAGGTCGAATGCGTCACATCCCATTAGCTCCAGGCTCTGACTGGAGGGATCTGCCCAACATTGAGGTTCGGCTGAAAGATGGCACCATGACCAAAAAACTCCGTTACACACACCCTGATAAAAAGAACGGACGCAGCAGCACTGGTGCTCTCAGAGGCGTGTGCACTTGTGCAGGAGGTAAGCAGGTTTAGTCAAGTATGTGTATAGAGGAAGTTAGAGACTGCATCACAAGTGCGGGGACATCTCTGATTCTGTTTCTGCCTCGTCATAGGGAAGCCATGCGACCCTGCAGACAGGCAGTTTAACACGCTGATCCCCTGGTGTCTGCCTCACACTGGTAACCGCCACAATCACTGGGCCGGACTCTACGGCAGGTTGGAGTGGGACGGCTTCTTCAGCACAACTGTCACCAACCCTGAACCAATGGGCAAGCAGGTACATGAATTTCTGTGAATAAAAACGTTCTCAGCCGGAAAGTTTCCTAACGGAGATAAAACTGGATTAGTGACGATGCTGTTTCAAAACATCCCTCGTTGTATCACGTTTGCCAAGAACGGCTAACTGAAAACTTTCTTCAGATGGGGAATCGCATTGGTTACAAAATGCAGTTGCCCAGGATTTCAGGAGATGCTTGAATGTTATAATGTTAAATGAAATGATTGACTTGTAGCATCTATAAAAAACATCTATACTTAATGTATCCTTGTTGTAATTTCAGGGCCGTGTTCTGCATCCTGAGCAGCACCGAGTGGTCAGTGTGAGGGAGTGTGCACGCTCTCAGGGATTCCCCGACACCTACCGCTTTTTCGGAAACATCCTGGACAAACACAGACAGGTAACCGAATTTCATTGGGGCTACCAGAGTAATGGTTTACTTGCCGATCTAGTTTGATCTTTGAAGAATCCCCGAAAACTTTACTAGTGGCCACCGTTGAAATTTGGCAGATGTTTATTGTTTAGTATATTACTAAAGGAGTTAAACTAACTGTTGTAATTGCTGCTTTACAGGTTGGAAATGCTGTGCCCCCTCCACTCTCCAGGGCCATAGGGCTGGAGATTAAGAAGTGCGTCTTGGAGAGGATGAAGGAAGAACAAGCATCAGGTGACTTTCCTATCAATGGTCCATGTCATTCAGGACAAATGTAGATATTTCAGTTCGAGCACTAGAATAAGCAGAAATACTAATGTGTATTATCTGTCTTCTCCACAGAGAACATCAAACAAGAGAAGATGGAAGTTTCTGATTAGATTTTGTTCTCTTCTCAGCAAGAATCGGTTCCGTAAATTTTTTGACGCCAATATGTCAGGCAGTCATTTCTTCTTAAAATAAGCTGGCTGTCAACTGTGTCACTGAGTGGCCACCGTGGACATCCTGTGCAGTGCCATTCCATGTCAAGTTTTAAATGTGCTTTTAATCAAGATGTTGGGAAATGTCAATCTAATGTGGGATAAATTGTATGTAGTTTTTATATGTAATATTTCAAATAAAGCTCTTATGAAATTGACTTTTTTGTTTAATGTCATTATAATTAACACTGTAAAGTTAGCAAAATGATGGTAACATGGTATTAAGTAGTGATGGGCAGATTTTATAACTCTGTAAAGAGCTTGTGTCCACTTGACTGTGTGACCGATGATGTCCAACACAAACATCACTGGTGCCTCAAAGATTTATTCACTTAAAAAAAAATAATCTTTGCAGATAATACAGGCGCATAACTGAGAAATATGGTGTACACTGGAAAGTATTCAAACATTTCTTCCAGATACCAAGTAATAAGTTGTATTTTGATATTGTCCAATTAATTACATCAACGCACAAAATGTCACACCAACTTAAACCATAAAGGTAAAACAAGACGTGTTGAATTTTATTGCAAGTTTTTAAATCTGAGGTGTTTCGTGGTTCACATCAACTCAGGGCTGCTGCTTACCAGATGTTACTGTTCCTGCTGAGGTCTTCATACAGCTTCATTGGCACAAAACAAGCGTTTATAATATCAGACCTATCTAGATTTAGATGAAAAAAGCTGCAGTTTTACATCTGGAGTGATCAGTGTTTTACTTATTTGTGGGAAATGGCAACTACTGCAACACAAACCAGTACGATTAAAAACTGATTTGTCCACTTGATGAGAATATCAGGGTAGCAGCCTTCGTGGGCAACGCTGCGAATCAATAAGCAGGACTGCTTTTGGTTAATATTGAAGGACTTTGCATCAAATGTTATAAAGTACCTTGTCAGGTATTTCAATTACTGGACAGGCCAAACATCTGCCATTTAAGTTTTAATGTGACTTCAGAGGTCTAGTTGCAATTCAGAATACCTAAAAATCCAAAAACTGCACAGACCACAAAGAAAACCAATAAATAAACTGTGACAACATTGATTCTTTATTTAGATAACAGCCATATTTTATCACAGCAATAAAATCTGGCATCCTGCTGGAATATTCTGATAGTTTCCTCAGTTGTTTGATGGTCTGCAAAGAGATACAAATATGGTTAGCAGGCAGAATTAATAGCAGGCTTTTTCATTTAATTGACAAAACCAACTTACTTGGCCCATTCAACATTGAGAATAAGATGATCATATCCAAATCCTGACACTCCAGCGATGGCTCTGGCTGCATCTTCCCGACGGTGGAAACTGATAAAGGCAAAGCCCTGCAGGAAACAAAGTGAGCAGTTTGTTACTTTTAGGAGGTGCAAAACCAGTTGAGTAAGCCCAAACATACAGCCAATATCTGCACTTATAACAGTAATCAATTCCAATTCAAGATGAGCACTGACCTTTGACTGTCCAGTGTTCTTGTCCTTGGCCAGATAGATCCTCGAGATGGAGCCAAATGGTCTGAAGAGCTCCTGCAAGTCTGTCTCACGGGTGTCCTCAGACAGATTAGTCACGCGGATGGTGGCGTTATCATCAGCTGTCAGGTGCAAACACACACTTGTTTACATCGCTGCTGTACTGTGACTCAATGCACACCGTTAACAGGCACAGCAACATACACCCACCTCTGCGGTTCGGCTGCATGGACTCTCCTCTTCGCGTGCCTCCATCCCTCAGGCTCGGGGGCACATACTTGCCAGTCTTGCTCTGTGCAGGCTGTGCTGGCTCTGGTTCCGCTGGTGAAAGAGAAGAAAAGCAGGTCATCAGTCATGGCAATTCAGAACAACCAAACCGCAAAGTCAAACAGCTGATCTTGAAAACAAAACAAAAATCTGACAATGTGAATTGTGTGCTGATGATACCAGAGCCAGCAGGCTTGTCCTTGTCTCCGGTGGAAAGCCCAAGCTGTTCAGCCAGCTCCTTCTGCATGGGGCCCAGAGTGTCCTTGTATGGGCAGCGGGTGGTCCAATGGTCGCCTTTGCAAATACGACAAGACACAATCTTCTGTCCTTTCAGTTTGTTCATGGGATCCTCATCCTGGTCTTGGGCGTTCAGGTCCTGCAAGAGGCAAGAAGAGGTACTCAGTTAGAGGCCGAACCCAGTAAATTAGAGGTGCCACAGTTGATATATGTTTTCATACATTATGTTAGATGCTACACACCACTCACAGCAGCAGAGGGGGAAAAACGTTCTAACTAAAGTTCACCTCTTTGCTGGAAATGAAAGTCATGAAGACATCATCACTGACTGTGGTGGTGGCAACATTAGGACCTGGTGCATCAAACTCAGAGTTGCCAAATTTTTTCCAGTTCTGAAAAGAAGAGAGCAATAAATTATGAAACAAAAAAAATGTACTCGTTCATTTCCCAGCTTCTACTAGATTCAATTTAAAAGCAAACCTTTCTCCTGGCAACAGCTTTGGACGCTTTTCTTGTCTCAATCTTGAAGGTTCGGACAATCTAGAAAATAGACAAAGACAACACATGCAAATTCATTTCTATATCATAGCAGCATGTTTTATTTACTACCAATTGTCAAAATGACCAAACATCTATGCCACAGTGGTATTAATGCATATAGGAATCCTAAGAGACAAACAGTTTATAAAAGATTGTGACCCTAAGAGGTTTTTACGAGTTTAGGTTAACAACAAATATTAACATCAAGAGTGGGAGATAACCTATTATAAACAGATCCACAAATGACCTAAATATGTTGCTTTTGCGGTTTCAAAAGCCAAAAACAAAAGTTTTATAGATTATTAATAAGTAAACTGTTAACAAAAGATGAACTAATGAATGGATAAATGCACTCTAAAAGCCAAGGTGATTACTAAACCTCTCTATAAACCAACAGGGAGATCACTGAACAATCTTAACAGATACAACATTTACTATAAATGTTATAAAACTCAAAAAATTACCTTGAACTTCTTTCCATCATCATCTATTTTGTATTCTGTGATGGTTTTTATATTTCCTTTGATGGTTTCCTTGGGGGATGGTAGTGTGCCTGTCCGAGAAAGATGAAATAAATATTCAGTTTAGTCAGTCAAATTAGACTTAACAACAGAAGACAGTAAGGTAAAGAGGGGGGGGTTGTTTGTTTCAAGCCAATATAAAGATGACAACTGCAACCTTTTCCATAGTTTAACACTGATTATTATAGTAAAAGTTACTTCTGTCATCTCCTCTCCATCACAGCGCCTGTTTTGAATTGATCCGGGACTCAATTTACACCACAATTAATTCGTGGTTTGTCAGATTTGACGTTAAAGTCTGACTAGTAATATAGTAAACTACCTTGTTAAGCTTGCAAGCTGGTGAATGTCACATCTTACGTCACTACTCACAGGCCAACGCATATAACGATATAATGTTTGATCAATAAATAGTCCATTCATGACAATCAGTCAAATCTATGACTTGTTACATTAAGAGGTTAGATAACCAAAACATCATATATATGTATATATTTAGTAATACGCAAGACAACCACGTGGATGTGAAAGCCGCCTAGCCAACAACAGAGGTGCTACCATTAGCTAACTATGCTAACTAGCGCTTACCTTCGTCTCCTTCCTCCTCGACTTGGTCTGCCCAGCTGGGCTTGGAGCTGGGGACAAAATATTAAAATGGAAGGTTAAATCTATAAGAAACCTCCAATGCGAGTAGTTAAATTAAATGTTTATTTAAAGAAAACAACACTCACTCGTCGTATTCCATCGACGGCATCCTCTCAGCTAGCTTAGCTTCAGGACCGCAAAGAACGTAGCCGTAGGAACCTAGCCGCCACTACGCACGCTTCCGGGATATGACCCGCCCTACTCTGCCTGTGATTGGCTTAACCTGATATTCTTACCCTAACTCTAACCAATCCCGCTCCTCGTCTCTAATTCTAACCAATCAAAACAATGAAGGCAACAAGAACTAGCCCGTCAGAGCAGCGCTGGAGAAGTCACATCTTGATAGTAACTAGTGTTACGTCCAGATCTACACAGATGCATCAAAGAGTTTAGTTGATAGAGTTTTATCTCCAAGTAGGGGAAATGATCAGTGATGGATTATCAGTTTATACACGAGAAATGCTTGCAATATTGTTAGCAGTGCAGTGGATAGATAGAAGATACAAGACTATTAGACCTTAGATTTGAAAGCACTGGACTGAACAGTACACTATTCAAAATAGGTCAACGCAATACAGGCAGATGTGACTACTGTGGGCAAAATGTTATGCTACATTGTCAGATATGAGGCTGAAAGAAACCTTTCAAATAACACAAAAATAGAAAGAGAGAAGTGAGGACTGATCATACCCACACATGTGAGTAGGAGGTCATAAGTCAACATTGCTACAAGACCGAAAAAGCTTGTGATTATACATCAACTATGCTACGTAAGGACTTGATTTCAGATTATAATTGATTATGGAAACTTTTTTTAAAACTTGGTCGGTGGATATGTTGTGTAGAGTAGCAATTCTCCAGCCTCACACACACACACACACACACACACCATTATTGCTGATATGGTGCAGATTGGGTCCGAGAGGATCAAGAAGATGATAAGCAAAGACATTTAAAACTAAAAGTCTCATTCCAGAAAAAAACAAAAAGATCTTTATTACAGATGGTTATGTTTCAAAGTAAAAAAAAAATAAAATAATAACAAGTCGATAAAAGAGAAATAAGAGCAAGAGAAAACTCATGTTTTACAACAAGCCACTCTAATACTGTCAAACACAGCCATGTAAAGGATTGGATGGATACACATGTTCAGAATTGCCATTCCCTTGGACACTTGGTACATCCTGTAGACCCAGCAGATAGTGTTGCTGGGATCGTTGATTCTCAGATACAAGTGATAAATCTGAAAGACGTGGTAAGGAATGAAGGAGACGACATACAGCACGACTACTGATCCAACCAACAAGGCTACTTTGCGTTTCTCTAGTGTGGTCAAACTGACATTTCTCCACACCACCCAAATCACTACACAGTAAGAAGTGAAAGTAACCAAGAAGGGAACTAGACAAGCAAAAATAGAAAGAAACACTTTGTAAGTGAAGTGAAGCCTTTCATTGTTAACCGTCTGTTTACAGAAGGACGTACACAAAGTCTTGTTATTGTCATCCGGGCAAAGTGACGCAAACTTAAACACGGGGCAGGAAATGACTCCTACAATGATCCAGATCACGACGCTGACGGCCTTGGCGTGGCAAGGCTGTACATGGTTACGGGAAAAGAAGGGACACGCCAGGGCCACGCAACGGTTCACGCTTATCGCCATGATGAAGAAAATGCTCACGTATAGGTTGCAGGTGAAGAGAAACCTCTCGATTTTACACACAGCGTCACCGAATATCCAGTGCTTCTGCAGTACGTAGTAGACGATCAGCAAAGGCAGGGTCAAGATGTACAGCAGGTCACTGATGGCCAGGTTATAGGACAGGATGACACCGGTGTGCCAGTTCCTTCTCTCTTTGACCACGAGCAGCCACAGAGCAAACAGGTTTCCTGCCAGGGCAACAATGAACTCGATCCCAAACACAGCGGGCAGAAGGTTGATCTGAAACTTCTCACAATCAGAGAAATTCATCTTGCTTTCAGCTGAAGGTTGTTTTTATCATCGAGCGGCTTTCAACCTCCTTGTAGCGTCCGATATCTGCAAATGGAAGTATGTTAATTAATATAATACCATCATTTGTATCAAGTTACATCAGCGTTGATCTATAACACAGTTAAGCAGTTTGTAGTGGATTATGGAGTCATCAGGAAGACAGGAGGTTTTGATTTTATTTTGCAAATACAGTATGAGTAAAATGTTAACTGTAAGAAAATGTTTAAAAATTTTATTTTATTTTTTTTATTTTTTTAAAAAGCGACCTTTAAGTTTTAGGAAATAAAGAAGTTAACTTTCACTCACCGCGAGTTGCTTTGCTTTGTGCTTCGTGATGTGGTCCGTCTGATAGTTCATATCCTGTGTGATAACTGCAAACAAAGTGCAAAAAGATATCAGCCATGAAATGTGCACGAAACGGCTAAGATACAGCTTAAAAAAAAATAAAAAAAATATTTCCTCTTCCACGTCATACATTTCACAATTTGAAGAAGCAAAACTATGATGACACGCTTGTCATTTGCAAAAATAAATAAACAAAACAACAACAGTTTCTAGTGTCAGTTATAAAAATCATCATTTATTACAGGACATTATGGTCATTTGAGCATCTGGCTGGATGCAATGTTTTGTTTTTGTTTTTTCTTTGGGGTTAGGGTTATGTTTGATGGACCAGATGTTTGGCATGACACAGAAATAAAAACTAAAAAAAAAACAATAAACTAAAACTGTATTTATTGGAACGTGAGAAAAAGGGCAAAGTTATCATTATCCTGTAAATATAATTATTATAATTATTTAAGAGGCAGTTATGAAACATTAATGACGTCAAATTAATAAAAAAAATACAAAAAAAATAAAAACCCGCCATTTTAATGTCTTGAAAATGTCTCAACGTGATATGTGTTGTTTTGAATCATAAAAGGAAGCTGACGTAGAGTTGAACCGTTTGGACGTCTTGAGATAAATAGCAGAATAATGACGCTCACCCCCCCCCCCCCCCCCCCCCCCCCCCAGCTTCAGCCAACACAGAGCTGAGAGGAAGACAAACATAATCAAGCTGTTCGTTTTTCTTGCTGTTAAAACGTTAAATCAATCGTGGTGCAACACACACATATATATATTTAAAAAAACATATTATATTAACCCTTTTTGTGAAGAGCTGCATTATTTTTGGGGGTTTTCTGATGATGTTTTGAGACACCTGAGATGACTTATCCTGCATCATATTAAAGTAAAAATAAAATAAAATAAAACTTTTATAATATTAACAAATTATTTACATGTAAATGCTCACTTATACGTTACTTTTAGATAGAAACGCTGTTTTTTTATGTACCTCATTGTAGGCTATGAATCTCATTGTAACTCACCTTGATGCTAAAGTTAAATACTGTCACCTTATCACTGACTTTATACACGTTATGTATTATCACTACTTACAACTCAATACTTCCAGTTCAGATGCAATGGGTGCGGTCGGTCCTCCTTTCTGCTGTGAGAGGCTCGCTCATCTACAGTAATTGACCCGGAAGACCAGTAGGTGGACTCATAATAATAGCTGTAGGTCAAATTCTTTAAATTCCCCCTTTCCTCATCCTCATGAGCTACATGTTATTAGCACATTATTTCTAAAGACATGTGATTTTTAATATTAGGTTTTGACAAAAAATGTGTAAAATGTGTGTAAGTGTGCAAAAGGGCCAAGAAAACAGTGTGTGAAATGCTTTTCACTTCAACATCCGGCCAACCTATGTGGTTTCTAGTGTCTGACATAAAAGTTGAGTCACCAACTGATTTGAGTTGAGTAGATTTTAGCAGCATTTTGATATTTGATAAGAGTTCATTTTGACACAGTATGCTGTTGAATAGTCTGAACTATAATGCATATATATATATATAACAAACTGATCATGTATTATATGTAAAATATTGATCTAAAAACTAACTTAACTAAAGCTGCCAAATACATATTTTTTCCTCTGAAACATGGTGGAGTGGAAGTATACAGTAGCATCAAAGAAGTATTAAATTACAAGTACTTTAAAATCACTTAGTACTTGAGTAAATGTACTTACACACAATGAAATGAGGCGAGTAGCTGGTGGTCTGTGAATCCGCCCCCAGAAAAATGAATGTGACTTGAGTCTCATTTCCTGCATTTCTTCTCCATCACGCCCCCCAGCATCAGTCACCAGAGGACGAAACACAAACAAAAACCAACCAGATGTTGACTGAGACGGATCTATAACTCACGTTTTACAGCTGGCCAAACAGTAGCGTATAAAGCTCGATTATGGTGGTTAAATAATAGATTAATAAAAGATTGAGGAAGGGACACAAACAAGATTTTGAAAATGCAAAGATTTATATATTTTTTTTTTAAATCAATTTATTGAACATGTACATTTTTCAATAATAAATCATACAGTGTGGCAAATATAACACATTGACTCTTCTGTTCTTCTGCTGATTTTCAGCAATAAACAGTCTCACAAACAACAATCAGTCAGTGCGGAGGCCTCTATGAGCTTCACAGCCTGACAAACGGACAAACAAATGGATGTTTACTGCTTACTGGTGCTCCAGCGAAATAATGCTGGAGCTTTAATGTCTGAGTCCAGAAAAGACGAGCTGTGAGTTCAGCCTTTTCCCTTCCTCTGTTTGAAGCCTTGCTTTGCTCCCGCACCTTTCCTCTTGAAGCCCGGTTTGCCTTTCTGACCCTTAGATCTAAAGTCTTTATTTTTGTTTCTGCCAAATGTTTTGTTCCCTTCAAATTTCTTCTTCCCACCAAATTTATTTTCCCTATCACCAGGTTTCTTTGCTCCTAATGCCTTGCCTCTGGGATTCATCTTCTTTCCAAACGGTTTCTCCCTGTCCCCGGGCTTCTTCCATCCTTTTCTTTGTTGATCTTTTCCCATTTTGTCTCTGCGCTGTCCTCCTGGACTACTTCTCTTTGTGGATTTAGCACCTCTGTCCTCTGTTGATGATTTACCAGGGGACTGCTTCCACTTCTTAGCAGGGACGTGAGACTTGGCTGGGCCTCGTCTCCTCTTGGCTGCAGGGAACATATCTGCACAAATAAAGTGTTTGGTCAATCAAAGTATTCAAAAACAAGACCCCAGATTTAAAAGAAATAAAGTAGCACACTAGTTATAGTCACCTTCATCTGGTTCCTCTCCTACAGCCTGTCTGTAGTACTCCACCTCATCATCTGATTCAACAGCAGCTGTCTGATCGTCCTGCATCCCTGGATCCTCCACTTCACTGTCCTCTTCAGCTTCATCACGCTTCCTCTTGATACCGTCCAGGCTCTTTTTCCTGTAAAGAAAAGAAAATGTTTTACACGTAGACTACATTTTATTTATTTATCCTTTATTTAGCCAGGAAGGTCCAATTAAGATCTCTTCTTCTAGGAAGTCCTGGTATTTCACATCATAAAACACATACAAAAGCTAAACAGAGTAAAAGAAAATGAAAAATGGATACGGCAGGACGGCAAACTTACTTGTGCTCATCTCGTTTCTCCTTCTTCTGAGACACATTCTGCTCCTGCCTTTTCCGGCGATCCTCCTTCTCTTTCAGCTGAGCCTCCTTTCTGTTCAGGATTGCCTGGATTTCCTCCTCCGTCTTGGAGACTGTGAACATAGTAGTACAAAATTCCCTTAAAAAAAAATAGAAGGACAGTCCAGGTCCACATAAAACAAAGTAACCTTTAGATGCATCAGTAAGCGTTTACTTTTAGAGAGAAATCATGGCATTTCATACTCATTCTTGTCATCATGTACACCTGAACATCAAGCGAAAAGGTGAATACATGAGGTCAGGTGCACTTACTGATAGAGTGGTAGATGATATTCCCATCTCCCATGCCTTCTTGTATCTTCATCAGCTGCAGAGTCATGCGAGGTCCGATCTGACGGCAACACAGTGTTACAATTCAGCTGCCACCAAAGCATCAGAGACATACTGTTTTCAAAAGACGCCCCGTCTTCACACTTACCTCGGTCAAACGGACAGCACTCTGTTGAGATGCCATGTTGCCTCGGCCAGAGTAAACTTGTGGCAGCTCGGTTATGTTGTGCTCCCCATCTTGTTCTGCTTCACTTTCTGAAAGGTTCGCACCCCTGGAAGTTGTTGGGAAAGTACAAAACAGTTCACATACAAGTTGCAGATCGCCAGTTCAGCACGAGTTAGAACAGCAGCTACAGACTGGCTATAAAACCTCGGCACTAAAAACAAGTGTACCTTCACCAAGAACCTTACTTCATCAGAAGTTCGCTGATATCCTCAAACTTGTTCATGTTGGGGAACCTCTCCTGCATCAGCTTCTTGACTCCACGGCTCATGCCCACAGGCACCACCTTCAGGCTGCTGCAGGTTGAGGAAGCGATCATATGGGTCAGTGTGATGTTTCATCAATAAATAACACATCTGAGATCTGGTCATTTACTGGAGGCTCATCAGTGCGTTTACTTTGAACATACATCACTGAACAGTCAAGTCACAATCTGTCATCACCTGAGCCTAATTATGATTTCACAAGACTGTTGCTGAGGGCTGCAATATTTGCAGTTCATCACCCAGCCACATGCGAAGATAATCTAACAATGACTTCGTGTTTATTACAATTCGTTTCACTTACTAGTGTCGAAATTCTATTTCCTGCGATGCCGGATTGTAATTCAGCAGCACACACCTCTTTATGTTGTTGAGGTTTACCTGGGAAAAAAAAACAACAATATCCTTATTTCTCACTACAGAACTCAGGATTAAACTTGGATGATGGTGAATGACGCAAGGATCGAGAAATCAGAAAGCGTTTACTTTTTGACACATCGTCAGAGATGAACTCAGAAGACTATACTTTCATCATGTGTTAAAAACCTTGTTGTCAAAGTGACAATGATGCAAAAGTTTCAGCTGGGCGAAACGTACCTTGTGCACATTTATGGAGGGAAACATGTTTTGAAACATGGTGGCCATTAGTTTGACCTGCATGCCATCAGATCCAAAGTTATTGAGGATGAGTAGAGGATGATGGGTGAACTGCTGCTCGTGCATCCTGTGCTTCTTCAGTGTTGAAACCACATCTTTGACGAGAGTGTACTGAAAAAAAGAAGAAAAAAAAAGAAAAGTTGTTATAAAAGTTGAAAAAAACTTTAAAGATAAAATGGCATTGGACGTTCGGGCACATCAGTGCGTTTACTTTGAAAAACATCACTTAACAATCAAGTATTAAAAAATGTCATCACCTGCACCCGTCTATACTATAATATTGTTTATTGATGAGTTCAGATGTTTACCTTGAGCACTTTAAAATGAAGCATGGGACCTTTGGGAAGTCGAGCAAGTCTCTGAAAAACGACAACAAATGTGTTTTTAGATGATGGAGAGAGACACGATTAACATCAGCAAGAAACCGTTTGCTTAACGCGATCTCACCATGTTGACACTGCTGGGCGTCTTGCTGAAGATCATGAAGTGTGTCACTCCCAGCGGTCCCGCTATCGCCACAAAGTCTTTCAGTACGTTCTTTTTTCTGACCTGGTACACAAAAAAACAACAACACACAAACAGTTCAGAAATAATGAGCATGAAGCAGCATAACTTTGACTACAAGTACAAATCAAACCAAGGTGGTCTTCATGTTTCCAGCAGTAAAATGAATCTCAGCACACATGCTGCTGTAGAGGGACAGACCTTGAGAGTCTCTGCGGTGTAGGGCTCCATGACTCTCCGGACATCCTGGATGAGCTGACCCACGTTTTTGCCAATTTGTCCGCGATGAAACACGAAGGAGTGGGGGACAGCTCCGTACGTCTCCTCGGCCACATGGTTGGCTGTTACTCGAGCTTTCTTCTGGTTCTTGGTCTGAAAGTACAAGATACATATATTATATAGATTATATATTATAAAGTTATATTGAAATGAAAAAAAAAATGTTAAGATGGCTTTTGATTTATTAACGAGTTTATAGTTTGAGCAAAAATATAAACTCACGTATATAGTCACTGTAACGCTTCAATAATCATCATTACATAATCACCACCAACTGCAGCTCAACACTGGCTTTCCCGTTTAATATACACGTATAAAAGCACGTGTACTACACGCATAATCTCTTGTATTTTACTGTTAAGTTAGCATCAGGCTAACCTGCTAGCACATGGCGTTACTTACCTTTGATTTGCCCATTATTCAGCGAGATGTGCAGCTGGCGAATCACGTCAAGCGAGCAACACTGACCCTTGATATATTTCACTTATAATGCCAAGAAACATTAAGTACATTGTGTCCGCAAAACGCAACCTACAACAACTTCACCAACTCGACTGCGAAGTCACAGCGACGGCCTCCACATGGCTGTATAGCTCTGTGTGTCACACGCTAAAGTGTTCGTGTCTCTCGCATGTCCGGGTACAGATGGTTCCTAGCAAAAGTAAGTAGCTCGTAGCAGCTGATATTCATTGTGATTTTAAAAAATATTTCAAATTTAAATGCCGTTTACTTTTTGTGCCTTGATACAATATCTGTTGTAAAAGTTTTAGTATTAAAATCAGGACTATTATACTACTTAAACTACTCTCAATCATCAGGGGTTCAACTTATACATTTATTTTCTGTAAAGAACTTTGAATTGTGCTGAGTATCAAATGTGACATATAGGCTAAATAAAGGTACCTTGCATTGTGTTTGTAGGTGTTTTATCCTGTATTAAGTGTTAAAGTTATAATACATTTAATTTTGAAAAGTCATTAAGACTTTTTTTGCAAGGTCCAGTTAGTCAGATGAAAAGTGCTGTCTGGAGGGTCCAAATAGTTGCTGACGTGGTCTTTATTCTGTGATGAATAACTGGGTTGATATTTACAGCGTCATTGCTTTACAGCGCTGACCACTACTAACCACAGATGTTGTGTAACATGAACCTACTAAACTGCTATCATATCATGTTTTTTCCTTTTTTTTTTGCTATCTGATTACACAATCAGACTCCACCTTAAACCAGATACATATTTTTTTTTTTTTTGGGTGTAACCATAATGACAATCAAATCATTTAGATTCAAATCAATATTTCTTTCCATCATAACATCACATACAGCAAAAAAAAAAAAAAAAAAAAAAAAAAAAAAGCACCACTGCACTGATATCTATACTGTGAAAGAAAGATCTAAATATGTCTGAGCATACAAGGAATATGACTTTAGTTTTTCAGTAACTCTCAATGTATTTAGATATAAAGTACCAAGAGATACACAAACAGGAAGATATACAGCCAAACATACAGCACATCACTTACACTGCTACACTGATACACTGCACTTTGATGGAGAACTTTGATGACATGCATGATTATTTTCATTATTGATTAATCTGCCAATTATAGTCATTTTGTCTACAACATCCCAGAAAACAGAGAAAAATACTTTGTCATAGGTGACACAGAAAAGTTTCAGACCCTCACATTTCTACAACTGCAACCACTGAATATTTGGAATTTTTTATTTAAATAAATTTTTTTTAAATCAAAATGATTATTCAATTATCAAAAAAGTTGATTAATTTTGTATCAATCACTCCAAACTGGCATCAAACTTTCAGAAAGAGAGAACTACCCCAAAGCCATGTAAATAGGACATGGCAAATATATGACCATTTTATTCAATAAAAAATTGAATACTGTCTGTCTTAGACTGCAGCAAATCCACCTTTACAGGGAAAACATATCAACATCACAGAAGTCATATTTCAGTTTCATATTTCAATGATGAGGTTAAAGTTTTTCACCACTGCATTGACACACTACTGTAGTTCTTCACTGAATAGAGTCTGTGGCTGATGGCAGAGGGAGGAGGCATCCCAGGATTCCTGTTCTGAGCACACAGCTAAACAACAAGTACTGGGAGGCGGCGTCATTGGGATGGTTTGTAATTAGTTCTCTCCCTCTTTAGAGATCCTCGGACACAGCCTCTGGAGAAGAACGGGTAGACTAGCTGCTGACAATCATTTGTTGAGTCGAATTTCTCTGCTTTCATCTTCTGTTCAGGATTAACGGAGCACCATGGATGACTCGTAATTCAGAAGAACTGGTTTATGTGTCTCTTCATAATCTTGGAACACCATTTTTTAAAAATGCGATAGTCTCATTTTTGTACATATTTGCATCTTTGGAGCAGCAAATAATAAACAGTGGATTAGAACAAAGGCATTCAGAAACACGTTTCAACTGCTACAGTAAGTTGTGAGCTCGCTAATTATATAAGTGTAATATACATTTAGGTAGCATAAAATGCAATGGCCTAATTAGGTAGTTATTTTTATAATACACATTTTTAAACCAAACACTAATTGTTTTAATAGTTTTATTTCATGAGTATTTATTGTTTGAAGTGTATATATTTCTATTGGTGTGAGTTTCAATGAAGAAGTCATGGACATTTCTGATGTGTGTCAGATGTCAATATTTGATTGTGTTTATGGTGTTGACCGTGGCTGTGGTGGTGGGATGTGGCGCTGACTCTTAAAGGATTCAGTTGACTGTGAGATGGAGGTGTTGGTGTTGATTCTTGCTGGTCTGTGTTGACTGTTGTTCCTTCAGTTGACCTGCCAATAAATTCCAGCCAGGAGGGGCGAAATGTGTGTGCTTTCACTTTGCAAGGAAATATGTAATGAACAATTGAAAAGCACAAGACAATGTTTTCCTTGAATGCAAAATCTGACATGTGTCTGACATGTTTCCTCTCAAAGTTGTGTTGTTACCGTACAAATTTTGAATATTATGCCTCTCCTCCAACACCAGGGTGGCCACAGATGTTTAACAGATTCATGGAGAAGACGCTGTCAATAGGCCTAACTCTTTTCTTAGCGCTCTGTCTGGATATACCAGAAGCTGGGGGGCGGAAGGAGGGAGCACATGGCGAGAACACTCAGAAACCTTCAGATACAAAAGCAGGCCGTTGCTCCTACACCTTCATTGTTCCACAGCAAAAACTATCCGGGGCGTTGTGTTTGAACACGCAGCCTGCTACTACCAACCACTCGGAGGTGGCGGCGCTGCGGGCAGAACTCAAACGGCAGCAGGAACAGATGGAGAAGCTGCAGAGCCAACTGGAGCAGGAGGGGGCCCTTGCCATGGAGGTAAGAGCCCTACGCAAGGAAAGTAACAGCATGAATTCTCGCATTGCCCAGCTCTATGCCCAGCTCCTACATGAAGTCATGCACAAGAAAGACCAGGCTATGGAGCAGCGAAGGGTGGAGAATCTCCTGTTAAACGCTACAGCACAGGTGAGCAGACAGCTTCAGTCCTTGTTGATAATGTTTAAATCACATCAAGGCAACGCTACATCTTGTCTTAAGCGTTAATGTTAAAAATTGATCCTGATATCTGCTGTGGTTGGTGGAACATCTCAGGCACTGCAAGTGTCCAGTAATTACAGGGAGCTGGAGAAGAAATACGGAGGCCTCACCTCCATGATGAGCTCTCAGAATCAGTTTATTGCGCGTTTGGAGAAGCAGTGCCAGTGCAGGGACTCCACCCTTTCCTCTCTGGTAGGAAATGGCCAATGCTCTGCATGTTGTATATTTATTCTGCGGTTGAATACAGGAACTGAGAAAGCTGTGTTTTTTTTTTGGTCTCAACAGGTGGAGACAGAACCACCAAAAAAGCAGTCTAATGTGCATCCTAATTACAGCTCCGAAGCCATGACTAATGATGTTCAAAGGGACCAAAGTGCTTCTCCAGCACAGCAGCAAAACACTGTGGGAGTTCATTCCCTCCCCGCCACTACAGCCAGCACTCCTACGGACCCTCCTTCCATTAGTTTCCCTGTCACAAAGACTCCAGGTACCTCAATGTAAAGCATGTCTTATGGTAGACGTACTTGATTAAACTGAAACGTGTGTGTATACATGCATCAATCTTCTGCCAGAATTATTTAACTGCTTTGATAAGCAGCAGACGCCGATGGAGTCAGTGACCTAGCAGGAGGCCTATCACTCTGGGAATGCCTAAACAATGTCAAACAGCATCTTGAAGCTGTCAGAACACAGAGGACTTTATAATGAAGACGCACATGTAAACACACACATGTATGAACCACAGCATTTGTTGGACCTTTAAATGACACCCACACTTACACAACTGGGATTTTTTTGAAATTGCAAAGTAGAGGATTTGGGCAGTCCTTCCAACAAGAGATCCGCTATGTGTGTGTGTCTTAACACTTTCTGAAAGGTCTGTTGAAAGACATGCATTGACACATCTTGTCTGTGTGAATATGTGCTTTGAATGTGACTACGAACGCTTGCCTTGGGGTGACCATTAGGCGTTATTGCTTGGTGTGGGAGACTTTCCTCTATGTATACATTTTCTCTGTGCAGATTCCTCAGTTCAACATCTTATCACTGTGACATGAGACGCTGACCATATGTTGGAGGGGAAAAAAATAAATCATTCCAACATCATTCCAAAACCTTCACTCGGTTGCATATACTTATCTCCCAACCCAGGACCGTGGCGGGATTGCCAGCATGTGCTTGAATCAGGAGAGACCACCAGTGGGATCTACCTGCTCCGCCCACAGAGTACCAATCGACTCCTGCAGGCCTGGTGTGAGCAGAGTTGGGCTCAGGGAGGATGGACAGTCATCCAGAGGAGGCAGGATGGCTCAGTCAACTTCTTCAGGAATTGGGAGCAGTATAAGGTGATTTTATGTAGCTTTAAAGTCTGCAGAACACATTGGGATTTATTATTGTTTTGGTATTTAAAAAAAAAAAAGAGTGCTCAAACGGGTGTGTTGGTGGATTGCAGCAAGGCTTTGGGAACCTCGATGGAGAATATTGGCTCGGCCTGGAACATCTCTACTGGCTGACTAAACAAGGCCAATATAAGCTACGTGTGGCTCTGGAGGACTGGCACGGCCGGCAGGTTTTTGCTGAGTACGACAGTTTCCACCTGGAACCAGAGAGTGACTGGTACCGACTGCGGTTAGGACAATACCACGGCAATGCAGGAGACTCCCTCTCGTGGCACAACAACAAGGCCTTCACCACTCTGGATCGGGACAAGGACAGCTACACAGGTCTACTCTCCCGCTGGTGTTGTTTGTCAGTTCTTTGTTGGTATGATTTTTTTTTTTTTTCTGTCAATAAGCTTGTCTTTCTGTTATGTCATCAGGTAACTGTGCTCATTACCAGAAAGGAGGCTGGTGGTATCACATGTGTGCCCACTCCAATCTGAACGGTGTCTGGTATCGAGGTGGACATTACCGCAGCCGCTACCAGGATGGGGTCTACTGGGCAGAGTTCCACGGAGGGTCCTACTCTCTCAAACGAGTTTCCATGATGATCAAACCCACATAACAGAAGATAGAAGTTGAACCGAAAAGCAATTATAATCTATTGTATTGTGATTTTCAGCCATATGTAGAGATCCTCAAAGCATATTTCTTAATGTGTTAATCCTGTACAGTGTTGAGGCAATGTGTGTCTTTGTTTAATAAAACTGATTAGAGCTCAACATTTGTTGTCAATCATTGGATGATGATTAATTAACATGTGAAATTTATCGTCAAAGTTGATGTTTTACAGTTTGCAACATACTTTTCAATGCATCGAAAAAAACACGATGACTCATCTATGCTTTCTTCTCTCTGTGTGGTATCGTATTTCCTAATTCATGTGCAACAGGGCGTTGGATACACATCAGTGTTCTCTTTTTTTCTTCATAACCTCGTGTAACTGACAGTAGCCGGTAATCATCATCAAGACTCCAAGCCAGGATTAATCTGTCAAGGTCCTGAAGCTGCATATCTTCAGAACCATTCTGATGATCATTTAATATGATGCCTCTCAGGATTTTGGGACTTTTCTTGCTTATGATTTTACTGTGCGGTGAGTGATAATGATTCAATGATTCTCTACAATACCTCTGTGTGAGTCTAACATGTTAAGTTTTTTTTAAAATTCATATATGATATATGATGTTTCATGTTATAGCTAGGGGTAAAAAAAAAAAAATTAAAATACTAAGATGATTTCTTGCATGCATTTAGTACATTGTCATGTACTTTATGTAGCATTTGTCTTTTAACACCTCTAAAGTTGAAGCAGATGAAAAACAAGGGAGTGGTTGTAGTGTGGTTAAGTGATAAAAACTTACCAAAGTCACTTGGATTGCAGCAATGTGTGGTTTCTGATTGTGAAGTGAGTGAGGTTACGAGGTTAACTGAAATTCTACATATGAAACATGCTCTCAATATGCAATCAGAATTAAAAGCAAAACTTAACCAAACCTTCAGTATGCATAAACAACACATAAGCTTTTGTCTGATGTTTTTATTTTAAGTGTGTTTATTTGTGCAAAATAGTACTGGTGGTTGGTTAGGGATCCTAAAAAAGAGAAAGTCACAAAAGACTTATCTAAATATTCATTATTGTACATGTGGAATTTATAAAATGAACATGGTTCATCTTTTGACACATGAATAAAACTGAGTCATTGTTAATCGTTTTAGTTTTATATGTGTTTGTACTGCTTTGACAAGTCTGCTGTGGAAAAAAATGGATTTAGCCTTACACTGTTCAAAATGTTAAGTGACCATTGTGCAACAATATCTACTTTTTGAATATTATATGTAACCCACTTTAAACAAATAATCAATAAAAAAAAAATTCACTGGATTTTCCCTTTAATGCAAATGATTATTTTCTATAGTTAATGAACATTGATTCGAAGATGGCTTTAGTGCTGTTTTCCAGCACACAGCAATTGTATATTTAGCATGAAGATTTGGCGTTAACAAAATTATATACCAAGAAATATACCAAGTAAACATAACTTGGAAGATTTGTTTTGAATTAATTTTTTTTTATCACATTGTTAATTACAAACGTTTAAAGTCTAATGAAAACTTTTCTGTTTGTGTATCAACAGATGCAGACAGTACATGCCCTGCTGAGTCAAACCCTCTCATCCTGGATCCTCCTGAGATCATAGTAGAATATAACAAGTCAGTCACAGTCAACTGCACCAGCAGTGATGTGAATGATTATGGCATGTACTGGAAATTTAGAAATAAAAACTCTGAGGTGGAGGAAGACTTAGATTTTATCCCGACAGAGATAATATCAGACTGGAATGTAAAGGCCCAGTGCAAAATAATAATAATGATGCAGCACAACACCAGTGACTATAATGAATGCAGCAAAGATCTTGAAATAACTGTTTACAGTAAGTATTTTAAATAACTATTATGGAATGAAAAAAAAGAGTAAAATCTATAAAGTAACTCAATTATGTAACTTTCTTTCGACAGAGAATCCAGACGATGTTTTTCTGTTTCCTATAAACCACGTTCGTGCTACAGTTGAAGGGACACAGTATGATCTGCAGTGTGACGTCATCAATGTTGCCCCGGTTCAAAACCTCACTGTGAGGTGGTACAAGGACAATGAAATCATCGAAATACACTCTTTCACCAACACAACCAAAACACCGGAAAGCGAGTCTTCTCTTCTCGCTATCGTCACCAAGAGAGGAGACAATGGAGCTCGGTTTAGATGTGAGGCTCAACTGGACTTTGGGCCGCATGGACCTCAATGTCCTGCTATTTCATCTCAAGAACTCACCGTCAATGTTCATTGTGAGTAAACAATCTGTTGTTTCCTGATAAACTGATATTTTACTGCCACATTTTCCAGGATTACCGAACTCATTTTTAATCACAAAAAAAATCTTATATTTGCTTCTTCAGATGCTCCTGAGTTCATGAACAAAACCGGCACTGATGACGTCTATGTGAGAGAGGGAGATAATGTCACCCTGAACTGTGAAGCTGAGGGGAACCCTCCTCCTGTATTTCATTGGACCGGTGGTGAGGTTAATACCCGGGAGGGAACCGGCAATCTCTTCATTAACCGAGTGGACACCGATACAACTTACGACTGCGCAGCTATAAATTATTTGGGTAACATAACCAAGCAAATCCACGTTCATGTGGAGAAAACTATCATAGCCATGACCATCCCAGAGGCATCCCCACCAATAGGTATACACCCTTATGTCCTTTTCATTTGTTCAAATATGAAATCTGCGTCACTAATATCTGTGTTGTGGATTCTGTTGTTCTTTTTTTCTTATAGTGCAAATGGCAGATTGTGAACTGACACTGACGCCCGCTGAAATCCTGGTGAGATTCGGAGATCCAGTTTCAGTCAACTGCAGCGCATCAGCTACAGATATTCAAGTAATGGGCTGGGAGGCTACACTTGGAGGCACACACCCTGAAGAAAATGTTACTCATGTGACCTGGAGTGTTGACAAACTGGAAGACTGGGCCGTTACACCTATGTGTTACGTTACCGTGCCATATAAACAGTGTACTTTGGTTCCAAACATCACTCTTTATAGTGAGTAATCAACAGACACCTTGAAGCAAAGTAAATATATGATATGGTGGCTTACGATAGCCTGGAATATTACAGTTAATATCACAGATAATGTTGGTATAATGCAGAAATGCAACAAGCTGGGTTATAAAACAATAAACTTGTAAATACAAATACTAGATAATATAAAGATATTGTTAATTTTGTTTTTCTCACCAATTATTATTATTATTATTTTTTCCCCCCAGAGACTCCAGACATTGTGTCCGTGTCTGCCTCGAAAGATGGTCCAATGGCGGAGGGCACAGAGCACCAGCTGAAATGTGACATCATCAATGTGGCTCCTGCGAACGTCAAGGTGAAGTGGTACCGAGGCAATGAAACTGTGTTCACACAAACGATCAATGAGTCCAGTGTGACCCCAGTGAACGTGTCGTCTACCTGGAGTGTCACACCTGAGAAAGATCACAACGGAGCACATTTCAGATGTGAAGTGGAGCTGGACCTGGGACCGAACGGGCCGGAGCCTATCCCCACTGCGACCTCTGCACCTTACATTGCCGTTGTGCACTGTGAGTTTTCCCACGTATCTATTGTCATTATTATTGTCGTTTTGTACTTGCTGAACACATCCCACTAAATTAAACGTCATGTTTAATTGTAGATAAGCCACTGATGCAAGGTTGTCCAAAGCATTACGCCGGTTTGGAGAATCAATTCAGTATTGACGACGTGTTCTGTCAATCTGATGGGAACCCTCCATCCACTCTTCATTGGTACAATCAAGGAACACTGATCAATACGTCTGAGCCTCTCAAAAGGACTAACTCAGGAGAGTACACAGTTGAAGCTGTAAATAGCCTTGGCACGAGCAAAGCCTCTGTTGATATCACAATTGAATGTAAGCACATCAGATTCTGCTTGATTGCATATTTGTTCCCCAAATGCAAAGTGTTGATAAGTTTATATTTTCCTTTGCCATGATTTGTTTTAAAGAGTATTTCGTGCTTCATATGATCTTCACAGACAGTCCTTCGTTTACTTGTAACGATCACTATGATGTTGAAGAGAACGGTGCACCAGATTGTAAACCAGAGGGAATACCTGCGCCCAACATCACCTGGTTTAAAGATGGAATCAAGATTGTATCTCCGCTGCACTTGACAAGGCATGATAGCGGGAAATACTTACTTACAGCAACCAACAAACACGGAACAGCCAACCGCACGTTATATATTAATGTTTTGTGTAAGTGCGTTTCAATATTTCCAATGACAATATGAGTGATTTGCGATTATGAATACATATTTCCAGTGTAGTGCGTCTTGCAGCTGAACTAGTCGTAGTTAAATCTCATCCTTTTTCTCCACAGGTGCACCTGTGTTCAAAGACAGCGATTACAATATGACAGTGATCATTGCCATGGGTGAGAATGTGACTTTTGCCTGCAGTGCTGAGGGCAACCCTTCCCCTGAGATTGCTTGGACGTATAAACCTGCAGTGAATGTGTTAGAGGACACTTGGGGGCGCCAGAAGAATATCAGCATCACAAAAGCCACGTCTACCAATATTGGTGTTTACAGCTGTACTGCCACGAATAAAGTTGGGAGCGTTAGGAGATTTATCACAACAACAATGAAAGGTATTAATATTGACTCTGTGCAGAGTGTATACAGTGGATTACTAACAGATGTTGATTTTGCCATTAAGAAAATAAATTAAAAATTAATAACTGTTTTTTTATCTTGTTTGTCTTACAGATAAAACCAGTAAAGTCGCTTCTCATCTCTGGATAGTAATTCTGTTGCTGATCTGCGGCTTCATCCTGATAATCATCCTGATGATTTACTTCTCAAGCAAGAGAAACGTTAGACGATATAATTTTATCCCCGACAGAAGTAATGAGGGTTTCAATATCCCTATGACTACAAAGTCTGCTGGATATCATGGTTAGGATGTGTATTACTTGCAGAACAGGCAAGATTGACATAATCACATATGTCATTTGTGTGCATAGCAAAAAAAGAAAAAAGGCATAAATATTGTAGTTTTTGCTCATTTTTATATTTTAAAACCCCAGAAAAAAAAAAAAAATGCTTTTTGTAAACATTTTGCAACACATGTTTTCCAAGTAGTGCATTACAATGCTGTTTTTTTGTTTTTGTTTTACCTGTCTATATTATTCTTAATAAAGTGAAACAATAGCCACACTGTTAATGTGTTATGTTTTATTTAGATCCACTTACTGTATATATGACAGGACTCATTTTTTTATTATAAAGTAGTATCCTATATAAATAACCCTAATTTCAGATTTTTAGTAAAATCTCCAGAATATAAATAATGAGACATTCATGACCTGAAATAACGAACATGGTGAATTATCAAATCTTGGGTGATCCTGGAGCATAATGCCTTGCTCAAGGACACTTCAGCCGGCTAATATGATAAACCACACATGGTCTGAGAGTTTAAGATAAACATCTCATGTGAAGCAACACAAACTGGCAGAATATAACACAGTCCTGTGGGCAGTGTCGTGTGTGTGTGTGGCTCAGTACACTGGCCCTTTAAGATTTAGGATTTGGGAGTGACGCGGATATGAAAGCCAGTTTATCCCTCTTTCCTTCGCTATGAAAAATATTTGGACAACCTAGACTGACTGACTATTAGCCCAAGTTAATTAGCCAATTATGATGCAGGTTTATAGTATTTGTTAAAGGAAGTAAAAGCTGAGTGTGTGTGGAGTGGCTGCGACGGATTTATCACCTCTGGATCTTACTCGCCAGGGTCGTCCTCCGAGCCGTTGGATAACTTTTGGAAGAAGTTCTTTGTATTCGGGATAGTCAGACAGCTTGAGACAACAAGCTGAACATGGACTGGGGCACAGAGCTTTGGGTGAGTCCATCATCTGGTATAATAATAATAATAATAGTGTCAGGATGGCAGTCAGGTAGTTGGCTTTTTATTTTGTTTTTTAGCTAATGTCTTGTTTGAGAAACTCGGGTATCGCTATATGTGCGAAGAAGCTGGGAAACGCATGGATCTGTTTGCTAGACGGTGCGTTCTAGGTCTTGGTTCCATTATCGGACAGCTCTTTTTTAGCGTTTATAGCTGAAAACAAAGAGTAACAAAGTGGCGTAAAACATGTTGCGCGTTTACAACGTGGAAAATCCGGTTCGAGTTTATCTCGAATCCACGTTTGCGCATCAATCTGGCTTTTTGTTTTGTTTGGATCCTGAACATTAGAGATGTAACGTCATCCATTTGGATATAAACGAGGCAAACGGCTGTAGAGTTACTTTATATTGAAAAACTAAAGTCTTCCCCCTTGTTTTACCTTCATTTCTGGCGTTTAACCATCTACTGTTAATCATATCTCGAGATATTAAATTAAAAACAAATCTGACAAGTATTTCTAGACATCAAATCATCCAACAATGGTTTTAACAGTGAAGGTTGGTGTCAGGTAAACAAAAAGGGGATGAGGGGGATAGAAATACTTCTTCTTCTTCTTCTTCTTCTTCTTCTTCATATACAAAGGTGGTAGAGGAGGCTTGTACCCAGTGGGATGTTGGTGTTTACAGAGTGACACACCTTGCTTCCATAGAGATGAAATCGGATGCTGTCATTTGAATGATGAAGTGTCTTAAGGATCCACCTGAGTGACATGATTTAAAAAGTCAACAAGCAGTGCACTGATTGCAAAAAATAATAAAAAAAAATCTCCATTTTCCAGTTATGACATGTGATGGGGTTATTGATTGGATTGATTTAAAAAAATAAAAAGTAGATTAGTTAGAACTTTTTTAATCATTATTAGTCTCAGGAGGCTGATACAGTGATTCCAGTGATTAATTTTAAAGATCTTTACTAGATCACATTAAAGCTCACATATTCATAATATATCACAATGTTGCAGTGAGAAGCAGGATTAAAGCCACTTCCTGGATGCGGTGGTAAGAAGTGAAAGTAGGCTATGAAAGGAGGAGCAGGCTCTCTTAGTGATGTGATCCAGAATCTAAACAAACCGTGCTGAATGATCCCACCATGTACGATATTACCTTGACGACCGCCACGGGTTTATGTGCCAGCCGCTGCACCATGGCGATAATCATCACACACACACATTTACAAACACACATGCACATCCGCAGAGCACCAGAATATGTAAACTGGAGCATTGAAAAGATGAGGATAGGGAGGTTGTGACCTCATTACAGGAGTCCCCCCCTCCATCCCCCCCAGGCCTCGTTCCCTGTCCCTTTTTTTCCCCCCCTGTCCTACGTGCTGGTGCTACAGCCTAATTAGTTTTGCCCTACTTTGATTGAGTCAGAGAAACATCCGTACCACAGTATTAATCAGAGGCCCCATCTCTATATGGGATTGTTTTCTGTACAATCATTACTGACTGTAAAGGACATTGTCCACACAAAGCCGCTATTCTGTTTCAGTCAATGTAAAATACAAAAGTTCAGGTTCAGGTGAGAGAAAGCCCTGCAGGCATAATTGGTTCGGGGTAATGTTTGGCTGGAGCGTCATCCCTTGGGCCAAGTCAACTCTGAGGCATCTGTCCCCTGATTGTTGTTAATCCGGTGGCTATTTTAAGGCACAAGTTTTGCAGCGTGCAAGATCAGTGTCTAGGCATTAGCTGTCAGTGAGTGCTACCAGGACGAACTGAGAACTTCAGCGTGGCAGGTCTGGTTGCACTTCAAGTGTGGTCACCCTGGTTGCCCTGAAATTTCCTAAAAGACGGGGTGACTCAAGGCTCAAACATCCACCCAAGCCTTGTAGGTCGATGACTTGTCAGGGTGACTCCTGTAGCAGTTATGTGGCATTCGTTTCATGTCAGCTTTTTTTCTCTGGTATTACTGGAAGTACTGGCAGTATTTTTAGGTTTAGATAAGTCTGTAGTCCTGAAGCATAAAGTAGCCTATTTGTATTTTATTACACCGCATAGCCTAAATCCCTGCCATGAAAAATAAGGGTATTAATTCCCATAATTCTCAGGGCTGAACTACAATATTTAGCCTGCAAAGCAAAAATGGTGACGTGAGTGAGGGAGAAAAAAAAGATGCCACCAAATCTTTCTGAGAAAGGCGTATCCTTACATTTAAAAGTAACTCAGCATGTCTGAGCTGAAGTAATAATAAAAACAGCCAGGATGCAAGCCATAGTTTTACCAGAAACATGACATTTGTTGTCGGGGTCACAGCTTATATATATATATATATATATATATACAACATGCATGTCTGTGGGGATCTATAAATATAATTTGATGACAGTGGCTATGGTGTAAATTGCAGTGGTATGACAGCCACTGGTGCTTGATGAGACACTAATTATGTGCTTTCGAGTTATTTTGATGTATTTTAAGGTTGGTTTTAATGAGGCTGGCTTTTTTTTTCTCTCTTCTTCTAATTGGGGCATTCTTATTTTAAATCAAGCAGTCACAATTAATTTACAGAGATCAGCAGATGCTACTTTTTGCCATTTATAAAAAAACCACACACACACATAGAGTTCATCCAGAGCTCCTTCTTTTTCCAACAACGCTGCGTTCAATTTAAGAAACATCATATTTCTTGTAAAATTATTGTCCCTTTTTAATAAACGATCGCAGGTGAAATGTGTGCGATCAGTGGCAGATGATGACAATATCTTCTAAAACCTACCGTGTGTACTTCCTGGTTTGAGATAAGATCACAAACATGTGACGGATATTGGAAGAAGCGAGTGGACCGGTTCTCTAAGTCAGCTGCTTCCATCATTCGTGATCCAGTAAAACATTTTTAAAATGCCGTTTTTACTATTGGAACAACCAGCAGTAGGAAAACGATCCAGTTATTTTCTTCTCTTGGTGGAAAATTTGTAGACTGAATTATGGATGAAACGCTGTGTTTTAATGCCACAAACCTTCCCAAAATATCCCTGACAGCATAAACAGAGTATGATTTTAATCACTTTAGTATTATGCTGTGATGGATATGATATAATTCTCAACAAATGTCCACCAAACAATGGGTTTATTCCAATATATATACCTAAATCTGATTTGTTTTATCAACATTGATATACAGGTACCCACCATGCATCTGTATTATATACAGAATATTGATTTCAGTAAATCCTTAAACTACAAAGATGCTACACTTAGCCAACACACTAGTTTATTTTTTTATTTTTTTTTTACACAAGCCTCCACAGACTGATCGGCAGTCCAGAAAATGAATATGCAAATAATAGACCTATCTATGCAAAACACCTTCAGGCAGTATAACTTCCTATTTCTGTTTTCATAATATGATACACAAACTCCTCTAATCCAACCGACAACCTTTTTCGGCTCTCCCACTTGTGACCGGTCTGACCATGAATCTGTATTTCTGGGAGAAAACGTTGGCTACCTTCCACATTGGCGTACCTCGGCTCTCTCACTTGGTGCTGTTCAGGCTCGGGCCGCTATTTGAATGCATTTAAGTTTCCCCTTCTCCGTATTCCTCATCTCTCCATCCGAGTTTTCCATGTTAGAGCAGCTTGTATAAAAGCTTCTCAGAATTTGACCACGACACGAGGTCAGGTTTCAGCTAACAGGCCTTATTGTTGTATATATATTGCCGGGTGTGCTTTATGCTTACACAGTCTGTGATTCCTACTTGCCTCCTTAACCAGTTCAGTTGTATTTCAATTGCATTTTGATTCCTGCAGCCTTCAACACTTGTTTTGAGGTTACACTACTGGGTAAAACAAAACTGTCTTTGGGTTAATTTTTTTTTTTAGTGAGCCACATATGAACAAATAATAATATACTGAAATCCTGCTACATGCTTATTTCACTACTGTTCTTCTCTATCATTTGTATTTGCAGGTCAAGTACAATAAACCATAAACTTTATACATAATACATAAACTTTATGTGTAGTTGTAGGTTGACAAGTTGTGTTGTATCGACTGGTTACTTTTGTGCCACAATCAATGACATTTAAATTAAAGCCTTATTTTGGTGAGAGATTACAGGCCTCTGTCTTAACCTTTAACTGTGTTCTATAATTAGGTTAAACGTCTCATTTATTTGGTCTCTTTTGTTTTACCTGATGGGGAGGAAAAGGTGTGGGAAAACTTGGCCCAACTTGTCAGGAATCCTCTTTTCAAATTGCCCCCCCCCCTCAGGACAAAAGGCAGCAGCCAAAAAAAAACAAAAAAAACCAACTTGGAGTTTAGAGTGTGGAGTGTGAGAACAATGGCTTAGATATCACTCTTAGCAGACTTGTCTGAGCTTGAAGGTGTCATAAACTGCTTTACATAAAAAAAAAAGGATCAAAAAAAGGAAGAAAAAGATGATATATACCTCCTTCATAAAAAAAAGATCATCAAATTTAGTTGTACTGTGCAGGGGAGATATGAATTTGACACAAAATAAGTCGATAAAACCTAATAGAATAAAGACTGTAAACTCAGTAATCAAAACATTTCACTCCACACAGTACAGCAGGATTTATTTATAAAAAAAAAAGAGCACCTCCTTTTTCCTGTCTGAGAGTTGTGTCCATTGTCGTGACCCTTTTGTCCTTTCACTGCTGGAAGTTTACAGAGCATATCCAGGATTTTTGTGCACATGCGGAGAGCATTCGTGGAATCCGACATGTACTAACCTTGAATTGTTTAGTTTATTGCCCTCCATTCAAGACTCCTTTTACATGGCCTCAAACTGAGCCAGAGGAACATCCCGGTTCTTGCCTAGACGTTAACACAGCTTCCATATCCTGCATGTGTGTTGGCCTAATATCTTTTCCTTATTTGTCTCTCACGCTCTTTTTTTTTTTTTTTTTTTTTTTTTTACCTCAGGACCAATATGACATCATTGAGAAGCACACACAGTCTGGCCTGGAGCTGGTAGAGAAATATGTGAAATTTGTGAAGGAGAGGACAGAGATTGAGCAAAACTATGCCAAACAACTGAGGTAAGCCTCGTTCTTGTCTTTCTTCTGTACGAGCTGCCTCAAATACTTGCGTCTGTGTGTGTGTGTGTGTGTGTTTGCGTGTGTTTATGTGGGTGACCGTTTTAAAAGGCTGTTTATGAAATGTTTGTGGGGTCTTATGACTACTTTAGGACAGAATCTAACTTGTCTCCGAAACACTGGCCTCATTCTCCAGCGGCAGCGCACTCGCTCGCTCTCTCCCTCATATTCTCTCTTTATGCGCGTTGCTCGCTCTCCCTGTTGTCTCCCAGTCTGCAGGCCCACATCTGTAGTGTAGTGCTGAGGTTTGCTGGAGAGGAGAGGAAGTGGGAGCAGACTGGCACATGATAGAAAGGATGTGGTCAGCTAGTTTAATATATATTCATAGTTATTTAGTAAGTGGCTACATGAGAAAAGTTCAATTATTGTGAGCTTTTATCAACTTATCATCCATCTTTTTTTTTTTTTTTTTGTTGTTGTTGTTGTTTGTTTGTAAAGTATCTGACCACCAACTAATTTAATGCACTTTCACTGTCCACAGGAACCTCTCAAAGAAATATAGTCTAAAACGGATTAGCAAAGATGAACCAGAGTGCAGGTGAGATATTGTTGGTTTTGTTGGAAAGCTTTTTAAAAATTAATTAATTAATTTTTTTTATTTAAAAAAAGGCGTAATTAAAAAGTATAGAAATATTCTGAGGTTTTAGTATTGAAAACAATTTGTTCATTAGTGTCATCCATGCTGTAGTATAGAGATGCTGTTAGAGCCACATTAAATGACCCTAGAAGGAAGCAGGAATAAGGAAGTCATGGGCTTCTTATCATGGCTAGCTTCATCTTATCAGCGGCTCTTCATCCGCTTTATCCTCATTTCTCCACCCGTTTCCTTCCCCCTCCTTTAATGCTAGGTTGTCCAGCTACCAGTCATTTTTGGACATCCTGAATGAGACGAATGACTACGCGGGGCAGAGAGAGCTAATTGCTGAGAACATGATGATGAGCATTTGCATCGATCTCACCAAGTACCTACAAGAGCTCAAGCAGGAACGAAAGACGGTGAGCTTGATATGAAGGAGTGTGCGGTGTCCGCCACCAGTGTATGTAAGTTATATGAAATTTAGACATGTTCTCACAGGTAAAATGATGCAGGCTTGTTACAGGAGTTTGTCAGCTACTATATATCGTGATGTTTTGTTGTTGTGATGGGTTTTTAGGCCATGAGATTTGCATTAAGTGTGTATACTGCCCTAATATACTGATATGTGCTTGCAGCACCCTGAGAAGACGAGTGTAAAGGGTGAGAGGAGAATAGGAGATTTAAAGGAGGAGTTGAAATGTCAGTGTTGTGGGAGGAAGGAAGGCTTACTTAGTGTGTCCTGGGGGGTGGGGGTGGGGGCGGGGGGACATGGTCTGAGCGGTGGTGTGGCATTTCTCTATGAGGAATACTTTGGCTCTGTCCCATTGCAGAACACTGCAGCCATGTTCAGACTCGGGCTGCAGACGTGATGTCTCAACCAGACACACTGCTATTTGTTTTCTTGTAGTGTTATGTTGTGTGGCTTTTGGAGGTCATTGTTTATTCTGTGTCTGCCCCCTGCACATGGCTCTCTCTCTCTCACTCCGTCATCTGAACTTTCTCCCTTCCTCTCGCTCTGTCTAATTTTTGCAGTATCTGATGGAGGCCAAGAAAGCCCAGCAGAGTTTGGAAAGCACCTACAAGCAGCTTGACAGTGTAAGTGTAGTCTGAGAATCGTAATTTTCTTAAATATTCTTTTTTTTAATTTTTATCGTAGAAACATTAAACATGTTTGATGTACCTTGACAGTACATTTCTTTAAAGTATTGGGTTCATTATGAATAAGAAAAGTTCTCTGTAAGTGCACATTCAGTGTGGTTTGCATATCGTAAAAACAGATGGGCCGAGTGGAAAGCAGTTCCCCGTTTTTAGACTCGTCATCAATCTAAAACCTGTTCAGTGTTTTTTTGGGAGATGATGCTGTCCCGTAGCCTGAAATGTCCCCTATCTGTCTTTTTTAGAAAGACAGTGAAAATACTTTGCTCTAAAAAAGCAGAACCTGTTTATCTTTCATTCAGGTAATGTCCCTCGCTTAGCCGAATGAACTGACAGACTGTCTTTTTTTTTTTCCCCTCTGATTTCTTTCTTTCTTTCTTTCTTTCGTTCTGTTCACCAGAGTAAAAAAAGGTTTGAGAGGGAATGGCGAGAAGCAGAGCGTGCAGCACAGTATGCAGAGAAGACCGATCAGGACATCAATGCCACAAAGGCGGATGTTGAAAAAGTAAAAAAAAAAAAAAGGGGGGGGTGGGGGAGTTACATTTTTAGGACACAATTTCACAATCGGATGTAGAATCAGATGCACCTGGTTTTAACATGTTTTTCTGTATGTGTGGATCTAGGCCAAACAGCAGGCTCATATGAGAGCACACGTAGCGGAGGAGTGTAAGAATGACTACGCTGCTCAGCTCCAGAAATACAACAAGGAGCAGAACCAGTTCTATTTTAATGATATGCCACTCATTTTCAATGTAAGTCAATTACCTATGGCAATATGATATTCCTACCTCAGTATTTATTTAGGTAATTCATTGGCGTTTCACCTCTTCACATACTATAGTTTCGGCTTTAGGTTAACAAATATTTTTTTTAATAATCATAATTTTTGGTCCTGTGTCATAGAAATATCATATTGTGATCTTAAGATACACATTGTATTATGTATTGTCTCAACCCTAATAATGGCAGCGTCTGTCAACTTGTTGCTTTGTGTTCACTAGAAATTGCAGGACTTGGATGAGAAGCGAGTACGGAAGTTGGCGCAGGGCTACATCTTGTTCTCAGACACAGAGAAGCATGTGATGCCTATCATTGGCAAGTGCCTGGAGGGCATTACTAAAGCTGGCACTAATGTTAATGAGAGAAACGTGAGTTTGTCACAAAAAAATGCTGTATGGATTTTTAATATTCAGCATGGCTTAATGCTGCCCAGATCTTTTAACTGTACATGTGTGCTTTTTTACACAGGACTCCATGGTCGTAATAGAGCAGAACAAGTCGGGCTTTGAGCGTCCTGGAGATGTGGAGTTTGAGGACTACAGTCAGGGCATCAACAGAGCCTCCTCTGACAGTAGCCTGGGCACACCTAAAGGCCCCATGGAGCTTCTGGGAAAGAACAGGAGCAAAAACTTTTGGCTTTTCAGCAAAAAGAGTAAGGTAGGACGCAGCATGCTTGACAGAGTACTATGTGGTAATTTAGCCTAATAACTAACAAAGGTGTGTTGTTTTTTTTTTTTGTTTTTTTTTGCATTGTGTAAATTGTGTAGTGAATGCATTGGCAACTCCCACCATCAATGATTAACGACAGAACATTTGAAAAAATCTGCAGGCAGGCAGGTCAGATTAATGGGTGAGTTTGTTGCGCGGCCGTGTTAGCGTTTGAGACGGCAGGCAGAGCCAGGATATCCTCTCTACTGAGAGCGCTCGTGACGGACTTGTGGTTGTTGTGTCTTCACACACACATGCAACACACATTCATACACACCCTTCTCATCGCTAAAGCTCTATATAATAATGCATGCACCTCTTTCATTATATTATACAGGAACTCTCACACACACACCGACACTTCTAGAATAGGTACTTTTGCATGACTCTGTCCCTGACTGTGAGTGAATAAACCTTGCCCCCCCCTCAACCCTCCACCACCCCCCACCATCCACCCTCTCTGCAGTGTGGTTTCCAATAGGTCAACTGGCAGTCAGCATTCTGCTGTGCTTGTACTTTCATCAGCACGGGGCCCAAACAACATTGAATTTTCCTCTACAGGCATCCACAAAACACACTGCTTCCATTATACTGCTCAGAACCTAGCATTATGTCTCGCATCACAATAAAATCTTTGTGCCAACATTTCGGGATGACACCAGGTTTGCCAGGTCAGAAAATCTGGACCAGCTCCAACCACACACATTCGTGTTTTGAATATCTATTTGGGTCAAGAGAGCTTCGACTACATTGAAAATCAGGGCTCTTATTTCAAAGGAGGACTCTTACCGAGGTGTCTTAAGTTGGTCCAAAATTAAACTGCTGATACGAGTGGCTGACTACCCCTTCCCCCCACCTCCCCTCCCTCCATTCGCAGCACTAAATGATCACTTATTTCTTCGCTGCAGCATTTGCTTGTTCAGCCCCTCTCTTCTCTGCATGTCTTACTGGCTGTGGTCTGCTGTACACTCTTGTTCCTGTTGTGTATGTGTGTGTGGTGCACTGCTCTGTGTCATCAGTCATGCTCTCCCAATTAGGTCTGTTGCAGTGTGAGGCTTACTATATTGGCTGTAGTGAACGTTTTGGTTTATGTCTAGGCCCTAAACGTTCCCATTCTTAACTGCTCTCCTGTACTTAGATCCCCATAACTCTCAAGTAAAGTAGCACCTTCCCCAGTACATGTTCACATAATAACAGTGCTGTACTTCCAGCTCTCAGTATTTTAACACAAGAGACCTTGTTGTAGGGCTGTTTTAGACATTCAGTATTGAAGAGTAGAGGTTATCAGCCTCATCCTGTGTCATTTAGCTGATAGATCCCACCCCCCCACCTTTCCACGCACAGCTGGAAAAAAGATTTTAGAGAACCCAGTAGTTCACTCTTAAGCATGTTTTTTTTAATTTAATATCTTTCTAAGAGGTCATAAAGGACATTCCTCAAGCCTAAAAAAAAAAAAATTGATATACTCAATTCCACTGTGGTAATTAAACAAGCTATTTATAACTAGGAACTCCCATGATATATGAATTGATATCTATGTAGGCCAGACTGGGAGGATGGTGCAGGTTTGTGAACTGTGAACACAATGTTTCACTCAGAATCCTGATAATTCAATTGTCTTGTTTGGCTTATGGAAAGTTTCTTTTTTTTTTTTTCTCCGTAACATCCCTTTTTTTTTTGGGACATTATACCTCTGAGTTATAAAACATTTTACTGATCATTTCACTGTAAAAACTCGAGCGATCCCGTTTAGACACGTGAATACAGCTTTGTAGATTATGAGAGAAGTGCTACATGAATAAATAAAATAATAAATAAATAATAAAAAAGCTGCGTCTTTGCAATTTCACCCCATATCTGCATTGTGGCTGGAGAGTATAACGTATCATAATGGGTAAAACGGTTAAAAACAAGAGCCATGTTGTAAAAATAAAAATGTTCCTGTAACATATAAAACAACACATATTTTAGTTTAGTCTAGTTTTGCCCGTCTACCCTTCAACCTGGCTTGAGTTAGACTGCAGGTGTTGGGCTGCTGTGGCACTGGTTTGGGAGCTGTGGGTGGTTGCTTGCTGTGTTATTTTTGGGCTTTGTTTTTTTTTTTTTTTTAAATGTGTGTGTTTGCTAGAGCCAAAGAGACAGATATATGTGTGCTTTCATACTGTCTGGGATCTTGTGCTGGATTTGCTCCAGTGTTGTCTTCCTGGCTTCGTGGTGTGCTTTAAGGTGTTGACGGTGTCTTTTTCTTTCCCCTGTCACCTCGTTTGTTTGTGTCTTCCCTGTCTTCCCTACAATCCCCCATCTCCCTGATCCCATATACCACCCTATACCTGCATACCTCATGCCCGGGTGCTGGTACTTTGGTCTCGCCCCACCCCAGCTCTCTCCCTCCACGCTTCCACCTTTCTCCACACCCCCCGCCCCCTCGCCCGCTAACGGACCCCCTTCCCCCAAGTTTGGCCGGGACCCCCTGTCGTACTGTTTGAAGGAGATCAATAAGACAGTCAAACCCAGAATCTCTTCCTTCCGGACACTCAGGAGATCGGTGAGTCACCGGGAGAGATGGTTCGGGTACCAGGAGACCTCCACCCATCGGGGCTTGCACGTCATCCTGTGTTCCTTCCTCTGCAAACATTTTACAGGATACATGTAGCATAGATCATACTGTCATCACAGTGTGTCCTATGATGACTGTTATGTATGTGTGTTTAAATACGTGTGATGAACAGCTTTTTAGGGTGGAACACGAGAACCACTTGTAAGGATGTTATTAGAAGATTTTTCTATACACATGCTGTTTCTTTCTCCGTTTAGAAGTTTACACCAGAGAGGATCATGGTAATATGGACAACAAAGCTGGTGTGGGGTTCTGAATTGGGTGACGCATAAATAGCCACCTTTCCATTACATATACATATGTATATATTATATATATAAAATTTATTTTCTAACCTCTGAACCAACTGACCATGCAGCAAAATCTTGTCCTTGAGTTTGTACTGAAGAGGTGGCCACCTGGTGGTGTAAGAAGGGACAGACACTTGGTAGCACAAAGGGGATTTGGGGGATTAGATTAACCTTAATTTTGTAATATCACTGTGTTGTCACATTTTTTTTTTCCATCCAAGGTTTTATTTATTCACCTTGTAATTTTTAAAAAAAATGGACAAAATAAAGTTTCTAGAGTTTGCTAAATTGCATGTGTCGGTCCGTGGATGGCGCTTTTGGTTTCACCTCACTGTTGTACGCCACTGGTTTTATACTAATAGGAAGTGTGACAAAATATTTTTCATATCTCCTAGTAACGGCAGTAATGTGTTACTAGGAGATTTTGCCAGTTAAACATTATTTCTTGAGCTGACCTCATACTGTCTGTTCCTCAAACTGTTCTCACCATGAAACTCGGTGTTAACTAAGTGTTAACTTTTGCAGCCCACAGTGACGGAGGACTTTGGCCATCTACCTCCAGAGCAGCGCAGGAAGAGGTTACAACAGAAACTAGAAGAGATTTGTAAAGAGTTGCAAAAGGAAGTAGATCAGAGGTGTGTACGTTTTGTGTGTATATGTATATGTATCCTTCTGCATATTAATAACCGTTTCTGTCAGAGCATCTCTGGTGGGAATGTGAATATAATATGCATGCTGTGCATCAGTGTGTGTGACCCTGCGGTGTCTGTGTGAGTGCTTGAATTGTTTACCCAGCCCTGAGCTCTGAAGGGAACCGATTTCTACTGAAATTCACTTTCCGTCTTCCTCCCTTGCCCCCCCCCCTCCTGTCTCATCTCTCTCCGCTTTTCAGTGAGGCTCTGGGGAAGATGAAAGATGTTTATGAGAAAAATCCTCAAATGGGAGACCCTGCTAGTTTGGCATCCCAAATCAGCCAGACTTCCCACAATATAGAACGACTCAAGGGTGAACTCAACAAGTATGAGGTAATTCTGACCTCTGATTAGTTCCCTTAACCATTATGATGTGATCAGTTGTTAATGTTTTGCATATTATGAGCAGTTTATTGTATTTGATTATTATGGAACATTTTGGCATCAGTTTAAATATTTAAATATTTTGAAGCAAGAAGATACTGTGTTGTTGTTGTTGTGTAATATGTCATCAAAACCCTGCAGGATTGGTCTAAACTTTGACTTTGACCTTCTCTCATCTCAGGAGAGAAATTCTGGGTTTTCAGTTCCAATAAGAGAGATAACTTAAACTTTTGCAGTTGTGTGTGTGTGTGTGTGGGGGGGGGGCTATACAAATAAACATGACTTGATATATCTATCACTAAAGTGCTTCACAGGATAAAAATAAGACCATAAAACAGTCAAATAAACGATAATTAACATAAGCAACATCTCATAATAATCAGTGTTTAAGATGTTCATTAATTTATTTATTTCCCTTCTGTCACCTTTTCTCTCATGCAGGCTTGGCTGGCTGAAGCAGGAGGTCGAGGCGACACGTTGCGCTATAAAACTCATTCATTCAACAACAACGGCGCCCACGACGTACACAGGTACACACTCGGTTCTCCTAACGACAGTGTGTTTGACGCAATGGTGTCGCCTGGTCAGGAAACCCATGTTTTTCTCTCCAGCCCTGATGGAGCTCACTCCGATGAAAGCACTCCCGATCCCTCCCAAGCGATCTACGCCGAGTTTGATGATGACTTTGAGGATGAAGAACTAACTGCTCCTATTGGAAAATGCACAGCCATGTACAACTTCCCTGGTATGTCACAGGCTGTTTTATGCTGACTACCTTACTTCAAGTTCTTGAAGAGTACATATGCAAGATGAAGAATAAAGTGGGTGGACTATAAAACTGTGACCTGTGAAGTATTATTCACCACTGTAGGTGAATTGATGTTATCTAGCTTTGTCAATCTTTGGGTTGCATGAGAAGTTCTAAACATTTAAATAGTAGTGAGCTACATAGACATTTGATGATTGGGGAGATATGGCACTAACAAATGCATGTAGTGCACCCACATTTGTGGGTGCTCATATTTGTTAGAATTTTTGTATCTTGCTCTCTGATCAGACAGATGCTACATGTAGCCTCTGGCAATATCATAATTGTGTAGGGGGAAAAAAAATCAACTATATCTGCTTGACTTCCATAAACAAGGGAAACATTTCTGAAACCTACACAAAATGAGGAATCTGTATCATTTAAGGACACAAAATCATGTTTTATTTTCAGATAAATATATTTTCCCAGTTGTCCAACCTTTGCTCTGGTTGAGTGTATAATCTTGTAATCTTCCACTTCAGGTGCCAGTGAAGGGACCATCTCTATGCAGGAGGGGGAGGTGCTGGCCGTGGTAGAGGAAGACAAAGGGGATGGTTGGACCCGTGTCCGTAGGAACAATGGGGATGAAGGCTACATACCTACATCTTATGTCACCATCGCTTTAAACAAATGACAGACACATGAGGAATACAAGAAGAATTGATCACTTCACAAAAATGTATGCAGTTCCTCCTGTTGGGACCGGTCATAAAGAAGCCACAGCACTATAGGCAGGACCACTGGTGGTATCCAGAGGGGGGAGGGGGGTCCAAATAAGGTGCTTTAATTTCTGAAGAGAGGTGCCCCACACGGGCAGAGGAATGGTGCTAACAGTATGTTCCTCATGACTTTACAATTCCAGCCTGAGTTATTGTAATCCCAGTTACTTAAGCCACCTAAACAACAAGGTTATTTCACTTTTTTTTTTTTTTTTTTTTGATATCATGTCAATAATTTTTTTGTTGTGGTTAATAAGAGCTGCACGGATCTTAGGCACCGTCATGGTACGATCGCTTGCCTCGTTCAACAGCCTAATAAGGCTTTAGCTTTCTGAATGCGAGAGGAAGTTTGAGAGTGCTGCTGCCATCTTTTACACTGAGTGCTAGTTACCAGTAATGCCTCGGAGGAAAATACCTCTGACCCATGGTAGACACACTCAGCAGATGAACCTAAAATATGCGATCTGATGCAGTTCTCATTCTAGCTTTGATGGCTCTTGTGAAGATGTGTGGCACCATCACTCTGCTTGCATCATTTGAGCGAAGATCGAGGCTATTTGTGAGGCCCTGTCGTGGTATAATCACATGCACACCAATATACTTTAATGTTCAGACAATCACAGCCACATATCATCTCTAAGGCTAAATTTTCAACCTACAGCAGTAGCAAGGATATAGCCGTTGTCTTCCAATAGTTACAAACCCCGGAAAATTGTACTAAAAATAATTTA
The DNA here is from genome assembly GCA_036937835.1 of Pampus argenteus. Taxonomy (NCBI): domain Eukaryota; kingdom Metazoa; phylum Chordata; class Actinopteri; order Scombriformes; family Stromateidae; genus Pampus; species Pampus argenteus. The sequence continues at coordinate 14,683,448 of CM072878.1, forward strand.
TTACAAATGTGTATGTTTAAAAGTTTGACAGAAGTTGTACTTTGTATTAAGGACGTTCTCACATTGTTCTTTTACCCTTTTTTGCACACACAGTGGACTGTTTGTAGCCTCAAAAGGGAGTAAATAAATGCACACATAAAATGTGCTACATTAAAAACTATTGTATTTATGTATAAATAATATATGTTTTAGCTACACCACTATTGTCTTATTCGCTTTTTTTTTTTTTAACCATTCAAATAAAGATTGTTACATTGTGACAGGAATCTAAAAGACTCTAAGTATGTTAATATTATGTTATGATTTACTTCACATCATTTTCTTTATCCACAGGCTGTTTTTATCTTAATTTTGGAGCCAAAACAGGAAGCATTATTCTTCAAGTAACTGCTCATGTGTCTTTGGTGCCTTTTCTGGTTTAAAAAACATTGTGTATATACCATTTTTGCATATAAAGTTTTTTTTTTTTTTTCAAGACTTAATAAATGTAAAGCACATTTCAAAGTTAGAAGTGGTTATCTCATTTCTATACTGGGGCAAATAAATATTTGAAGCAAACTTGCTGTCTGTTGGCTTTTTAGATACAGTTATTCTTTACTTTCTAAACAAACTTTACTGTCATACTTGAAGATATGACTTTCATAATATATACGGTGTGTGCGCAGTGAAACATTCACTCCATGACTTGGATACAGTTTTAAACATTGAAGTGATAGTATTTAAAAGTATACTCAAAAACATGTTGCTTGAGAATCACTCGGTATAAGAAAGCCTGACATTAGATTATGGAGGAAAAAACATTTCCTGCAGAGTACATGCAGCTCATGCTCAGTAGGTGACACTGTTGCATCACTTTTAGGAAAACAGCATAGAGTTGCTGTCTATCCTCCTCTCTGCGTAATTACATTTTCAATATAGGCCATGCATTTGCATACCTGATTAAATTGCGCTGGCTTTGAACCATACTGTTTATAATGACTAATTAAATAACCCCAAACTGGCATGTGCCCCACTTTTAATATTCACCTTCACAACAGCAGACAAGTGTAGACAAAAGACAATGAAAAGTAAACTTAGATTTAACCTGAATTATTCTGTCATACTTCTGATAAAAAAAAAAAGAAGCAAAATAATTAAGGGAGTGAGCTTAAGGAACATCCTGCAGTGGCTTGACTGACTAGTTATACGAAGAATCGCATCATCATTTGTATGCAAAGCCTTTAGTCTCAAGAATGCGTTAAAGGTCAGATTTTCAATAAGGCTACTGGATCCAGCCAAACTCCTGCCTGCCTACAGCTGGGAGACAGCACTGCATCCTGGTACCTCAGCCTGGTGGGAGTATTAAAGGGGAAATCCACAATGAACTGCATATAGGAGGGGATAAACAGCTGTTGTGTTTAAGAAAGTTGTATTCCTGGCCACAATCTGCTGCGACACCTGCTGTAACACCACTTACTGAGGTGTGGCCAGAAAACCTGCAGGCTTGGATGTTTAAACCCTTATGGAGATATGCAACAGCAGCTTTTCGCCTTTTGTGAGTCATTGAATATTTACTAATTAAAAAAAAAAAAAAAAAAAACAGAAAACAGAAGTGGGATCATTTCACCCCAGCTGGCACAGCTTACCATAGGCTACCTGTTAACAACATCTATTATCTCTCTATGATGATGAGGATTGGATCAGGGCTGCTCCAGTGGTTTGAAACTTACATACATGCAGAAAGATCTGAGGAGTGTCTGTGGAAAGAACAAGAACGCATGTTCAACATAACATCTTTGTTACTGCATCTCATATATTTTCTTCACCTCTTTGCATGGAAATAAAATGTTAAATGACCAGAGTGTCAGTAAATATAAAGTGGGTTTCACAGCTTTATTTAACTAGTCCGTCCAAGCAAAATAAAATAAGAAAAAACTAAACAAAAAAAAACAAAAAAACCCGACTACCTTCTACAGTGTAAGAAAATAATAGAGAATATGCATTTACTTGTCTCTTTATGTTAATTAGTATTCATACACACACACACACACACTGTATTATTGTACAGACTCTAAAGCCCCCCTGAGGGAAATGTGTGGTTTGTGATATTAGGCTGTACAAATAAAATAGACTTCAGACTTTAACTTCACTGACCTAATTTCAAGGCCGTTCAAGTTGTCACTATGGCTGATCCACTAATGAGCAACAACCTGATGATGAATCCCTTTTAGGTCAGTTAAATATTGTGATAACACTGACAGGGAAACTGTACCTCTTCAGTATCTGTATTCTGTGTCAGTCTCCACGAGCTTCTAAGTGACACATAATACCCGTTTTATCATGGTGTGTGCTGTTACAAAATAAGCAATTATTTCTCTGCCTACTGCACCACAGGTGATTAAAGATTTAAAACCTCAATCTTCCAGCAGGGTTGCTGCAGGAAAAAAAAAAGAGAAAGAAATGGAGGGAAACCTTTAAGCTTTTCAGAAGCTCTATGCGGTCTAATAGTGTATGATCGCGCTATACCATTAAACTGAAAGATAAAACAATTTACAAGATTGGTAGAGCTATCACTGAATAATTCATATTTCAGGTTGAGTTTTATGAATGTTTTTTGATATGTATCATGAATTTCTTGAACAAACAGCCAATCTTTGCAACTGCTTTATAATTGCAAAGTATTGTATTGTAACTTTATTGAAGATTTATAAATAAAAGTCCCTCAGATTAATCACTGCCTCGTGCTCATTTCTTTCGGCACAGATTGCAGACAGTTTCATGTCTGTTTACTACTCCTGTTTTCTTCACAGCCATTCTGCTGAAGCTTGTTTCCCCACACACTGTAATGCATTAACATGAGAGTAAATCCTCCATGACCAGTAAGTAATGATCAATTTGATATTGAGTCATCTGGTTTTCTGACACCACAGAAAAACCACAGATTGAATCATATTTTTTTATAAAGTAAAATGTATGAATTCCCAACAGAGGTGATTAGCTCTTTTTTCATGCATTACGTTTACGCCGTGTGCTGCAGGCATTTCCAGCAACATTACCCTTCTTGGCTGATGTTTGGTATAAGCAGCAGATATTAAACTGAACACTGGCACTTTGATTCTACTTTTCTTCCCTGAAACTGAAAATTTCAAAATAATTTTTTATGATCAGTGTTTTCAGAATATTTTTTGAAAATGCATGTCAAAATGCCAAAAAAAAACCAACCAAAACATTTATGGTTTTGCAGAGAAAAGTAAGATTAAAAGTAAGAAGTGGTTGGAGTAAGGTTAGTATTTTAAAGGTAGGGCAAGAATCTGGGAGACTTTCACAGCCTCTAATAACAAACACAGATTACTTTTGATCATTATTTGTTTTTTAACAAGAAACACACAAAAAATTATATTTTTTTGAATTTTAAAATTCAAAACATCATAAACTGCAACTGCTGTTGGCTTTTGATAAAAAGCAAAAAATGTGTTGTAGATGTGTCTTTTAATACCGTTATTCACAACATTTACTTTGATGATGATTCACATTTAATATCTTTATAGTAGATTTAATAAATACCCTTAAACCACATTTCGTTTCGTTACCCCCTATGTATGTAATTATGTAATGACATTATGTGTAATGACAATAAAGTCGAACCTCATTTAATCTAATTTTGTACCACACAGAAGATGACTGGGTCCCCTGCTGTTAACTATATGGAAAGAATATTTTGCAACTCACCTTTTCAGGTTCACCACACACCAGGGCTTCTCTGTGTTGCACTCATCCTTAAGTTGACCAAAAAGTCAATTCAGTAATAATTCTGATTGTCTTTCTTATATAGCATACAGAAGAAAATTAAGAAAAATCATTAAATATACAATATTATCCTTCTGCTGCCATTATCCTTCACCTCATGCCATTTTATTGCAATGTCTATTACTGATTGGGTGACAAATTAAAGGTCTTAGTACCATGTGCTGCCAGCACAGCTTCAATGTGCCTTGGCATTGATTCTACAAGTCTCTGAACTCTATTGGAGGGAAACACCATCATTCTTCTAAAAGATATACACTTATTCAGTGTGTTTTTTTTATGGTGGAGTCAAACCATGCCAGCAAAATTCCCCCACAGCATAACAGCCTCCAGATCTCCTCCCTGTAGGGGTCAAGCACTCAGGCCTGTACTGTCCTCTTTGTGGTTGCCAGGCATGCACTCACTCACTTGTCAGTAATATGGTGAAGGATGACTCATATGACTATATCACTTTTTTTCCCCCCACATCTCTGTAGACCAGTGACTATGGTTTATGCACCACTGAACCCTCAAATGTGCATTCATGTTTGTAATGAGGGGTTTGTGCACTGTAATCCTACTATAATATCCTCCACTGTAATTGTCGACGGCCTGTTCTTGGTGACACAGTCTGATCCTGTCCTGCAACTGACGTTCTCAGTCACCTGAGGAAGAGTTGCTCTTGTTTTTCTTTATCAATCACACCCAATGCATGAGGGTCAAATGTGCACTGTGGACAATAATTTCTGACCCTATTTACTGATGTTTTCCCCCATAGATCTAAATGATCATGACTTCACTCCTTTAGTTCAACTTACTTTGGTATTCATCAGAAAATTAAACATCACTATATTAATTTCTTAACAAAAAAGGAGTTGAGTATCTCTCCACATTTAAGAAGCTTTCAAGTGACACACGTCTTAATTGAGTTACAAAAGACACATCCAACTTCTCATATTTCTGTAATGGATGTGGTTTTAGTTTAATAGCTCCTCAGTCAAAATGCCAGGTACTTAATGGATATGTGTGTACAGAGTTCAGACTTTACATGCAAATACTAGTGATTAACTGAGGAAGGCAATTTGGCTGTCAAGACTGAAACAACTGTACTTATTTATCATCTGAATGGGCCAACAGTAGAAATCGGACATTCTCTGTTTTACTGTTTTTTTTTTTTTTTATCATACTGAAAACTGAATGTGTTTAAAATTTTAGCTTCAGGTTTCTCTCAGTATTGCTCTGTAAAACTCCATCGTACCAATGCAAGTTGAAAACGGTCAACTATGAGATAACTGAAGTCTCTGGAATAGCAGGACTTCCTGATCTATGGGCCAGAGAGATGTTGAATGAACTTATGTCACACGTTGGAACATATACTACCAGCTTTGTACCCCAAGATATAGAGATAAATATATAGATTCATTATAGAGACAACATTTTTGTCTTGAACTGTACCCCACCAGGTAACATGATCCTCTGTAGGCCTTGCAATGACTCTGCAAGTTCAACTAATTGAGTGAAAATATTTGATTTAGGTTTGAGATGGTCAGGGTCACAGCCATAGATAGGGTTTGGGTCTTCCATTCCTAGTAAAGATGGCATTTGTATTCAGCACGAGAGAAAATGATGTCTGGGAGGCTCAATTGAGGGCAAGAAAAGCTAATGAGCTCTTTTCTCAGAGAGTAAATGCAGTCTGCCAAAATATTTTCAGCCCCTCTATATTCCAGAAAGTTTGGACTCTGATTAAACACTTTTGTAGGTTCGGGGGAAACAGATTCTGACAGAGATACAAAATTGTGCACGACACCTGGCAGGTCTGTATGTGGTGAGGTCATTCAGTATGCTCATTGCATCTTATGATTTCATATTTTTTTTGTCTTGTTGCATTACATTACTACTTTACCTTTTCCTTCTCCTTTCATAAAGTGAGCTGAGAATGATGCATAAACCAAAAAGTGAGTCAAAAGTGGAAAAAGTATGGAAAATTAGGGCTGTCACAATATCAGTTTATCATTATAATTATTGTAGCCAAAAGATATTACAACAACAACAACAGTCAAATTTATGCTTTGTTTATTGTGCGTTTTGTCTCGTTTTTGGCAAATTAATTACGCTTAAAATACGAGTGTAGGGAGGTGTGAACAGGTAACCAGATGGACTCATAAACAAAAGATCCTCAAGGCCAAACATCTGCCATCAATACAATGTCTATGAGACAGAGTGTTTGTGTGTTAGCCTGCGTGGATTATTTACACGGTGGTGATGAATATTTCCGCTTTTGGCAGGTCAAAAGTGACAAACCTGGAGCACACCTGGAGTTTACGAGGAGCGCTTTAAGGCGACATGTAATTCCACCTCTGACCACAACGTGGGCTGCAATAGCAGAGTGGCGCTGTCCGTGTTTCCGCTCGTTGACTCTGCAGGAAGTGAAGATGGAAGAAGCAGCGATTCAAACTTTAATACACGTTTCCTGAAAACATTAGCCAAAAAAAGTGAGATATCCGCGTCTTGTTGTGTTTGTGATGAATGAAACTCGCAGTATTTTTCATGTTGGAGCTGATATTCATCTACTGGCCTTCAGTGAGTTTGATCCTGACAGTGATTCAACTGTTTCTTCCGCCGTGAAGCCGGATGAACAAGGTAAGAGACAGTGTTGTTATATCTCCTTACTGAGTACTACACATATAAAATATATTTAAAAGTAACAATAACAAGACATTTCTTTAACATGTCTCTATTTGTATGACCTATGATCTTGTCAGATCAATGAATTTAGTGTCAAACTACTTACATTTAATCACAAACTATGTATATTTACTAAGTATATCAGGATATTTCAGAGAAAGCATGTAAATAATTAGTTTGACTTTGCCTGTATTGGTTGGTTACCTAATGTAAAAGGCAGGCAGTAGGCTGCAATATATGTATTCACATCTATTTATGGTAATAAAAACAAAAATTTTTTACAATTGCATTAAAAAGAAAATATATATATGACACAGGCAATATATATATATATATATTCTTTGTCAGTCTGGTGCAGTTACTCTTTATTTTATAACTGTGACAGCTGCATACTTAGTTGTGTGGGGAAAGCAGCGATGCCAAAGGGGCAGCTTAAAGAAAAGGTAAATCAAAGCAAAGATGTGCATCGTATCTTTTCTCTCGTCAGCATGCTTCCCGCCATCGGGGATGAATGGGCTTCTTTAAATAGCTCTGACTAATTAGAGGTTTTAATTGGAAGGGTGTTGGTGGCAGCAGCTCTTCTCTCTCTCTCTCTCTCTCTTCTCAACCAGACATTTAGGGGAGTGGTGCCCATGTCAAAAGGCCACCTGGCATTGGTGTCTCCTCAATACTGATGTGACAAAAGGTTTAACCTCCGCTGCCTCGTCTTTGTGGCATCAGTGACTTGCACCACTGTTTGCTTTAGGTGCGTGCACCGTGTCTCTTTTTGTATACATTTAACGCAAACTCTACTTGCTTTTTCTCCCCCTTTTTTTTTTTTTTTTTGCTCTTTCTACTCTGTTGCATCAGCACTCCTTTCCTCTGGAGTGCGAGTGATTAACGGTCCCCTATATTTCCAACTCTCTTTGGTCTCCGTCATTGTTCCTTGCATTGTTTTACATCACAGCGGGCCCTGCTTATAGTACCTCCATTTACACAAATGATTTTCTGCTTTACCCTTAATAATATTGTCAAGTTAGTGATGTGTGAGTCACACACTACTCTTGTATTGAATGACTTCCTAGTGAACTGTAAGCAGTGACGATTTGCTTCTGGTGTGTGCTGGCCTTGTTTCTTTTTTTTTCCGTGATTGTTGTCTTGCTGTTCCTGCTCATTGCTGACTCAATCTTTTACTAATTCAGTTTTGGCTGCTGCCTGCTGTGTGTATGTGTATAGAGATCCTAGACTGTTGTCTGTAGGAATGTCTTTTGTATTTGTGAGGTATAAATACAAAACTTATATTGTCATTTCAGGGTAATTTAAAGTAAGCATGTTTTGCTTTTTTTTTTTTTTTTTGTTGCTACTCTGCAAGTACTTGGCCAAGTGAGTGACATTGCCTGGCCTTTCCCACCTTCTGCAGCCTGCTTGGGTATGCACAGTAGCACGTGGTGATTGATGAGTGGGAAAGGGGAGAAGAAATCTATCCCCCAGGTTACAGCGCAGTCCTGGTGATGGATGCTCCCTCAGAGGTCTTAGCAGAACTGATGGGTCATGGGCCTGAGAGACCCCAAGAGCTTGGAGTAAGAAAACAAAATCGGGGAGGGAACGATGAAGGTGCTGAGACAAAGATGGGAGTATAGGAAAAAAGCAAATGTACGACACAATCTGTATGTCATTGTCTGTGAATATCAACCCTGTTTTCCTCTCTCCTCATGGTTTACTCCATATGTAGTAACACATGTCAGAAATAGCTGTTTCTTGTGCTGAAGTAACTTAATTTATTCTTTGTTTAAGCAATACACACATCCCACACCTTCATAATAATTGGCTAAATAGTAGAAAAGCCTTAACTTGAATCATGTATATAATTTTTGTTGGTGGAAGTTGAAGAAAATATGACTTTAATGATGTTAGAAAATGTAAAAAAAGTCGAATTGCTTGTCAGCGTGTGATGGTGGCAAACTAAAAATGAATAATGTTCAAACGCTGGCAGTTGACTTCCGCTCTTGTTCCTCCTCATTGTTTTATATTCTCTCCAGATATCCTCATATCGTTGAAAATAAAGTCAACGTTCCTTTTTTTTTTTTTTTCGGTATGTGACGGGTTGAACGTCAACATCACCATAAACAAGGTTTTATATGGGAGACAGACTGCCGCTCTTGTAATCTGTTGGTGTACCACCTTTCTGGGACACATATTTGATCATCCTCCTGCAGTGAATTAACTGGGAATCAATCACACTGATGCACAGAGAGAGCGTGGCGAAACTGACAGAAAATAATATAATCCGTGTTTTTTTATTATCACAGGAGATGCAGGAGATGCTCCTGAGGGCTGGAGATGATTTGGAGAAAATATCAAGTGTGACAGGTTTAGCCCTGCGAACGGAGACATCTCCTGGCTTCCTAATGTGAATTTTTTTTTTTTTTTTTTCATAAACAAGTAATGAATACTTCTACATTGACCTTACACACTTAAAGCAAAAGTGATCATCAAATATTCTCACAGTGCAGCAAATATGGTAATTAATCTCTCAAGAAACTTTGCAATGCTCTCCTCCCTAGGCTATCGAAGAGATTCATTACTATATCTCTGCACAACAGCAAACTTGGCCAGCTTCCATGCAGGCATAAAAGGTGCAAAGAATGGCTTCCTATATGTGCATCCTCTATTTTTTAATTTTTTTAATTTTTATTCAGATGTGAACAAACCCTGGGCTCTCACCTCAATGCAGCACATGTAGTCACCTTATGCACACAAGAAGAGGGGAAAAAACCAACCTTTTGCTCGATGTCTGTGACATAGGTCCACTGAAGCAATATGCCACCCAGTACTATCCACTGGGGTGGGCTGCTGTAGTGATACATTGGCATGGATTAAATGTCAACCCTGGTCACCCTCACTGGAGCTACGGTGAATCTCTCCATATGAGAACAGGTCAGACAAATCAGTTCAGGTTCCGTCCTCAGCACATAATCTTTATGTGTTGGGGAAGACAGTTTAACTGACAGAGGCAGCCGTCAGAAATGAGGGCACACAGATGGACACAAAGGGACACTGGTTCAATCCAGACTTGATATGTTTTAATTAAAACTGCACTGGGTATAGGAATAAGAATATTGGGAAAAATTTGACTCCCTAATGAGATCCTTAAAATAGATGCATTCCTATCTTTAAAATTGTACCACACATGCTGCTTACTAACATAGTCCCAGTTGGGAATGTGCCTTTTTCAGCACAGAGAGACATGACGTTCCAGAGAGTATACAGTCTCCATTCAAGACTACTGCTGTCAGTCTGTCTGCTCTTGGTCTTCATAAATCTCTTGTCATCTTTCTCCACTCTCAATATCTCAATCATATTCTCACAGGAGCATGAAAAGTCAGTGGTCAGTAGTGGCATTCAGAAATAAAGGATTAATAAAAATAATAATAAATTAGATGAAACATTGTTTGGATTACAGGATTTCATTTCCTCTTGGACTATATTTCAACCCAATCAGAAAGCTGAGTAGCTCACCAGTATGAGAGCAGGAGGGTGTGCTTGTGTGTGTGTGTGTGTGTGTGTGTGCGTGTGTGTGCATGTGCGTGCTGAATTTTCAAAGTACTGTTCCTGCCCAAGGGCTCAGTGATTTCCCAATGCGAACAGCAATTAAACAAAAGTCTCTAGTGAAGGAATCAAATCAAACCCCACAACGTGAGAAGCTAAATCGTGCCATGTTTTTATAACCCTAGACTGGCACTGGAGGTGTCTCTTGAGGAAGGCTCGGCCTTCCAGTTATGAAACTTTAGAAATATATATATATATATTTTGTTCCTTGTCTACTGTCTGATTGCTTAAAATGGCTGTGATGTGATTTACAAGCACCCCGGTCCTTTCTTTTTAGCAAATGTGCATTTGTTTTTTGTTTTTATTTAACAGAGACATTTTCACTGTGCCGGTTCAACAAGCAACTGCTGAAATTGCTAATTGGCTTCTCTGTTAGTGTATATATATATATATATATATATATATATATATATATATACTCTGCTCTCACACCTCAAGTCAGACCTCCAGACATGCTGCTTTTCCGTTATCATGCTCATGCACTGGTATGGACGGATGCATGGTACATACAGAAAGCACACGATGTGTGGTTGCCCAGAGGCCCAAAGAACCATTACTGTTCTGTTCAAAAAAAACATTAAAACTAACTTAGCATAAATGTGTGAGCAGTGAGCCATCAATCATTTACCTCCCTACACACTTCCAACTGCCTCATACAGATTTTTAATATCTTTACCTTCTTTCTCTCTTTTTTTTTTTTTTAAATAGCCCAGCTTGAACTCAATCAAAGTTTGCAGTAGTGGCAACATTTTCTAATGCGGCTATAGCTTGCAGTTGTGATGAAAATGGGGGAAACAAGGTGTACTCATCAGACTTTTTAAATAGCTGAAGAGGACAGATCGGCACGTGTCTTAGTATTGCTTGAGATGAAGAGACGAGGGGCTTGGGATGTAGAAAGCCTGTACTTGGACTGCTAGGACGACTGCCCATAACTAAGTTGTTTCTGGGAACGAGGAGTTTGGAGTAAGAGCACAATGCTTGGTCAAAGCATGGGGGGTGGGGTTATTTCTCTCTCTCTCTCTCTCTAATGAACACAGACAGTGATCATAAAACACAAACTGCTTGGGGTGCTTAAACTGCCTCAAAATCGAATCATTACTCGGAGGCAGAATGTGAACTGAATGTTAACGTGTCACTGCTCGAGGTGCCACCGCCACCTGTAAACAGCTACTTACCAGTACCTCCAGGATTTAGCAGAATATTTTTGTAATCTTTACCAAAAACGCTTATTTTTTTTTTAAATTTTTTTTTGCAGGCAACTTTTCTCGAAAATGATATATCTACTACCAATGGAGAATCATCACTTCCTGTGCGCTGCAATCAAGTAAGTTACCACAACACAAAACAACAGTTGGTCCAAATCACAAGCCGTTTATTAAGCAATTTTATGCAAGAAAATTTGTGCAAACTTAGCAAAATTGCAAGCACTTGCAGAGAGGCTAGTTTTTTTTCTTTTTCTTTTTTTTTTTTTTTTTTTTTTTTTTTTTTTAAATATCATGGATTTGCAAAACTGCAAGCCCCTGCGAATGTTGTAAAGTTTGGTTGAGATTTGCATTAATTATTGACGCGTGATCGCGATTTCTCGGAGTTCCTCTCGGCTAGGCAGTAGATTTATAACACACCTGGCTTTTCAGCGACGCCTGCTTGACTTCTTTGATGTGAAGTATTTGCAGCACTCATTTGGCAGTAAACCAGACGAGGTGCCGCAGTGACAGAGATGTTCCACTGAGGTGGCTGGTAATTGATGTATGGTTTCAGCCATGTTAGGGCTGTGTAGTGGAGAGGAGGGAAGCAATTTGTGGCTCGGCTAGGGGGCCCTCTGAGCAGCTTCAGTAAGCACTCCAATTTCCCTTTCATTCTGCCCAGCGCTTTTGTCTGAGGATAAACGGCAAGCTGTGAATTTCCACTGATCACATGGGCTTTCTGTTACTCACACACTCAAACACACGGATGGATCGGGCTTCTTTTTTGGCCTCTTCAGAAGGATGTTTTCAAGGAATAGAGTGAATATAAAACCACATGCTTTGCTCTTGATTCATGACATGCGCACAGCGGAGGAAGATACAGGTGTGTTTGGGCTTTTTAGCAGCGAACTGATCGAGGAGCTGTTTGGGCTGACAGAAGAATGAGTTGGTTATGTTTTTTTTTTTTTTTTTGGCTCTCAGCTGCTTAGCGAAACATTCCCATGTGTCGCCTCCTGAATAAATATTCATCTTCCTCGGTGTTCTGCATCAACAGCTGGAATATTTTCATCCATCTACATTTGCAGTTTCAGAAAATGGATCACTTCTGAGTCGTGAACAGCATAACGGTGTTGGCAGAATAATTAACTTTGTTAGGATCAACTCCTAAGAGTTTATTATTAAATGGCAAAATGCTAAATGGATGGCGAGTTTAATTGTTTGCTTTTCATTATCTTAGAGGAATGTTTTTTTTTGCTTTATTACAAGCTACGCACATGCTTCTGTGTGTAATGTAACAGTGTTGGTGTCAGATATTAACGGACTTTTCATTTATATATTTCAGAATGCGGTGCAGCCAAAATAAAACAGAAATTTCTATGTTTTAGCTGTTTTAGTTTACAGCCAGGGACTCTGTTTGAGGTTTAATACCTGTTTGCCTTCAGGTGACACATTAGTACAATGGGTTTGGTGGAGGAATACAAGTTTCCTGCAGCATTTCGACCGGTTGGTACACACGTTAGAATCGTGTTCAGTCACACATGTCAAATTACCAAAAAAACGACAGCTCAAGGGTGGAAACACATTTATTTTCTATTTATTTAGTGATTATATGGAAATGATGCCGTTCAGTCTGATTTTGAATAGCAATAATTTAGTGCAATGTATTCTATAAATTAATGTTTAAATAGTGTATCTCCCACACTGCATACAGCACATAGACTATGCAAATGTTTTTTCCTGCATCTGATGGTTCATCATAAGCACTTACTGCTGATGAAAAGCCTTGTCGGTGTTTATCCACTATGTTCAATTTTCAGTTATTGCCAGGACATTAAACATGCCTGTCAGTTTGTATTTCCAATGAGGTCCATCATGTCATGACAAACGGGGTGGGACATTGCTCTCTCCCACGCTCTGTATATATTACACACACACACACACACACACACACACACACACACACACACACACACTTGCACACATGCACAAACATTCCAGTTTCTGCCCTGCTGCAATTATAATTTGTCTTCCTCCCTACCTACATGATATTTTCTCAGACAGTTTGTTGTGCCTTATGGATGCCAGAGAAGGAATAATAATAATATGTGTATATATATTTATGTATAATAAATGAAAAAAAACAAATCTTCACTATGACTAAAATGCTCAAAAACTAGTACTTTGGTTCATCAAAGCGTTATTATTTATTTATTTATTTATTTATTGCAGTTTTTCATATATTTAGTCTACTGCTTTTCTACATAATTATTTACTTTTTTGCTCCCATGGTGATACGTTTCCCTCCCAGCTGAGTGTGGTTTCCGTGGTGATGCTGCTCTTCCCTGTGCTCACACAGAAATCTACACGCTAATGTTGAGTTTAGTAAGAAGAGGGGTGGAGGTGGTGGTGGTGGTGGGGGGGGGGGCTTTGAAGCCTGGGGGCTGGGGCTGCTGTCTACATGGTCCAACTGAAATTATGTGAATTATTGGGGCACATCTGAAAAACCTCTTGACATTAATTAAGCACCCCTCTGCCGAAAGTAACTCCTGATTATCCCATAAATTAATCCTTAAACCAGTATGCGAATCCATCTCTTCTGTTTATGCTTTAAGTTTCTTAACTATTTGTGCTTTTTGCTGATGTGACGGTTAGAGAGCCTTCTCTACATCACGCATGAGCCTGATCATATCGGTACTCAACATGTCTATTTGCTGCAGTGTTCCTTAAAGATCCACATTTCCTTCCATTACACTCATCTATTCTCCAAATGCATGCACACACGCCAATTTCCTTAGAACAGATTATATATATTATATTTCTTTTTTTAATTTTTTATTATAGGAAGCTATTAGCAGTTTTATGAACGTGCTTGCCCTTTTTGATACTGCATTATTGTGCCAGCCTCCTATTAAATATGACATTGCACTGATAGGATACGCATTCAAGAAAGCTTGTAAAAAGCATAATTTCATAGTTCATATAAAAATCACAGAAGCCTTTTTCTTTAAAGGAATTGTATTGTACATCAACCGCCGTATTTGTGCAACTTGCATAGACTTGACTGGTGAGATGGCTGAATCGTGCAACTCAAAGACCTGATTTGTATTTTGTTTCGTGCTCCCATGAGCTCTCACTACGTCTGAGTCGATTGAAGGTGTCCGTGTCGGATTCGCCCACCCGCCGTCTGACTGTTCTTGCCCCTCTTTTTTATAATGGGTGTTCTGAATATGTTCGGGCTGTTAAGCAGACTTGTGCCTCTTATAAGCACACAGCCCAAGAGCTGCTCAGGGAGTAATAAAGAACCAAGAAGGAAGAGACACTGAATAGCAATGGATGAGCAAGTGTAGCAAAGGGACCTCTGAGCTTGCACATGTGTGTATTTGAGTGTGTGTGTGTGTGTGTCTGTGGGCTACTGTGATATGAATAATAACTCTTTTCATTCACCAGCGGCCCTGAGTGTCTGAGAAGTCACCGCAAATCCTCATTTTTGCAGACAAAGCACAATGCCAAGGGAGAAGAAATGAGTTTTATTTTAAAGCTGTGTCTCATTCAACAGATTACATTCCTCTCCATCTTAGGTGACTACACACAGCTCGGTTATCTCGCCGCACTGACAATATGTGGAGACTGTCACCCAATTTTACAGCCTGACTTATAATGCAGCGTTGTTCAACTGGCAATTTACTCTTACGGAGAGTTTGTGCTCGGGGTTATTGTGTTCACCAAAAGTGGCTTCATATTATATCCATATTTTTTCATCCAGCCAACCCTAACTTTTGAAGTAGCACCCAATACAATCTAGTATTTTGATAACATTTAATTCCACTATTTTATTTATTTATTTATTTATTTATTTTCTGCAGTTTTGTCTGTAGAAAATATCTCAGCTGTTGCCTCGTTCACCCCCCCAAAAAAATAATTCTGTTACATTTTAATTACCGGTCTTTAAATTAATGGCTTTTTAACTGGAAATGAGGTTTTGTGAGACTTGCAAATTTTTTATTTTTTTATTTATTTTTTTTAAACAGATGAAAACTGGTGGAAATATTACAGAAATAAAGCCAGGGCACAAACCCAAGAAAGCATTCAAGGGAAACACATCTCAGGATAATCGACTACTTTGTTTGAAATTGTAAAAATGAGACTTTACTAGGCAACATTTGCCCCCCCCCCCCCCTCTTATATGTTCAGCAGTTGCTTTTATGAGGACAATTTTTAAAAAGCCTCAAAATAAATTGCTGTAAAAAACCCCAAAACAGAAGCTCAATTACAAGGGGGGGTTTCCAAGCATTCCTGGGATGCAATTGGGGGGACCATACATGAGTCAGCAACTTAGCAGGCTTTCATCGTTCACCAATCTATAGCAATTCTTCTCTGCTGGCTCTCACCTTCTACCTTTTCCTCTCATCCCTCTCTCTCTCTCTCTCTTTTCTTCCTCCTCACTCGCACGCATAAACAGTCTCTCTTGCATACACACACACACACACACACACACACACACACTTACAAAACCCTCTAAAAACGGCACATTTTCTTTGTTCTTTCTGTCGCCAGCATCCATAATGGGGTGTGTAAAAAAATACATAAACCATCCCTCTCCTCCTCATCCTCTAGGACAAACCTTGTAGAAGCAGAGCTTTGCCGGCTCCAGTCCAGTTTTCAGTGTTTACCTGATATTTGTTCACATTATGCTCACTAAAGAAGAAGAAGACAGGCTTTCTTTAGATTACTTTTGACGGCTTTCTCTTGTGTGTAACAGGGTCAGTGATGCAATCTTAACTCTCTTGACTCAATCTAAACCGTTTGTGGGGTTTGATGAAACACTTTAGCGCTCCGATTTAGAAATGGTTATTGCATATTAGATTACATCGTTAATCTTTTTAGTCTTTTGTATTCAAAGGGTTGGTACCATGTATACATTTGCGTCTTGCTGAGGCTTTTGAGTGAACATTTTTACTTATTGTCTCGGTCTGCTGTTTCGGCATGGTGTAAAGAGAAATGAGTCAATATTTGCTCTGCTTCAAAGCAAACAGTTAAAGAATAATTGAATGAGTGCCCCTCAGACTGAGACAAATGACTCTCATCTATGAGTGATTGGACTTATTGCGTCCCTCAACCTTCGCCACCTTACATTTTTGCATCCCTCCTTTCTTCTTATTGCTTTCAAATGAGCGTCAGTGGCACGGCAACACTAGACAATATTTGTCCGTCGAATCATCTTGTAGATGCTTTTTAAAACAAATATTATAAAAGTTAAGGTGAGATAAATGTGAAAGTTTAAAATTGCATACCCATATTAGTTGCTGGAGGTTCTTTCAGGTGCATTTCTGCTTCATTATCTTTCTATTCCCCGCTGACATCACAGCTGATGCCGGCACAAATTGCTTCAGTGAGAGTCTTCAGTGTAGTCCAGTGCTTTTTGAACTGAAAAGGGAAATGGATACAGCGCCCAATTATGGATATAGATGTCTGGTTTTATTTTTAACAATACACCTTGAAAACTGGATGAGTGGGTTTTTGCTCTGTTTCATTGCCATGGATATACTGTATAGTTCTTACTTTGCACTTTCAGTGTCAGGACCTCCATATATGATGTGGTTTTATGGTCACATGAGGTACAATCGTGTAATTGGATGTATAACTCGTTCTCAGGGGTGGAAGAAGTATCCAGATGCTTTACTTAAGTACTAATACCATACTGTAAAAATCCAGTCCTGCATCAAAACTCAGACTCACTTCACAACATCAGATATTCTTTTTGAATGGAAAATATATAGAGAATGAGCGTGAAAACTGACTTCTACGAGTGTTGCATTATGGGTTGTTTGTAGCCTTAATGTTGGTGGGCTTAAGGTTTGTTTAGAGTGAGTCAGTCAGCCCTAAAAGTGTTTGTTAGTCCAGTTTCACCTGCAGGAATTTCTGAAGGCTCGTGTTATGTGTTTTTCTGAGGAAATAAATTCATGATGAGTGAAAAGAAGTCCAAACCGTATTCTTACGTGCAGAAAGGGACTGCGGACGGACTGTCTTATATATATTTTTTTAAGTTTACTTTTCTCAACACATAGCCCACTAAATAATTGTGCAAAGCTATAACGTTACTCAAACTATGTCCTAACTATGCAATGCGCATTATTACAGTAGCTTTTGCCTGCTCCCAAATTCAATGTGAAATTGTGACAATTGCACGCTTATTTCTTCTTTCTTCTTTCTTATTTCCAAAGTCGGTTTTGACCATTTGATAACGTGTTTGCATGGTTTAATCTGCAACAATGCATTATATTCTATAAGATAATCATATGTTTGTAGCGCCACTGTCCTGTGAGAACCACACATCTCTAATAAGCCAATGCGGCAGGGTTTTTAAATAGTTTATTTAGTTTAAAAAGTAGGAGAATTGTCTCAACACAAAAAAGAACACAAACATAAAAAAAAAAAAAAAAAAAAAAAATCAACACATTTGGGCACGAGGGGTATGGAAAACTATCATGTCATATGTGTATGACATATGTAGAAGTATAAAGTACGTCAAATTTGTACCTAAGTATAGTATTTGAGTAAATTAAAGAGCTTTAATTGACATCTCTCCGTTATTTGTATTAATTTTTAATTGCATCAATAATCACACAATAGCTAAGTTCTGTTACATCTATTATCCATTTAATTAACCTGAGTATTTTTTGCAATTGTATGACCTTGTAATAGTAGGAAACAGGACAGCTGGGAGGTTAATTAAACCTATGAGTCCTGTGAGGAAGATGCACAGATCACATTTACAGTAGCTGTTTCTCTACTTCCACTCTCGTCTGGATGTGTGTGTGTAATTCTGCATACTTGCATAAGACAGACTATATTATATGTACAGAAAGTGGGACAAAACCTATTTACAGAGGCCATGTTAATGAAAAGCACTATAATTAGAGATCTGAGTTTGCAGTGGTGCAGTTGTGTAGTTTCTGCTGGATGATGTGTTGTTGTTGTTGTTATCAGACTGGTGGAATGAAGCTCTCAGCACCGTGCAGAAAACATAACTTGCATAAATTATTGCCAATTATTGCTTATATGAACATATTTGCTGTCCTTCTGGCAAAAAATATTTTCTTAACTGTGACTCTGAAAATAGGGAGGAAGTAATGGCCACACCCACATTACCAGACAAGTCCATTATGCTGTCCACTCTCCTGAGGTATGGAAACAGAAATGATAACAGCATGCAAACTGTTCTATTAATGATACATGATAATATATTCAGGGATAAAAAAAAGAGAAAAAGATTGTTTTTCACCTCATTGTGCTTTATAGGAATATTCAAGAAGACGTTCTTGATGTCTGTCCCAATAATGTCACCTCTTTTTAAAACATGTGTGGTGATTACGGTAAATAACTAACGTTACTTTCTGAAGCCTTTTGGAACGTCCTGCTCCATCTGTAACAAAGATCAGGATGCAGAATGACCTCAATCTCTCACTCAATTCACAATTTCACTATCCGCATCACTCAGATGTTACTGCTCGCATTTCCCGTCCCATGTGGATGTGATACAGCCTCCTATATACATAGTGTGGGCACATTTAAATGTTTGATAGTTCTAACGTCTCTAATGACTTTCCTTAACACTCTCTCACACACACACACACACACACACACAAACAAGCAATCACAAGGCGAACTAGCATGCATATGTCAGTTTGAAATTATGTCAAATAAAGCTTAATTCAAATTACCACGCTTTAGTCATGACAGCAGCTGTAAACCCTATTTCATGCATGGATGTGTTCATGCAAGGCATATGCACAGGAAACATGTGCTATATGCTTCTATATAGCGCTGCCTCCTGCTGTAGGACTTGTCAGCGGCTGTCAGGTATTGCATTTTATTGCAATGGAAGGTTGTAAAAGAGTAGGGGCACCCGCTGTGGTTGTGTTTGAGTGTTATTCTCCTGGCTGTCTCTCTCTTTTCTCTTTGTGAAGACCTCAGAATAGCAGGGTCCTCTGCAAGACTCACAACTTTGACTCCCCCCCCTCTTTCTTTATCCTTCCAATTTTGGCCCTCTTCCTTCCTCTGTCAGGCAGTGAAATGCAACTCTAGCCTAAAAGCAGATTGAACTAACCCTAACCCTGATAACATAAGAGAGCAAATAAAGCAGACAGTCATAGGGCTGGTCAAGCAGAGGTGAGTTAGGGTATTGGGAGTCATAGATATGGTAGAGAAGAGGATGACAAGGAAAACAAGGAGGATGGAATAAAAGAGAGACGGGTGAGGAAAAAACCTGTACAGCGTGTTTGCTTTCGGTTGAGTTGTTGCTGTTGAAGTGTCTGGTAATAAAGCTCCAGAGATTCTCTTCAGAGCGACGCTGTTAGAGTTTGTTGGCTGTCTCACGTCTTCCTTGTCTCTTTCAGTTTTTTTTTTCTTCCCCCCTCTAGCACGAACTAGACAGGCACCCACTGCGCTGCATAATCACAATCATTCGCTGTCCTACATACTTCACAGTAATGTTATTAGTGAGTGGGACGAACTGTGTAGGCCACTGGGAAATATAACAGACATCAAACTTTGAATCGTGTGTGTCTGCACCTGTCATATTTTTTTTTTCATATTATCTATATAATATGTGTATGTGAACTGCTGGCCTTGAGCTTCTTTCTGCTCTTTCCCTGATATTGCTGTTGTGCAAAAACATCTGAAAAGCAAAAAAGATAAAGATAAAGAGAAGGACATTGAATGCAAAACCATCGATGAAGTAAGTTTGTTCAGATATGTCTACAAATGTCTACCTCCAGAGGCTAAATTGTCGAATCAATCAAAAGGAGCATACATGCCGTATGATTTCATTTGGTTCCATGGCCTTTGATTATGATCCCATATCTCGGCTTTCTCTACTTCTAAACACGCTAATCATTTCATCAGTCGCTCTTCTTTCGCTCAGCTGCTCATCACAACCTCTTCATCCCCACCTCTCATCTCTGGCTCTGCGTTTCCAGCGCTGATGAATTTGCTGCTGCAAACAAAGGACTTGTTTACACTTGTCTCAGCATCTGGTTTCTTCATAGCGAACTCTCATTTCAGCCGCCCACTCGTGTGAACGCCTCGTCTGCGCCGCCCTAACAAAGTCCCACAAACTGTTGATATGCCAACCACACAATTAGCCTTAACTCTGCGCGAATGACAAATGACCAGGAGGAGCATTTGTTCAGGATTTCCAGTTCATTTGTATTTCCAGTGACATTTCTCATAATAAATATATTTATAAGCTATATACCTGTCACTACAATCACCCCTTCTCATTCTATACACCGATGCACACACCTGATAAAATATGCTCACGTGTTCACACATACAAATGGAGTAAAAGTGATGCAGTGAAAACAAATTTTTCCTTCTCTTCCTTCCTTGTCCAAAATAATGACTTAACGCACCTGTCTGGCAAATGCCAGCTCTGTCGTATCATTTTAATGTCATCCACCGGAGACATTTAAATGCTGCACTTCCTTTACCTCCTCGGTGAAATGTTATGGCGCTCTCTTTGTTGACAGTGAATCTACGCCTTTTGAAAGCTATCGCTCTGCAGCAACGTCAACAGGTCCGATCGCACGATCTGGGCCGTGCATTTGTTTGTTCAGTCCGAACAACAGTCTGACGGTTTTCTTCAGTTTAAATTCCACTCCCACTTCACGCAGCTGTCTGCTTAGTTTAGAATCATATCTGAGGGGGTTAGACATTTAACTTTTTTGTGGCCATTTGCCTGTATAAAGGATTTCAGTTACATGTTACATGTTTTTTAAAAGTAGGAAATATTCTGTGTTTAAAACAAGGCTGCATCTCAGCTTCATTTTCTCTAATCTCTTATTTGGTTCCGGGTATCATTAAGTTTCCAGTCTTAGGTTGCTGCTTTGTATACTGCGTCCTTCACTCCGCTCTTGTCATTCACCCTCCGATTTTTCTTCCTTTTACATCAGAGGATGGTTCAGCATCTTTTATTGCTGCATCCTCTGTCGCAGTCAGCACAGTGTTTGATCCTCTGCGTGGCCTGTGTGTGTGTGTGTGTGTGTGTGTGCACTGCTCCAACTTTCTTCTAAAAGTCAAGCACACACACTGATGTGAATAATTAAAAGTGCCGGGGAGAGGCTGATTCTTCTCTTTTACCCAAGAACCCAACTTCCCCGGCAGTGTTAGCCTGTTTGTCTGAGCGTTAAAGCTTTACTGAATCTGTTTGTGAATCTGTTCTCTGATGTCCCCCCCACCCTCTCGCTCCCTCTTGAGACCAGCTGGAGTATAATCACTGGGTTAAAATAACACTGCCATTGCAGTAACTCCCAAAGTTCCCACCCCCACCGTCGTCTATCACCTGACACTCTCCCTCTCTCGCTTCTAGTCACTCATTCCTCTACCTTTCTCCTCTGATGAGATCGGGAAAAAGGGCAAGAGAGGGGCCTGGCTGTGATATGAAATGTTCTGATTGTGGTTTGGACTCCCGTGTCCTTAAGGAAATTGAATTGACCGGCGGTTACGTCTCAATACAGTGAGCTCGGTGACCTCCTCCACCTCTCCTCTTATCAGCCGAGCCCCAGACTTCGGCTTGGCCGTGTCGCCTGGCCGACACGTCCCTGCTCACATCTGAGAAGCTGCAGTAAGGACACAGTACCGTTTGAAATCTATGCCTCAGAGGACCAAGATGCTGTATTAGAAATCCAACTTATCGCTGTGGCAGAAAATGCATGCTCTGGAGACTAGAGCGGAGCTATTGGCTAATTTGTTCCTCCACTTTCTTTCGCCAGTGTTCAGTTACACTTTAAGAGTCCACTTCTCTACCATTAAAATTCCTCTTCTTTCCTGCCCCCCTCTTATCCTCTCACAAACCTGACTGCTGACCCCCTCATCTGCTGCCTCTGCTTTATTCCACCTTGCTCTTTCTTCGTCTCTTCTCCTCGTCCTGCACTTCTCGCTCCGCTTTCTCCCATTTTGCCTATAGCTAAATTGTTCCGGTGTTCATCTTTCCCCCCGACTTGCTCTCCTATATGCAGGATTGTAAACACAACGCACATAATTGCTCCCTGTGGCCCTGTGACTTCCTAGTAATTGCTATAAAGATCCTTGCTGTTTTGCTAATGTCCCTACCTTCTCTAGTCTTTGCCCAAGGTCACTTCAGATACAAATAAAAAGAGGCGACTAAAACAAACAATCTAATCATGTCCATGCAGCAACCAGACTCAAAAACCTTCACCTGTCTTCTTTCTTGATTTGACCCTAGGAAGTCATTTGTTTTCATATTTCTGCATGTTGTTTTTTATTATCTTTTGCAAAGTGTCACTACCATACCAGTGGGTGTTGTGTTTTGTGTGTGTTTGTGTCAGTGTGTCCATCCACATACTGTGTTGATGTTAACCTACATAAGGGTCTATGTGTTTAATTCACACTGAATTGCAGTCTGCTGCTCTTACCAGTCAGTACAGTGGCTTGACACTGCTCTTCCTCAGAGACTGCAGCATTTCTGTCGCCATGTGACATCACCTGTTGCTGCTACTGCAACAACTTGATCATACCCCCCCCCCTACCATCCCTCATTCCCCACCCCCCAGTGCTTGGCTGTGCATGCAGTGCCAGGCAGATGACAGGGCTTGTGATGGGAGGGCAGCGAGATGAGATGGAGATCCTGGTCCCTCTGGGCTTCTCTGGTGATGGACGACCCTGTGAATAGCTGGGACTGCAGAGCGGGGGAGGCCTGCCACTGAGGCAGCGCTAGTGCACCAACGCCCCCTCCCCACTTCGATGAATGTAAAATTGATAAAAGCTCATTAATATGTGCAGATAAAGGGGAAAACCCTTTATTTATAATTTATTTATAAACCATTGACTACCTCAGCAGCTCCTGCCACTTGTTTTTGGGGGGGGAATTAATTTAATAACTGGAGCAGTAAAGCGTCATGATCACAGCCCTAGCTCCAATTTGCATATTAATGTAGCATGGCGTGTGCAGCCTGCAATGTTTATGGACGGGTGGGGCTGAGGTGACTGTTTTTAATTACCTTTACTTTGTATTGCCATAGAGGTGACAGGGGTGTGGCCCTGTAGTGTCGCACTGGAGGCAGGAAAAGGCAGCATATCCCTGGTGGAAACTTACTAATGCCTCTGCATATTTATTAAAAAAGGCATTTTAGTTTTCCTGCTCAGCCCAAATACTTCTTTTTCCCCCTAATGCATGTTGAAGAAAACTAATCACATCAATACAAATCTATCCCCAAGGATTTCTTTTTTTAGTGATTTCACTTGCAGGCTTTTTGTGCTTACTCACATACCTAAACTGTTATTAAATGTCAAGCCTCAACACTGTATCTTTGAATGCACTTGTAAAAAAAAACGGTGACATGTATTTATGTATGAGGGTATGATGAAGATTTTTGCAATGTTTTAAACATAATATATACACTGTATAGGCATGAATTATACATGTCTCAACCTGGGGCAAAATTCAGCACACGCTATAGGAGGAGAGAGAGAAACAGTATGTGAGAGAGAGGGTGAGAGCTTCAGTATCTGAAGCTGCCTCAAATGATACGTTGGGGTATTGCAAAAAGGTTATAATTAATTTACCATCACTCTTATTAGTGGTAACACTTCTACTATCATAGTGGTGATATAAGATAGAAAATTAAATCAGAACTGCTGCCTACGTCTCTATTTTGAGCGTAACACCAATAATGCCACAAACAAGCAGACGCATACTGCATAAACAGCAGCTATTGAAGCAGATGTAACATAGAAGACATAGGAACAGAAATATGAAAAGTTAACAGGGGAAATTCATATGCGCAAAACAATATGTTAACTCTGGACACTGTACACAAACACACACACACATACACACACACACACACACACACACATCTTGTCTCCTGACAACAATGCATATAATGTAGTAAGAATGGACTGTATGTATCATGGTCGTATTGTATTGTTTTATCTGGGCGCCTATGTGTGATTTGAGTCAGATTGTCTGATCAGAGGTGAAATCATCTATAATCGTCCGGTGAGGCACGTGTGGATTAGCCATATCAAGTTCTAGGCTTATTGCCAGATCAAAGTACATGAATGTGTATGTGTTCCCGGTTGCCATGTGGAGCTGCTGCCTACAGTCGGATGTAATGAACAGTCCTTGTATGTGTGTGATAAAAAAAAAACAGAGAAAGTATGTGAAATTGGGTTATATTATAGTCCATTTGTTTTCATGCAACACTAAAGATATCCACAGCACCAAACCTAAGCAGTCTACCACACAAGAGCCAGAGTGTAATTTGAACACCGGAGAGGTGTCCTAGGAGATTTTGTACCTTTTGATCTCGGTGCAATTAGTTCTGTGTTGTAGTCACATAGCACTTCAGGTCTGTAAAATTGGCTGCTTCCTGTTGCCATCCCCGTTGGCCACTGCCCCCTGGTGCTTTCTGACAGGGCTCTGTTTTTTTTCTCTTGAAAACTTCCTCATTTCTTGCAGAATAGAGAGAGAGGGCAAAGACAAGGAAAGAGTTCCCTCTGTTCAGAGAGCTCCTCCTCATCTCGTTTGATCTTCTGCGGGGAGAGAACGGCATCTTGTCTCACCCACGTACAGTAGAGACGACCTGTGATCTGACAGTCTTCTCACCTTACGTGGTTTTCGCTTTGTCTGTCACTCTACCCGTCTCCCTACGTCTTCCTGCCTGAACTTTATAATGCAGAGTGCCACATTTTGAAGTTGCTTATATTCCATTGCTGCTTATGATCTGCTCTGTATTTCTAATGCTGGGAGTGGTCGGTTTCATGTTCCTATACACTATGTTCTAATAGGTTTTGAACAGGCAATTAACCTGAAACCAAAGACAAATACTGACACATTGAAGGCATCGTTGATAAACTGCTGAGTCAAATCTGTTTTAAGATTAGGACTATGTATACTGTTTAGTATGACCAGCATGTATTTATTTTAAGCTATTATCTTTGTGTGTGTGTTACTTTGCAGGTATTTAAGCAGGTTAAGCAGTGCTTAACCTGTGATAAAAGGGAGAAAACCATCATGACACCAATTTGTTCATAATCATAAATCATTTATAAAACATTTTTCTCTTTTATCGGTACTTTAATAAGATATTTAATTGATAAATCATTTATATCAAGGACACTTTCTCTCCATGCCAGACTACATCTTGCCAGCTTAGTTTTTACTACAACATTTAAAGGGATCCTGTGGATATATTTTCTTTTTAAATCATTAGGTGCATTGAGAAACAACAGTTTGATTTAAAAAAAAGATCCTCGTGCCACAAGCATAAAGATGATGTGATTCAGTTTTCTTTCACAAGTCCGACCTCCACCCCAACATCCGCCTCTCGGCTCTGAATCTATGTTTCCCATGAGGGGATGTTTATTATCTCTGCTGTGCTCTGGGTTGTGATTGCTTGCAGGGAGTGATAGGGTCAGAGCCCTTCTGTAGATGCCAAATATCAACTTAAATCTGTTCCACTTAAGTCGTGTTTGGCCCGCTTTTTTTTTTTTTTTTTACAGTGTATCCTGGCTAAAAGCAGCCTGGCACACAACACAAGGGAAAACATATGTCACCACCCACACTGGTAACTATAAGCTGCACTATATATCAGTAAGTCCAACAGCGTTGACATATAGAGTCATTTTGTCCCAAGAATTAAGGTTGTACTACTTGCATTGCCTTCAGTGGCATTATGTTTACTTATTACTGCACAGAAGCTGTGTGTAGGTGGTTGAAGGAAACTATCTGAAGGGATCTGCTGTGAGTCTTTGAATGGGACATTTAATGTACTCGGATATATATATATATATATATATATATATATATATATATATATATGCACATATCACTGCGTAGTATAGCCTGGCATTAGGACTGACTGTCTGAAAGACAACAACAAAACATCCGTGTGGTTGCTTAAGTGAATTTTCACATAAAATCCATCAATGATGAAGTTCAACAGCGTTGCAGTGATTTTCTTCGCTGCCACTAGGGACGTTATGCTTTGTGATGAAAATCAAATAGTTTGAAATTGAGAAAATATACTGTTGTCACAACAACCACATACAGACAGTTGATTCTCTAGAGTTAAGTTTGAGCGGATGAGCTTGATTATCATAACTGGCTTATAGTACTGCTAACTACTAATGTACAGTAGTATAACATACAGTGTTATACTATATTATAGTATTTTTTTTTCAAAAAGTAATTTTCAATGATATTAACTTTTGCACTTATTGGACACTGCTCATCCCTGCTTGCAGCTATAAAGTGCTGTCCGTATTTATGTATCCTGATCCCCTCTTCTCTACCACCACACCAAAGGTAAACCACCATGTCTTAGTGTCTTAATTACAGCAAGAGAACAAGGATCGAGGAGGCCCTGCAGTTCATGGTACATCTTTACTGCCTCAGTAAAGATGTACGATGTCAGGACATCAGGGTTATAAAACTGAATCACCCACGGTTTGAGGCCCAGAATGATTTTACTTTACTGTCCTTCACAAAACGGTACCTAATAAGATTAGGGATGCCAGCGCTGAATCAATGAAAGCTCAAAACACAATTAAAAAGCCAATTAATGAGCAAGGTTCTCTGTAGAATTAAGTGGAGTAAAATTACCTTCTCTCTCGTTAACCCGTAATTCCATCTCCACACTCCAGCAACTTCACATCCTTTTCTTGAGTTCAAACATGAATATAAAATGTGTGTGTGTGTGTGTGAGAGTGTGTGTGTGTGTGTGAGTAAGTGTGGGGTAGGGTGGGGATAAGGGAAAGGACGGCAAGTTATGTTTAATCATGAGGAAACAAATGTTCAAAGCGCTGTTCAGCGTGCTTCTGTGTCACCTCGAGGGGCAGGGAGTTGAGGAAAAGTTTGTTTTTGTGAATCTGGAGGAGAAGAAGATGTAGTTCCAAACATGGCTAAGGGTACAAATAATGAGGAGGCTGATCAAGAACTGTGTCATGAAGGAAATTAGGGAATTTGCAGACATATGAAACAAGACTGACACCATTCGTGAGCTTTGCTGTCAGAGGATACAAGTAGTCACAACTAATGTACAGACTGAAGAGAAAGAAAGCAAATGTACTCTGTGTCTATGCTACATTTTAATAAAAGAAAAGTATCTTAGGACCAGCTGCACACACACACACACACACACACACACACACACACACACACACAGATAGTTGTGTTTTTCCATGAAAATGAAGCCTTCTTCCAGAGGATGGCTGCATGATTAAAGTGGAGACTGGATTTGCTTGTTAATTCTTGAGTTGCTGACTCCCATCTCTGTATGAAGCTCACCCCTATGCACTCTACCAAACCAGTTCTGTCACTTCCATACCTACACTCAATCAGTTCAAGTGCATGCGACAATGCATGCTTAGAGCCACTTTCAGTAAATCAAGCCCCCCGATGCCACTCGGTGTGGTCTATTGTTCCTTTTGGATTTCTTGTTCTGCATTAATGCAGGCTGCTCATGTTGAGAGATTTCTGTAGTCTAATACATCCTTCAAATAAAAAAAAAAAATCTGTATTGGTAGCTTATTATTCAGGAAGCACTTTGATATTTTTTAAAGTCGGTTGTTTTATCTTCCCTCGGGACCTGTGCAACTCTGCATTAGTGAAATGTTCTGTAAAGTCATAGCTGACCTGTACGCCAGTGGAGAGAAAAAAAAATTTAATTGAAGAAATGGCAGGAGGTCTTTCAAGGTAAACTAGTTTCTTCCACTTTTTACTTGGCATGACTTTTTGTTTTATTGTACACAGCGGCATATTATGTACTACACCATGTTGTTACACAGTTTGGCAAGAATAGATGTTTATTACCTCGACTATTCTCTTCAGTAATGGGGAACTAAATAAAAAAGATTAATGATGCCTTGGCAACAATAGCTTGGATACGCATGGTCTGATTTTTAATTGCATCAATGTAATCTGCTTTAAAGTGTGTGCGACTGTGTTTGTGCGATTGTCTTCAGGTGCCAACTTAATTTATATGCATTTTTTTAAATCTTTTTCTTTTATAGAAAATTCTCTCTTTGACACTTTTTCATCAGTTACTGTCAGTTACTGTCTTTATAAATCAGGCACATCTAATGGGGAAAGTTTGGATTCACTTTGCTCATATAGTTCAACATCATCATATAATCCACCAAGCAGCGTATTTAGGTCCATGTTTCCTCCTTCACTCGTTCATGTTTAGCATTGTTCCAACAGGATTTCCTGCATCTATACTATACTACATATTAGCAACTATTTAATATTGAGGTTAACGCCATATTTTCTGTTCATCTACTGCTGGTATCGGTGACTGAGAATAGATATCGCCGTGTATCCGTCTCTTAAAAACTGTGTGCAAATTAAGTCATGCTAAAAGCAGCACAATATTGCCAACTATAAAACATTTTTATGCATTAGTATTTTAAACTTTACGCATAAGAGGCCTTCTAAAACATTGCTGTAATTGAAGGGAACATCTACCTTGTCTGCTGCGCCGGACAGTTTTGCAGATAAATCTCCACCATGTGTAAATCTTAGCTTTGAGAGATTTACACAGTGTGAGCCAGCTTTAGTGATTTTTAGGCTTCTTTACTCACAACCATTTTCAGTCTAGTTTATTTTCGTACCCTCAGGATGATCCTGAGCAAAGAAGACGTATAAGTGCTGTTGATCTACAGCAAGTGTACTGACAAGTAGGCCTTAACTGGAGATGATCTATCTAGACACCGATTTGATGGTACAATCCTCGAATGGTGCCCCTACCCATAATGATTTGATGCTGTATGTTATGCCCTTGATCTTTTACTTTATCATTACTACACTTACTGACCCTTGGCTCTGAGCATTAGTTGGCACAACACCACACTCAAAGGTGCTTATAGAGCTGATGTTTAGGTCATAAGAGCTGCAGGCAATGCTTACTTAGTTGGCAGTGAACACTAGCAGTTATTGATTATTATATGGAAAAAAAACTTCATTTTATCATCCGTCTCTTCTGCCCTACTTGGTAATAGCATAGAGTTTTTCATTTTTATTTGAAAGAAAAATTTAAGATGAAGAAGCAATATTGCTTAAAGTCCACCTCCACTTAGAAAATCATTGTCTTCTTGTTCCTACAGTTGGATATTTGAGCTTTAGTGTGCCTAGTGATGTATGTGCAGAGATTGAAACTAGAAGGTTATTTTCACATTCATCTGCTGAAAGTGGTGAAGGTTTTTCTGTACTCATTAAAAGTCACATCTAGGGGTGGGCCTACAAGCATGGCTTTTTTTTAATGTCACAACTAGTTTGGAAGCCAATCCTTTAATCTTTAAGAAATTTGTGTGGCTAGACCTTACATATTTCTATTTTTTTTTAAAGATGAATAGTTAGATGCTCCTTTTTAAATTTCTCAGATGGGTGCATTTTTTTTCAGTCTGCTAGTTTTATTTTCCAGCTGGTTTGATCATAGACATTACATTATATCTGTGTGTGGTCATTAATTCCTTTCCTCGCTTTTTGTTAAAGGAACGACCCATTTTAACCAGTCATGCCTAACATTAAATACCTTTTGTGTACTGGTGAAAGTGTCAGATTCCAGACATTATTAAAAAATGATCTGTGAAACACCTCTTTATACAATAAGTAACCTTCTGCCCTGGTTTATAATTGCGTCCACATTCAAGGTTTGCTGTTTTTTTCAGTGGCGGCTGCCTGGATAGTCCAATGTTTAGATAGTGGGAGAGCAAATAAAGGAACCCAGAACAGTCTTCCACTCTCATCTTAACTGTATGTTTACTTTATGCCCTGAAGAGGATAACTGAATATTATCCCCTTCAGCTATTGTTAACCATTTATTAAATTTCCTTGGTAACATATTACATCTATATCTACATTTTAATCTACCTATAATCATCCTGTAACATAACACATATTCCTTTTCCAGTACAGTTTATACTGCACTCTCTCGTCATGATACTGCTGCATGCTCTGTATTGTATTGTGCTTTAAATGTCAGCCACTACTGTGTATGAACTCATCAGGGTTCTCTTCAGAAAAGCACTTTTATTGATAGAAAGGTCATCCAAGATGAATAGGATCACCATGGTTACGGGGAAAAGAAAAATGGAACCTCCCACTTTAATTCTGTATCCAGCGCAGACTCTGCAAAGAATGGGTACACCCTCACATGCCTTATAAATGAAAGGAATAATAATAAAAAAAGAACAGCAAAGTGGGCCGTTGTCTTTTTGCCAAAGTGCCCTCTATATACAGCGGAGAACGCCAACATGGCTTCAGGTTTATATTCGATAGGAAGGAAGACATAAGACGCACAGAAAGGTCTATGTGAGCAGCGTCCCACTGTGTGAGTGTGCCTAAACATCTCTGCAGAAAGCACCTGAGAAGAGTTGTACGACTAACAATATTAAAGCAGATTAGAGCTTTACATGCAACAATAACTATGGGCACCATTGGTCCTTTAAGTCTATGTTTTCAACTCAAATGTAAATGCTCTCCGAATTCCTTTTAAATTTTCCTTCTTCACACCACCTTTTCACTTTTAATTCACCTTGGACAATTAAAATGTTAGCAGTGACTGGTATTAAATTCAGCTGCCTTGTCAGTATTCAGATGCTGTCACCTCACTGTTTTATGGTTGGGCTCTGGTGGTAATAGCCCCTCAGTAGATAATATTATTTCAGGATTTTAATTTCTTTGACATTGTCGTATTTAGAATATTTTTGAAGTTTATAGAATTTCGATTTAATAAGTAGTCGCATGTATTTGAGTCTTTCAGAAGCGTCCACTTCTTTCCCTTTGTTATTCAACCCTTAAATACAGTGAAAGTCTATTTGAAATGAAAACGGACAATGAAGTACAGAGTCATAAATGGTAAAGGTTGATGTTTATTTCTCATCACAAATAAAAAGAACATGCTTACTCATCACAGAAAAAAAAAAAAAAAGAGAGAGAAGCGCTCAGTCTTTGTATCTTTACCGACCACGGTGTCTGAATGTTTTTTTTCAAAATGTGAATAATAGCACTCATTGAAGATTCTTTAAAAAAGGTCCAAGCCTATGCCCATACACTGAAGCCCCAAACCCACGCCGCCCACAACTTGTACCCACCTCCACCCCGCTCCTTTGTCCCTTTTATCCCCGAACCATGATCACAGCATTATTTGAGTGGGTCAGTCTGAGGTCTCTTAGTCCCCAGAAGTCTTAATAACTTGGAACAGTGTGACATTGTAGAGCACCTGATGTCCATTGTTCCAGGTGTAGAGGACCCTCTCCCTGGGATTGTAGTCCATCATGGAGATGTGGGAGTATTGATTGTGGAAGGGGATATCTGTGTATTCATAGCTTGATGTGTTGGTGTAGTAAGCAAAGTAGATCTTAGCTCCAGCCAGGTGGGAGTTGGTGACATAAAGTGTACCACAGATCATGAAGGACTCTCCAGCACTGCGTTTGGGAAAGCCTGTGTCCCAAGTCTGCTGCACCTCCAGACTCTGGGGCTCCAGACGGCTGATGACAATGTTCCCTGCATTGGGGATGGTGGTGTAAACAGCCCATAGACCATTTTCATCCGCCATCAGGTCGATGTCAGAGGAGCCCCCCCAGGAGTAGGGAAAGGTATTGTTATAGCCGGCCCCACTCAGGCTGCGTTGCACCAGCACACTTCGAGAACGAAAGTGGTACTTGATAATGATGTTGCTCTGGTACTTGTTATAGTACAGTGAGCCGTTATAAACCACATGGCCAGTGCCCGCCCAAGGGTGAGGCAGCAAGTGTTGCACAAAGTTTTGGCCTTTCATGAAGTCATTCATGGTGCGGTATTCCAGGACCCGACGCCCCTTGAAGTAACCATCCATGAACCACACCTGTGAAGATAAGTACAAGGAGAAAATCTAGAGGTTGTAGGCAAATACTGTTGTGCTATACCTGGCGCACCTCTTCAGCAAGAATTAATGTGAGCGGTATTTCATTACAGCCGGTGGCAGTGCCCTAGGCAACGTAAGCGTGTTGTGCAGATGTGGTGAATCTCAATTTTTTTTAAATGTGAATGTATGCATTCACTGAGTTGTGCATACTCGACTGTGTGTGCACACAACTATTGATCTCTGCCGCGCATGGGATTGAAACGTTACCTGCGCTTTGCAGTCAACCACTACTCGTGCTCCCTGCCCTTTCCAGTCCACATTTACAAAAAATCAATCCATTTAGCAGCTCTATCTTTTTCCTCAAGCGCTCCCAGGGGATTGCTCCACTGACATGGCCTCTGTCTGGATGCATATCCCATCTCATTCCTTCAGTGACTCCACCGAGGCACAGTTCAGCTTTTAAATTGATTCGATTAAACTGTAGTTAGCTTGGATATTTATTTTTATCCTTAACATATCAAGGAGGGCATTGCTAAAATTTAGCGCTCATTTTTTCTAATGCTCTTCTGATCGTTTTTCTCCCCTTTTATCTCTTTTCCTGTTCTCGGCTCCTTCCCAGGTGTAGAATTGGGCACTTTTCCCCAATAACAATTCCAGTGAGGGAAGAGGAAGGGTATGGGAGGAGCCAGTGGTGGTGGAGGTACAGCAGCTGAATTATGGAGAAGGGGAGATTATGGAGCATTAGGCATTGTTTCTCCTCTGCCTGCTAAATGAGTCCCTAGAGCTGAGCAGGAAGCAGGAGCTGAGCCAAAGCTTTAGCACATTAAGACCAAGTTGGTTTTTTTTTTTCCCTGCTCGTCTGTTTTGCTGTTTGTCTTATCAGCGACAATAATGTTTCCCAAATATGATTATCATGATTGGTGCAGATGTTGATGCAATATTGCTGATGTATCTGGCTATTAATACAATCAGTATAGTAGAGTATAATGTGATCTCGGCATGTCAAGTGATTATAGAAAAAGATCAGGGCATTAAATCAATGAAACTGACCTTTTCTGTCGACAATACCTATTTAACTTATTATGATTCAAGGTGGATAAAAAAAAAAGCCACTCTCAACATTTTCAGTTTATTCTCCCCTTCTGATTGGCTCAACCCACAGTTACTTCTCTTCATCTCTTGTGTCTCTTTATTCCTGTTCTCAACAGTATGCCTACACGTACGAAACTACGTCATCTCTAATCAGCTAAAGCCATTACTCTATCATATGTGTCCAGATCATCTCAGCACACCCCTGGTAATTACCTGGGTGTTTAAAAAAACTTAAGCCCAAACAACTCATTCATTTCACCAATGATGATGAAGTGATTAATCAGCTGGAGTTGCAATGACAGGGAGGGAGACAGGGTAGAGGGACAGATACTATCCATCACTCTGTTTTGCATCCCATTTCTCTCACTTTCTCTCCTCCAGACCTCACAAGAAGTCTTACTCAGGCAAAACAGTGAATCAGTCACTGAAGTATCATGACAGCGTTGTTGTGAGGGATATTTTCCCACTGAGCAGCTGAAGGAGATGTTCTTTGACAGTGACTTTGGTTCTACTTTATTCTCTGTTTGTTGGACTACAAAGTAGGTAAGAGGGATTAAGAGACTCACTCTGTTGTCTGAGCTGGGGATCATGGTATCTGTCATCCAGGAGCCAAATCTTGACCCTGATGCACGTACTGTGATGGGATTACTGACACCAGTGAGCTTCCCACAGCCTAGGGGTCAAAGAGAAAGAGGCAAAAGGCATACAGATTTATACACGTCTATATTAACATGTACACATTGTGACACTGATGCACACAGTCATTTCACTGGGATCTTATATTTTGTGCTAGGTACGTCTACTTACAGCTCATTTGAAACTTTGCTTTAACATAATTTGTAAAAAATAAATAAATAATCATTTCACTTTTTTTGCAGATGACACTCAATTATATTATTCAGAAAAAATTAGAGATTTCAGCAGGACTTGTCATAAATAATGCATTTTTTACCAGGGGTGCAAAAGGTGTAATTGTATCCACTACAAGTCAGAGGGAAATAAATCTCTAATATTTATTTCGATTTAGCTTTCAGTTATTGTAAGCAGCAAAAGTTTTGAAAAGCCTCATCAGCTTTTATTACATATAGTATTTGTTATGACTAGGCGAGTGTTCAATGCTGTATTGTATTTTAACATGTGATATAGAAACATTAATGACCTAAATGCTACAGTAACTGCAGTCATCTTCTGTTAAGTCATTGGTTTATATATGAGGGATTTTGTAAAATCATCAGTTCAGCCTAACTCATTACACGAGAACACGATCAATTATTCATTCAGGCTTTCTGGGCCACTTTTCCTTAATTTGTTCAGATAATTTAAGCAATGTGCAGAGTGGAAATGTTGACAATATACACCAGAACTTGACCATCGAGGATCTTAATTTAATCAATAATTTATTTCTGCATCGCTCTGGTTAAAACCTCTAATTGGCTAAGTGCTGTAATGATACTTGATAATAAATTTCAGATTTAGCATTCAGTGACCACCCACCCGCACACCACCCATACCCATTTTGCATATATTTCATACCTAGTTTCTGCATGCACGAGTGGAGCCTGGTCTCCAGCAGCAGGACTCTCTGGCGCAGTTCCTCATAATCGTAAGCCCCCATCTCCTCTTGGATGGCCATCAACACCAAGGACAGATTCCTCACCTCCTCCCGAAGACGTAATATCATCTTAGCATCAGCTTTGTACTGTTCCAGCACTGGCAGCAGGGGGAGAAGCTGGGTCACCTTGTCTTTCAAATCCTAAGATAGCCATCACAGAGGAAGAGACATGGAAAAGTAAAGGTAATGAAGATTAAACCTTGGAAGAATAAGAGGACATGGGCAGTACAGGGGGATTGTGTGCAGAGCAGCTACTCCTTCAGTCTTTAACTGTTGCTTCTAGATCAGAGCTCATCTCTCAGTCAGGAGCTCATATTGTAAATTGATGCCGATTCATATGTCTGGATCTATCATGTGACTCACAGTAGAATTACAACAAAGTATAATTTACTGCAATTACATGTGTTCCTGGTATACAAAAATGGACATTGGATTTCTCTTTTCGGGGCTTGATCATAAACAACTGTTTGCTTCTTCTTGGTTTATTAACTTTTAAAGAATTCTTTCCGTTTTAAAATCATCCAAATGCACACTTGTTTTGTCGGAGCTGGTTTCGAGTGAGCACATTTTCACCTACAGCAAAGAGCACGGTACCGCTGTGTGTAAACTTGGTCTGTGACTCATGATGTATTTAAAAAAATGAAAAGAACAATGTGTCCTTTAGGTAGGAGTGCAGGAAGCAGCAGAAAAGCCACGCTGCCTGCTCGGAAAAGTAGAAGGCTCAAGAGAGAAATAAGTGTATCAATAAAGTGTGGCCGCCACAGGAGGGGCTGTTTCCTCCTTGTTAAGGTTTATCGTAAATCTAGTGATGGAGCAGCTCTCAGCCTTGTGGCGCCACATCATAAATCTCATTTTCTCTTTTTCAAGCCACAAAAATTCGGTGTCATTAATCTCTCACGTTCTGCCAATGGCAACATTGAGCTGCACACATTCATCAGCCAACCTGCTCTGGTCAAATCCAGCTTTCTTTTAAAGACTTTTTTTTTTTTTTTTTTTTTTTGCTTTCTTTATTGGATTGCAGATTTGCATTCAGACAAGTCCCGGGATGTAACACTTGCCATTCTGCATATTTTGTCATCTCCAGGCTTTACTGATGAATTGGCTGATTCCACAAACATCTTCATTACCTCTATTGGGATGGCTTTCATAAAACACACTGAAAGCAAAGCAGAGACGTTCACGCTTGTCCCAGTGGTAAAGCACACTTAACATTTATCAAGGCATCTTTTAATCAAACTATTTTATGGTCCATCTAGTATCTGTGATAGTATGAGGAATGTGGAGAAAGCCTGGGCAAGACAGCCTGCTGACAGGAAGACAAAAAGGCCCACTGATAATGGCAGCTGAGCCTTAGCGTGTAGAGAGATAAGGTAGAGATAAATGTGAATATATGTGCCTGTTATCTAATAGCAGGCGCCAGAATGTTAAGTATGTTAGACGATGGGCTGAGTGAAGAGAGAGAGAGAGAGAGAGAGAGAGAGGGAATAATATAAAGAGAGGAATACAGAAAACTTCTTCTCTTCTTTTAGGTTTAAAAATTCAGGAGTATGTGACTTTGCTCAAATTTGCTCTGTGCATGACTCAATAACTCAGGATAGGTTTGGAAGTCGTACAAAAACTTTGTCTGTGAAGAAGAGAAGAGGTTGCAATGCATCTGAGTACGTCTGTGTACGAATTGAGTGCAGTGCCACATTTGATAGTGTCTATATTCACTTGACAATGACACACATATTCACTGTACAGCCAGTTACCTGAAAGCTCTTTGGGTTTGGACTTTCAGAGGCCACCTTCAGCTTTCCATCCACCACTTTCATAAGACCCTCAGTGTTCCTCACATACTGTAGATCTCTGTACGTCCGCAGGTCCAGCACCTCCATTGATTGGCTAATGTTCTGAACCTGTCGCATATACACACAGACACCACCAAATACCAAAGATACACACACACACACACACACACACACACACACACACACACACACACACACACACACACACACACACACAGACACAAGAATTCATTGTTTGAATAAAACATTTCTGGTGTTAATCTTAAATAAATTTTTCACAGCCATGCATTCCTCATCAAAGATGCAGCTGTAGCTTGCCATTAGAGATTAAATGATTTTATTTTTTTTCAATTAATTGATTGGTCAGTTGACAGAAAAGTCATCTGCAACTATTTAATCAATAATTTGTTTCAAAAGAAAAATGTCCGTACAACATTTTTGACTTGGCAGTCAAAACAGAGGTTAGCATCATATATTACCCTTAGATTCCTTACACAATAATATTAATCAGGATCCACTTTGGTGGACAGTCAAGATATAAATATCCTAAATCCCACAGAACAGAAGGGTAGAGTGCCTCGAGCTGCATTTAAGTGAATGGATACATACAAAATCTAATGCAAACATAATAAGTCTCATGGAGGAGCATAAATGCTTTCAAGTTGGTGTTTACTGAATCTCCGTTCTCAAAGGACTCAGCTTTGCACTATGTTTAATTTTTACAAAGTAGTCAGCTTGCTCACTCTGACAGCCCACTCTATTGCTGCATAACCAGCCTACTGTTTCATACGCCCCCTCATCTCCTGCACGTTGCACTGAACTGGCCAGAAATCACTGAACATTGACAAATGTTTCAGGGCTGTGGCGCATACATGTCCACCCACACACACAAACACAAACACACACGCAAATGAAACTCCGAGGACAGAGAAGATATTTATTCAAATCATTTTTAAAAACAACAAAAACAAAACTCTCACAAAGGTCACAATTTGACATAAAGTCTATTTTGCACCAAATGCTTAGCTTGCCTACTCTCTAACAGCGAACTCAATTACTTTACGTCCAGCCTACTGTTTTCTACACCCAACTCTTCTCCCACATGCTTGATGAACTGGCCAGGTAATATTTGGTCAGAAAATATATTATTATTTTCCAAATTAAACATATAAGAGATATAAGAGTTGGAGGGATGAGAGAGTAAACATTTTTCCTACAATTTTCCTCAATCATAAATGACCTGTCATCATCCTCCTGGGCTGCGGTGGCAGTTGGGATTGTTCCATCCTCCAAGCTGTGGTGGTAACTGACACACACACACACACACACAAAGTCATTTCACACTTTCTTCTGGCTCCACACACACTCACACTTACCGGGATCCAATCAGTTGCAGGCGTGTCTGCCTCATGTCCACTGTAATGACTCACCCTAAAAATTCAATCTAAAAAGTGTTTGTGTGTATGCATGCTTTTACGCGTGCATGCCTGACTGCCCTCCCATCTCATTTTTATCTCATCTCGAATCAGTCAGTCGGACAGAGAGTTCAAAGGGGGATAAGGTGTTTTAAAAATGAGCGATCTCACATCACCTTCAGGGTTAGCTCTGCTTCAGACAGTGGTGGAAAGTAACCAAGTACATTTACTCAAGGACTGTATTTAAGTACAATTTTAAGGTACTTTACTTGAGTATTTCCATTTCATTCTACTTTAGACTTACACTCCACTGTATTTCAGATGGAAATGTTGATTACATACATTTATTTGAAAGCTTTAGTTACTTTTCAGTTGAAGATTTGACACAATGGATGATAAGACAAGCAAGCAGCTGACAAGCAGCTAACATACAACTCATTGTTAAAGAGGAAAACTACTAGTTTCCAACAATTTTGGCTTCTGGCTTCCTTATCAAAATCAATGTGGGGTCACATTTCAGACGTCTGAGTTTTTAGGAGGTCTACAGAATAGTGATATTATTTTTTCACCACTAAACTTCTTGCATGGTTTAATTTCAATAAATCTTCAAATGATCCAAAAATTTACCAGAAATCCGAATCTGTTTTCATCCAAAACTGAAAACGGATTCGTGTATCAGAACTTTTCTTCTTTCCTCTCCCATTATTTATCTCATGACCCCTCAGATTTATCTGGTGACCCTTTGGAGGGGCCCGACCCCTAGGTTGGGAATTATTTGACTAAACTATCTAACTGTATATAAAGTAGTTGAAACTAGCTTACATTGCCTCATTGGTATGTTTACTTCTTCCACCACTGGCTTTGGATGGCATTTTGTTTGGCCTTTGCTCAAGGCTGCTTTACATTATTTGAATAGAAGGCGGTTTTGACATTGTTAGCGTGTCCTTGGTTTTTTTTTTGTGTCAGGAAGAGGCTTTGTAGCTCTGGTCTGCTTAAATAATTCCTCCACATGTTCTGGGATCAAATGTAAAACTCTTAGTGGGCATGGTGCTATTATGTGCTCACATACACACAGGCTCATACGTGGTCTTTTAACTTGTGGCTCTCACTTGTGTGCAGCTCAAAGAGCGCTGACCTTAGATGGATGTCCTCATTACGCTGGGCTCGGACTTGTATTAGACGGGAGCGCTTGGCTCTGAATACTGGCATCTTACAAGCAGAATGCATGTACAGAGGCTAGACCAGATAACATGTACACCCACACACCAATCCAACACGCTGTTCACAACAATTACAGTAAACACGCTCCTGTGGCAATGTTGAAAAAATAGCTACACTGTGCTGCAAAAGGTATTTTTTAAATCTGATTTCCATGTAGATTTTTTTTTTTTTTTTAAATCTGATTTTTCCTAGTCGTTAATAATTAAAATAAACATCGATACATTTCCTGACATATATTTGAACACAAATGAACCATAAATGTAATGGACGGGAGATGATGTTTTTGTATTTATCTAAAAAATGAGGACACCATCATGCACATGGACAAAACGCATCACAAGCGCTTACTGTATTTGTGCATGGGCGGACTTCATTTAATCTGTTAAATGAAGTCATTTAACCTTACTGCCTATGAGCTATATTAGCAGCACTGACAATACTGCAAATAAACACAAACACATCCCTCATAAACGCATAACACACACTGTACTGTATTTCTGAGAGTATTTACACATATACATATTCTTATAAAGACACACATATGTACTTATTTCTCTGAACGGCTCTATCAAACGCTCTCTTTCTCTGTCAGAATATGCCTTCTATGTTGGATTAGGCGTCTTTTAAAGTGTGTATGAGTGTGGGTTTTGTCAGTATGAACATGTGCGTGAAGCTGCAGCAGACAGAAAC
Organism: Pampus argenteus; assembly: GCA_036937835.1. Classification (NCBI taxonomy): domain Eukaryota; kingdom Metazoa; phylum Chordata; class Actinopteri; order Scombriformes; family Stromateidae; genus Pampus; species Pampus argenteus. The sequence continues at coordinate 14,723,357 of CM072878.1, forward strand.
TGTCAGGGGAAAAAGCTAAACTTCAATGAGAATGAATGCAATATGTGAATTCAGGTGTCTCATTGATCCATCAGGGCCTCAGAGCCTATTCAGCATCTCAATTTACCACCATCTCTCCTTACAAGACCACATCAATGTCAGGCCCCCCCTCCTCTTTTCTCCTTCTCTGCTCCCAGGCTGTCACTCGCTCTTTGGATCTGCTCTTTGCTGGTTTTTTCAATGTCCACAAAAATCAACTCTGCTGTCAATGAGTTTGCCGAAGTGAGAACAGCAGCTTCAGGCAAATGAAAGTTATTTAACATTATGTCTCAGGTTTTAATTATTTAGTTTGTAAGAGACAAGTGGATAAGAAAAGGGGGAAAAAAATGCTGCTTGTAAAACCACCAATCGATGCAGTTACACATCTGGAGAGTCAACAAGTAGCTCTGGATCACTTGTGAGCAGAGGTGATTTATTGGCTGTGCTTGAGGATTTTGTGTGTGTGCATGTTCTTTTATGATATTACATTTATATGTGTGTCAGACATGACATTGGTATGCATAAAAAAAGAGTGTTAAGTGATATTTTTCACAAAGGAGGATGAGGAGGATGCAGAATGAGGCCAAGTCTGAGCAAATTGATAGATAATTCTAACTGTTTGAGTTTGACTTACTGTGTGACTGTATAAACAAAGCATTTGCTCGCTTCACTGATTTGTAAAACCGTTGATTTTCAAAAAATTTTTTTCTCTCTAATGAGTTTATATTTGTAAGAAAACATTATAAAGCTGAGGCTCAATGAATTCAATTTCATGGGTAAGTTAAGCACATTTCTCTTATTAAGGACATTCATGCTTCTTTCATTTAAAGTCAAAAAAAGTTCAACAAATGATGGCAATAATCTTCTGATTGGCATCGTGTTCATTTGCATTACTGATCAACTGTGGGATAAAGGAAATGAGGCTGTTTTTTTTTTTTTTTTTTTTACTTCAGCAGCTTGTATGTGACAGACGGCCCCAGACACAAGCAATACAGTGCAGTTAATTTTTGTGTGCGTCTGCGTGGGTAATAGTTTCGAAGTGAGTGTATTATTGACAACTGTCACCTTCTCCATGAGCTGGCGAAGCTGCCTGCTGCGTGGGTCGCGGTTACACATGTTCTGGGCCGGTGCGACAACAGTGCAGATACACTTTCCATCTGCGTCCTGTGCCGAGCTGTAGATCTGCCACCCCTCCTCCGGGCTTGGGTACAGAGCCTGCAAAAACATGGAGACATATATATATTTATATATATATATATATATATATATCTTTGATCAAGCAAAGAAACTCTTTGCTTCTGTCTGATGTTGTTTATTTCTACTAAACAGGCTTTTCAAAATGTATGAGGGCAAACAAGATATTTTATTCTACCCGCATGTCTCAATAGTAATCTGAAAAGTGTTCCACTCTTATAAAACACTTGTAAATGTATTGAATTTTTGAAAGTGTTACAGAAAGGGGGAAAAAAAAGGACTAATACATTGAATATTGTGATTACTTGTTCCCATTCTGTCACCATACGTTAGCTGCAGAGTCATAATTTCTCCATGGCATTCTCTATCTCTCTTGCCACGCTGTCTAAAATTACTCTTCACTAAAGGCAATTAATGGCAATTGATCCCCCACCCCAACTACTGAAAATCACTTGCAGTCTAATTTTAGCATTAACTGGAGAGCAAAACAGTCAGAGACAGAGAGGCCAGAGGTTGACAGAGGAGGTGTTGACAGCAGTAAATACAGCATAAAAGAGAGATGGAAGATAGAAGGAGTCACACAGAAAAGAGACAGAAAATATGCAGACACGGTCGCAGTTAAGATAAGACATTGGAGGAAAATACACAAAGGGATGAAAAACACAACGGCAAGACAGACAGAGAGAGAGAGAGACAGAGAGAGAGAGAGAGAGAGAGAGAGTAAGAACCCAATGGCGGATGGAGAAAGACAAACACAAATTGGAGAAAGAAGGGGATTTCAAGAAAGAAGAAGGAGAGATCAGAGCATCTAATAAGTTTGGACACGGAGAGGAAATGGAGCGATAATGCAGCCTGTTACCAATGGAGGAGGGGTGAGACTGAAAGGATGGATGTCTCTCTGACTAATCCAATCAGAAGTAGTGCTGAGCACTTGAAAGCATATACACACACACGCACACACATATGCATGAAAAGGCCCGGCCGGCCAGATCCATTCATTCACACTGCATCTACACACACTCAGCATACTAAGCAAAATGTAATGAGAGAAGTAGCAGCCATTTTAGTGATGACATTAAAGACCCATCCACATAAGTGGAAGGAAAAGGCTCAGCTCTGTGGCGCTCTCCTGCCTTCCTCTGAGCAACGTTGTGCTGTGGTCTCTTCTCCTTAGGTCGGGGGATCAGATTGAAATGTCTTGGGGGACAGGTGGACTGTGTGATTGGAGTGTAAAGTAGCAACCACCCTGCAAGCCAACGTGCTCACTGTCACATCTTGTCACTCCTTCCAATCTCTTGGCTCTCCCTCTCCCTCTCCTCTCCTCTCCTCTCCTCTCCTCTCCTCTCCTCTCCTCTCCTCTCCTCTCCTCTCCTCTCCTCTCCTCTCCTCTCCTCTCCTCTCCTCTCCTCTCCTCTCCTCTCCTCCACTCACTGACTTTCCCTCTTTCTCCCCCACACTCTCCCAATGAATGAATTTTAAATCTTACTTTCTCTAAAAGCTATGTAGACTATAGTTATGTGAGTGAACCGTAACAATGACATTATACATACCACATTATTTTCATATTTTATTGGTTTCCATTATATTTAAGGTACATTAACTTGTACAACTTTAAAAATAATCCATCTAAATGTATCCACCCTGTATTAGATAGTGAAACTTACTGGCACTATGGTTGAATTATCGTTCTATTATTCTTGATGTCGATGCATAGATACTATGGCTTGCACAGTTTTTTTTTTATTCCACCAGTCAGCACCTTTCTCATCATTAGTGTTCCTTCTTTGAAGCAATCCAGCATCAAAAGGCCGTTAGGTGGAGAGACGACAGAGGTCTGCAGAGGCCAGAGTTGTAGTTAAGGAAAGGCAAAAGAGACTGTCTCCACAGCAGAACCTCTTCCAATTTCCTTTTGAACCGTCTGACTGTCTGTTTCATTCTGCCATTGCCTGGAGGGGAGATGATTCTTTTCTTCTGTCTCCTACTCTGCTTACATCTCACTCACTGTCAGAACTTCTGATTTATTGTAGCGTGCGTGTGTGTGTGCATGTGTGTGTGTGCGTGTGTGTGTAAGTGCTTATCTGAGCTTAGTTTGGTTCATTTCAGTTAATTTCAATGTATAAACATATATAAATAATAATAGGTCATTGCTTTTTGCAGTTTTATACGGACCAAAAAAGTGTAGGCTGAGTTTAGCCTTAGTTTAGTGAAACTACCCTTTTTTTTCCTGTGTAGCATGCCTTTATAACTGCTGGTGAACATGCAAGAACAGCACATATGCAATAACTGCTATCATACTATGTGTAAGTTAGTAGATCGTAAGGCAACAGGGCACACAGTCTTCTCATTACAGTTGTGTGGGGTTTTCTCTGCTTATGCATCAAATATCAACTTTTGTTCAAGAAAGATTCATGTAAATGGATGAGGAAGTGTGCATTAATTTTTCATATTGCTATCAACTTGAAAGAGAGCCACAGTTGTCATACTAACTTTTTTTTTTTTTTTTAATAAATATCTTACATACTGGGCAGTTTTATGCAACAAGTTCAGAATTCAACAAAGTAATATTAGCGACACATTAACTCAATTATCATAGTGCTTTCTTAATTTTCCAACATGTTTAAGCTCATGCTGTGTGCTTCTCCAAAGCCAGCGAGTTTTCACAGCGACACATCTCCCCTCTTCATTAATATTTCATAAACGCTGGGCTGAAATTAAGAGCTTATTTAAATCAGTTCCAATTTCATTACCACCCACCTATCCATTCTGCACTAACTTCCCGTTCTCACAGTGGCAGCTTAGAGAGCAGGAGGGAGGTGGTAATTCTTAAACTTAGATGTCTCTATATGCTTTATGTCTTGAGCCAGTTGCAGGAAGACTTATATATCAGCACTCATAAGCAACTGATCTCTTGGGGTGCAAGTAGTAAACCTGAATATGTTTTGGAGCACTGGCTTTATTAATTTAAATATTAATCAAAGCCCTTTCTGCAGCGACGAACGGCTTATTGACATTGGTTTATTTAACATCGTTCACGCAGACTGTCGGATATCTTGTTAGCGGTAGGAAAAACAAGTATGTAATATTATTCAGAATCATATTCAGGATATGCCTATGTTTATGTATTTGGCAGGTCAGGCCACAGAGTGTTATATTTGAGTCGATGATGATATGTAACACGACCTGTGCTATCGTCATCGTGCTCGTGTCATCGGTAGCTAGCTGGGAGCGCTTCAGGTCTAAGGGATAATCCTCTCCTCTGAGACACAGACAGTAGTTTCAGAAGAGAGGAGGCAGTTCAGTTCACTGTTCAAGAAATTCACCCATTAGATGTGAGGGATGAAATGGAATATGTAAGTGGCGGATTTGAAGCTGTCACAGTCATGGCTGCTATGCAAAAGCCCATTATTGAAGAAGAAGACGGCAGGAACGAGAACAACAGGAAACCGCAGAGGGCATAAGGAGATGAAAAATCAATTGGGCCTACTTGCAAAAGTGAAAATTATTCTTAAAGATTTCTGGCTTGCCCCCTTTTTTCACCACCCCAGGGTTCCCTCTGTTCTCACAACATCACATCTGACAGCCCGGGGGCCTTTGAAGGCCCACCAGCAGCTGCTGGCACGTCTTCCAACCACTCCCACCTTTTCTTATAGAAAACCAATAAATGCAAGCGTTACTGATAGTAATACTGATAGGGCAGAAAGGGGAAAGAGTTGTGGTTTGAGAAAGGCTGACGATGAAAAGAGAGCTGGCTCTAATTTCCTCTAGCTTAAGTCAAATGCTGCCCACTTGCAATGCGGAATGACAACTTCAGTTAAATCCATGCTGAGTGAGGGGAAGAGGAGACGACACGGTGTGGCCATTACTAGGCTAAAAAATGGTACCAAATGCTGAATATTTCTTTTGTTTCCTGTACACTGCAGACAAAACAGATCACGTCCCCCAAATATGCCATAGACACTCACTCATACTTTGTACTTTAGGGGAAACCGTTACACAAACTAACTAACTAATCAAATTATGCAATTACCTCGGCGCCCCTCTATGTTGCAAAGAAGCTTAGAACCGTTGTGTTGTTAATGATGAAAAAAGTTCAGCAGGATTATCCAATTATACATTATAGCCGGTGGTGTCATTGTCAAGAGTTGCAGGATGGACTTCCTCCTGGAGCTGGCTGCTGCGAAGCCCGAGCTAAATGAGATCATAAATCTACAGCTCCCTACTTTATGAGCATGACGGAAAGTCTATTATAACTTTCATAAGCAGTAGGCAGAAGGGGCAAACAGGCAGAGGCAGGCACGGGGCCTGAGATATGGAGAAGAGAGCTGACCGCCACACTGTGAACTGAGCTCGCCATCACATGTGAGAGACTACACAGGACAGAAAGAGAGAAGCCTTTTGAGAATGTGGGAAGCAACAAGGTGAGATAGCCAGAGTCATAAGAGGTGTAATCTGTCTCTTTATCCCATTTCCATCCAACGTGTCTTAATGCTTGTCCCCAGCAAAGAAGAAACATCTGTTCGTGCAACACATAGCTTGCAGGTCTATACTCTGCAGGGACTGTAATTGAAAATTAGCCAAGATGGCTAAACTAGCACATTTACAGGAATGTCTATTAATGTGCACTGTCCCTGCAAATCCTTAAAACAGAGACGAGCTGCTGGCCTTTAAAATAAAACAAAATAAAACTCCCAGTAAAAAAAATCCCTGGTCTCTCCTGCTCCCAAGGAAAACTGATTACCACAGTCAGTGCAGCACGGTCGCCAGTCAATAATATGACTCATAAACTCATCATGCCTCTCTCCCTGCTTCATCCTTTTTTTTCCTCCCTACTGCCTCTCACTCTCTCTCCCACTCCATCGCTCCCATGACTGCCACCCCTCCTGCTCACTTTCCATCTGCAGCTCGCTCGTTCCAATCCAGATCACACTCAGATGACAAAGAGGGGCTGGGCAGATGTGTCAAACGTCTTTTGAAGTGGGGGAGACCTCAGTTGGAAGACTCGTGGAGAAGTGGGAGAGAATGACACTCATCGGTGCTCAGCTTTTTTACAAAATGAGCAGCGACAACTTTATACTTTGGAGTAGGCTGCTATAGCACCATGCCAGGTGCCCTGGTGAAAAGCATTTCGCATCCACTCTGTTGCTGTTAGGCGGGTACAAGATATCTCTATCACGACTGGTGCTAAATAGAGGAGGGAGATGAGAGTGGCAGGGTGGCTAGAGTGAGAAAACACTACATAAACTGTTAGAAAACAGTCAACACTTCACTGGAGGAAAATAAGGATCGCGGAAGTGTGTGAATTGTAAGATCATCAAATTACATTTTTAAGGACAAAGCAATGATTTGATCTTAAATTCAGCTGGTTGAGGTTTACACTTTAATATTGGCAAATAAACCTTGTCAAAAGCCTGATTACGGATCCAACTATAGAGCCTGGGGTCAATACTGATTCGTACAAGGGCTATCACATAATTAGCTAATGTATCAAAACAATTTAAAATGATATTACAAGACTTGCTTTCACAGCCACGCTGCATCATATATACATTTAGTAGAGGACACCTGTCAGGGTCGGCACTCGAATACGTTTTTTTGTGAAGGCAGCACAATAAAAACATTAAAGCAAAGCGTTCAAATAAAAATCTGCGGCAGTGTTTAATCTTTAATCCATAGCCAAGAATCGATTTTTACAATCTACTTTACTGGATTGCACCGTGGATTTATTAAAGTTTGCCGTCTCGCACCCTGACAGACAGAGGCTGGATGACCCCAATCAGATTCTGAGCTCTGGTTCTCCGTACGCTGCCATTTGTTGTTTCATGCTCCCTTTTGATGGTGAAAATATTTTCTTCACTCTTCTGCCTCACAGCTTTCTTATTTAATATGTCAAAGGGAGAGTCACCACACACACACACATGCATTGCTATTCTGTCTTTGTTGCAGTATTATTGGGTATACAGCTACAATATGTGAAGATATGTATGTGCATCCTCTACTTACAAACAAATACATATGCATATACACATACTTATAAGTATTGTGTCATATTGCTCCTTTACTTGAGCACTGCATCCATTGAACATGATATCCAGACTGAGGGAATCAGCCAGTGGGCAGATATTGCGCTTAAGTGGTTTATCGGTCTATTTATAAGACGTTGTATTTTGACTCGAACTTGCAGAGTAAAGGAGGGCTCAGTTCATAGACCATTATTGTTTTCATCTTTTTCAAACCACTGGGGAAACTTGTTAATGTGATGTGATGTCTCTTTTTACTTTTATGCTGATTACACACCAAATTGCCTGATTTCTCAGTGACATTTAAACAATGACCAACCCTAAATTATGCATAAAAAAAAAAATTACATCTTTGATGGCTCAGAATTTACTCCAGCGAAGTACAGATGCAATTTTAAAAAGTTTTCGGTAATTAAAGTATTATTACTTACTATTAAATCCTTGATTCTTTAAGCATCATTAAAGACCACATAGGGCGGTATTCCACTTCAAAAGTACCATTAAAATCAGACCCTTTCTGTATCCTTTGCTTCACTGAGAGAATGATTCACCTGCCAATGATTTTCCCATGCAGTCCTAAAAGAGAACACATTATTATATATTTTTTTAATGTTTTTTCTATTTTCTGTATCTAATGTGTACATTTGTTGTGCTAAATTTTTCCATATTATATTAAATAGATTATAAATCTAAAAAAAAAAGAAAGAAAAGAAAAGTGCCATAAAAATATTGTTTATAGATGAATAATGCATTTTTTATTATATGTTTATAAATAAGATTTTGTATAGCCTTGTGGGTCTACAGCTTATTTCCATTTTAAGTGTTTGAGTTCCAGGGTTTCTTCCACTCATTAAGAAACATGGTTTTGCACTATCCAGATGTGCACAAGCATTCGGGCAGTGTTGTGCTCAGTGCCATCGTAGAAAGTCCCATATAAACTCATTCAGCTGTGTTTGTGGATCAGCTGGTTAGAAGACAGGCGCAGAAAGCAAGTGAAACAGACTTTGAAAATAGCTCTGAGGTTGGAGGTTGGAGGGAGGGGGTGAGGTGGGGGGTGGGGGTGGGGTGCATGGATGCCAGGGTAGGGAGCAGCCATGCAATAGCCACTGGCATACTAGCACACCAGAGTGTCACAAGATCGTAACCGGATCATCTTTGATTAGAGCTCTAAACATCGTGTTAGTCATGACTGCTAGATCATCGCAGGTAAACGTCTCATTAATAGTGATGCGACTATGAGGTGAGGTTTTACATTAAGGTTTTATGCACTTCCATTGTTTATGAAGGGAGAATATTCCTGTCTTAAAGTAATTTCCCTTCCCACAACAGACTCTTATACTATAATAACGTCTGGCATTATCAAACTGGCTCATCAGTTTTACAGAAACTTCGATGAGATGAACGTCAGTTGCAGCATTCCTCCTTCATTGGTTGTGATTGAGTATTGCCTCAAAGAAAACATCCCCTCATAACTATGTATAATTTTTTTTTTATCATATCTAGTTGTTTGAAATGCAAAACAAGACCTCCAGTCATGGGTCTTCTTTAGAATGAGTTTACTCACTACTTATTCTTCATTCCCTTTGACCCTGAGCTGGATAAGCGGGTACAGAAAATAAATTGATAGATTATGCATGCCATACCCTCCTGGGGAATGTGGGTGTTCAATGGGATTATATTAGAAATTATGAAAATCCTCTTCAAACAGATGGACGTTCACCCTAGAGACGTGAATGCCTACACATACATGAATACGCATTTAAACGCACATATACACACACACACATACACACATACACACACATTTCCCAGATGGTCACAGTTCTCTTCAATTCCATAATTTTAACAGTACTTGCTTAATGAGTAAGGTGCCATAAAAACATACCCAGGATAAAGGCGATCATTAACTGATGATGAACTAGAAAGTCTCTAATTAATTCCTCAGCTTGTGACTCTTACCTCCCATTAGCACACTGACACAGACGGGCACGTGCCACATATAACTTTCATATTTGTTCAAACATAAAACACTTCCAGCAGTCTTTATATACCTACATGACTTCCCAGTATGGCTTCAGTGTGTTTCATTTGAGGAGAGAAGGATTCAGAAGATTTAGAGACAAACAGGAACAAGGAGAGAGAATAGGATGTGCTTGAAACCGTAAGATTGTCTCAACCTCCCCGTCTTCCCCATCACCCCTGAATCCGAGCACCATCCGTCCCACCCTGGAGGTGACTGACAGATGGTATCAGCCTGAGCATCACTCAGAACTGCTCCCTACCTCCCGTCACCCTGGCAAAAACATATGATTTACCACGGCCGTCCACACTGCATCCACCGCCTCTCACCGTCGGTCATCGTCACGAGCCCGCAATTCAGCCTCATTATACTTAATGTGACTCTCACACCAACATGTGCATCATTCACGCTTGATTGAGACATTGCTCTTACATGCATGTCTACCTCCATCACCTCTCTCTTCTAACTACAACATAGCCCTCAATACTCTTGTAGTTCAACTCCCCCCAAACTGAAACCCCTGAGCTGTTTCTGTAGTTAGACGTGTAAACACACACTAACTTACATGCCTGTATCTTCACATTTCTTCACTTTCTCACCATTCTCTGCTGTGTCACTCTTTCATCTGTCAAATTCTCACTTGCTTTTGTTACATTCAACATGCATAAACAAATACAATGCACACACAAACACTTGCAAAAAAAAAAAAAGCAAAGGAACTCATACGCACGCTGACAATCCTCTCGGAGGTGCCCCCTCTGGAGATAGTGGTCCCGTTGAGTCCCACCAGAGAGGGCAGAGTCTGAGACATCCAGTTGGTCACCATGGCCATGGTGCTGAGCACCGCCCCAATTTTTAGCATAGGAACGCTCATGTTTGCTTCCTGTGGGGCCCCGGTGCAAACGGCCCTACAGCCAGCCCTGCCCTGCCCTACCCTGGACCTCAGCAACAGTCGACCTCGGTCCTCTCCAGACAGCCTAGGCAGGGAACCAGCCAGTCAGCTTCTGCCTCAGCCTGAACAGCAGCAGAGCCCCCAGAGCTACCAGGCTCACACACCACTGGTCCAGTCAAAGGGACAGCCACAGACCAGTTAGAGGAGAGCAGCTTACATCCAGCAGCATCACGCTGGAATCTTCCCTCTCAGAGTGACTGCCTCAGCCTCACCCCCTTCCTCTCTCTCTCTCACACTCCCTTTCCATTACTCTCACTTCCTCACTCGCCCCTTATTTCTCTCTCTCTCTCTCTGTCTCTCTCTCTGTCTCTCTCTCTCTCCCTCTCTTTTTCTCAAGATGCAGAGCTGCGCATTGGCTGCCTCTCTGTCTCATCCCCTCCCAATCAGCCTCTGCTCTGTTCTTGCCAACCCTGTTTTGCATGCATGTATCCATTCTTTTTCTTTCCCCTCTCTTTCTCTGACATTTGGCTGTTCTTTTATGACTCACATCGTGGTGTGTGTGTGTGTGTGTGTGCATGCACACATTTCCATGGTGGGGAGATCAGAGAGACTGATATCAGAGGGCTGTGCTCTATATTATGTGACGGGTGTGACCAGGGTATCCTACAGTAGGCACAGTAGACTGTCCTGCAGCATTGACCTCAACACACTGCCTGTACTGAATGGAGAACTAAGGCTATAGAGGGGTAGGTGGTTAGATTAAAGATTTGCCAGAGCCTCATGATGGGCAGGTGGGAAAGATCAAGGTGCTCCTACCCACAGCTGCTTCTGACAGCTCATTTGTCATTCTGCTTCATGACATCTCCTAAATCAGCCTATAGCATACAGATACATACAGTATCTTACCAGCTCTGCTCAGCCTGAGTCATAACCAAGTCATCATATTCAGTAACATACGCTGTTGTCTTGACAGTCACCACTAAAATTGTGTTGTGTTGCCGATGTGTTTGAATGGAAATTTAATTGACATAAATTATGAAATGGGGGTTAGGAGTATTATAGTAGCTGTCATCTATGAGGGGGATTTTTCAGGTAGTATAGTATTACCAGTGTTGTATTGCTATAATCCAAATGGATTTATCTTTCAGGTCAATCATAACAGGTAAACCTGTATCAGATGTCATACATTTTGCTTTGCTGCCTATGTTAGTGTCATCTCACCTGAGGGATTATGCCTCAAGTCTGATTTGTGTTCGGTTCGGACCAGACTTCCGACATGTTCTGAAGTTCATATTGGCCCTAGGATGTGGAGGGAAGGGTATGCATTTTGTCCTCAAGTCATAGCTGTCTGATCATGCCACTCAGACAGAATGGGTATGAAGGGGTATGGAAATTGGAGGGTGTCTCAAATTACTCCTTGAAGCTCTTCTCTCAACAAGTAAGATACTAGGCCACCGGCAGTGTCATTTTATGCCCTAAACAGCCATGCATAATGACAGAATGGCTTGCTCAGACAAAACGGCCAGGTCATCTCCCTCTCTTGCCTCCTTCCTGGTCTGCTGACTTATTCATTTTGTCAGCCGTGGATGGGTTCCCCCTCCCCGCCCAGTCACATTGAGAGAATGAGTGATATGGGGTGTGTGTGGGTGGTACTGAACTGTGAAGTGATATGAAGAGAGACAGCTTTCTGAGCTCCATCCAAAAAATGTCAGCTCTCCTCAGCTTACCTGCTGGCTCCCAGTCTCACCTCTGTGAGCACTTCTATTTTTGCAGCAAGACTGTCCCCATGTGGTTACCGGTGGAATTGCACCCAATAAACTGCCTTACACATCGCCCCAATGAGGGCCAGTGACGATGTTGTTGTGCGAGATTGAACCTAGTGACTGGCAATGTTAAGTTTTAGTGAGACGAAAAATGGTTCTTTGCAGTGTAACACACACACACACACACACACACACTGGTGATGTATATGATTATGCCAATGACACAATGGAAATCGACTGGTGCCAGCGAATCCCTCACATATTTCATCTAATTACTGATGGCATGTAATTTGTTATTTATCTAAATACTGGGTCTCTTTACAAGGTTTATTTTCACTTCATGTCTACAGCCAAACCAGCACATTTAATTAATACATGTAATGTACATGCAAACATATATATAAAGAAATTCTATTAACATGTATGTGTGAAAACAGTAGTAGACTTTACGTTTGGGGTTTTTGCTTGCAAGGTTTGTGTGGGTGAGGAAAGCTGTATTTTGTAAATACTATTATGGCACTATTATTTCCTTTATAGAATGCAGTAATCCTCATATTCACATGGTGGCAGCAAAGGTTTAAACATGGATGTTGGCATCCTTTAACCTTCTATCTGTATTTAATGTATTGATAATCAGCTTGCTAAATGAAAACCGGATACCAAAATAAATGATGAAAGGAAAATTAAACCAGGAGAACAGAAAACTAATAGCTTTCAGTAACTCCAACTTGTGTGGACCCAATTTAACATAATACATCTCCTAGTCCAGTGCAACAATCATCACTTTTTCACACACTTGACATGAGCAGATAACATTTTCCACAGCCTACTGGCTACAACTGAATTAAGAGCACCTGTAAGGTTTTTACAATATTCTTGGTAGAATTCAATATACGTCTAGAGAAGATAATTTAAGATACAATGACTTCAGAGATAAAACAAAACTCACAAAGAGTTCCTTACATCTCCACGTTATCGTTCTACATCACTTCTTTATTGTTCAGTTCTCTTTTTAGCTTGATGGCGATGCTTTTTTCCCCCCAGAGAGCCCTGAGATATTGTTATTCTGTGCCAATAATAAAACACTACTAGATTTACAATAACTAAAACCATAAGAAACACTTGCATCAAAACTTCTCTCAGAGGTTTTCAATACATCTTTTAAATATTGCATATGTCATGATACATACATAAATGTCTGATATATGTATGTTTTTATCTGTGTGAAGTGGACCATCTTGAACTCTTTCAAACTTACAATTCCCATCGCAAAGTGCAGGTCAGATGCCACATTTTTGTATAGTGATGGACCAAATAAAGGATGGAAATGATGAGTGTGATGAGGACAATCTGCCACACCTCAAAGAATTTCAGGCTTTGCCAATCAATTGTCTAATCACATAGTCCGTTGGCAGAACAAACTTTCATTAAATATTAGCTAGAGAGGAAGTCAGCCATTTAACCTGTATTAATTTAATCCTCTTTGATTAATTTTCACAGCCATTCTTCATAATTTCCACCCTAATAATTGGCCAACCTCATTTTGTCTGCGACTCTGCTGTGTCATTATCTCCATTTCTCTGTCGATGGCTTTTCTTCTCCTTCACTGTGAATTTTATTTAGACTTTAACCCCGTCCTCTCCCTGTTGTCTGTCTTAGCCCGTCTGGCAATGAGAAAAACTGTCATCATATCATGTGTCTCTCCTTTATGCTGCATGTGTCTTAGCTTCAACTATTTCTGTCCTGAGCTCATGCACCCTCACTGGTGATCTTAGCTGTCGTATTGCATGCTTGGACTCACATTTGTACTGCACGCTGTAGATACAACGCTGTGGCAAATCTCCATGCACACGTGCAGCTTTTTGGTGCCTCCATATAAACATACCAACATGGCCTTGTGCTTTATCATAAACATAAAGATCCACTTTTCACTAGCCTGTAGGCATGCTCTATAAAGGGCATTTCAAATCAGTTCATTTTTGCGAAAATGCCCACCAACTGCAGAAATGGCAGCATTTGTGCATACCCATGGATGGCAGTAGAGCGCTACAAAGCCCTCAGGCCATAGGGACAAGCTTTGGGTGAGATAACAATACTGGGGAACAGAAAGCACCAAAGACTAGCCACATTCTCGCTAAGCACAAGCACACAGCCAGCTATAGATTCACAGCTGAAATACAGGACCAAATTACACCTCAGCTAATTACACAGACCTCTTTCATAATGATGCAGAGCTTTTATGACCGAGGCCGCACACAAACTGAGCCCCCCGTCTGAGCTCTGAAGCTGGAGTCATCTGCCTTTAAGAATACTGTCTATTTTTCTGAGTCATAATTCATTAATTAGATGATGGACGTGAAGGCCCGCTGCCTTCTAAATATATCAAGATCAAAATCATCTTAAACAAGTGTGACCTCGTCACCATGGCAACTATTTAAATGGCATAAATAGGCTGTAGCCCAGGGTCCAGGCAGGCAGACGCAGTGGTGTGCTTTCAACATTGAGTGTTTAATCTATTAACGGCTCCTGTGGGCCTTTGATTAAGGAAATTCATCCGGGCTTTTTCCATTTTATTGTTGAGACTCAGACCAATGTAGAACTACAGAATACACACGCATCGACACCAGCATCCATGAAGTGCTGAGAACACATCCCATCGTGTTGAATATGTTCAATAATTCAATCAGTGAGCCTACAAATGGAGTAGGACCTTTGTCCCCCTCTGCCCACAGAGGCGATTTATAGTATATGAATCATGATATGACATAATATATGTGAGTTGCATGAAGACCTTACAGAGTTGATAACCTTACACGTTCAGCATCAGCACTGTTTTTGCAAGATTAGGCACCAGAATATCCTAAAAAGAATTAAACAAGGCTTATGTATTTGACAATGAGACCTATGTGTATGTACCTGACATGCATGCTGTATTGTATGTATTAATATGCCTCCATTTCTATGTGTATGTTTCCATATGCATACATTGATATGTTTGTGTGTTTCAATGCATCTCCGTATATTGTGTCCACTCGCATGAGCAACGCCCTCTAATGGTGGTTGCCACGGCGTTGTGAGAGACTTGTACGAGCCGTGACATCCACGTGATATACGGTACCCTCTGTCACTACTGTATGAAACAAAAATAAGGAACAAAACAGTGTGAATGCCCAACCCTGAACCCAATATGACTGTTACCAGATGAGAATCTGTCCTTCTCGTGGGAACGTGTGAGAAAGAAAATCAATACAGTAAGTGTGTCTGCCTCAAGGTATTGACTGTAACACACCCACAATACCCTGTGGTGAGTCTATCCATTGTCCTTACAGTATAGCCCGTAGAGCCCATCTAATCAACCCACAGTGAAGACAAGGCAATACATTCATAATACATCATGAAGACTGCAGATCACACAAATATTGTAGATGTCTTTACCGTAATTTTTATATGCTTTTCTCTGAATTTTAACACCCACTCAACTTGCCTTTTTAATCACCCACAAGAGGGACCGGTGCAGTTGAGAGAGACTAAAGAGGCTAAATTGCAATGATATTTACATTGCCAAGTTTTTCTATGAACAATCAAACATGGTATTTTGGGCAATCCTACTTCAGTATACTTGTTCTGAGAGGCTTCAGGAATATATTACTAGAACATTCATTCAAATTTTATTCATAGAAAGATTGATTGCTCTTGATTGCTCCCTTGATTACAATTTCAACAGTTCATAGGGACTTATACATTATTATTTGTAGGGTTTTTTGGTATGAATGAGCAGTATATGGTTGAATATCAGATAGCTCAATCAGGAACAAGCAGGGCACCACATTTTTGCTTGAGGCTTACTAAAGAAAAGCCTTGATCAAAGCAATAGACAAGAACTACATGCAGCAATCAGCTGCCATGCATTCTGCAGCACAGCATGGCTCCATCTACTGTTCTACTCATGCCAACAGTACCAAATGAATATGACTCAGTGCAGCACTTCCTGTAGCTCGTTTGAATTGCCCACACACACACACACACACGGATGCACTCACACATACGTACATGCACACAATTACTATGATCATTTCCTGGCTCATCCAGCCATCATGACCTGATTACCAATGTCGCACAAAACCCACCCACCCGTTTTTGGATCTAACAGCAGAAAGCCACTGCCACATCCTGACCTTTTCTACTATCCAGTTAACATCCAGCTAATCAAACATTCTCTCTGTTGCATAGGGAAAGCTATTCCTAGAAATGGATTAATTACTGACAGCGAAACGGGAGTCTTCAGCCCGGCAATAAGGTAGTTGAGCCTCAAAGAAAGCCTACTAATTGCCACTGCCCCCCCATGGCCGCTTGCCTCTTCAAAAAGCTCTATACTGAACCTACGGTGCTGACCTTGTCACCATCATCCAGATAGTAACATCATGTAATGAGTGGCGGAAACTCAGTTTTAGATGGCACAACTAATGACATATGTCTATTTTGGCATGCTAATATTTGCAAATCTGTATTCGGCTTCAATATAAAAACTGTTGCTGCTGCGTTTTGAACTTTTTTGTTAAGTTGAGTGCAATTCAATTTTCTTCTTCTTATTATTATTATATAGTGTTTAGCTTCAATAATGATGCATTCATCTATATGCGAAGAAGAGCTGAGAGGTGATCTTAGATGACATGCACCTAGTATCTTGTTAGATGTTTTAAAGGGACCAACCAGTGGACATCAAGTATCTGCCTTCTCTCATTTGGTCTCTGTCTGAGTCAGTGTTTACAAATGTCACAGAGCATTAAAGTTATCACCATGATTAACCTATCATTATGGTAGGTTACACAGGAGGGAAAATAAGCCAAAGAAACCACCCAGGAGTTAGACAAAAAGGTTATAAAAAGAGACTGCGATGTTTAGAAGAAGCAGAGAGAAAGTGAGCGAAAGAGACCAAAATAAGAAGGAGAAAAGGGACCAGTGATGCATTTGAAACTCCCCGAGGTAATGAATTTACATCTTGTCTGTTTTCTGCCATGTCTGCAATAGCGAAACTAACGGGACTGAAGAGGAGTGGGGAAATCTTGCCAATTACAGCCTAGTTAACTGAGAGTTTGCAGCAGGCAATTGTGGAGAAAAAAAAAGAAAAAGAAACAAACATTGTAATGCTCTGTGCCCGGACACAGTCAGAAGCAAACAATGAGCAGAGCCCATCAGCTATGTACTGTATATTAGTAATAAAGGGACAGAACCAGCCTGCAGTCTTGTGTCCGGCTTCTTTGTCGGAGCTCGCACTGAAGCTTCAATTTGTATCCTCTTGTTTTTTTAGGTCATTGATGCTCAGAGAAGCTGTAACATTTAATTAGAGAGGCATTATTAGTACAACAGAGGCACACTGTGCAGTGGAGAGAAATCCCAAAACAGCCCCTAACTGAATATTACATTTACAGCCACATGGAGTTATGGGCAAAAATGCTTGCAGATAAACAAATTAGCTTGTCACTGTGTGCTTTTATGGAGTGTGCCTGGCTGGTGGGAAGAGTAGAAAGGATTATTAGTATAAGTAAACAGTCTTGTGTTGAGCCTGTTTTTCTTTGTATGTTCCCACAACACCTCGCCAACGATTCCAACCAGATAATCAGCAAAAGTCTCTGCTGCATTGTCAGAATGAAGAGCCACTGATCCGTTCAGTGATTTACGCGGAGAAAACAATCAGGAAAATATCAACAAACTGGAGAAAATGAGAGCAGAAATGAAAGGGCTGCGTACGTTGAATATTATAAAAAGGTATATAATAATGTGTTGCTGAGAGGAAGGTGCAGAGAAAAGGGCCTATTAGCTATTTGTGCTTCACCACATGCATCGGATCTTCAGGCTGGATCTTTCAGCTACAGATGGGTAAACTGTAAACTGTATAGTTAATGTTCTGGATTACTATTTCAATCTAGTATTCCTCCCAATTCTATTTTTACTGCGGGATATGTGTTCTTGGTGAGTTTGTTTGTTTCTAGATTATAAATAAACAAACGGCAGCAGTGTGGATATACATATATATATACAATATGTGTGTCTGTGGCTGCAGTATTCCAGTTCCAGGATGTCGTGCAGGGTGCTCTTCACTCTGAGCACGGTGCAGGTCCACAGTGCTTAATGATGATATTTGTGAGTGCAGCCTGGGCGATATGATATCAGAAAGGCCATCCCGTGCATTAATATTCCATTCGGCACAAGGAGGGAATGGGAGATGATTTTTTTTCCCTTAAGGAGGCACTTCCTTCGCTAATCATTAACATAAATATTTTCATATGCTGTCTTTAAGACATGGCAGTCTCTGACTCCACTGATCACTCCTCCCGGGACATATCATTGTTGACGATCGCCCGATTGCTTCGGGTAAAATGGACAAGAATGCATTGAAATTAAGATCCAACCTCTTAACGTGGAAGATTAGAATGACACAAATAGCCTTTAATAATGAGTTTGAAGGGGGGGGGGTAACGCATTCTGGGGACATTTCTGCCACCCACAGATTAAATCACTAATTTAAATTTTAATGACACCCATGCAGGGGCCCATCTCTGCACAACAGCTGTGTTCATGTTGATTTAAAAAAAGCAAAGGCTTATGTATAGGAGGGCTTTCCACTCTTGATAGATTTCAAATGTCTGCTTCTTTGTTGATGTTCTTTTTTTTTGATTCAACATATCATCCCCATACACGTGTTTCACAGTGTAAATTCCCTCCAGAGTATTCAAAGTAATATCTGCAGGTGGAAAGAAAGTTTGAACTCGGTCTCACTGTTCACTTTTAATAGTCTTATTTTGAGCAACACAGATTTAAGCCTGACAAGTGCAGATATTGATCCAGAACATACTAAGTAAAAAAAAATAATAATAATGTACCTGACAAGTGAGAGGTACTCTTCTCTGAAGACCCCCGTGGCTCGCTGCATGCTGTTATACTCTCACTGAGCAGAGTAAGAGATGAGAGCTGGGCCGGAGAAGGCCAGTAGCCCGAGGCACTAAGGCTTAAAGAGAGAGACCTCTCCTGAATACCTATTCATCACATCACCATTAGTGTGGCTGAAGCACTCAGCTCTACTGCTCAAAAATATAACGAGGCATATTGCATTAGATTGCATAGCATAGTCTGACATGATCGGACTCACGCTGCTGCTTGATATACAGCGAAGACAAGACTTCACTACCTGCTTGTTTTTCTCACCTAGCAGTGCAGCGTGATGCAGACATATAGTGTTTATCTTATCAACAAATGTACAAGCACAAAAACTCAACAGCAGATAAACAAGTACACACTGCAATCATCATGAGAACAGGTTTTTATCAGAGCACGACGTTCCCCCCCACCACCACCAGCACCACCACAGAAATGCCACTCTACATTATTTCCCTCTCTCATCTTGTCTGGGAACACTTCCTTCCTTCCTGTGTCTCTCTCGCCCGAGCGACAGGATGCACATGCCATTGTTTTGTCATGGTCACGGCCATATTGATTAAGCGATGTGAAGCTAATTAAAGACAATCTGCAAGGAGTGTCACTGCCAGTGAGAGGAATAAACTCATGGTGATGGAGCGATATGCCTTTAATTATTATTCTCCTTTTGGTTAGGATGGGGGAGATAATAACCCTGCAGGCACAGTCGGCAGGCACTCTGTCTGTCTGTTTCTCCCTCTGTCCTTGCCCGCATTCTCCACTATTTATTTCCACCAGCTCCACTCTGTCTTTACCCATTTCCAGCTCTCTCTCACTCACTTCTCGGCCATGCTGCCCTGTTCAGTGACTCCACTGGGCATGAATTCTAACGCAGTACACACATCCTTTCACTTTGTACTTTGACACAGCCCACTAACCCTGATCACCTCAGCATCTTCAGTTCACAGCGTTTGTCTTCTGTGTGTGAGAGAGACTGTCGATGAGTACAGTATTGGCTGTTTTTTTAATTGTAATGCATGCAAAGCATTTTTAAATACGACGCTTTTCTCAGTTGTATTTACCCCTACGGTGCACACACGGTGTACATAAGACTAAGATAATTTAGATACACAAATGCATAACCACTGCCAAAAGTATTACTAAGGGACTAGAGGGGCAAAGTGATGCTTTCTTTAGAGTATGCAAATACATTTTGTTCTTTGTACGATGCTTGTTTTGAGAGAAGGTGAAAGATGTTGTATACTGAGAGCTCAGGGCAAGCTCAAGGCCACACTTTTAAAAGCATGTTTTGCTTGTATACTCAGTAAGTGATCAAAAGGGCATATCGAGCAATGGATCTGTGGCATTGTTTCGTATGCGGGAAAAATTCATTTCGACTAAATGCGATCCAAATCCAAGCCCTCTGATTTATGAAAAATGAATGCCAAAGTCGGAGTGTTGCATCATTGTCCTGTGAGTTTGCATAATCAATCAAAGTTGAATCAGATTTCTTTCAGTACGTATCATCAGAGCTAAATATATCATTCGGTTTGACCTTTCCTTTAATATGATACATACTGAGTTCCCAATTAGCTGCATACAAGTCAGTCTCTTGTTGTGACTCCTGCTTTTAGATGTTGTGTTCACATACAGTATCACACACTTACTGCGAGTGTGTGTTTTGTAGACTTGGAGAAATCCCAGGGGTTTAGAATCAGGCAGCGTAATGAAATGTAAGCTGGTGTTCCTTCCACTGGAGCATCTTGTTATCTCCTCTCTCCTACACGTAGTGTCTCTATCAAAGGACCTCTCTACCTTCCACACCGTGGGGCTGTAGAGAGTAGCTATGCCAACCTGCTTGATATGCAGCACTGTCTGGTGTCTGCTGGGCTCCCACGCCTGCCTGACTGGAGCCTTTAAGCCTTGGCGAAGTCAGAGAGAGAGCCTCCCTCATCAATGGGCCTACTGAGTGGCTGTGACAGTGCCACGCGGAAAACACATCGATTAAACGGTTTCTCTTGCCACCCGCTTCTGCCGCGCCGCATAGCTCTCATCCTTCATTCCCCGAAATGAAAGCCCTGCAATTGAGTTAGCGTTCAACACGGGAGGCAATACTGCGCCACTCATACATGGTGGTAAGGAGAGGATTCTCTGGGAAAAAAAAAGGTAATGAGGCTTGTGTGAAATAGGACAAGGAGTAGAAAGGGAGGCACAGTACAGTCTGAGGAATTCAACCAAAATTTACGATTACAGTTGTTTGCCATATTAATCACTGCTAACTCTCAACTCCATGACATGGATTTTGAGCAACATGCAATTGACTGGGGCTTTCAAGTAGAAAACTATGCTGTGCAAAATTTCAGACAGAAAGAATTTGTCATAACACTTTCTGAAGATTTCCCGTGGGTGTGGTATATTGTCCAACCATGTGATCGAGCAGGTGGTGGCAGAATCTGTGTCTGGTGTTGCAGGGAATGCATAACTCCCTCCGATACGGGATGCGTGTCTTGCGATAAAAGCGAAGAGATGTGAAGAGCACCGTTCAAGTAGCGACTTGCCCAATCTGCTCAGTCTTATAAAAAGCTTTTGTATCAGAACAGGAAGAGGAGCTCTAGGCGCAACAGCCATATTTATATTCCAATCTTCTACACAGAAACCCACATTGCCAGCCTCATAAAAGATTCATAGAGCAGGGGAAAGCAAGGTCGTACAGAAAACTGGTCAGGAGGTGCCTACTGCAATGCAAAAAAGAGCAGATGGATGCAAAAAAAAAAAAAAAAAAAACCCATTGGGTGAGTCCCACAGTGGCAGTTACTAGTGTAACATGTGTTATTACCCTTATTACTGGTGGCAGTGTGTCCAGCATTGACCAGATGATCAAGCATCTCTCTGATCTAATTGGCATCTGTCATTCATACCCTGTTGACTGCCTTAGCAGCCTTAGCCGTGTTTTGTTGGTATTGATTCCATGCATTGTTTGTCTCTTTGTCTTTTGTGGATCCCATTGCTGACACATTTGTGAACCAGAGAGCAAAAGTGAAGAGAGAAAGAGAGACAAAGAAAATGTGTGTGCGTGTGAAAGAGAAACTGCGCGTGCGTGCGTGTGTCTGTGCGTGCATGTGTGTGTGCGCCTGTTCTGGGTGTTGTCAGAGAAATGTCACTCTTGCTTAGAGTCACAGACATAAACCTCTGGGAGTCCTGCACCCTCCAGCACACTCGCACAGAAGAAAAGAGAGAAAGTGAGGGAGAGAATGCGATACAGGGATGATATTTATCCCACCAGTCAAGCTGATCCTTCTATACGCTGTTGACAGTGAGCATACACATAACATCCTATACATTATATGAGCACACTGAATGTTTTGAGGAATTATTTGTGCATTAAATCAGTCATTGTATAAGTATCAAAAGGGGACACGTGTACATTTACTTTTTTTTCCCTGCATGCATGAAAAGTAATCAGTCCCTGAGTGTTCAGCTGGCTGCTGGTTAACAGCCGGGTTAACTGCATATAAATAAGAAGACTAACAGCTGTATTTAGTACTCGGTCCCAAAAGACCTTAAAGGCCTTTCTAATGACGATTATAAGCCGCCCTGCAGTCAGCCAGGTCATTTTAGGACAACAAGCCTCTGGGTTTTTCAACAAGACAGAAAACAACATTAGAGGTCATTTAGAAACCCATACAACCCTGGAGGATAAGTAATGGTCAGTCTGTGGTTCAGAATCAGTGAGTGGTCATTTAAAACATGAACTAAATACCAAAGATACCAGACTTTCATTTTTGTTTTTCATATCTGACTTTCCAGTTTGAAGCGAGGCTGTCTCTTGTCCTCTGAAATATACTGCAAAATACTCACATGTTCAACAAATGTCCCTTGTGGAGGCAGTTAATCAGCCTACCACAGAAAAAAGTAGAAAACAAACTATAGCAAACATGAACAGGATTTGGTTTGTCTGTAGGAGTGTCACTCGGTGCTACAAAGGGCTGCTATGATAATATAACTCTTGCAAAGAACACTAGTGATATGTAATATCTGCAGAGTTTTATTATGCTATACGAAGTTAAGAACGCAGTTTTTTGTTTTGTTTGTCTCAAGTCAGGAAGGTCATGCGTGTGATGTTTTGATCATTTAATCAAGTACGGAAAAGGATATTCCAGCTGGCAAGGTATGGCCATTCTGACACGCCCTCTCCACCTCAGGGGGGGCCAAACACTGCAGGGACACGGTGTTACTCTAAGTCAGGCCATTGACCTCATATGCTTCTCTACCCAGCATTCCATCTGTTGACCAATTACCCATGCAGGCTGCTACCTGCCTTCGTGCCTCATCCGGAGCACTGCAGTAGTAAAATCTGTCACCCATTTCACCCTGGGCAACACCACATAAGAGCTCCCCACTATCAACACATGCTAATATCACCCCTGTGTGAGTCATGAAAAGCGCACATTTAAAAAAACTGACCCAGAAACGGGTACGTCGTGAAAAAAAATCAAACCACTCAGGCACACAAACCTCCCTGTCCATTAAAAAAAACCACACACATGCTAACCACCACTCACTTTATCTACAACGCACGCAATGCAATACTTGTGAGGATGTTGTATTGATTTTCTCTAACTGTAAACCATAACCACTATATGTCTAACACTTACATATGCCAATAGTAAAAATAAAATTGAACCTGAAAACAACCATCTGACTGAACTGTTCTCAGATGAGAGACGAGTCCTCACAATGGGACTGTGTGTACACATCTTTGATGAATACATCACACACACACACGCACACACACACGCCTCTGATGATGAAGGAGCAGACTACGTGAAAGCACATCAAACAGTAGGATACACAAATGAACAGTGGACAGGACAAAGGCTCAATAGCTCTCTGTGTGTCGGCCCCCCTTTTCTTAAGCAGTATCTCTTTTATAAAACAAATCTCTTTACAGTGGTAAGGTTCTGACTCACACAATGTTTTATCATTATCACACGCTGATTCGAGCGCTACCCTAATCAGTCATGACACAAGCACATACTATTCAATCTCTTCAAGCAGCACTGAATCAAACATAATGCAACCTCATTATCTGTGGCTGATTGTGAAGCAGCACATTTGTATATTAATGGGGAGTGCATGAAAGTGGATGCAGGCATAGTGGCTAATCTAACCCTACCTACTCACTCACTCACTCACTCACTCACTCACCCATGTAGTGATAGACATGATTGTTACTGACAGGGACAACACAGAAATTAGGTTATGTGGCTTATCTTATTTATGCCTGAACAGAGCTAGAAACACATGACAACTATACTAAGCTTACACATTATCGCCATTTATTAGGGAAATGTATACTTAGGAAATGTTGAGTTCATGAGAAAATGAATGCTATGTGAATTATATACAGACAAAAAAAATCTCGGATTTGATTACAAGTCGTGCACACGTGTTGCAGCTTGACCTTCTAATTATATGGGCTTCTGTTGTAATGCAATGTTAGCAAATGCAGACAGGCACACAAGTGGTCATAGCATAGCAAGGTGATTTTAGCGGTTGAACGTGTGCCTTTCCCTCTCGCTGGCAGATTTACACCCCATCCTCCTGCAGTTTTTCATTTGTTTAATTCTCTAGGTGGAGGTTAGACTGCTGCTTGGCAGAGCACACTTCGTCCAGCCTGCTACCTAGTGTCCTTCCTCCTGGGAAACATAGACAACTCTCACATCTCTGTTCTTCTCCGACTGTCATCCTGCTGCACCTCTCACTCCTTAGCGTTTATGAAAGCTTTTAAAAAGGTAGGCTTACTGATAATAATGGCACAGGAAAGATTTAAAAAAAAAAAAAAAAAAGGAAGTATTTTGACAAGCTTTGACAAGCTTCAACATTTTGATAATATTGCTGTGTAATATGCTTTTGGCATGGAGACCAGCATAGAAATGTACCACAAGTGGCTCGATCACATTCATGTCTGGCGAGGGCTTTTAATGTGATCATGCTGCTCTGCTCTCATTGGACTGGCACCAGGAACAGAGATTTTTGGCCAAAGGGTCACTGCCAGGTCGGTGGACTATTCAAAGCTGTCTGGATTGGACATCAACCAACCCTTTTTTTTTCTTTTTTGTCCTGCCTGACTCTGATTGAACTGAGGTCTGTCCTTGTCGTTCTCACATGTGGAGACATTATAGATAGCGTTAGCATCGGGCCAGCTTACTGCTTTCCATCACTTTGACTGCTTGTATATGGAGTCAGACCTAATATATGGAATGCTTGTTAATAATTGACATGTAGCTAAAAGAAAAAAAAGTCCTCTCAGTATAGCATTATCATAGCTACCGTTTCATTTGTGTCCACATAAAACAATTCAGTGACACTTATATTATAGCACTTAAATATCGGATAATTATCTCAATATAAATAAGCTAAATGCATTTGTGCCAAACGCTGCATGATTTACAAGTGCAGTACTTGCCTTTAAGCTATAAATGGAGTGAGTTTCTGATGCAATCATCGCACCAATCCAGAATGAGCAAACACAACTTAACAAAGTCCTAAATGGTAGCCCCATACAAACTGTTTATTGTAATCCCTGGTGAGCGAAGGCATCTAGTAAATTGTTGAAAAATCCAGCCAACTGCTTACACAGGTTCTGTCTCCTTGCTTGAGAACAACAAGCAATTAGGTTTTTCACCTCCACTGCACTTTGTGTTTGAACAGAAGAAGAACACCAAAGCAAGTGTTCATTTCCATCAGTCTCATGCACGCTAGTGTTAGACGACATCTTAAACCAATAACTGCATTCATCAGACACTCTCTGGATCCCATGACATAAAGACAAAACTAAACAAAGCAGTTCTGTCCCCTTAAACAATATTATCATATATGTATAAGTATATATATGTATATATATCCTTAAGTATTTACACATGCAGGCAGGCATCTGTGAGCATCTATTAATGATTTCTTGTACGTGTGAGTTTCATTCATCACGTTTGATTTCAGTCCTAGTTTACATACGCACGAACAGAACATCTTACAAAATGTTGTGCTGAATTTGTGCTGTGGCACTACATTTCCATTGTGATCAATACTAAGCTATTCATTTTAACCAGACTAATGAAAAGATGCTGACTTTCTCAGAAGGCTTGTTATAATCCACATTTTGCCAATATGGTATAATTTATACATCTTGACTGATGATGGTCATTACATCGAGCAGTGTTTTGTCTATTTGCAAGCTTTGTTCCGAAATACAATGAAAGATGGTTTTAAACCTTGCAGAAACCTTACAGCATTGTTTCTGAATTTATTTTTTATTTTTTTTATTTTATTTTTTTTAGAGAAGATACGATGCTTTGGGTTAAAACAATATTTCACTACTTTTACAGTCATATTGTACATTCTGGATAAATTGAATACATTTTTCAGAAAATATTTTTGAAATGAATTTACAGTGTTTTTTGACTTTTAGATCATTTTAGACTTTGATTACATGCAGTACATCTCTCTCCTTACCCTGTTAAAGTGAAAGCCTACAAAATATAACATGCATGCAGTATACTGTACACTATATGTGTGTATAGTACTAATACTGTATGTGTTACTATTTTTTTAACAAATGCGCACACGCACACACATGCACTTGTGTGGTGTGTCTAGTCATGCATGGCTTGATGTGCACACCATAACAAGACATCTGTGCCAAGGTCAAGCAGGTGCCCAATCTAGATCAGTAGCACGAAGGACCCCTGGGCTTTATGGGTACTTAACAAACACATGCAGTGAACGAAGTGCATCTGTCTCATTAAAGCCGTATAAATATTTCACAGGCCTGTACTGAGACCGTGACTGAAAATATGTGGATGTCTCATCTCCACTGATATGGAGTGTTACCCTCATTGCGGTAGATACGCAAGAAGTCTTCAATTCTTTATGTTTGCGGTGCAATCTTAGTGAGACGTCTTTCAGCCTTTTACATATTTAATGAAAAACACTTATAACAAATTGTCCCCTAAGGCCAATTACAGGGTGAACCCTCTGAAGAAGGGAGATGGTTACAGCTATTGAAATATGACAGTAAGTCATTGGCTACATTTTCACATTGCTAAATGTTTAACAGTGACTTTTATTCCTCTTCATTTACTGAAGAACATCCGTAAAGCTATGTGCGTGTGAGCATAGACAAGCTGTATAAATTAAAATTGTATTTTTAATGTTAGAATCATTGTTTCACTTTGAACTCAACACACAGGTGTACAGTACAACCTGAACCACAGTGTTCACTCAACCTGTAGACGTGTAAAGCACTGATGCTGCAACATGTGGCCTTTACTGTTTTTACATTTTACAGAATTATTAATTAACGCAACACTCAAAATGCATTTGCCACAGTGGGCCACACACCTTGCATTATCACATATTGTGACAGCGAGATTTAAAATATAGTCAGTTAAATGTAATCAGTGACAGTGGTCCTGTTTAGTATGGAAAGTCCTTAGAGGTTCAACACCTAAGGGCCCACTGAAGTATTCATCTTCAGGATCCAACCTAAAAGAAAAAAAAAATGCTTCAATAGAAACTTAGTGAGTCTGTGTTGCTCATAACACTTTAATATTGAATAGATTGCTCTTTTTTTTTTATCACACTTAAGTATTTTATTTCTGTGTTGGTCCTGCAAGGTTGATCCTCACGGCCAATGAATCGAGAGGCTGCGTCTGTGGCGCCACATTGACTCAGAAAGCTGGTTTTACAGGAAACGAAGGCGTGTCACTGTCCGTGGTCCTGAATATAGTCCTGAAGGTAGGAGACGGTGCTGTCCGAGGTAGTGCATCAGCAGACATCCAGTGTTATGCTTTCTAAGCTGTTGGGTTGTGCTCAGGACTTCATGCATGCTGACCAGCTGAACCCCTGCAAGTTTTCATGCTCCTGCCTTGACTGAAAGCTTTTTTTGGGTCAAATAATTTACCGTCCTTCATTTCAATTTCTAAACTGTCACATCAAAGATCGTCATTTTTACCAAACAGGCATGATATTTATTTATTTATTTATTTATTTTACTTACACACACACACACACACACTTCACACATCTCCAGGATCTACAACCATTTGTTGGCGCTGTTCTGGTACACTACTAATTACGCATGGCTCGCATTCACAGCCACAAATCACACATAGATCCTGTAAACAAACTGTCAGCGTTGCTGTTGGTTGCTCGGTGCTTTCAGCTTAATCAGCGCTATCAGATGTATCTCTGGGAGCTCCTGGATCTGTTTGTCAACGACCTCCAGGGCATCAAAAGGCATCAGAAAACTCCCCCGTAAATCAATTATACTGTCATGGAAAAAACGTTACTTTAATTATTATGGATATATTTTTTTTTCTTCTTCTATTTGACTCATTGTAATACATCATACAGCCAAGATTGATATCTGTGCGTGAGCTCAAATAAAACGGGCTCAGGTGGGTTTTACCGTCAAAAACAAGCTGTGCTTATTGTCGTACCTCCTCTGAACTTTCTTCATACTCAGCCCTGGCTTCTCATTAGTATACAAGGTTGCACGCTGAAAGACAATACCTACAGAACAATAGCATGCTGCACCATGCACACGGTCTCCACGCCGACTTAATGTCATACTGTCTCTTCATTTCTAACTGCGATACAGCTCACACTGAGGTGTTGGTTCTTAGTTTAATGATCTATATTTAAGAGTGCATATACAGGCGGTCGGCAGCGCTTTAGGAACTTTTTAAACAATGTTAATCCGTAGCATGCAAGCCTTACCTCACAGGGCATGACAGCTAACATCACAAGTAGGAACATGGCACTGAAGAGATTCATCCTAATGGAAATGATAGCGTCCCAGCTGACAGCAGTCCCCGCAGCTCTACCCCCCTGTTCGTGTCCCTTACTGGGGCGGTTTCTTCAGATACAGAGGGATTCCTTTAATACTGTGTCGGCTGTGCGCCACCAACCTCATCACCAGGACGCACGGCAGCTATCTCTGGTTCGGTAAAAGCGAAGCATATAGACTTTATTTGCTGGTAGCGAAAAGCAAACGCTCTAATCTTCCGGTGTGGTAAACTCCTCAGATGCTGTGAACGGACGAGGCAGGGACAGTCAGACGGTCCCCTCCGTCCTGCAAAAAAAAATAACTGCGACTGAGCGAGAAGAGCGGAGGAGAGTCGCAGAGGTTGGAAGGTGACTGCTGCGCTTGCGAGGTGCAGACGCTAGGAGCAGCACGTCTATGTGCTAGAAGCCCAGTCAAAGAAAACGCCAGTCCTTGATGCAGCCCAGCTTGGCCGTGCGTATGTGTGTGAGAAAGGTAGACACATATAGAAAGATAGACCTGCTAGTACTGACTATTCTTGCTATAGTGACAAGGGAGACAGACAACATAGATAGATAGATAGACAGATAGATAGATAGATAGATAGATAGATAGATAGATAGATGCCACTATAATGGCAGATACCCTTAGGAAAGAGCTGACATTTAACACTGATAATTCCTGCTTTAAAATCCAAGAATAAAGAATGACACTATTTATAGGGAAGTTGGTGCACTAGGACAAACACTCCTATAGCTCCTATACAAGGTTTATCATGACTGAATAACATGTTCATATATGGTTTTTATTTAGACCAACAACAAGATTTTAATGTCCATGTTATTGTTATTATTTAGGGTTTCATGGATGTATTCTAGGGTTGTATGTTATTTGTATATTTCAGTTACTTCCTCGTGATTTTTAACAACTCGTACAGTGGGATTAGTTCTTAATACTATCTGACACTATCTCCTGTATGGTTCAGCAGAAGACGGTGGACATTTTCCACCTCTGCTGCTGCCCTCTGTGGCATGGTGCACACCCATCTATTTTCTCAGCAGGAAAACCACATGGAAGAGAAATGAGTAGCTGAGAGGGAGAAAGGGTGGGAGCGGTGGTATACAGGGAAGATATATATATATATATATATATAAATTGTAGAACATGAGGTTGAGACTAATATAAAAGTCTAAGGCTGCCAGTGTAAGCAAACATGATGTTGAATCAGTGCATGGGGTCAGAGTGGCAGTGTGTTTGATGGTCATGCTGAGGAAATACTCGCCTAACGTAACTCCTCCCTTCTTCTGGTCGCACTCCTCCATCTCCATCCACCCTTACACTTTAGAGACCCGGGGCGTTGAAGGAGCTGGGGGAATGTTTCTGAGGTAAACGAGAACAAAACATGACCCATTTGTCAAATATGCAACATTTTTCTCTTTTTTTTATCTCCAAAGTCAGTCCAAGAGAAAATAAACCTCCGGGGCTACTGTGTGTCCTTTCAGGCGGACAGGCATTATCTCTCCCACTTTCTGTCGCTTCACATGTGACTGCCCTGTGAGTAGGCACTTGTGTCACTAAAATCACAATATTTCTACAGTCTAGTCCTTTTTCTGCTTCATGAAGTAATCTGCTTTATTTCTCTGTTTCTCTCACTTCTCATCTTCTTAGTGCGCCCTCCGTGTCTATTGTTATTGTCCTATCATGTGTGCATACGTGTGTGTGTGTTTGTGTGTGTCACCAAAATAAGTGAGGCATTGGAATATGTCTACTATTTTGAAGCCTGAGGTCTGTATTTAACAACAACTAGCATCTTTGTGCTTCTGTTGGTGTGTGTGCATTTGTTTGTCTCTGGCTGCCGACAGGCAATTTGTCAAAAACAAGTGTTCATAAGCAGTTTAGATGGGAATATTTGTATTGAGTCATCGTTGCCAAGCCTATCATTATATAGATTTTCAATTTCCAGGAGTTAAATATTCTTTAAATAACTGGAAAGTGAGAAGAATCTTAAACACACTCTGAGACTGAATTGTGGTGGAGCAAAGCTGGAGAATCAGGAGCTTAGTGTTTTTTTCAGGGTTATAGTGAATATTAGACAGGTGGATAGGCCTAGTGGTGGTAGATCATCATACAGACATAAACGTTGACTGTCTAATTGGATTTTTGTGCAGTTGAAATACATGGAGCTGCCCTTATCTATCTAGCAAACATTGAAGTCTGTTCTACAACAGAGCTAGTGTTGTTATTGATCTCCAACAACATAATGTTACTGCTGCTGCTGCTGCTGTGGCTGCTGAGTTATTATGCAATAGAAATAAAAGACCATATGCTTCCCTGAAAATATCCAGAATGTCGAATCTACATTAGATAGTCCAATGGCCCCAGAGGATAATCTGTGGCTGATGAAGCTCTCAGTCTTTGGCTTGAGTTTAATACTCACGCGCAGGCAATCTATCGCACACAAACACACTTCGCTACAACATCACTGTGTTAATAAAGACACAGATGGAGACGTGTTAACCCTCCAACACTCCTGCAAACATAACACAGATGTACCTCATTCAGTCTTTGTACAGCCAAATGGACTGCCTCAGCTCATCTAGACATTCGTTGTAAACAAACAGTATCCCAGGGTTTCAGGCAAAAGCTTTCTGTACAGGGTCAGTGAGAGACTCCATTCATGGCAGAATTGTTAATAGCTATTATGCTTACATTTAAAATGTCCATTTTTTTTAGAAGCTTTGTTTGTCAAAGTAGTATTAAGCTCACTGATTCTTACCTCTCGTCTCACATAGATAAGGAAAAGCCTTAAATGTTTTCATCTGGATATCTGGAATAATGCAGAACACGTGAATGGTAGCAAAGCTCAACCAGCCATTGGGTCAGAAGGTTGAGAGTGCTCAGTTGTCATAGCAATGCTCGCCCGAGTGCCCAAGGGAGAGGTGTGAAACCCTCAATAGCTGCCTGAAGGTGGAATTAAATATGGCTTTTAACACCCTCTCTTGGGTTACTACCTGCATGTAACCAAGGCAACCAGGGCAAGGATAACTCGGTTTCAGTCGGGGGGTTTCAGTGAAGGGGCCCTGCCATGCTTCACGTGTGTGCCTTGTCATAATTCAGCAAACATCATCAATCATCGTCGAGATGAACGGCAAGGCAGTCTGCTCCCGTCACTGAATCAAAACAAAACAACGTCGAAGCGCTGCCCTCTGCAGAAACATGAAGAAGTGAGGGGAAACGCAGTCTGGCAGATACACAGAGACGGTCTGCCAAGAGGTCCCTCTTTTAAGTGAAGCCACCTAACACACGCATACACGCACATTTCTCTCAAACTACGTCCACGTCTCCCTCTGTTTTACTTTACTTTCTTGTCTCTCCTAGAACACACAGTACTAAGCTGCTCCCTAAGTTGTATTCTGCACCCTGCGTTTGTGTTTAATTGGATGAAAAGATGATGCATAATGTGGAAGAAACATGAGGGAACCAAAGTCCATGTCGCCCGCGGCAATAGAAACCAGCAGCTATTTGTTGTTGACATTTTTCTCTACAGTTTTTTCTGCTCCATTGAAACAGCGGCAGCTTTATGTTTTTTTTTTTTATACATTTAGGGCTTATTTTTCCCCCATTGCAGCCTATCAGTGGTGTAAGGTTCCTGAGTAGCACAATATTTCACTCTCCACTACTGCATTTTTTAAAGTGTGTGTCTGTGTGAGTTTAATACCTGTGTTTGTGTCTCACATGTGTAGTGATCTCTGTAGCACTCGGGGATGGAGAGCTTTGATGTAGGTCTGTCCTGAAAGAGTACAGCTAGGTTGTCTCTATTTAGGACATGGAGACACAGTATCTACTACCATTGCAAATAACCTGCAGCATCTTCACATCCATCGTACTGCAGCACTACTATTGATAATAATAGCCCTATTGTAATTCAGGAAATATGTGCAAGTGTGATCTAAAGTCTGAAATGAGCTTGAAAGAGGGAGGAAGAAAGCAAAATGCCTTATATAACGTCTATATCTAATGTCATCAGAGTGATAAGAGCTTTGTGCTTATTCTGAAAGCATCTGAAGCTAACACACCTCTTCTGTTATATAGTGCCCTTTGTTACCTCTCAGTTCTCGGTGTACTTTATCTCCAAGCAGCCATTTGGAATTGACAAATCTCAGCATGGCTGCCTAAGGTTGATATCACCCCGCACGTGTCCTCATTCTCACTGTATTCCTATACTTTTTATGGTACTGGTTATATGCAAAAAAAAACAAAAAAAAACAAAATTAGACCATAACAGAGAGCAAAAAGAAGAGAGGCAGAGAAGAAGAGATAAAGAGTGAGACACTAGTAGGATAAAAGAATGGTTTTACATAATTAAGCAGATATAAGTGATTATAGCAGCTTATCCACAGAGCACGAACTGCGCACATTCAGCCTCATTATGAAGTTAAAGACTCCAAACTGTCGCTGATGGCTTAATTACAGTTCCACTGTGGAACAAATGCTTTAGAGCCATTACAGCAATTCACAAACCTTTTTTCCTGAACACACGAGCAGTCATCAGAGAAGAGAGCATTATTTCTTCCCTCATGTTTGTTGTCTTCCCTCCCTACTTTTATCATCTCCGTGCCCCTGTCTTCTGTGTGCAACGATTAAACTCTCCTGTTTGTCGCTAGATATTGCTGTGACCAATAATACAGAAAGAATGGGGAAGGAGGGACACACCTTTTTCCTTTTTATCTGCCTGTGTTTAACCTCACTTCCCGAATCCTCACTATGGCCTCTTCCCGTCCTCTGTTTTATTAGTAATGCAGTTGTTGGAGGCTGAAGCTGTTCCTCCAGCTTCCACGTTGCTTTGCCAAGCCCTACAGAGGCAGGCCGGCAGGCAGCAAAGTGTGAACTCAGCACTTCTCAGGACTTAGTATCTGAGGCCAGGCACAGGGCCTTTTTATTCTCCAGTCTGCTTCTGCATTATTGAATCAGTGGACTGCCTCAAACCTGGAGCTGGACACAGCGGTGAGGCAACATGCAGATTTGATGAATCAGTATTGCAGTGGAACAGTGTGGATGGAAAGCAAGCAGCAAAGGGACACTAGCAGGATTGGCTCAGATAGAGACAGAGCAATGAATATCTTCTTCATGCCACGACTGCTTATCTTCTGGTTGCACACTTACATATGTTGACATATACATGTAGCAGACATGTATATTTTGCGTATCACACCTACATATACCAACACACACACACACACACACAAAACACATATACAGATACAAAACACACACACCCATGCTCCCTCCCCTGAAGGCCTTCATTAGATAAAAGGAAAACAGCTCTTTCCAGAGCTGCAGTGCAATTATTCAGTGTAGTCAAGCATGTCTCTGTGTGACAAAGCAAATTGCTTTTTCGGTTTGCTGTTCGTGATACAGATAGGGCCTTTCAAAATCTGAGGGGGAAACCTCGCGCCACTGCTCCCGACGCTGGGAGAGATACCGCCGGTTATTTACCCCCACTGTGTATGATCGTGTTTACAGATGACTATAACTTCACACATACACATATGCTGTGAATATTTGTGCAGATAGCAGTGTTTTTTGCTGTACATAGTGGTGTGTGACAATCAGTCAGTTTTGCCCCTTCGTCAGTGCATGTCAGTGAATTTTTTTGATAGATAGAGGCCGAATGTGACATGGTTTCTGTAGATGAACTTGATGCCCTGTGCACTACTTACTATCCGGTGCAGAGCAAAAACAGGCACCTATTTAAATGTGGCTGTTTACCACTGTCCACAGTTGAGGAGACAACATGTACGTAGCATCAGGTTCCTGTTAGGATGTTGATGATGTGATAAAAGGTTTATCAAAATCTAAATTCTACTGCAAAAAACACTTCTCAGCTAAAATCAATCAAAATGTCACTGAAACCAGGAAGTTTGACGGTAATGTTTGTGGATGAGAATGTAGATCCTTCTGGCTGAGATAAAATGTGACGTCATTCGTATGAAAGTGACTTGGAGAAATACATGGTCACTTTCTCAGGTCTGGCAGATGATTATCCTTCCCTTCATGTTAGGGTGAATGAGAGAGCTGTTCATGGCCACTGACTCTTTATTTATCTTATCCCTGCTCCCTCCAGTAGGGTCCCAATCAATATCCAGGGACTTGGAGCGAGTGAGACAGAGGACAAGTCGACTGAAAAGAGAAAGAGGGGCGGAGAGAGAGAGAGCAAGGACAGAGCAGAGTGTGGAGATTTATTTGTGCTGCCTGTCGGTTTGTGGCCGCACACACAGACAAATGTTTATGGGAAGCTTCAGGAATCTCCTCTGTGATTATAGAGCACGACAATTGATTTTGTAATGATTTTCATTGACTAGCTGTATATTAGTTGGGAGTAATCTTAGTTTATGATGACACTTACAGCTGATTGGAACTGGGAAACAGAGCAATGAAGGTCTGGCAGTTACTGGGAGGCATTATTTCTTATTTTGTTACTCAGTATGATGTCATACCCAAATAACTGGAGGCCTGTATAATGCCATATCTGGTACTCCAAGTAGACGCAGTGCTGATGGTGGATGGTGCCTGAAATAACAAGAGCAGGTTTTAACCCCTTCTGGCTCAGAGGGAAATATTGATTGTCATCTGCTGTCTCTCCACCCAGGGACCTGTGAAAAGCTTGAAGCAACGCTACATGTCCAAACACCCAGGAATCTAGCTAGTGGCTAGTCTGTTGTCATAGAGATATGTTGTTGTCATGCCGACAAGCTGGCTAATACCCCTAATGTAAAAAACAACAAGAGATAAGGATTAGACAACAAGGATGCTCACAACTTTGCTGTGGGGTGGTGGGGTGGCGGTACCTTTGAAAATCAGTAACCTCTCAGGCTGTGAGTGCACTGTGCACAGACATGGAGGGGTTGGTAGATGCATTAGTATTAACACATATTGAGTTGGCTCAGGATGAAAGGCACAGAGAGAGAGAGTGAGTGGAAAAGCCTGTAGAGGCAGAGGTTGACACTTTGCAAAGTAAAGTAAGAGAAAGAGATTTGGCATTAAACTGAAGGTAGAAGAGAGGGTTTTCATGCGCTGGTTCCACAGAGCTTTTCCTACTCACGACAAGCAGTCGAAAGAACCCTGCATGGGCACTTCAAAATGCTTGTGATTTATGCCCGTCAGCACTGTCTATATGTGCCTGGAATATCTGAACAACCCTACTGATTTAGCTTCTATGTCTGCAAAATGAGGGATGGAGGGAGGGAGAGTGAATGATAAAAAAAAGAGGATACAAACAGAAAAAGTGGATGGGATGAAAAAAAAAGAAGAGCAACGAAAGATCAAGGGAGAGAGAGAGATAACAGGGGCATAGGGGTATATGAACATAGACTCAGAATTGACTGAGAGATGCTAAAAAAAGGCTAACAAATGGGAGAGTGAATGAAGGAGAGATAAAGGAAGAGTGAGGCTGCGTAGTGTTGGGCCCAGTGGAAGCCACTGACCACTCTAATTATCCTCTATTTCCTTCAAACATGGCCGAGGCATTGTTAGTCCGTCCCCTGGGACACAACCCACTCCTCATTTTCTCTGAGATTCAATTCCACTCCATCGTCCGCTGTCTTTTACATATAAAACACTTTCTTCAATTATTCCTCTGACGTTCATATCTGTATTATTTGACGCCTTTGCCTATTCAGAATGACTGCTCATTTCGTCCCACTCCAGTGTGACTAGAATCAATCCCAGGCTTATTCCATGTGTGTGTGTGTGTGTGTGTCTGTGTGTCTGTGTGCACTCTGTGTGTATAGTTGTTTGTTGAGTATGATTGAAGACAAGACACAGAAAGAGATTGGAGAAAAAGACAGACCAGCAGAGGGAGGGCGATATAATTTAAAAGGAGTGTGCAAATGAGTGTGCGTTCATGCAAGGGGAAGGTTAAGGTAGTGAGTGTGCTGAAGTGTGTGTTAGGTATAATGAAGGTGTCTTCCAGCTTATCCTTGCCTTCCCATCTCTGTTGTGTAGGACAGCATGGCTTATTTGAGATCAAATGAGGCTACAATTACACGGTGGATGCCTTTTTTTTTTCTTTTTTTTTTTCTCCATCGATTACAAACAAAAGGAGCATTCCATCAGAGGCTTTTAACAAGAGGTGCTGCTGCATGCATTGTCATAGCTTACTGGCTCATTGTTCCTTTTACTTTGAGTCTCACAAGAAAAGAGAGTTGACTTTAAGAAAAGTAGAAGAGGGATTTTCAAATGGATCCTATCTGCCCAAATAGACATTTAGCATAAGTGAAATTATGCCATTTCTCTTCCAAAGGAAGGTAGTTACTGGCTGCTCCAAAAGTCAAAAGAATTCTTCAGATGATATCAAATTTGCATATGAATATTTTAGCTACATCACCCACTGTCAGGCAGAACTTGTGCTGTGTATAATGAGCACGATCATGAGACGTTTGTGAACTAGACACGTAGAATAACCACAGGAGTAAACTTATCGGCATTCTTTCCACTTATTAACAGAAATAACATATTGTTTGAATTTATCACAACCGTGCAAGCAGACAACTAGGAGTAATATGACTGACCATACGTCTCCTTTGTGATCTGATGTCATGTGTACATGTATGTATATCATTAATAGGTACACTGTAATCTGTGTTTAAAGCTGCAATCAGTCATAGACTTAACATTACATTGGATCACTAACCTTTGTAGATCATCTGTACCATATTTGTATCTGTGCAACCAACAGAGATGCATCATATCTGTCCCTCTCCCATATCTCCCTCCGACAAAAAGTTTTTTTTTTTTTTTTAAATGTATTGGCAACGTTCGACTCTGATATAGAAATTATTTTTCACGACGAAGCAAACACTGTCTTTCTGAATTACTGCCATTCTTATTTGCATTTCGCTGTGTCGTATCACATTTACATATCCCTCTTAGATAAACTTCCAATACCGTCCACTCCTGACTCCCAAGCCTTGAATATCACTTGTGTTGGCACTGCCTTAGACATGATCTTTTCTACCTTTTGCACTCTGGGCTTTATTCAAAACTTCCTTCTGGCAGGTGTTTCCATATTCAAAGAGGGTCTTGCCCCAGCGGGAGTGGTGTGAGCACACAGGTAATAGCCACACTGTGCTCAGAGTGTCAAGGGGAAAGGCAGGATTGCCCTCCACATTTCACAGCGAGCACAGGGGACCCAGATGAAGGGGATATGAACTCTATGGTGTATGTATTTGTGTGCGCGCTTATGTGGTTGTGGGCACATCTGCATTTTTTTTTTTTTTGTGTATATGCATTTTCATGCCTGTGTGTGTTTATGTACAAGCGTGTGCACGCATAGGGGAAGGGCTGCTGTTCCACTCTGCTGGCTGACAGACAGACAGTCTCTTGGTTAATGAGCAGCTGTCGGCCATCACTATTCATGAGCTCTGTCACTCACCTCCTCTCTCAAAGCACCAGCACCTGAAACCTCTAGCCTCTCATTAGCACTGCAACAGCATAGGCACACACATCAACATACGGCCTCTCTTGCATAAGCATACATTCATTTTACAACAGGACTTTAATACTTGGACGTGTGTAAAAATGTCAAAAAAAAACCCCAAAAACATACAGTGCACTCTATGGAGCATGCATCGTCAAGATTCTGGTTTATTCAGGCAGCAAAGCATTCAATCAGTACATCGCTGCACTTTCATCTGATGCTGAAACAGGCAATGCATATGGGACCTGACTAGAAATGACTGTTTGATGTATCCCGGAGGAAGTCGACAGAGGACTGGGGGTTTAACTAAAGACCTCTTGTTTGTGCTGCACAGTATGTGAGATAGTCAAAGAAAATGAAACGCCGCCATGAAGACTTCTTAATGATAGTGGCTTTATGTTAACATCAGCCTGCCTTCTCTTCTCTGTTTCTCAGGTCTACTATATCCCAGAGAAACAGGTCGGGGCTGGCATTTCTCTCTTTACATGACAGAAGACGCATGTATTTTTACAAGGATGAATTTTAGAGAAGCCTCTGTCGGAAAGCTGCCATCCTTCTCGAATTGAAGATGTTTTGTTGATTTAAGAATCTTTTTTTTACCCAAGAGGTACATTGCTTCTGTCATTAAAAGAAAGAAATCTCATTCATTATGCAACAACAGTAGTGATGATTATAAGCGATACAGAGTTACCAACTAATTGCTTCTGTGCCATGCAGGAGCTTCACCCTCTGCCAAGTCAAAGCTATTAATACTTTTTTTTTTGTATGACCATAAAAAAAAGAGAACAACTAGTATGAAAGAGAAAAGAGGGAGAAAGACAGACACAGGAAAATTATATATTGCTTCATGTCTCAGGTTGGTTCTGTGTTGAGAGAAAGGGATGCACTTTATCCCCCCCAGTAAGTGTATTGATTAATAGGCTGTATCCATTTTGCTAATATAACATAGGTCATTTTGCACACGTGAAGGAAAACATTGCATTCTTCAACCACTGAGAGTTTCAGCACCATCACCATCTCAAAGCTATTTTACTTGAATCTCTCTTTGGACTAAATGAGGCTTTTGAGTAGTAATTCTTTCCTTGTCCGTCACACAGCGAGCTACGCTTCCTCATGCAGTTCACCTCTGCCATGCAAGATTTATGATAAGTATCCAGGTGCCCATGAAATGCTGCCGTGTCTGATTCTCCGTGATAGAATAACAACCATGTCAGTGCCACCACAGGAACTGATACAGGGACAGCGTGCATTGATCATTCAGAGAGGGAGAGAGAGAGAAGATAAGGGAGGGATGGGGGGAGGGGGGAAAGAAAAGTGGGTGGATGGGTGATGAAGTAAGAGGTGGAGAGAAGATGAGGCTTTTCTTTGCATTCAGGAGCACAGATGAGAGCAGCCAGACTCATAGTGGTGAATGGAAACGATTAGTTTCCCTGGCTTTTCAACTGAGGTCTGAGCCAGTGTACTCCCACAGCTGAATCACTCAGTCTCTGTCTCTCCCGTGCTCTCTCTCTCTCACTGCGTTGTGTGATTTATGGGGAAAAAATCATCGCTATTGAGTGATAGGGTCATGCAGCTACCACTTTCTCTCACTCTCGCTCTCACTTACTCTCACTCACTAAGAAATCACACACACACACACACACACACACAAGCCAAATACATATCCTGTGTGACTACTATTCCTCATATTTTCCTTATCAGGGCTGTTTGATCATTAACACTTTTCTGCCTTGGATTTATAAACAGCTGTGCTCATTTAAATTGCCCTGACTGATTCATACAGCACACGTCTGTCTAAATGTATATTGCCCTCCTATTTCCCACAGTGTCTCTCTCTCCCTCTGCGGACAAGTCAGCCCTCCGTTCATTAAGACTACTTTAAGTGAGGATGTCATTGCAGTGCTCGTGCTAGTGGTTGTGTTTTTGGCGGTGAAAGCAGACGACAAATTAGAAGTTGTGTGTGTGTGTGTTTGTATGTATGTATTTGTGTGTGCGTTGGAGGCTTTCTGTCTGTCAAATAATCATCTGACACTCTCTCAGACACACAGGGCCTTGGGCCTCCAAACCGCAACCTCTTTGTCCACTTGCCTAGGGATTTCTATTGCCCTCCCTCGCCTTCAAGTCATTCTTTTTTTTTTTTTTTTTTTCAAACTGCTTTACTAATGTTAGCTTTGTCGATAAGTGCTTTTGATGGAAAAGGCACCTGCGGAAATGATTCCACCCACCCTTGCTGAGATAAAGAAGCTGTGGATAGGACCTGGCAGGAGAGGCGCTTGCATGCACACTAATAGGAGTATCCCTGCTCAGCTGCAAATGCTCACGATTTCACAAACCCACACAAATACTAGACCTACGCGTCAAGGGGCATGTTCAGCCCAAGCTAGAGATGATCCAAGTTCTAGTCATTACACTTGTACAGTGCAAGATGCTAAACTGAAGACAAGCATGCACACTCATACACACATCAGTGGTCTGGAAAATAATGTCTGCTGTTATCTACTGTGACACAACATCCTGGATTTGGGTGGATGTGTGAGACCAAGGGAATGTCCCTGTTCACCAGGAAATGTAGATATTCCCACTGACTCTCTCTCTCTCTCTCTCATTAATCTGAACATCTGTTTAATTTGTTCATTTCTCACTGTGACTTCGTGACACGTTCGGCTTAGTTAGAATCAATGTCACATTGGTGAGGAACGGAGGGCAGGGAAAACTAGAGAGAGAGAGAGAGAGGAAGTCTGAGAGAGACTAGACAGTCCAACAAACAACAAAGAAACATCTCTAATATTTTCAGCTCCAGAATAATGAGACGGCGATGTGAGAAGAGCACGAGAAAGAGATGGAGCCAGAGAGAGATAAGAGAGAATGGAGAGAAGCAAACCAACCTTTTTTTTTTTTTTTTTTCCTATTATGCAGCTAAGAATCTCGCTGCCTGCAAACTTACATTAACGCACTCCTGGGCCTTAAAAAAGGAGTTCATCAATTTCCAAATATAGACCGACAATTCTTCTCAAATCGGTGATGAAATAGCAGTGAACAGTGTGGCGGTAATTACCTTTCATAAAAGAACTCACAAGAGAGAAGATGTCTTTCTTAGATTTTCTTTTTCTTCTTGCACTTGTAAGTGAGCATAAGTACCCTCACCGGTTACAGTGAGCTGTCTCAGGCAAAGAGGAAAGCTTCATTCTTAGATGTCAGTCTTTATACACGCAGTAGGCAGAAACGCTTATAGTATATGACTGGTCAGGATATGTCATCCCAACAGACGAAGAAAGTTATGACAAGTTATACAAAAAAAAGACAAAAACAAGTTGAATGACCTTTTGGTTCTTTGTCTGAAAACATGAAGTGATGCACATCTTATCTTATCTGTCTGTGTAGTCAGTGTACACAGGTTAATATTCTATAACTGAAGGGTATGTTTGACCTACTGAGCAATAATCTGGATGTTTGGGAGGAATTTAAAAAGAGAAGTTGTACTATTTGTTGTTTAACCACTTGGTACCTACTAAATTATAGGCTGTTTTCATATGACGTCTCTGCGTTGCTATGGTGCGAACTGCAAATGGAGGGCAGGATGTGATTTTCTAGATAGAAAGCACTCAGTTATGGTCGCTTAAATTGATCAAACCAAGAAACCACAAAGAGCTTTTATCAACTACCAAAACCTGTTGTTCACAATATGGGAAAATGTAAGAAACTAATTGAAAGAAACGCTATTAAAAAATCATTTATGAACTTTTGTCTGCAGCCTGGATGAGCAGAGTCGGATAATGCTCGTGCCTTACTTTAATGTCAAAATTAAATGTATTGGGGGTTTTTTTTATTCGCTTTATTGAAGTTTGTGTCCCTGTAACTCAACAACAATAAATAGCAATGGCCCAAAAATAAATAAATAAAACTTTGACTGTTTCTTGGTTATCAATATGTTGATAATAAGGTAATTTTGGATTAAAAAATTAGAGTCATCTCTCTTATCTTCCCTGAAAGATCCAGATTTTGCTCAGTTTTATTTTTACACCCAAAACACATGAAATAATAACTATAGTAAAAAATACTCTTTCTAAATTCTTCCCAAACTTCCAGATTATTTCTCAGTAGGTGGTAGGTACATAGAATAGGTTCCCCAGAGTTAAAAAATCGGCTTAGCTCAGGCGTGTCAATCCATTGCATAATAACCTATAAATAACCTCCAGATGTTCTCCTTCACTTAGTGTAAAGAGCTACAAATCCAATTACAATTTACTGAATAATACAATAAAAATAAAATAAGTGCACATTCAGTAGACGGTCTACTGTCATTACATGTGCATTACAATTTACAGATCACAAAAAATTATGTTAAAAAAAAGTTTTTTACCTTTTATTATGATATTATGATTGTTTTATTTTTAAGGCTTAGAGACAGAGATTCTAGCAGCCTTTTATCTGTACATTTCATGTTCTATATTTATATTTGTGAGCGTAAAAAGCATGAAATACAAATTTCCTTATGTGGGAGTGCGATTCCACGGGATTTCCACAGGCTTTCATGGAGCTGAGCTGCAGGATCAGCTGGATGAAGGGCTCTTATCATTGCTTTGCTCAAGCTGGTTTATCTCTGTGTCAATGGTTTTCACATGATTGCCATGTTTGACAATCCAAAGGGTTTATTCTTGTATATTACGCTATCATAAAGATTTTCACCTCTCAACAGATATAACACGTGTGATTAGCGCTACAGTGATGTTATATATATATATATATATATATATATATATATATATATATATATATATACGGTTCAGCTCCAAGTAGAAACACAAGATATTGAAGGCACAATGTCACAGGAATGGTGGGCACTAGAGGGTTGAATGGGAAAAGGGAAAAGGGCACAGAGCCGTGGAAATATCATATTGACAGTCACACTGCTCTTTTGCTTGATCATTATTCAGAGGTAGTGGCAACAGATGACCTTTCCTGGTCAAGAGCTTAGTGTGGTTAAAATTCAATTGAGTGGAAGAGAGCAGAACCGAGAAAAAAAAAAATAACATGGTAACCTTTATTCTGTCATTGACGCTAACCTTGAAAAATGGGCCCCAAAGGGGATGAGTGTCTTGCTTTAATGTGTGTGACAGAATAGGCTTTAAAGTGTATGCGTGTGTGTGTGTGTTTGTGTGTGTGCGAATATAACAAAAAAGCAATTATTGCATGTGTGTTTGGGGACGCAATAAAGATAAGTAGGCAGACAGTGAGCGTACGTGAAGGGATAAGATGAAATTCGGAGAATGGTTAAAAAATAAGGTCGTCATTGGAACATTTATCATTTGTGTTTGACCTACTTTTGTCTCTCACAAATATCCATCAGCACAACTCTTGTTGCCGCCACCGAACACACTAAATCTCCATGGCTAAATGTCTTAATGCTCACCATTTGAATACAGACAGACCTCTTTTCTCCTCTCACCGCCCGTTCTTCCATCTCTCCACCCTCTCGACGACTGTAACA
The DNA here is from genome assembly GCA_036937835.1 of Pampus argenteus. Classification (NCBI taxonomy): domain Eukaryota; kingdom Metazoa; phylum Chordata; class Actinopteri; order Scombriformes; family Stromateidae; genus Pampus; species Pampus argenteus. The sequence continues at coordinate 14,766,965 of CM072878.1, forward strand.
GGGCTTAATTGAAATAAATATTTAAAATAATTGAACCTGGGAGCAAATCGGAGTTGATTACATTGGCTGTGTGAAAATGCTGATTGCAACGCTTGTTGAGTGAACGTTGCAGAACTAGTCGTAATGAAGAGCCTGGTTTATCTCTAACTGGACACTGTAGGCAGCTGCATGCGCTCGTGTATATTGTTCTGCAGGCTCTGGAGAGGAAATAGAAAACAATGATTTCTTCTTCTGTTTTTATTCGCACATCAATTTTTGACAAATACACTTGTTTTTTTTCATTCAACAGGCAACAGGTTATTGCTCATAAAGTCCTAAGAATAACTGTACAGTATATAAAATTAATACAACAAACTCTATACACAGGAGGGGCAGTGCAGGATGGGACTGGAGGAGAGGAGTTAATTGGAAAAACTGGAATGTTTAAATGCTATGAAACAAACAGAACTGTGGGAGTGAACTGCAAAATTATACATACTAGATATCACAGTCTAGTGATTGAGTTGGAAAAAGTAGGCAGAGCGTTAAGAAATTTCATTTGCTGAAAGGGAAAATCAACCGTAAAATTGAATTTACATACACATGTCAATTCCTGTGTTGTTTCACAGCTCTATTTCTTAATTTGAAGAAGACTTTGCTTAAGATGATAATAGTTTCCTGGTGCTGCTCCACAAGACAATAAATAATGAACAGCTATGACGCTATAAAAGCAGCCAATAATTGGTAATTTTACTGGTTTATAAGGACAATTTTACAGTTTTACACACACAAAAAAAAAAAGTCACCTGGAGACATTATTCACTCCAGTGTTGATACTGTGATTTCTAGTTTAAGGAGACATCTCTGTACATAAATACTGGATTTGTTGTCTAAAATCACTGACGATGCACAATGTAAATTCAGTTTACAAGTGGAATTTCCCTTTAAAGTGGTTAACTACATTGTTTTGAAACGTCCCTAACCTTCTTTCACTGGCCCTGTGAAATTGGCGCAATAAGCCAGAAGATGTGCAACAAAAAAACCCACAGTAGACTAGTCCCCAGCGTCTGAGAGTGTTTCTTGCCGCTTAAAGAGCAATAACCCTCTCGCTCTCTTATCCTATAATCCTGCCCACAGAGACACACAAAACACGGTGACACAAAAATAACAGAAACGTCTTTAGCACCACTGAAGAGCAAATCATGTCAAAAGAACAGCAACACAGTCTGCTCAAAATTCAACATATGAACATAATAATAAAACCTCAGAATAGGGCAGAAAAGTGAAAACGGGTTATGTCAGCAGCTTTCAAGAGCTTTCAAAAGATGTGTGAAACGACTCTTGGTATAAAGCACTGCAGTTAAGACTATAGAACATGCAAATCAACATGCTCTTATTTCTTGCCCTGAAATATCCCCAACCTAGTTGCTGACGTATTGTCATAGCAGGTACGTAAACAGGAGAAAAAGATGTTGGTCTGACATATACAGTACTGTACTCTGTAAAACACGGAGGGCTCAAAAAGCTTATTATCGAACCCAAGGAGGGAAGCAGTCCAATAAAGGAAACAACCTTATCCTTTCAAGTAAGTGTTGGGTTCAATAACTAGCTACACCTATTGAATACTAATCAAGGTAATTCACTGAGCAAACTACTGTTGAAGGGTAAAGAGGACAATTTATCATTCCGCCACACACAGAAATGAATTATGGCGCTTGTATGGAAATTAATATGCTAGGCTAGTTCACAACAGCTATACAGTTGTCATTATAGTAAAATCGGAGCATGCAAATTAGATTGTTGATTCCTCCTCGGTCTTTGTAAAACATTAGGTAGCAACATGTTTATTCGTGGTCTGAAAAGTCCCACTTCACAACTGACCCGCAACACAAAGCGATCGACCGTTCCTCGATCGTACAGGTCAGTCTTATTTATAAAGTGGTCATCGTCGAGTGGCGTAGTCCTCATAATTCTGAAAGGATCCATTACAGCGCACTCAAACAGTGAAGAGAAAAATTAAACAAAAAAAAACCACTTTACTCAAATATAATATATCTAATCGGAATATTTCCCTTTGATAAATGTGCTGCGCTCCAACTGTCGCGTGTCCTCTTTCTTCTTGCTGTAAAGCCATAGAGCCTATTTCATTGGCTGATGAAATGTCTTAAATAAAATACCACAAATCCACCACATACAGCAACATAATATAAAAAATATTGCTTGGGGCATCGGGTAACAGTCCAGTTTCTTTCTGCTGTGCAGGTCTTTTTTTGTGTGTGTGTGTGCCTGTGTGTGTGTGTGTGTGTGTGTGTGTGTCGTTGGCAAGATGCTAACCACTGAAGCATACTTGTCCAACTTCGAATCCAAACTTCTGGTTGCTGTTGCCAAAGTCTGCTGGAGCCACATCCATAATAGGGAGCAGCTCTGCTGAGGGGGAGTCAATGTCTAGGACAGTCCTTTCCTGACCTTTGCGGAACTGAAAGAGAAATATTAAAGCCATCATTAGAATTTACTTCACTTACTTCAATTAACTCGATCTTTCTGGGCTTAATCCCTATACGGCAACACAATTTATAAACGCATTAGTGTCATTAAGGCTAATTTCTATTTGTCCAGCCGGTCCGTTTCCCTGGCGTGTCCCAGCACTGACCTGGCATCCATCGTGCACTACATGGATGAAGGGGCTTTTGGCTTGTGTCACCTCCTCATAATTGCTGCCCCGGAAGCGAAGGGCGTGCTGGTATGAGCGGGATGTGCTGTCAAACCAGCCTGCCGAGTTCTGGCAGGTGTAGGTGAATCTCTGCTTGGCCGTGGCACTAAGTAGTTTCAGGAAGGTCAGTTGAACCACATGTACAGTGTTCCCATCCCTGTCACTGTAGGAAAACTGGACAAACACAGATACACAGATAGTAATGAGAAATATAATTTAAACTCATCTGAGCCTATATGTGTTTAAATCTATTTCCATCATAGAAGTTATACATCTTCTTGCTTGTGTTGATACTAAGTAAGGAAATGAGAACGCAATAAAATCCAAAGATTTTGTGTGAGAAAGTCAGTAAATTGCATTTGTGCTGGCAGCTCTGTGATTATCAGAGAGGGTCATGAGACCTCGGATCAAGTGCACATGAAAGGGCCAGTACTCCGAGCATGCAATGAGCCAGAGCTGCCAATGTCTTTTGCGTGAGTCATCTTGACTGCTGAAATCAACTGCTGTCAGCGCTCACATTGCACACGGAGCAAGGTTAATACCAAATTATGCGGTAAACAGATTTACAAATAAACACAAACATTCAATCGTGAGCATATGGATGGAGACACACGCATGCCTACGCATTTATTCAAACGCACCCGCACAAATGCTCACACCACTATCATGTGCATGAATATTATTCAAACACTCAATTACCATGAGTAATTTAGCTGAAAAAAGACTGACTGACTGGCATTTGGAGCCAGCTGAGATTAATGGTGGGAGGTTTGATGTTTTTTTTGTACCTGCTTGCCTTTCCTGTATTGGCTGTACCAGCTTCCTGGCTTCTCTTTGTTCCATGCTGCTAATTTCACCTTGGCACACAGTGGGAGAGAGGAAGGATGTTGAGTAAAATTTGAAATTTAAGGGATATATAGTGAGTGATTTGTGCTCTGATGCAATACAGTATGACAAGGTGAGCTTTGCAAAGGCTGACAGCATGAGAATGGAGACTTACCATTTCAATCCTCTTGTCAGGTTGGAGACAGGTATCTCCATCAGCTGTAAAGTTACAGTAGACCTTGATGGAGTCTCTGTTACAACCTTGGTTAGGATCTATCCAGTAGTCTCCTACAAATAGCACAAAGAGAAAAAAAACCCCATCAACATCAAGCTCTAGATATTGATATAATGAAAACATCTAGAATGACAACGTGTAGTTGAGATGATGCTAAGCTGCAATAAAAGTAAAAAGTGTGTATATCTGATCAGGATCCATCGTCTAACCATCTTTGTAGTCAGGTTGGACCATCATGAGCTCTTTGCAGGTGCGAGCAGGGCTCTCAAAGGTTCCTAGAGGCCGCCTCATGAGCTCTACTTCGGTTTTCATGGAGGACAGCGTGGCAAAAACTTCTTCCATTCCCTCAGAATCCTCCAGAGGCTGATCTCCCTGGAGGAACTCCTCCATATACAGATCCACGTCCTCCTCCCTGGATGGGGATGCACCTCCTGTCTGATCTGAGTGCCTTCTTCTCTTCCGCTTGCCCTCCCTGATAGGCAGGGGCTGTACCATTGTTGCAGGGGGTCCCTGGAGTTAGCACATGGAGGTGAGTAACAGGTGAAAAGGAAAGAAAGAGGATAAAACTGGCACTGAGAAGGCAATGTTGTGGATCATCGGAGGTACTCACTGGAGGTCCTGGGGGGCCAGCCGGGCCCGTGTCACCTCTGGTACCAACAACACCCTGGAAAACAGAACAAGACAAAACTTTGTGTCAATCATCTCTCACCTGGAGCCTGTCTCACGTCACTTCCCGGCTTTATCCAAGCAGATATGGCTGCTGCTTTATAGGATTATCCAGCTGTATGCATCAGCACTCTGTGGTCAAAGCCATGGCTCTTCAGACACACTATAGTGGTTTTTATAACATCACATACCAGAACTAAATCCTATTAAAAGGGCCCGATAGAAAAATCACACACAAGGCAAGTGTGGCTTTACAGCAGGCATTTAGATCCAAAGACATGCTGTAAACACAGTGGACCATTATGATTTTTCTCTCTTTCTGCAGCTTATGTTCCTAGCAGCTGCTAAAACAAGCTGAGGTGTGAGTACAGGAATAGCGATGTAGAAATAAGACAGTTTATTGGACTCACCATGTCTCCCTTAGATCCTTTCTCTCCAGTTGCACCCTAAGAGTAGACGTAGGGGTAAGTAAGCAGTAAAAACAGTCATAAAATATATTAAATCTTAAGAAACTTTAATCACCACAGTGTACACAGCAGATCTTAACTGGATACTAACACATTTGCTAATTAGTAGTATTATTAGAACATTACTTGTTCTAATGAGTAATATCAGGACTGTAGCTTGAATCCCTGAGATCCAAAATATCAAATGTTAATCTATAAATAATAAAATTTAATGAGTTTCTTTGATTAATCAATCAGCCATTTTGCACTACAGTTATAGAATATAGAGTGAAACTCTGTGATGCCTTTGAGCTTGTAGCAGATGTCACTTACTGACAGTCCAGGTGGGCCCGGTGTGCCAGTGGGACCAGGTAGACCAGACACACCCTAGATATAAGGACAGGTATGCCTTTTTAGTGAACTGATCTTCATTTGTGCCCGATGTAACTGTATCAGATTCATCGTATTGCAACCACACATACCCCATCTCCTTTAGGTCCTTGTGTACCCTGGTTCCCAGGCAGGCCTCTGTCTCCCTTCTCACCAGATTCTCCTGGAGGGCCAATAAGGCCAATTAACCCACCATGACCCTGCAGACATGAGACATGATTCATCATTTGTGTTTCTCAGGGCTTAGACAGGTGCCAAGTATTCTCTCTGTTGGGGGCTTAACACTCACCTTATCTCCCTTCAGTCCTGGGTCTCCTTTTAATCCTGGAAGTCCCGGTGGTCCCTGTTAACAATGTCAGATGCATTAGTTTGCTGACAAAAGTGCTTATAGATTCTTTATATAAAAAATGGTTTGATTGTGTTGGGTTTGAGTCCTGATTTATTATGTCAAAATGCCCTCAATTTATCATCTTCCTTTTAAGCTAAATATAAGGATCTTACTATTGGTCCTGGTGGTCCAGTCTGTCCTGATGGCCCATTTAACCCTTGCTCACCCTGGAGAATAAACATATGAATTACAGATCAGTTTATAGTATGTCAAAGCACACAAGCAGGACATCATGCTGTTTGATCATGCTGATGGTCCTTTAATAGTGGTGCTTCAACTCAACAGAGAGCATTCATAGTGACTTAATGTCATGCACATTTTGTATTGTGTACTGACCGCGGGACCTGGGATGCCTCGAAACCCTTCTGGACCAGGCCTCCCTGGCTGCCCTTGAGGTCCCACTGGGCCTGTCTTCCCCACTGGACCCTGGGTTCCTGCTGTCCCCTACAGAACAAAGGAGAGAGCCAGACATCATTGTATTTGGGGGAAATTAGATTAGAGCAGCTTAGTTAAAGGGCACCATACACAACCAACTCAGTGCCAGTCTTTATACTTACCTTGGCTCCCTTTAATCCTTGTTTCCCTTCTTTTCCTGCAGCACCTATATGACCCTGAGGTTGAGAAATGCAATGTTGCTAAGATGATGACTCAAACTATTTACATAGCAACATGAATACATATAGCTACAGAACATACACATGCATACAAATCCATAAAATCCATTAAGCTCACCCTCCGTCCAGGAGGTCCTGAAGGACCTGGCTCTCCAGAGGCTCCTGGTGGTCCCTGCAGATAACAGAAAAGCAAATAAAGTTAAAACAGAAACACTTTTCAAAAAAAAAAACTGAAAAGAAAGCTGAGTCATGGTGATGAAGGCAAAGACTTCAGCTAAGCACACTAGAGCTACTGTTGTTGTCAACGTTTGCAGTCATGACTTCTCTTTTTTTAAATAGAATAAAAACACTACTCACTGCTTTGCCAGGTTCTCCATTGTCTCCTTTAGGTCCTGGTTCACCATCTATTCCCTGGATGAAAAAATATCACGTAGGAGAAATGATTCAAAAATACATTAAAGACAAGTTAATGATAAAACACAATAAACAACCAAACAATAATACTCACATTGACACCAGGTTCTCCAGCGGGTCCTGAATCTCCTGGGAATCCAATAGGTCCCTATGGACACAAAGAATGATTTAGAGACCGTTGTATGCATGACATTAACAACTGACAGCCAAAGCAAGTAAAAGTCACTGATCCACATAGACGCACAAGGTTGCCTTTAGATCCATCGTCCCCTGGTGTTCCTCTGGGTCCTGGGGGTCCAGCTGTACCAGGAGGTCCAGAATCGCCCTTTTCCCCCACATCGCCTTTAGCACCCTGAGACACCAGCAAATGAAATGACCGTCATTGAAAAGGGCGATAAGAGAAAGCAAAGAAAGAATGAGGTTGAGTAAGAAAGGGAGGAGAGATGGAGGCAATGTGACTCACAGCAATGCCTGACTCTCCAACTAGTCCAGGGTCTCCAGCTTCTCCATCCTCACCCTAGAGGAGAGGGAACATGTGGCAAGATAAAAACACACACACACACAAACAAACAAACACTGGCACACATTGTGTAGTTGCCTATGGGAAATGCTGACCTTCTCTCCAACAAGTCCGGGCTGACCAACTCCACCAGGCATTCCAGGTGGGCCCTGTGACAGGAGGAAAGAGCAGTTTGAACTAATACATCATAAAACAAGGGCGGGTTTGAAATATTCATTTGATATTTGAGAATCGAGTTCTTGGTGCAGTGTTTTTTTTTTTTTGTTTTGTTTTTTGTTTTTTGTTATTGTTTGTTTGTCAGCAGTTCTGTTCACAGAATGCTGAAACTGAAACAGAATGATAACACAAAGGAAAAATATAGAGTGACAGGTTTGCTATGTGGATATTGTCTGAGTCGCAGTTAGGTGGAGGCTATTTATCCTCTCTGTTTGATTTGTGCGTGTGCGTGCATGTGTGCGTGTGTGTGTGTGTGTGCATGTGTGTGTGAGACAAACCCAGTAAAAGCATGTGTTTGGTAGAGTGCACAAACACGAGAGCTGAGTACAGTGCAGCCATGCACTACTACTGAACCCTCGCTGTCAACAGCTTTCCTCACATGCAATCCCACCCATTTCCCTCTTTTCCACTATTCCTTTATCAATCCTTTTAGGGATCCCACCATCTCTGCACCGCTGTATCTCCATGTGTCCTGTGATGGGGCACTAGCGTCGCTCACACAGCTTTCTGCAGTTCGCTACTGAATAATTGACCAGCGTGAGAGGCTGTAGAGAGACAGCCATTACTAGAGGTAAATATAACTGCCTCACAGGGATGATAATCTAATACTTCTTAATGATTCATAGAGCTGTAAATATAACTCTCTCCCAGGGATTATATCCTAATACTGTTTAATAATTCAAGTTTCAAAAGCAGTGGAGTTTCTGTGGCACGAAAAGACTGTACTGTACAATACTGTATGTCGAGACGAGCGGCTGGAAAATATAAAGCATCTGTGGTGTGTAAGAAAAATCTGTTGTTCACTTGAACTTTAGATAACACTGTATATTGAATTAATTTAAAAGCACCATCATGTTTTCTTTATGACTCATATCGCAATTACCATAAATAAAAATACTTTAATATTGGCAGTTTGTTTTCACAACTGCATTTGTTAAAGTCAGATTATTACAATATCAAAAAAAAAACAAAAAAACAAACAAACAAAAAAAACACCATGATTTTCAAAAAGAACAAATCCAGATAAAAGAATAAAGAATAATTTCATTTTAAAATTGAAACAAAACAAAACCAAAATTCACAGACGAATTATTAATACGTGTGCACATTCATAAATTATTGGGAGGTCCTTTATAATATTTGGTAAAGCGGATTATGCGCTGATTAGTATTTCCAAATTAAATAGACCATGCTGGAGAATTTATTGTTTCAACTAGTTAGTAACACTGATTGTTTTGCAATCTGTGCATGTTTCATTGCAATCGTTTTGCTTGGAATATTCACTGGAGTAAGAATTTTACAAGTGGGTTAGGAAGATGCATATGACAGCATGTTGATATAAATGGCAAAAATAAAGGCTGAATTGTGCCCCATTGGGAAATTCTCCTTATATTTACAATAGACCTTATGACCTGTATGTGTATCTTGTAAACCCAAGACCAAGTAAACTTTACTCCTTCCACTGTGAGATTGTCTATTAGGTATTATATTACGATAATACCTAATAGACGGTGTCACATCTTGATTCAAATTTGTGAAAAAAAAACATGGGCAAAAGGAATCACTCTGCACTTTACCTCTCCACCAATGGGCCCCTGAGAGCCTCGTGGGCCATGCTGTCCTGGAGGCCCCTGTGGAGAGAGAGAGAAATAAAATGTTTTCATTAGAATCTCACTGCAGAAAATAAAGATATACTGCATCGATAAAACACACGCAGAAAAAAAAAAAACTGAATGTGAATCTGATCTTGGCTGGTGCCTCCTGAATTAAATGAGTTAGAAGTCAGCTCATGGTGGATTGCTTATGCAGTGGCCCTAGTATCTATGATCATTATTGTAGAGACATGATGAAGACGTCCAGGCAGGTCATTACCCTCAATATGACACAGGCTCTGATTTTTCTCACTTTTACCACCCCCTCTCCCTCTCTCTCTTTCTCTCTCTTATTCTCTGATTAATAAGAAACCTCTTGTCTGTGATGTGCGACACCACGTTCTCTCAGCCACACTGACAGCATGTGATTTGACTGTTCGGTGCAGCTCGAGAGAACGCCGAGCAATTAATCCCTAACTGCGCTCTGTGTTTCAGTTGAGTAGATGTTGAGCTGTACTCTGAATCACTCTGAAGTCTTTGAGGGAGCCTTGAGTTGTAAAGACACCGAGACAGAAATACAGACAATCTGCCCAGAGAGAGAGAGACTGTGTGGGACTAGAGGAAACACATATCCTTCTGGCGGAGAGATACTTGAGCATTAGAGGGAAGAATTCTGTGATCCGCAACACTTACACATGAATGAAACTTCCCCAGTGAGTCCTCAGCATCTTTCCTCACCCCCACCACCCTTATTTTTTCTCTCTCTTTCTCTCTTTTGTTTTTGGTTCCATTTTGATGCGTTCCCTCCCTAATCTGGCTGTGGAGAAGTGGGTCTATAGAGGATCTTGTTGAGCGTATGTTCATGGTTGACAGCATTTTGAGATGACTGTCACAAAGAGGGATGCTCATTAGACAGCCAAGGCTGAGGCTAATCTGATTAGCAGCTGTCACACCGTCTTCCTGTTCACAATAAGAGTCCCGCCTCTTCCTTCCTTCCTTCCTTCCTTCCTTCCACTCCATTGCTCCACTGCCTCCTTTCTGTCACTTTCTCTCTTTCTTGCACATAAAATCATGGTTTATTTTGTTATTCACACTCATCCTTGGAGATTCATCACAGCTAACCATCATTATTGTGGGTCTCATTTCCTAAGATAACCAAAAGACATGACCAATGCCAGCAGACACGGCGATACGAGAAAAAGAAATTTAGTGAGCAGACTCAACTGCATTTATAACCTTTAGCCAAGGCTGTTACAATGGAAACAAACAGCTCATTTAGTCTGGTAGTAGAGTTGCCAATTTAAATTAATCTCAGATTTAGTGTGGGTCTCTCACGTTAGAATACTCTAAGTGCAAAATAATCGGTCTAACGCCTCTTTGTACATCCATTCTGGGGTCTAAACAATTTCAAGACTAATCAAGGGCCAGAGCAAACTGTGTCCCAGTCAAACGCTGAGCCTGTAGCAGTGGTAGAGAGGAGCGTGGTAATGATTATTGACAGAGGAAAAGCTTGGTTCACAAGTTTGACACACCGCGGCAGCATCAGCACAGCTGGCGCTAAGGAACTAAATAGGTGGCACTAATTAATGTTTAACGAGCTATGCTGGGTTGTTTGTGTACCAGCTATAGTTCATAGCCTGCTGATACCTTAAACCTTCTCTATACTGTGCTTACAATAATCTGGAAGAAGAGCTATGTCGGAAGAAGTCTGCTCATTTACATTTTTTACACACATTTTTGTCTAAAATGAGGTATTCAAAAATCACATTTTCTTATCCTAAGAGATAATAAATAATGAGGCATGAAATTCCTTTTACTGCTCAATAGCAACCTATAGCATTCATCATAGCATTAGCTCTGTTATTTGGACTGCATTATCATAATTACACTTGTAATAAAACATCTGCTCTTCTCATGAGGTATCAAGGTATCATGAGGTATTGACAACACTGGCCCTGGGTAGTTATTTCAGCTCATGTCTTCCTAAAAATAAAATAATGCTTAATAATGTAATAATGTTTCCTAACCATAGACAGAAATGTAAATTTACATTATATGTGTTTGTCTACTACACTATGCATAAATGTTTGATACTAAAAAAAACAACAACAAAAAATCAATCAATTTGCCTTTAATACTGGAGAGTGGAAAAACATGTTGTATGTGCTGAGATTGCAGTGCAGGACTCACCATTGAGCCAACATGTCCACTCTCGCCTTTCTCCCCTGGTGGACCTGGCATTCCCTATAAATGCAGATATGGTAAGCAATGCAGTCTCAGGCATGAAATCAGTAGAAATATAAAGGGATGAGTTTGGAGATGCAGTCAGTCTTGAAATTTATATTGGTCCTTACCTGTAGGCCAGAAGGTCCAGATGCCCCCTTAAAGCCCCTGTGTCCTTCATCTCCTTTTGCCCCATTCATGCCTTGCTGTCCACGGGGACCTGGCTCACCATCTGTACCCTGACACATACGCAGACAGGTCCTCGCTGTTAACACTGCACCAACCAAACAAAACTTATCATATCCTGATATGCATTTATATGATGCATTCTGAGTTAAAGCAACATACTGTCAATCCTGGCTGGCCTATGGGTCCTTGACGTCCCACAGGTCCTGGGGGTCCCTTAGAAATGTAAATGACAGTTAAATACACTTTCACTGAAGGAAGGACATGTTTAAAGCCATCTGTTATTACACTAGAGGATGCACTGTGCAGACAGTTTCAGTTACAATTACAATGGATTACCCCAAACCAATTATAAGCCAATTTGTCCTCTGCCTCCTGGTGATGCAAGGTAATGATGTGACATTGGGACTGTACACTTAAAATTCATACTCACTCCTTCTCCTCTGTCTCCTTTGCTGCCCTTCTGGCCTTGTCCTCCTATCTCTCCCTATGGAGACAGATGCACACATGTGAAGACACATACAAACAACTGAGTCCAAAAGCACCTAACAGCAGTGCTGCAGTCCCTGCTAGCTGTCCAGTGTAACTACCTTGTCCCCGTCCTCTCCTGGAGGCCCAGAAGGTCCTGCAGCCCCTGGCAGCCCTGCAGGTCCTTGTTCCCCGTCATGCCCAGCCGGCCCCACGTGTCCCTTCTCTCCCTTGGGAACAGATAGGATAACAGCACAAATGTAGCAAACGCTACAATACGTATTATTCTCATATAGCAGTATGACACATTGAGTAATGTGTCATACCAGGAAGGAAATTCACACCCAACAAAGCAGACTTGATCACAGTCATATATTTTCTCTCCTTTTTTTCGCTCTGTTTTGCTCTCTGTCTGCTTTAGATCTCTTGCTCTCTGTTTCATAATGACACATTCCCAGGTGAGAGCACATGTTGTTTATTACACAGTGTTGGGAGGTGTTGGTACAGTGTGTGTTAGATAGACACTCTAGCCTAAGAAATAAAATTAGAAATGTTGCAGATCTTACTGGCTCGCCTTTCTCTCCCATCGGCCCAGCAGGGCCCACGCCGCCGGGCCGTCCTGGCTGGCCAATAGCACCAGCTGGCCCAGCAGGTCCCCTCTCTCCAGTGGCACCCTGGAAATAGGAAGAGATAGAGAGCTGAGTTGGGCATGTCACATAATTCATTCTTTGATTTAGTGCGGCGGCCATGAACGCTGATCACCATGGAAACAGCCTCCTGCTTCATATGCCCTAGCATTCTATATACCATAGAAGATGAACAGAGACGAAGGGATGACATGGGGTATAATTTAACAAAATCAGACTTACAGTAGATCCGGCAAGACCAGGCAGGCCCTCTCCTCCCTTCAGCCCGGCAGGACCCTGGAGAGACACAAGTATATACAGCCTTCATATTCAAGCAACATCTGCAACCATTATAATAATTACAGTACATTATCAGTACATTACAGTTTACAATTGCTTTGGTTAAATTTTTATCTATTTGCAAAAGTCATGAAACCTTGTGATGGCTGTTTAAAATACATTATTTAAATAGAAGCTGCAAATTTTGGGAGAATCTGATGCTAACAGCGAGTGAGAGTGTGTATATGAGATGTAAGGAATTTTGCATCACCATTGCACCAGGGGTCCCTCTGCTCCCTCTGAACCCTTGAAGCCCAGCAGGACCACTCTTCCCTGGGGATCCTGCGGGACCTGGGTCTCCCTGGAACCACACAAACACACACATTTGATTTTATATGAAGCAAGTAGGCAGCAGACAGCAGGCCCTTATATAGTTATAAATCACACCAACCAACAAGTCACACCGAGAAGGAACATTCATCTTTTATGAGTCATAATACACTCAACTCTGTGGGGTTTCCTCTGTTATTTATTAGCAAATTAGAGGATAGGATGATACCCAGGGCATACGATATTCAAGCAGTGCTGAGAGAGTCCTTGGGCTCTATTTAATGTAACAGTAATAAAGTGATGCTGGTAAGTGATTATTATCCTGACATTATGATGAAAACTCACCTTGGCACCCTCCTTTCCAGCAACTCCTGGTAAACCATGTTCACCCGGTGGTCCAGGTGAACCTGGATGGCCTCTATCTCCAGTTGGACCTGTCTCACCAGATTTGCCCTGAAAGCAGCCGAAGTACAGAACACTTTCAAGCTATCTGATTACTTCCTGTTTAAATAACGTAAGTTTAAAAAAAAAAGCCTGTTATCTGAAATAATAAATGGGCTCTTACCTGTGGTCCGACAACACCTGGGGGCCCAGGGGGTCCGTTCTTCCCTTGGAAGCCCTGACAAATAACAATTTATTCTGGTGACTCTCAGTAAAAAGTTGAAACAGAGGCAGTAGGATGCACGGATGCTGTTAACTGAGGACTGCAGACAGGGCACAATGTTTTCTTCTAAATTTAATATCGTCTTTTCAACTTTTCACTCTGACAAGAACTTCAGTAATTCAGGGCTGAAGTCACAACTTTTGACTTGCTGTGTTGACACATACAGTAGATCAACTCTCTCTGTGAAGTTATTGCTTTGGTGTGCAGTGTGCACCTCATAGGGGGAAAATGCTATACACCCAATGCTGTATGTATCTTTTTTCAGATTAATGGTGACTCACTGGTTCTCCTCTCTGCCCTGGATGACCTGGTATTCCATCTTTTCCAGCTGGACCCTGAAAACGAAGCATTTACTCTCATCATTTTAATGAACTAAACATGACGTAAGAAGAAGTAACATTAAATCAGAGACACTACACAGTGCATCTTGGCCCACTCACATTAGGCCCTTTAGGTCCCGGTTCACCATATCTTCCCTCTGGACCTCGGGGGCCCTAGAAAATAATAACGCAGAGTGTCAAAACGCAGACTCAAATCCCAGGTCTTTTTTAGCGCTATGGTCCTATTTAGATACTGTATGCTATTATCCAAGAGTGTAAAGATTACCGATTCTCCATTGGATCCTTGAGGACCATCTTGTCCAGCAGAACCCTACGAGGTGAACAAGACAGACGCAAAAAATACAATCACTGTACAAAAAACAAATCATAAGCCACTAAGACATTTCTAGTTTTCTTCCTCCCAGCAAATCTTTAGCGTTCCCAAGATGGTCTTTGTGGGTGAGAGTGTAAACTGAAGCATCCTCTGCCAGACAGTAACGTCTCATTGCACCAGATGGCCTGTCATCTAGAAGTGAATAGCGACAACCAGTTGCAACTTGGTTGGTGCATTCATCCATACTTTATGAGGTAGGTGTTTACATGTGTGTAACGTGCGCGTGTCTTCGTTTATGTCAGGGGGTGTGTTTGTGTGTGTGTGTGTGTGTCAGCCTAAGCTCACCTTTTCTCCAGGCTTTCCAGTGGGTCCCCCTGCTCCTCTTTCCCCTCGGACTCCCTGTTGGAAAACAAACAATCTGATTAGCGCATGCATAATGAATCTAAAGGTGGAGGATAAACTGCTGGTAATGTGAAAAAAAAACTGTGCCTCACTCCCACAACTTGTGGTAAAGTAATGGTGTTATTATTAGTAGAGCAGCTTTAAACAATAAAAAACACTCTGTACTCACATTAGGACCTCTTTGGCCTCCAGGCCCTGGCTGACCAGCTGGGCCCTGCATTAAGACAGTTATTTATCAGTCATTTATTTCACAGTTCCTGCATACTGTAGCAACGTTTATATACTCGAAAATGAAGTCAGAATGGGACGTGGATTAAATGTCAGTTCAGTCCTCACCCTTCGTCCTTTCTCCCCTAAGACTCCTGCCGCACCAGGGAAGCCAATTGATCCCTGGAGAGACATGTAGAGGTTAATCAGCCTCAGCCTTCCATTCATCACACATCAACCCCCAATGACTCATTAATGTATAATTAACTACTGTATCAAATTAAAGCAAATCTAATCCATGAGCCCAACACAGCCTTAAATACATCATTCATCAACGTGTAATGAATTGATGTCACTAATGAACTATTAATAAAATAGCCTTTTTTTTTCTTTTTTTTTTTTTTAATAAACCATTTATCATCCTTTATTTTTAATCAGAGAGGAAACAGTCCAGCCAGACACACATCTTGCTGGTTAAAGCTCTGATAAAGAAACCAGAGGACACATTAACTGATCATTATAGCTCATCAATGCTCAATCACCTTAGATCCTTGTCGTCCTGGGTATCCTGGCAATCCAGGCACACCAAGTTTACCCTGAATAAGAGGGGAGGAGGAAACAACCGGGAGAAATATTAAAAAAGAAAATGCATGAATGCATGAAAACCACTTAATCAAGATTTGTATGACATGATGCTGACTATGCATGTACCAATACAGCAGGGCATCTCTAATGTGTAGCGATGACAGAAAGATTAAATGCTTCAACATGCACATTGGTCTGATGGCAGTTTGGCCTTAGGAGTAGGCTGTAATCAGATGTAATAAATGTAAGGAGATTAAATTCCATACGTTCAGTGATTTTCAGACACTCGTTTAATTTGAAAGTTTTGTCAAAACTGAAAATGGAGAGCTAGAGAAATTGAACTGTAACACATAGCATTATAATGTAGCGCAATGCATGTACGCAGCTTTAGATTTTCTTATAATATGCCACCTTATGTCTAGGCTCTATAATCTTTTTATAATTTATGCACCTTCTCGCCAGCGATCCCAAGACCTCCTTGATCTCCTAGGGGTCCTGCTTGGCCCTTCAGCCCCTCTGGACCATCCTCTCCACGAGCACCTGGAATCCCGTTATCACCCTAAAGTCAAGAATTAGAGTAAAGGAGAAGTGACAATTTTATCTCCGCTCCAATAGAGAATAACTGAGAGAAAATGATAATGAGTTTTGTGATCTGAGGGAGTGCTTACCCTGTCTCCCTTGATGCCCATGTCACCTTTGAACCCGGGGAAGCCATCTTCTCCCTGAGATATGTAGAGGAGAGGTGATATGTATGATAAAAAGCTCCACTGTGATGCGTCACTATCTTTACTCACAATCCGTAATTTGCAATGACAAGCAATAAAATAACCTCACTTTATCAAACATGATAGAAAATGTGTTTTGCGCACCTTCTCTCCTTTGCTCCCCTTTAGCCCTCTAATGCCATCTGCTCCCTGTAAAAAAAGATGAGAGTCTAACATCACGGACACCTCTGGACGTCACATAGAAAAACTGTTCGTTGTCTGTATTTCCAGAAATACCCATCTTAAAACACTGAACTGATTTAAGTGCATTGATATTCTCTTGACCTAACATTGCTCTGGTACTGAGCAGTTATTGACCTTTTATTCATTTTATACTAATGATTGCCAACAAGGTCAGGCTTCCCCGAAAGGATGTTGAGCCAAACTACCAGGTAAAACACCAGATGTGGGAATGTGAAAAAAAAAAGCAGAATACCATTTTATGACAACTTTACTTTTATTTCTCAATTTCAAAAGCACAAAATTGACTGATACACACCAATCATACACACAGTTCTGCTCTATCTGACTCTGACATTTCTCATGTCCATCAAATGTTCCTCACTCTGCTGTCAGCAGGCCCCTTGAGAACAGAGGTGCTTTCACTCCACCTGTCACCTGTCAGTTATAGACTCAAACAGCTGGTCCATCACAGGTAGACAACACACGCAGAATGAAATGTTTGAGGAAATGAATATCTCAGTGGACATTATACCTGACATCACAATGCATTTTGTCTCACCTTGACTCCACGGGTCCCTGGATACCCAACAGGCCCCTGAGGACCTTGTAAACCCTGCATGAAAAAAAAACAAAACAAAAGTATTCTTCAGTCTTAGCAAGCAGCAGCCAGTTTTCTGAATAGGTATAAATGAATATTGCACGCAGTCACTGTGTCCTATCTTTTATTGCCAATAAGCATTTTCAAACAGTAATAGTGGATGATGCTGATGAGTGCATGCGGCTGACTATAATGGGCTAATGTTCTTGTACAATAAGGATGATGACATCGTAGGGGCACCGTGATGATTACAATGATGAGAGTGAGCATTTCTGTAGCCTAATGTGAGTGAGTGGAATAGATGGAAAGAAAAGCGCATGATGTTGCACGTTTAATATCATGCTGTTACACTACAGCACACAAGCCTGAAATACACAGTTACCCACTTGCATGCCTTTCTCTCCTGGGGGGCCTTCTCTTCCTGGGTGACCCTGAAGCAGGAAAACAGGAATCAGATTGACTTTGCACTGCTGCAAATACATCATTATTGTATCACTGCTTGATGAAAATCTCTGAATGTAACCATCCAAGAAAAAAAAAAAAAGAGGAAAACTCAGTGTCACTGAGAATGAAGCACCATATAAATACCATTGTGTGTCACAAAGCTTTGCAGAACAGTAAAAGGAGCATTAAGTGCACTCATTCATCTGTGTCTGACTGCATTTTAAAATTAATTCTTAGAGATGAGAAAAGCAGATATTTTTTTTTTATTCTTTACTGCTTCAGGACACTTTTAGAAATGACAAAATGTGTAGGCTGGTGATTTTATTCTCTTGGCTTCTTTTAAGATTTGGATGTATAGCATCTGTGTACACATAAATGTGTATAAAGTACCAGTCAAAAAGTTTGGGCACATTTTCCTATTCAAGTGAAAGGACAGATGTTTCCAGACAACATAGCAACTCTACATACGCAGCTATTGTTTATATATCATTATAGGGTGACAATTTAAAATGTCTGTGCTGCTGTGCTGGAGGTACAGCATCCCATAGCGGCTGCTCATCTAGTTCTAGTCCTCTTTGGATAATTTATAAAGATATTCTGTAAAAAAAAAAAAAAAAAGAAGAAGAAAAAGGACTCCCTGTGCCAAAATCTGTTGTCTGAATACAGTGAAAAATGTCCTTCACATTTTGTCACCTGAGTAGCAGCAATGCACTCCATCTGTGTATACATATAGACTGTATGTGCATGCTTATGTGTTTTTTGTGTGTACTTACAGGAGGGCCATCAATGCCTGACAGTCCTTGCATGCCTTGTTTCCCCTGAGGACCCTGCATAGGACAGACAGAGTCATGAATGGTGCTGTGCTTCAGGTACATCTCAACTCATCCCTAAGAGACCACATTTTCCACTTTGCTGCTCCTCAACCAAACATACTGTAATTATGGCTAAGTCTATTTTTTATTCATTTTATTAGCCTGGCCTCATGATGTACACTATGCAAGGCCATCCCTAGTGTCTGTTATGCCTGCGTGTGTTTCTTTGGTATTGATTTCCTGTCTAACTCTGTCTTGTCTGAATGGGAGCCAGAAGTGGCTGGGTTGTACTGTCCTGCACAGTCAGCCTCCTCTGGGTATGTGATGACAGGGGTCACAAGGTCACAGATTTAATTCTCAAATTAAAAGAAAGGACATGCTACTTACCTTCTCTCCTGGCAATCCAATGGGACCCTGAGGACCAGACAAACCCTGCACCAGAACAAAGCATTAATCAGGTTAAGTGTCACAAGACTAGGAGAAGGTTGGGGGGTTGAGGTTTTGCTTGTCTGTGTGTACACGTGTATGCGGCATGTGTGTGTGTTGATGTCTTTGTGCGAGCTGGGGTTTGGATGTGTTGTCGACATGCTTCATAACAGTAATGTCTTTGATAGCATTTTGTTGCAGTGGAATGAAAACTTTATATTTCAGAACAGGACAGTTTTTATGCGGGTACAGGTACCTGTGCTCCTGGATTTCCCTGTTGACCTGGGGGCCCTATTTCTCCAGATGGACCCTGAGAACAAGTAACACTAGTGGTCACACAAACTTTATCTACACATGATCATCATCACATGACTAGTAAACAGGTTCATTAGAAGGGCACACTAAGCGCTTGTGAGTGATGTTTCTGTAGCTGACATCACACCATTATCATATGTCTGTATCTTTTACATACATTATAGTCAGAAGTGATATATAATGGTAGTTGTGGGGATGATGTATGAAGGTAGAAGCACTGACCAAGTTGCCCTTTGACCCTTGTACTCCATCAGTTCCTTGGATACCCTGACAAAAATGCATTCACGCAAACATGTTAGAAATGTCAAACTTTGACCAAAAAGAGAGACACAGTTCAATAGCTTGTTTATCTTAACGATTCCATGCACTAGAGGACCTTTTATAGAGCTGAAAAGACTAAATAGCTGAGATCTTGTAATCAAGGTAATGTTGACTTACCGGTTGGCCAGGTGCGCCAGGTGGTCCCCTTGGCCCAACAAGACCCCGAGAACCCTGGAGACAAAACACAGCAAATAGTCAGCAGCTAACCTGCATTCATTATGAGACGGAGTGAGTGTGGAATGCTAAATCATAAATCCGAACTAAGAGGAGAGACAGAGTGAAAAACAGGGAGCGAAAAGTAATATATGTGTGTCTGTGTGCGCATACACACGCATATCTGTTTTTGTATTTGATAGCCACAGAGGCTGTGCTAGCCTAGTGTTTGTGCGAGTGTGTTTGTGTGCTACGTTTTTTTTTTGTCAGCCTCCCTCTTTGTAGGCTGGCCAAGCCACCTGTTCCAAAGCCACATCTGTGATCTCCTGGGAAGTGATTGATATGGAAATATAATCATTCAGGCCAGGATTTTATCTCTTCCCACTCCGACTTTCTCTCTTTCCTCTCTCCATCTCTCTTATCACGTTCACCGCCAACCAAATTTCTATCTCGCATTTGTCTCTTGCGGTCTCCCTTTTCCCGTCACTTCCTCTCTCTCTCTCATTAAATCAGCCAACTCCTCTCCTTTCCTGTGTCTTTGTAGTTTAACACAGCTCTCCTTAACATGTCTTATGGCACTCTATTTCCTCCTGCACTGGGTGATCCATTTGGAGGGACAGAACCCTGCTGAGCCCAAACCTCACCTACTGTGAGAAAGATAGAGTGTGAGTCATAACCAATCAACCAGTGTTCACTGCAGAGATACACTGAGAAAATGACAGCGTCTTCACCAGAGCTCTTAAAATCTTTGCGGCCTCACATTGATACAAAGATTGAAAGTTACTTTGCAGGTGGAATCTTTTTGACAGAACCTGAATATACTAGCATGCAATGCTACTGTATATTTTTATGTTTAAGCTGCACACCCTTCTGTGACTTTCTTAATGCAAGGGTAACGTTGCATTAATAGCTTTTTACAGTTATATTCTACTGTACTGTGATTCAATTATGTTTGTATATGTACAGTAAGAGCGATAGATTTTGTATTTGTGTAAGTCCTTCTGCAAGATTCTGACTATAATTTCTGCTGTAAATGCAATCGAATGATGTTATAAAATCCCCTCAGGATTTATTGTGGAAATATAGAGACATATCTTACATGAACTAAAGGTGCTCTTTGATGTCTGTATCTCTGTGTGTTTGCGTGAGCTTACTGTGCATGTATAGGTTTGTGTGTGTGTGTGTATATGTGTGTGTGTGCGTGTGTTTAAGAGAGAATGACAGAGAGGGAACATTACTCACAGGTTCACCAGGTTGCCCTCTTGGCCCCACAGGTCCATCAGATCCCTAAAATAACAAAGAAGGAAACAGATTCTGCACATAAATCTTATGCACCTCTCTAAGTCAGCCTCAGGCGTGGATACATTTGTATCCCCATAGACATAATCTGTAAAAATAGCTCATTAAAGAAATTCACTGCCTGACAGATAGGGCTCAACTATCTTTGAGCAAAGATTAATAGACTGCTCTCTCAAACTTCATCCACCCGCCGGCATGAATTGATACCATCTTGACAGAGCTTCTATCCTTCATATTTTCAATACTGTGTCAGGGATGCATTGCATTGCTTTCATGTCATTTGCCGCCCTTGATACTAAATGAGCTCAGTCCAGCATAGCAAAATTAAACATTCAGCAGTTAATTTCAGTAAAGCCTGCTTTGATCTGTGGTGCTTTGCCATCTAAATGGTCTGCAGAATTGATTCATTAATCTGGAAAAGATTTCCCTTTTAACACATTGCACGAATTGAAAAAAACAAGCTTGCAGGACGCGTTTTTTAAATTTGTTTTGAGTATTTTTTGAAAAGCACTGTGCACTCACCTTTTCTCCTGGTTCTCCAACAGGACCATGAGGACCAGGCTTTCCTCTGTCCCCCTATAAGATAAAAGCATTATCCACAAGCCTCGAAATATTTAAGACCCTTTATAGCTGAGGAGCTCGAGCAGATGTTTTTTTAGTGTACACTATCATCACAGAAATCATCGCTATTATCATGATCATAATATGCAAATAAACATACCCATATGTGGGGGGTATTCATGCTTTATGTGGTATTGCAGTGTTAGTGTCTGAATGACTAAATAAATACAGTGACAATGTCAAGTTACCAAATCTAACTCACTCTGTGTCCCTTGTTTCCTGGGAGACCTGGCAGGCCGTCAAAACCCCTGTCACCCTGAGAAGTAATAAAGAAGCAAGTGCATTAAACCCTGAAACACACACACACACACATACAGTAATGTGTAAACATTAGCAGAATTGTACAGAAAGTCTCCCCTGGCAGAGCCTCCCATCTGCTCTTAGTGTGTATCGGGGAGAGGGAGCTTTCAGATTAGCTCTAGGTCTGCTAAAATGCTGCTTTGACTGATAAAGACTCTGCTGTTCTGTCAGACCCAGCATCAGGGGAGCCTGATTTATTTACTAAGCTCTTCCTGCAGCTGTTAGGTATTGAGTTGCCTCATTGTCAATACATATAATAAGCTGTGGGCTGCTGGATACCTAAAGGCTTACACTTGCAAGTGGAGATTTAGAGGGTAGTTTGTTATCATTCAAGACCTTGCTGCATAAACACGTGTGGGATCATTGTGTTGTGTGCACTGAATTGAGGGAAACTTAATACCAAACATCAGTAATATGGTCTGACAACTGGCAATGTAGTATTCACACAAATATCAACCTAGTATCCAGTATGCAGAAAGGACATTAATCCCTTGCTGGAACAAATATTCTCCAGGTTCTTGGTGCAGCTCAATTAGATTAGATTATCACTACTGCAATGCAGTGCAGTGACATCCCAATCTTACCTTCGAGCCTGTTTCACCTGGAGCGCCACGACCTCCATCCACTCCTGCATGCCCCTAACAGATACACAGTTCAGTTAGAATAAGGTTCTGCTTTACAGTGAACCAAGTACAGTATGGTTTTAACATGAGATGCAGGGGTTCCCAGTGAGAAATGCTCATGATATCTCACCCTCTTTCCTGGTTTTCCATTAATTCCTGGAGGTCCTGGCAATCCACGTGATCCCTATATGAGGAAGGAGAGCAAGATAAATGAAAAATAGTGTAAAGGGGAAGACAAGAGGACAAAAGGAAATCAATAGTGTGACAAAGGAAAAAGAGCAGTATGATGGAAGCTAGTAGTGAAGTAAATATAATGTCTGATCTTACAGCAGGGCCAGTGATTCCACTGTCTCCTTTGAGCCCAGTGGGGCCTGGAACACCCTGCAAAATAAAAAAAACAAAAGGTTATTAAAGCATGACAAGATGCACAGGGGCAATTCAAAACCTTCCCTCAAATTTAACACCAAAGAAACAAAATATAATTGAGCAAAACAACAAATCACATTA
Organism: Pampus argenteus; assembly: GCA_036937835.1. NCBI lineage: Eukaryota > Metazoa > Chordata > Actinopteri > Scombriformes > Stromateidae > Pampus > Pampus argenteus. The sequence goes on from CM072878.1 coordinate 14,789,950, forward strand.
AACCTTTTTGGCAGCCCTACAGAGATTTCTTTCATAATTCCACAAGCAATTTGAACACACTGAGCATGCAGAATGTCGGGGTTAGGATGAGGAGGGAGCAGAAGTTGAACATAATGGTTGCAGAAGCCCTTTAGATACAATGCAAATTTGGTGCCTTACCAATGGGCCCGGTCGCCCTGTAAGACCCATCGAACCTGGAGGTCCCTTCAGTGACAACTGGAAGAAAAATACAACTGTATGGTTTATGTACGCTGTAAAAGGGACTTTTAATATGCAATGAATTGCTCTTCATATATTGTAAAATCTTGTCACTGATGCTATAATATGGTATTATGACCACAAAGCACAAGTTTACCTGGGTCTGTTGCAGGATAGCTTGTGCTTGTGCCTCCTGGGGAGACACCACTGGTCCCTTCTGGGAATCACCTCCATACTGGAACTGGAGGCAATGAAAAGGTTGAGTCAGATCCCACTGCAGGATTCCTCAAATGTAAATGAAGTTCAATCAAATAGCCCCCCCTTGTGGTCGTGCCACTACACCGCATTGTTAAAAGGTGTGCTCTGCGTGTGTTTGTATGTATGTGTAAGGTATGTGTTGGTGTGTTTTAAAATCTTACAGGTAGCATCAACAGGGTTCCTGGAGGGCCTGGAAGCCCATCGACCCCAGCAAGACCAGGACGTCCTGGAGGACCCTTAAAAGAGACAACAGGAAAAGGGATAAACATCTGATACTGTGAGTGTAGTGCGTGTGTGTGTGTCTGTGAGAGAGAGAGAGAGACAGAGACAGAGAGAGAGAGGGGGGGGGAGAGGGTCTAAACAAGGGAAAAAACATCCCTGCAATCTAATCACTGTAAAAACAACCTTTGTTCCATTTTCACAGCAAATGTCTTATACACTACTTTATCTTCTGTTTACAGTCTCAATATTCATCTTACCAACTCATTTAGTGCCGCATTGAGTCATAAAGATTGTTGTTAAACTATTCTAACTCGTATTCAAATTGATTGAATTAAAATACGACATTGCTCGTGGTACTGCCTTCTGTCTAATAAATGACTATGAAGCAGCAGTGGAAATGTGTTTAGTTATCCACTGGAAGAAATCGTCATTTGTTTTTTAAAATAGATTATATACTAACACAGAATATAATGATATAATATAATGAGATGTCGAGATTAATTATTGTAATTCCATCCAGCAGGTTTATGATTTTCTCCCAGAAGCGCATAAATTGTCTACAGTATGTCCCCATAAGCACCAGTATTACGTCATGATATATGTATATATTCATATGTGTCAATCACTGGTGCGCAGCCTAAAGCTGCATCATGAACAAAGACAGATCTCCTCTTATGCTTTCGACTCCGTCAAATTTAATATTTACGATAATTGTGTTTCAAGACCTGGTGGCTATTACTGCTTTTTAATTTGACCATACATAGAGATTATTTATTAAAACATTTATTTTATAGTTAATTATACACCAGTGGATGTTAGGCACCATTGTTGCATCTTATCTGGGTTCATCTAAGTAAATAAAGTATAGGCACAGTATAGCCGTGTACAGGGACTGAATGTGATGTGCTTGTAAGCCATGGGGATCCGCATGGTAATAAACTGCACTCAACATGGTTGCAAAGCAAAATGATAAAGAAAAACAAAAAAAAACATAATCTACTGGGACAGAACAACTATTAGTGTATATGTGTGTGTGTTTGTGTTGGAGTGTGTGATGAATAATAGACAAATGCACTTATTCAAGCAATCACACATACACACAGTAAAAAAAATAGGTCGAACATGCACGAGTCAACGTCCATCCTTGAAGTCCAGCAGGTTCAGTTCAGTGAACCTGCTCATTGTGATCCCGTGGACATTTGTCCCTCAGGTGAAACAGTCAAGCTGAGGTCAAATTAAACCCACTAGACATTCTGCCAATGAGTCAACGTGCTCTCCTCACCACACTCACCAATTCACCAGGATCTCCCCTGCGACCTGGAGGGCCCGTTGGTCCAGCTGGTCCCGTGAGCCCCTGTGAAGGAAACATTTGCACCTCTCAAACAACCATTAAAGAACAATGCCATATTAATCTAAATAATCTATATATGAATAAAAAAAAAGATGTCGTCTCATCCTTCAAATGCTTGACAGTAATTGCATTTCATTTATTTATTTATTTATGTAGATTTGAATCAAAGTCTCATTATTTTTAAGATACTTCTCCGTGATTATGCACTTTTTTTTTAGTAGTCATGTCGTGTAGATGTACACAAAGTCAAACTATTCTCCTCTGTTTTCAGGCAGTGGATATGCTCACCTCTGGCCCTGGTAGACCTGGAGGTCCTTGTACTAATGTACCCTGAAAACAAGCACAGATAAAATTGAATGAACTCCCTCCCATAGCCATAACTTAAGCTACTAGACTATTCAATAAATGCCTCTAGCAGCCCACCGGTTCAATAACAGCTGTCTCTCCCTTCTGGCCTTTCTCTGCTCTGAGGCTAGCCTGAAGAGGAGAAACGGATGAACAGAAACAGATTGTTAGAAATCACTTGAAGGGCAATTAAAGGTATGACCAATCACTTCATGTATGATTTACCTGTCCATTCCACGTCTCTGCTACTTCCCGTTCGGCAAATTCAAAGCCGTCCTCATATGTTTCATACTCTTCATATTCTGACTCTGTGTCATTTTTGTTATATTCATATTCAAGAATCTGTATAAGGAATGAAAAGCTCCATTAGTGAGTGGTGAAAAACCAAAATAACCTCATTGTTGTATCTGTGCCAATGTGAAGACATTTCTCATATTTGCATTTAATCTACCTCATATTCAGTAATATTCGGCCCCTCTGTAACCGAGGAAACCGAGAGATCATCATAGAGGTCTCTGTAAAGGTCATCTCCATACTCCTCTATTACTGGTTTCTTCACTGACTTGTCCTCCTGCAGGCCAACACAAGCACTTAAATGAGTCATAGCACAGCTGAACCAGGAGACTCTGAGCACTTCACATAGGCGCACAGTTTGAATTGTACAATATAAATGTTAACAAAACAGGTGGGATTTTTTTCTGGGAATGTTTTCCAGGATACAGATTGACAGGTGTGCAGTTAATTACAATTCTGGAGCGCAATTAGCTGTTGGGCTACATCATTCCTGTGGCAGCATGGCAGAGACTGCAACAGCTAGAGAAACAGCGTGAGCATGAAAAATTAGTTTACTTTGCAAATTGGAAAATAATAAACATAAAGGAGACACAGAAGGAGAAACATCAGGAGAAGGAGGAGAAGCATCCCTTGTTTGTTACTGTGGGAAGTTAAAAGTAAATTAGATTTTCTTTTTAAAAATGATGTACAGTCATTATGACATAATCATATTTGTATGTGTAGTATGACTTAAAGGATTAGATGGTCTCTGAGCACAATATTCACCTGGAATCAACTGTAAAACCAATATTGGTTCCTTACATTTACACACAAGAAAACATGTCCTGTATGTACCATGTATACCCTAAAGCATGGTATGCATGTTCTGAACAGACAGAAGGCATATTCAGTAGTGAGATCAGTAATAATTCAGGATGCATTGTTGCATGTTTTCTGGTAGGGATGTAGAGGTGATGATTAGGATGGTGGTGGTTAGTGGTGGCGGTGGCAGTGGAAAAGCAACTTGCGAGGGGAAAAGGTGCTCTCTATGGTTAGAAGGTATTAGGGGAGTGATCGTTAGAACTGCATATGAGCGGATATGGTGAGGTCGGGGGCATCTACAGGTTAACTTGTCTACCTCCTCAGTGACCTTTGGTTCAGGAATTGCACTGGGTACCACAGTGGGAGCCTCTGTTGTGGAGTCAGGTTCATGTGTGGGCATCTCCACGAGGTTCATGTTGAAGACTTCAGTGTGGACGAGAGTTTCTAGGGTGCTCTTAAAGTCTGGCAACTCAGTGGGCTGAAAAGGTTCTTGGGACAGATACTCGGGCAGCGTTGTGGACACTGTGACGGTATCATTCACAGGACCGTCTTCTCCATGTTTTTTCTTTCGGGATCCCTTCTTGCCCTTGCCTTTGCGTTTGCCTTTGCCCTTAGAGCCCCTGTCCCTCTTCTTTTTGTTCTTTTTGCCTTTCCTGTCCTTTTTGGATTGTTCTTTTGGTTCTTCTAGCTGGTCAATCTGCATCAAGGCATCAGACTTCTTTTTTTTTATGAAAAAGGAGAATCCAATATGAAGGCACAGATAGAGGGTGGAAAAAAACAAAACAAACACTGTTGTGAATACAAATACAATACAGGAAATAACCAGGAACAGGAGAGTGATGCGAGTGATGCTGATAAAAACCTAAAGCGAACATGAAGTTCACTGATGTTTCCTCTTAGCCAAAGCAGAAGACATATTGTATTTGTCTGTGTGATCAGAGGTCAGCCTCTCTATGATTCTTAGTGTGCAATTGAGAAAATACGGGCTGTGTCATCCACCAGAGCGATGTCCATTGCATGCCAGTGGCATGAATGACCTCTGTCTGGAAACAATGCTGTAGGCCTAGTCTGTGAAAGACATCAGTGACGTTATTTCAACAAGGTTATTGTGTGAGGGAGATATGATGGGAAATAGGTCAGTGGGCTGACAGATGTTGACATGTTCTGGATTCAGCTGTAGCTCTATAAAAGCCAACTGGATGAGTATCAAAAGTGGCCTCACAATACCATTACTGAATCATCCCCTGCGCCATTATCAATGACAGCTGCAGAGTTGAGTGCAGACCCGCATGCACTCGTATACGTGTGCATGTCACATACACATACAAAAATAGACACATACATAAGACATTGAAGTATTGCACTAAAACTGTGCAATCCTTTAAAACCAGCCACACACACACACACACACAAACAAACACACACACACTTCCATTTCTCAGCCTCTCTTTCTCTGCCTCCTTATCTCTATGTTTCACACACCACAAAAGAAATATACAGTAATTCATATCCATGATTGATATCGTTTTTTTTGCATGCCTTGAGGAGGGGAAGAGCTATTATATCATGTATGAGTAATAGGCTTCTGGCTGTATATGTTGGGGTGTGTGTGTGTGTGTGTGTGTGTGTGTGTGTCTTGCTAGAGGAAACATCTGACCTTAAGAATGCTCCAGTGCTGGGTACATTTGAAAGAAAACACATCTACGTTGACTGATGGCCTATTCTTTCTTAATCTCTCAAGTCTCTTTTTGTAAACAGTATGTATTCGGTATGTTTGCACTTTATTCAGACCTCTTCTTGGCTAGGACTGTGGTCTGATTTGTAAATCAATGGTTGGCTATCAAACAAGGGCCTCTGCAAAAAACCCATTTTAGCAGCCAACACGAGTGCTAGAGGGATGAAGCTCCTCATATTTTCTTAAACTTCATTAAAAAATACATGGACTCTAATAGGGAATTCTGCATGTTCAAGGTTTTTTAAAGATAGGCATTGCCTCCTGTTGGTGGCAGTACTGACCTCCTGCAGGTCCAGGGTTTGGCTGTTGTAGGGCAAAGCAGCGTCACAGTCTGGTATGTAGTTTACACAGTAGTCAGAAGCAGCCTGGGGGTCCTCCTGAATCAGTAGTTGCTGAATATCCCCCTGAAATAAACCAGAGAGCAGGCAGAGAGGTAGATAAGCGTCATGTTGTACGGGCCGGCATACAGGAGAAGCAGAATCATCTCAGTGGAGCCCCGAGAGAAACACACAGTAGCTGCTACTACACAGCGAAGATATTTCGTAAAAAAACCGCAAGAATCAACCTGTAATAATACACCACAACTCCACACAACAATATCGGTTGTGTACATAGATATGATGCAAAGGGAAATACGGCTGTATCATCAAATTAACACTACAATATTGTTTCTCGTAACTCCAGGAGGGGCCTGATTGTGTACACAAAACAGTCAAATAGCTCTCTGATCACCCCTGTCAGGACCTTTTACTTCCCATCCCGCCCCGGAGGCGTAGCCAGTGTGCATATACAAACATGCACAGAGACAGCCCTACTGGACTAAGCCCAGAGCTTTGGATTTAATGGCCTTATACTCAACATCACTATGTCCACATAGATTACATATTACTATATTAATAATGCTTTGGAGTGCTGAAATGACTTGGTTCATTTATTTGATCGATTGATCACAATTTGTTTATTCACAGTCATTTATCAAGTAAAATTGTTTTAGAAATGCATATTTCTGCTAAATAACTTTACTATAACAAAATATATATTAATATTAAATGTTAAGACAACAATACTAACACAATAATCTTGGCTCAAATATAGTATAATGGGCATTTGTTTTTGTTTTTTTTTATTTATATTCCATAGAAATACAAAATATATATCCAAAAGATTAATTGATAGTAAAAAAAAAAAAACAACAACAACTGTGACCTGCAGGTAGACTCTTTCACAAGTCAAATCACAAGACAGAAAGTAATTCAATATGAACAACATGCAGGCAGCCTCATGGCAGAGTGTTTGACAAGGTTTAGATTGCATTAGTGATACAAATCTATGTAACTGACAGGCCATTGCTGGGTGAAATGTTATCCAGGGACGGCTGGGCAGTCATTTGTGATACATTAAATCAGATTAACTGCTTGATGTTATTGTAATTATAGTTGCATTGTAATCTCTTTAATTAGGATGTAGCAGCCGGAGGTGAAATAAATCAAAATCGCTTCTCTGTTACCCGTCATCAGCTCATACATCGCCTAATACAGCTCAAATTATGCCTTATTAGCAATGCATGTCCACGGAAACCCTGAATCTGGATCGCTGTACGCAAAACTGTAAACCTAGAAATTAACAATTGAATAGTCATTTGTGCTTTAATACATCAAACATGAAAGTTTATCCATTTATGCTTTTTTTTTTTCTTCCCATTTTGGCCAAAAGCCAGAAAATTGTTGCACTCTCTCTCTCTCTTTATTTAAGGTGAGAGAGAGACAGGGTGAGAGAAAGGCAACGGAGCTAATCCAATCTAATCCCATCTCAATTTGAGATCAAAGAAGTGTTCCTGGTTTTCTTGCCTTGAAGGGTTTTTCTCCTCTAGTAACACACAGTAAGTAAAGTGTTGGGTATGGGTATGTGTTGTTCCCCGTTTAGTACGCTGAGAGAAAATCTGATAGAGGACATGTGAGACACATCAGCTTGATCTATAAATTTCTGATGGCTCACAAGCTCTGTGGCAAAGGTTTATTAATGTTTCAGAGAGTTATCTCTTTGCTTTACCCTGCGGTCTGCAGTAAGGTCATACTGCTTCACCATGTAACTAGATCTTATCTGAGGCGCAGTCCACTCATTTGCAGTGATTTAATCAGATCTCAAAAAATAAGGTGCTCTTTCGTCAATACCTTGTGTGTGTGTGTGTGTGTGTGCGCGTGTGTGTGTGTGTGTGTGTGTGTGTGTGTGTGAGGCAGCAACCAAAAATGTGTAACAAACAAGCTCAACATAATGAAACAACATTTTGATGCTCCTCATTTGCTTAAAGTGCAACAGATGCCGACGACTAACCAAAAACATCTGACCCCCATCAGTCATTATCATGGTACAACATGACTTAATCAGACCTTGACTGATTTAATGTGCTTCTCTAATTTGTGTGGTTCATCGACGGGGTTGCTAACCGTTCAAATAAAAGCCGACCTTTAATGATATGCTTGACAAGTCATGGTTTCAACATGCCTATTAACAACAAGCCAAAAACATTTCATGTCCTAATCAAAATGGAAAGGATCTGAATTCCCTACCAACGCTGGGTCTGGGATTTTATCTATGCATTCAGCATGTTAGAGACACATACACAGGGGACACAGCTGCTAAGAAAGAACACAACCAGACTTGTGAACATACTGATATTTGCTTTACGGCAAATGCAAGCAGAGTGTTGAGTTTAAACATTAAACTTCGTAAGTCATTTGTAGGCAATCTGGAAGCAATAAGTGACTGACCACGATCCCAACGCTCCCACACTGAGCTCCCATGGTGAGTGAACTGGGCCAGAACACTGGCCTCCACCCCCAGAGCCAGGGCCTGGGAACAGGGACCCAGAGGTCAGCCTGCTTAATCTCTCCTCCCCTGGTACCAGCCTCATCCGGGGTATAGAACACTGAATCTTAAATTTGCACAGCCAACCATACATACGGATGGCTATGAGCACTTGAATGCACATCCTGAAAATTATATGTTAACATCACACGAATCAAAAATCTCAAACAGTTTGTCAAACAGTTTTTGCATTTGGCCCACAGAAAACAACATATCAAGGAACTGAACTACAGGAAGGATCTGATCAACAGATGATGGGTGTGAGTCATCACCACCATACCATCATCATAAGTCTCAACTTAGGATGATGAATAAAGCATGGGAGTGTTTTTTGGAGTGAAGTCAAAGATTAAATGGTCTCCATTGCTTCTCAAAAAAGGCAAATTTATAGAGCCCACAAGGACACCCATTTCTTCACTGAAGTGGGATATAAAGTATTTATAAAATTGGAATGCCTGTTAGTGTCTCAGAGGGATGTTTAGGGGGAAAATAACTTACAGCGTGGGTGGTGCAACTGAGGTTAAGTTAGAGCATAGGAAAGGTAATGTTATTGAGTGGACAAGGTTAAGGGGGGTAGTACGGTAATAGGCAAGTCGGTGTCTACTTATCAGCACCGAAGACATCTGGTTTCTTCTGGTGAAAGTGGAGAAGGCTGTAGTTTCTATCTATTAAGCCAATAGGGAATGATAACAATACTCCCTATGTACTTTCTTAAAATTTCACTGTGTTCCCTTTTACAGACTGCGGGCTATTCTTGAGACACTGCGGGTGAAAGAGTTTGGAAGATGGCCATTTTTCTGAGCTTGAACTTACCACATACCTGTGTGGTAAGTGTCCTTGTCTTTCTTACGTTATTGCTGAGCAGACACAGAGCCCTGAGGATACGGCAGGGTAAGGGTGCATGTTCCCTATTTAACGCTGAGGGCAGGAGACTTATAGTGGATACTCATTAGATCAGCGATATATTGTGCTAAAAAAGGGATTCAAAACTCCCAAAGTTTAGTTTGGATATTTTGCTCTTTCATTTTGCCTGAATTCAGATACATATGCGGTCACATATTCCACCAAACTTCATTGTATAATCTGTAATTTTATAATGAAATGGTTCACCACTGTAATTTGACACAAACAATCTGTCAATCAATCAAACGCCACACATTTCCAGTCAAGCATCCAAATGCACAAATGTCTATTGTGTGTCAGATCAGCACATCTATAACCAACTGATCCACACTGTCAAAACCAAAAAAAAAAAAAAAAAAATCAAAGAGAATGTGTCACATCTTGGTTTTACAATGGAAATGTTGAGGCTGGGCATGTCTGAACAGCACGTCCCCTCCTCCCCACTCACTTCAAAACACTCCTTTTCCTCCATAATGCTTTGTTCCTGTAGCACTTGATTGACAGGAGACCTTGGTCACCCCATAGCCTCTTGAACCATGATTTTTACCTTTTAAATCTTTTCTTAAGTAGCTTTAAAGTTAGCGGCAGAAAAATTCCCAAAGTATCAAATACATTTATAATCTGCTTATCCCGCTGTTTCACTGGCACAGTTGTAATATCATACTCTATAGATCATATAAAGTATGATGTGGAGGGGGATTCTTTCAAGATATACTGGGGACTATTCAAACACAAGAGAAATGAGATTTCTTGTACATTTTACCCAGAAACAAAGTAAAAGAAGAAAAGTAAAAAAAAAAAGAAGAAAAGTTATCCGAATGAAAACAAAGTCATCAACGCCTTGTCAGATGATTCAGCTAATACGCATTGCATATTACATCAATAAAAAGCCTCCCGTGGTTTCACATACATATTTATTCAAACAGAGTTCACCTTTGTCCACCTCATTACATGCAGTAGGTGCACAAAAGGCCCGCACTTGATGAGTTGTGTTTTTGAGTATGATCAGTTTCTAGACGTTCGAACATTTTGACAATGTCCTACCTCAAATACATCTTCATCCAGCAGCCGTGTCCCAAACACAGTGACGCCCTCTGTGCTGACTACAGCGTTGTCCCCTCGCAGCAGATCCAGGGTCTCTACCTTCTGACAGTCCAGGTAGAGGGTCACAGACTTGCCTTGAACACTGTAGGCTATCCTATGCCATCTGAAAGAGCAAAGACATAGGGAATTAACTCACAGTTCAACCCACGAGAATATATATTTTATCTTTATGTTCACTCAAGGTCAATCACACAGAGAGTTCCTCATATTTGATGGCTCGGCGGAAAAATTATACATCTACAGTTTGTATAAATTAAACTACCCACTTTCCATCAGCCAAGTTGATCTTCCTGAAGATCGGGTACATGTCTGGTGTGGGCTGCCCATGCTGGTCCTCATACAGGAAGACAGGTGAACGACCCATTTCGAGCCCGAGTTGCTGCACCCCCTGGTCATCATACACTGAGAGCAGGAAGAACTGGGAGCCCTTTTTAGCTCGCACGGTAGCCATCAGGGAGAAATTCACTGGAAAACTGAAATCTAGGAGAGAGGAGAGAGGAGATGTTAAATCATACAAGAGAGAGCACAGCAGGGAGTGGACATTTTTATACCATGCAGGCACCACCCGCTGCCAGTGAGACCTGAGTAAAGATAATAATGATGAAAAATATTGCCTGTGAACGTAGTGAGCACCTGTGAGGAGACATAAAGGGAGTTCAAAGTCAGATTTCTTAAGGTTTTACTGAGAATAATCTTTCATTAAGTGACACATTTGAGTGCTTTTCAGAAATTTAGAAATCCTTAAGTATTTCATTTCTGGGAGAGACTGGAGGCTACACTGCATGTGGTCTAATAGGAGAAACGGTTCACTACCAGGGAAAAGCTGTTTGGTGGGAGTGCTGAGCTGGATCTTTTTGTCTATTTTGTAGGCCAGATCTGCTTCCTCCATCCCCTTCCTGCTGGTGCAGAGACCGGCCTCCAGAGACACCCCCTCCATGTTCTCCGACAGATCCAGCACTCGCAGAACATCAATGGGATCAGCTGGGAATGAAAAGAAGGACAAAATGAATCATCTGCACATAGATAAAGGTATAGAAATGTGGCGTTTCATTGTTGATTTCATGGTCACATACTCTAATTCTGTCTTCTTAAGACACGGTATCATTTACATGCATACATTATGTCCATTTTCATGGTTATTTCTGTTTCTAGTATTATATGAATAACTTTATGATGGTTGGATGGACCTTTTGGCAGATGGCTACAGTATGCTTATAGTCATGTCAGTCTCACAGTTTAAATTCTGCCACTGTGACAGCACTTTGTTGTCTGGCTCAGTTAAGTGCTGGTTGTTACCAAGCTGAAGAGCAGGGTTTTACTGCAGCTGGAAGCCGGTCTTAAAAGTGTGGAGGCTTCCTGCTTCCTTAGAGTCGGAAGAGACGAGCTCCTCTGAGATGTGGTGGCAGGTGGCCATGCTTCTGTGGGTGTTATTATAGGATAGGGGTGGTACACAGCCTAACCCATAATCCTAGTGCAGCACACCTAACAGCTGACACCTGCACGGAGCTCACCCTGCACCAGCAGGGAGCAATATGCCTGTATCGCATTATCACAATTTGGCATAAGATAAGCACTGATTCGTATATTCTCACCGCTACACCATCTGTCCTAACAGGACAGATAGTTTTGCATTAAACCCTTGTTTCCCTGAAAAGTAAACACTTCTGCAAATAGCGTAGGATGATTTCATTTGTTCCCCTTGTTTTAAGGATTTTTGTGTTTGGAAATATGTGGAAACAAGTTTGCTGAAATACTATCATTGACAATTGATCATATCCTCGTCAAAATCCATCGTAATGAGCTCAATTTTTATTGCAAATAAGAAAATGGGGCTCATCAATTATGAAGACGGAGGCTCTAGTGTAAATATATACATTGTTAATTTGCAATGAGCAGCAGCAGCAACTGTTGCCCCTGTAGGTCTCTCTCATTACAATGAGCCTCTGCTTAATTTGCAGTCCGCCGGTCATGTTATTAGATGTTCTCTTGATAAAGTGCTGCTGTGAACACTAGACAGGATCAGAGCTTTGTGCACGGCCAGTCTCCCACCAGCTGCTACAGAGAGCCTGTTCGAAGCAACTCAGCACTTCTGAAATGTGGATCCTAAACCCAAATTGCCTCCTGTAGCTCTCCCAGTTCATACAGAGCATGTCTTTTTATTCTCCTCGTTAATTAAACATGTGGAGAGAATTTATTGTTACCCTGACATTTCTTGCAGAATAGCGCCATGTTACATTTTATGGCATTATTTATTTGCAGAGGCCATTTATTTCCAAGCAGCTTTTGAGAGCTCGCCCTCTCAGTCCCCTAGCATGGCAACAGGGCTGTAAATAGGTTGAGCTGTGAATCACAGCCAGGCTCCAACAATGGAAAACATTAGGAAGAAATTTTAAAAGGTAAGACCTTAAGGGTTTAAATTTTGAATCCTACAAAGTCATAAACAAGCTGTGTGAATTAAATAATCACAGAAGTTGCTGGATTCTAACAACACAAACCTCCGGGCTGTTATAAAAGTGGAACCAATAAATGTTCACCCACACGCAGTCATGTAGGGTAATTTTCAAAATCTGCTCATGCCACCATGACAGTGGATCAAGAACTAGATGTAAAGGAATAAGGTATCCATTGACTTTAAAAGTTTGACTATACTGGCTAGGTGATTGGCTGGAACAAGCTCACCTTCATGACATTTATTTTTTCTAAAGTCAGTCGTTTAAAACTCGAGCTGTATCCTTAAATGCCCTGATCAGGCTTGCCATGTAAAAGTCAAACACAAATATTTATTACTTTAGCTAAAGACCCAACCTTTATAAAATACACAAGCATCTGCATTTCTGCCAAAGCATGTTACTCTTCACAACAGTTTAATTTGCACTTTACATGATATCTGGCTCCCAATCCCCAATGTTTGTATTTAACTGAGCTAGTAGGAGTGTTTCTTTCTTTGTCTGATCCCCAAGTGAATTATGTGTTGCTGTATTGCAGCCTTGCAACTCAATGTATAGAAGTATAGATAGAAAAGTCCATCTGTCTGTCCGTCTGTCTGCCTAGTTCTTTGTCTCTGTCTCTTTCCGTGATACATATTTATGCACAGGGAAGAGGGCAGTGATGTTTGGAACAGTCTGAATAATGTTCTAAATTGAAGCATCATGGGTCTAATTATATCGGATTCTTGGATTCCTGTCAGCTCATCTGGAAAAGCCCCTGACAAAATGGCCTGAAAACAAGCTAACACAAATGCATCAGTCCTTTTAGAATTGTTTAATTTCAAGCAAGATAATATGGCACTGTGCCCGATGAACCGCATAAAGTATATTTCTGCCTCTGAAACCACTTTAAGGTTTTAAAGATAACCGTCTGCCTGCGCTCAATTCTAAACATGTCCCAGCAGTGACAGGAGACCGTTGACCTCTGACACTCTCGAGACAACAAAGTCGAAACGTGCAATAATGCCACTGGGAGTAATCTGAGAGAAGCAGCAGATACTTCTCCCAAAAAAAAAAAAAAGAAAAGAAAAGAATTTGCTTTCACAATAATATGTCCTTCAAATATGCAGGGAATAAAACACATCCCACACACAAATGTGCAAATTAAACTGTAGCTGCTGCAGTAACACCAGAGGAGAGACAGATACAAATTTATATGGAATATCCCCTATTTCTCTATTTCAAAAGCACAAGTCCTGACTCCACAGGCAAGTGGCAGACTGCCATATGAAGTCCAGATCCATGCAGCTATCAACTAAACAAATCTAATCTCATTTCTGCTTTGGATTCATTTACGGTATGTCACTTTAAGTTGTGCCAATTCTTGCAGCCGTTTTACCTGTCCTGCAGCACTGACTGTCTGAGCAGGCTTCGCTCGCATCTCATTAAATTATGACGCCTTTAAAGAAACTTACAGGAGATCACAACTTCAAGCACACTTGGATATGTTCACTGATAGAAACTTGCTACCCGGTGGTGACTTTGCTGCCTTGTGCAACATGTTGTCCCCACAGCATGAAGATATGACTCAACAAGTTTGCAATAGCATCACAGAATCTCTAAAGACTGATGACTGTGTGCCAATCACACATAAAAATAAAAAGGTCAGAGTACATGAGAAACATCCAGCATTTGCAGAGACATCCTGCAGTCCTGGAAGGACTAACACATACTGTACAGTATGTGATGTATCAGCAGGCACATAACGATGCGGATTAAGACACACATGTTCTCCTCATGAGACCTTTTCTTGTTCTTGTTTTCTTTCTCTACGGGACAACCATGTGTGCCCAGCAGCATCTCCCTTTTTGCACCTCACAGATCCTGCCTCTATCTGCTGGATTTTTAACATCAAACAGTCTACATGTGTATCTTCTCTGCCTGTGTGACAATTGACACACAGCTTCTCCACGCTCTGCAGTCATGCAACTCAGAGTGTTCTCTGTGTTTCTGAAGCAAATGTCTCCGAAGACATTCTTCATGACTCATACTACCTACACTCCCAGCCTCAGCCTGAAAATACACACACACAATGCTCCACTGTTAAAAACTTTTGCGCCTGGGAACTGGGGGAATTTTAACAAAGCATGAAGCCAGAATGAATCAGGGCAATGAGGATTTTCCATAGTATATTGGACCACACCCTGAGATGAGTGGAGGAAAAAAAAAAAGACTAGCATTTTAACTCTGAATTACAGTTTGGGGATATATGCTTATCTTTATCTTATTATAAATTATAGGACAATTCATGACCAGGCGCTGTATACATGTATACATCAAGCAGACGTTTACGCAACCATAAACAATGTCTTGTTTGAATGGATCTCGTTTTTCCCGTAAAACTGATGGTATATGATTAATAATGGGGAAATGGCGACAGATCCAGTGGAAGTGGTTGAATAAATCCAGACACAGTTTCTTCCAGACTCTGTGAAGAATAGCTTTAATCTAATTAGCAGTGGGTGTGACCCCCCCCCCTGTCTGGGTCACTGCTGTGTGTGGACACTCTGAGGTGAGAAGAGATAGTACACTCTCTGAACAGATGAAAATGTTTAACTGCTAAACAACCAAATAAGATTGATATACTACATATATATACTAACTACATGCAACCACATATGCACACTGTTTATATTTATAGCATATCAGAAATGTGACAAAGCTATTTTTAACACAGAGACAAAGGCATCTGCTGCCTGCAGATATAAACTGAGAGGAAGAGATATTTATCTCACTGAATGTGCTTTGTGGCTGCGTCTGCTTTCAGTTATCGCTGAGAGTTTAGCAGTCAAGTCAAGTCAGCGGTTGTGCAGACAACTGCTGAGGATGGTTTTTAACATACTCTCAGGGCTTATGGGTTATAAAGTCATGAATATTATTAGGAGGGATAATGAAAGCAAGGATAAAAGCAACTGCACAAATGCAGTCACAGTGTTTAGCTCAGCCGGCTTTATATACCCTGCCTAACATTTCCTCATCATAACTTACACCAGTCTTACGTTTGAGATTTTTTTACATTAATGATTACATTTGAGTCACATAAAGCCAGTTGTCATCTATCATATCTCTTTACACAAACCATTAATCAAATATAATATAATATATATTAATATAATATATTTGGTATTAATGCTGAAGGATTCTGGTGGGAATCTGGTTTCTCTCCAATCCACATTCTTCAATCTCTACAGTTTGTTTTGCTCATGTTATTTCACAGCTTGATGGGCCAAGAGGCCAAAAGCTGCTGCGCCCATAGAGAAAACACCTGCCCTTCAAGGCCCGTAGCTGGGCAGACACACAAACACACATGGAAACACATATTTATACTACTATAGTTGTGAGGACATTCTTTGACTCCAGAAAAATCCATTCCCTGACCATAATCTGCACTGCATGCTTAACACTGGCCCTCAACTTAGCCTGACCCAATTTCTAATCACCAAACTCCCTTAAGGAAGCACATATACATACACAAACATATACACACGATTCCTTACGCACGTGTACATACACAGCACACACACATAAGGCACAGAGGATTACCTACATACAAACATGCATGCATACACATGACAAAGCCCAGTCAAGTTTTAACCCAAAGCTGTCACTTTTTTTTGCACAGACATCCCAACATTGAGGCAGCTATTAAAGGACCAAGTGTTGCCAGTCAAAGCATAACACCATACAATACACACATACACAGCATGAGTATGTCCTTTTGGTCTTTTATACTTCTAGGGAGGGAAAATTATCAACAAGTTGTGGGCGTCTCTAAACCTTTGAGACCAAAATTGTTGCCTTCTAAATGTTAGCAGCTCGGTGTCTATGCTAAATGACGCCTGCAGGTTAGGAGAAGATGAAATATGAGCAGTTCGTAATGTAACTGAGACTAGCGTATTGTTTTCAGGAGTATACAGATGACTTTGGTAGGAAAGCTTCCTCCCGAGACGTGCATGTGACGACTATGAGCAACGATGAAACTATGAAAACTTCCCACAAGCTGGGATCAAGAGGCAGATGACATGTAAGGAGACACTGCAAAGTAGTCAGCTCCTCTGATGTCTGCTCGTTGCAATTCTACAGGAAGCATCTCCAACTAGTCCCACAGAAAGCTGCGAGTGAAAGCATCGAGTGATCAGAAACGCAAGAAGCCTGAGGGGGAAAGAGGTTACTGAGTTTCTGGAAGCCAGATGTGTGTTGAATAATATAGGTTGCAGTCCGGCGCCATGAAGTGTTTAAGCATCATTTCTACATATTAAAGACTTTGGGGGAGATCCAAACAGTCTGGCTGATCAAAAAGTCTGAGACGCAGATTGAGATGATACGCATGCAGCATCGGTAACTAGGGACAAACATCAGCATCTCTGACACTTCTGACATTTGATGTTAATGTTCATTAGAGAGATGCAGACAGTAGGAAGGAGGAAAACATTTTAGCTGTAATCAGCTTTTCCCTATTCTCTATCCTGATGAATTCCGCTGCCTTTTTTTTTGGTTTGTTTTCATTCGCCGCTAATTTGTTACTGGATCAAAGGGGGAACGAGGCTTGCCATCATCGTTTGGGAGTCTAGTGCAGGAGTGGCAAGAAGGGTGGATCAAACAGGACACAGTGAGGGGGCTGTATGCACAATTTCCCCTTGTGTCATACAACCAGTCAAGGATGAGGTGGGACATAAGCAAGAAGAGGGAGATGATGTAAATCACAAATATGAAATAAAAACAAACACTCCTGTTTCCCAGACTTTGAATGGACCAGGAAAAAGAAAACAGAAAAGAAAAGAAGGAAAACAAAGCAAAAATGTGTTGAGGCAAAAGAACAGAAGATTCTGACTGAAATGTACTGTGCATGTGTTTAAGAATGTCTCACTTCCTGTTAGCAAACATGACTACAAAGTACTGTCTCATCTCTCTTGAACACACACAGAAAGCATATGGGAAAACATTCTTGCACTGTACACACACACACACACACACACAAACACACACAGAGACACAAACATTCAAGAACAAACACACTACCAACCACATGCACATAAGACTCCCATATCAGCACCACCATATGTCCATGCATTTTAAATCATCTCAGGCTCTCACTTCACAAGCCCTCAGAAGAGAGCAGCGGACACCGCAGCCACTGTGTCAGTCGAATGTGATTATGTCAGTTGGCTCGTTTCCACCTGCCATCACTTTATTGCAGCCAATGAATTCCAGCAAATCCTGCCAACCGCAAAGTGGCTGCATGTGGAGAGCCACCAGTGGAAATGAGGCACTTTCTGGTGACCACAGGGTTAACCCCTGCTGTTGGGGCATGTTGCTCCAACAAGGCACCTCTAAACTGCTGCACCTGCAAGGAAATAGTCTGCAGCCAGTTGAAGACACTCAGGACACGGCCACAGGGCGCGAAGGCCTGTGTGGGTGACAGATAGCAGTGGGCCAAATGATATACAGCATGCATACACGAGCCGGGTGGTTATCTTGGAAATGACTGCTGCACTTGGCAAACAAAGTGCAGAAAATGTGGACACTGTGTCACTGTGAATAACAGACAAATACAGCTGTTTGACAGAGGCCCTGTTCTTGCAGGTGGATCACTGAGAAATAAGTCACTCCACTCCTAAAAGACATAGTGGGGTTGGGTCACTTAAACTTACACTGTCTAAAAAAAATGACTTGAGGTTATACTCGGCAATGAAACATGCAAAATATGTTAAGTGTGCAAAGAATAACCATAACTATGGCAGTAAGAGTGTTAGTGCTAAGCACTTTCACTTAAAAACCCTATGTGAGCAGAGGGCACATAAAACAGATCCATGACAGGAATTTTAATCTACTCAGTGCAGGTCAGTGTTTCAGCCATTCACCTCTTTCTCAAGCCAACGTTAAACCTTGTCACAGTAAACCGACGCTGGTCACAAGCAAACTCCAACATGACATCATACATTTCACACAGCGCACCTGACGCAGGAAGGACGCGTTCAAATGCAAACCCTGGAAATATGTTCGGTTCAAATGCAAGCTGGAAGAAGCTGAATCGATCAAAATGTGCTCATTGTGTAACGACGCGGGTGATTAATAGGAAGTTTATACATAATTGCAGATCATTTGCACAGTTGTGAGTTTCTTTGAGCTTCAATTTTAATCCCAGCCTGAAGCGACACTCTCTCTTTAAGGCAAGTAGCAGCATCACCAAACATTTATACAGACTGAAGCAGGAATATCAGCCAGGAATCAAAGTAAAGCTTAAAAAAAACAGAGTTAAGATTATAAAAAAAAAAAACCAAAAACATAATCTTAACTCTGTCTTTTGCCCTAATAACTTCGTGTTGGCTGGAAATGATAAATGAAGGTGTCTGGAAAAAAAAGTAATTTAACAACATTTTTAAAAAATGCACGACTGGTGACACTAAACGACATTTTTCTTTACCTGTTCTCGCATTAATAGCATCTAATGGGCATCTTTATGATTTAACTGCATGTGTTGAACTGAATACTTTACCAGCCAATGTCGCTGTTAAGTGAAGTAGGATCAAAACTAATATTCTCCTGCGCGCCCTGCTTCTTATTAAACGGTCCATCTTTCCAAGTGGGGACCCCCGTCTGCCTCCGCCACCAAAACTTTATAGTGGAGAAGTTGTATTTGCAGGAACTAAGCAGCCATGCGGGCAAGAAAAGGGAGGGAAAAAAAGCCAATCTGTAGTCCCACTTGCTTGATTGTTGGAGAAGTTTTGTTGTGGTGGCTCCTCTCAGTTTCGCTCTGTCCCTCTCATTCAATTTCTCCCTCTCGCCATCACTCCCTCCCTCCCTCTGCTCTCCACCTCCTCCGCCTCCTCCCTCCCATAGGAGGGTGTCCTGGGACGCATGAATGAGCGGTGCGCCTCATAAATCAAGTTTATTGCTCCCGATAATTTGTTAGGTCTCACTTCTTAGAGGTGACCATTACTGACAGAGGTGATGTGGAGAACAGCACTCTTACATGGCAACCTGTCTGTTCGCTTTTTTTTTTGCAGAACTAGACTGTGTAGGCTTTTATTATCTAACAGCATTTGACCATGCATGCTTTGAACAAAATGTCTCAGTGACTGCATACAGTGGCCAAAATGTCAGCTATCTCATCATTTGGACAATAAATCCAATATATTCCTCATAATCTTCACCTGACACTGAAGATAAGGGTATTTGAATCTGGATGATGTACAGAAGCAAAGCTTTGAATTTCACAGCACCTACAATGCACCTCAACATTATACAGCAATCTGGGCCAGTTCAGGGAGTGAGGTTGTTGTAGACCAGAGGCAGGTTATCTCATCACCATCAGTCTAATCTCAGCCCCGGCATTGCAGCAGCGTTTCTGTAATGCTTGTTCAGGCTGTAGCTTGACCACTGTGAGGCTGCAGGCTGAATCGCCTCAGGTTAGAGGTTGCTGGCTGTTGACAGTGCAAAATTGGTCAGCTTTAGTTTCAGAAGGCAGCCGCACCTGGTTAGAAACTATTATCTGAAATAATAAGATGTGTTATTGCACAGCCCCTAACTAGGGTTTAATGTGAGTCTTTGTCCCACAACTTTCAAACTTGCTATCATTTTGCATGTTTCGAGTATTACTCCGTTTTGTCATAAGCATGTTTTTACAGGTATATGAATTAGATATGCATAAAGTGGTGAGAAAAACAGCGATAAATCAATCCCCTTTAATAGTGACACTACTGACAGTAATAGACAGAAATGGTCTTGCTTGTGACAAAACACCAACCCCCTACCGCTATGGGGGATATCCATCCCAAGTCATCTGCCAAAATTTAAGCCTATATACTGCTGATCACCTGTGGAGGCTTAATACAGTGCTGCCAGAAGTCTAATTAATTCTAAGAAGACGGTATTATTCAGTTGAGACATGCTCTAAGATGACGATGTGAAGAGTTTGTCTAATTGGAAAACTACCAAAGATAATGCTTTTAGAGTCCAAGCTACAACAGGCCCTTGGAAAGTAACTAAGAGCTGAAATCACAGATACCGTACAGATGCAATGAGCCAACGGTTTCTCGAGGGAGAAGAGTCTAACACACAGCATATAAAAAGTCATAATTCTCTCCTTGAAGATGTTCAATGATGATTTCGAGCCAGCAACTCTAAGCCAGAAATTATTATTAGACGTTAAGCATAATTAACTCATAGAGTGTTGGGAATTCAAAACACGGCAACAGTTCATCTTCACGGATGAAAATGTTCGGTGCAACAGCGTTCTTCTTTCGGATTCGTCAGAATAAGGATCCCAGTTGGGGATTTGAGAGGGAAAGGATTTATTCATATGCCTCACAGACAGTTACAGTTACAGGAGCAAACGTGGCAGAATGATTAGAAATAATGCAGGCAGCCATAGGAGTGAGAGATAGAAGGAGGTTTGACAGAAACACCCAGATAAGTGGACAGATTGAGGTTGATCTGGTAGGTAAACAAAGGACCCCCGACCTCCCGCCCCGCCCCGACCTCCCACTGTCTCTGCTCTCAGTACCAGCTTAGCCAGCCTGAGTCAGGACCACATTCCTAGCAGCTTTTAGCAGATAGTTACCAAGAGTCCAGTGGATAGTTTGTGCTTTGGGTGAGAAATACTTCCACAGCATGTGCTATGTTGCTTTGTCCCAGTACTGGATTTGTACAACTCACAGATATTTAATCTTTAACACACAACGAACAATTAAAAAAAAAAAAAAAGTAACACTCAGCATTGAAGCACATGGTGTGAAGAAAATTCCTCACACGACGATCCATTTGTGTCATGCCAGTAGTTTTCTAAATCGACTGATAATAATATACGTAAGATAAATAGAGTATCCCCCTTTCCACGTTGATCCAAACACATGAATGCTGTTAAAAAAAGGAGATTGAAGTCAATTCACGCTGGCGGTTTCTTTTTATCCTGATAATCAGTCTGTGAAAACCAACAGAGCCACTTTGTTACACAGCTAACACATACAAATCATGAGGAATACCAAGATAATAAATTAAACTCCATATGTGTTTTGACACAAATTTGTTCATTAGTGGTTAGAAAAAAAAAAAAATCACAGATAAGTTTGGCAAGAGATCAATCTATCACAGACTTTGTAGAAGGAAAAAGCAGTTAAACATGTGTAATGTGGTATGGAAACTATATCTCTTTCTGTTTTCCTCTGTTTACTGTTTATTAATGCTGTAATCACTCATAGTGACATAGATTAGGTTTATAACGTTGGAGCTTGACGTTAAACCCAGGCATGAAGTGGAAGTATCTCTCTCTCTCCCCCTGCAGGCCAAAATCCGCTTTAAAAAAAAAAGAACTTTCCTTATCATTTAAATCACCATGCGGGTGGAAGGTGAAGTGAAGTAATCTGTCATCACCCTCATTCTATGTCCTGTGGGGCATAGTGAAAACCTTATTGTGAAATCCTCAAGAGGAGCTGATGAGAGTTTAGGACTTTGGGACCTTAAAAAATGGCCTTTCAATTGAGTCTGCCTCCGGTGTGATCTTTGTGTTGAAGAACATGCCAGAACAGGACAACAGGCTAACGGTCAGGGGAAATATGCATGTGGAGTTTCAGAAAGAATAGGCGACTCATTCAGCTTGCCAAAAAAAAAAAAAAGATTTATGTATGTTTAAAGAGAAAAAAATAATTTACGTTTTCTTTCTAGTATGCAGTCATTGTGAAATAACCACCTTACAAATCATATCAGATCTTACTTCCTAATGTCATTGTGATGTCATTTAGGTGTGTGTGGAGCCTAACAGATAATACATTTACACTTCTTTTTTTTTACTATTTATAGCTGAATTATAAATGAGCCATAAATAACAACTAAAGTTTTTTCCGCACATGGATTCTGAGAAACAACCAACATCTGTCTGCCATACATGTCACATGGAGGAAAAAAGAAAAAAAAAAAAAAAAAGCTATGTGGTCTCACTGTTAATGATAAAAATCGTTTATACAGGATGGTGTAAAATGTGGGATTTATCAGTGACTTCAAAACAAGAAAAAAATTTGACATGTTTAACTGATCAAGAGTGAGTATAAAGGAAAGAAAAAAACAGGCCCTCAACAGATGCACATTTTGCTCATTGGTGGAAAATGTTGGTTAATCTGTGTCAGAGGCTAAAAAACCTCTGATCTGTGAAAGAACCTCGTGATAATCGTGAATTGTGCCACCCACCGACTGCTGTTGATAGTATCTCTACTGTGTATATATATCAGACAGTATGTGTTCTTGCATAAGAGCTTTCACCAAGATTGGCTGCTAGGTATTTCATCACTACTGCTGTACAGCATAAATTAACCAATTGTGTTATTTGGAATTGGAAAAAAGAGCTGTATGCTTAAGCCTTGTTGAAATTGAGTATGTGACCATGAGAAAGTTTGTGGAAAGTTTTGCACTGATCCGGTAAAAGGGAACCGCCAGCCTGGTGATAATTATAATCATTAGAGATGAGGGGAGACTAAGCTAACTAACATCTAAGGACCATGTCTGTTAAATGAACTACTCAAACAAATAGACTAAATAAACTCGACCATCGCGACCACTCGGGCTCACCCTGCTGTTTACCTTCCTTTCCACTGTTAGTGTCAAGCACAAAACACCATGATTGTGTTTGGATCTCTCTGAAGACTGTTATATACAGGAGCAGTTAAGGTAAACTGAAACACAAATTAAAAACTGCATTTCATTGAACTTTATTTTCAGCTTTTCCAAAACACTTTTTTTTTCAAAATATGCAAGGAAAGTCAGGGACTACAATGAATTAGATTAGTGTAGCAAATATTCAGACTACATGGGGAGTTTCAGAATAAGTAAATGATTTGGTCAGACGAGTTTTGCAATATAGTGCCACAGTAGCTAAATGAACAACCCCCCAATCCCCCACCCCCCCTTTGAAATCCATCTTTGTTTGTCTGAGATCAGATCTAACTGGCACCATGCTGTTTCCCATTGCTTTCTATTTTCACAAGCCTATCTGAAAACCTATATAGCGAGTGGCAGGGTGCTCTATGTTTCAGCATGTGTCCATCAACAAAATGTATTTGTTTTATTTAAATTAATGATGAGAACTGACAATCGGAAAAATTAGTTTTTTGTTTTTTTTTAGTCCAAACTGAATTTCACGGCATGAGCCTGACGACATGCAGGAATAAATGGTGATCTGAAGCTACAATGTATCTCTATAATATTGTTTAATTGTTGCTAAGAATGTAATTCAATAGTGGTCAGAAATGCCATTATGTGTGTGGTATTTCCATTGTGTGTGGTCTGCTGCTGCAGCAACAGTGTTAACTCTCTTCTTACAGTGCAGCTCATGGGCTACTCTTTCACCTTCTTTTTCTCAATTAGCGATGTTCTCCGTTTTTCCCTTAGAATCCCTAAAACCATTTGCCTATAGCTCACTCCTTTCTAAGTCTTTGCACCAATTCTTTTCTGTTTTTTAAGTGTCCCTCCCTCCCACTGACCCCCAGCTACTCTTTTCCTTCGTTTCTTTCTTCGCCTCTATTCTCATGAAGTTTGCATTCCACACCTCCTCTGCAGACTGCACACAAAAGAGCAAAAAGCGCCAATGCTGACCTGTGGCAAACATTCCCCAGTCCTCTAGGCTCTTTCACACAGCCTAGAATCCTTCATCCCTGCAGTAGCATCAGCCAGAGTCTGTCTCTTATCCAAAACTGCAGCATGAAGATGCCATCAACAGATGAGCCAATGCATAGGATAGTCAGTCTGATACACATGGGCAATTCTATGAAAGATTATTGTAGAAATTATCAGTAAAAAATGGCACATTTGGTAAAATTGTTGTGTTTCAAGGTAATTAAAAATTAATGTAATATTTAAAACCATCAACTGTTCGTTCATTGATTTGTCATAACAAATAGTTTGATGTGCATAATAACATTTACAACGTAATCTTTAGATAATCACCCTATCCGACTCTAATTATGTTGAGTGAAAACAGACAATGACTTTTAAAAAGTCAGCTGGAATATCAGTGAAAGTACCGTGAGCATCTGCTTGTGTATTTCCTAAAAAGTCAGTACGCAGGAAATTGACCGTAAAGCTATAAAAGTGGGCTGAGGTGGGATGGGGGGGGTGTCAGCTACCGGTGAGCAGCATGTCAGCGACTTGGACTCTGATGAAGAGGTTATGGATTATTTTGTGCCCAGGGTACAGCTGGAGTGTTTTTAGGGGTGTCAGAGGAAGCGGTGATGCTACACGGAGGGTTACATACTGTAGGTACATGTAGGTATACAGGCCCATTAGAGAAGTAGAGAGGAGAAAGGTGAAAAGGAGAGGAGGGTTCACATGACAAAGCATGTATGGGCTTGTATTATCCCCTCCTCTTTGTCTCTTTACTCAGTCCATCTGTGACTTAGTCCCTCAGTCCACTGAAATTCCACAGATATAGCTATAAGCGGCTACCCCTCTTCACCTTAGATCTATACCTGTCCACTTTCTCTGGAGGCACAAGGGAAAGCTTACCGAAACGCCCCTGAGCTACTCCACCAGCTTACTTCAGCCTTTTTAGCACCAAATCCAGTTGTTGGACTGGTCATCTGAAGTAGCAGTAGTTTAAATGTTAAACTGCTAATTAAAATACTGTGGCCACGTGACCAGTTATGGGTACATAATATGGTGGGCTGGTCTAGGTCAAAAGGTTCAGGGTCATTCCTTATCATTTATCTGACCCTGACCGTGACATTTCTTAGATCAACACCTGCTGTGCTACCATAAAAATGCCATACACACACACACAAAAAAAAAAAATCCATTAGTGGTGATCTACACGCTACAATTTTGACAATTAATGTTGTAGTCACATGAATAATAGACCGACACTTTATTTTTGGCTGCTTATGATTTGGATATCAGTCCCCTTTTAAGATTGTCAGCCAAAAAAATGCCTGAAATCTAAAATGTAGCCAAATATAAATATATAAACTAAAATGCCACTTCAGTACATGTTTCGCACACTGCCAGATCCGATTTAAGGCTACTTTATCTGACAATGCCAATAACACTTTTATTATCATTATCTCTTAACTTCTCCTTTCCGGTGAGAGAAACTGGGTCATGGCTTAGGGATGTACTAAATAAGCAGATATCAGCTTTGTGAGACAGCGAGAGGAAATAGGCCCTGAACTCAATGCAAGCTGACAGTGTGCTCTCTGTCGTCACCATAATAGACAGTTTTATCACAAGCAGTGATGAGTGAAAAGTTCATGAAACACTTTTTTTTTTTAACACAGACTCACAGTGTTATGAGTCATATATGCATCGCATGCTTTCATTTTTCTTTCACAGCAAGGCTGAACCTGTCTCAATAGCATCAGTGAGCTAGTTGGCTGACCCTTAATGGATCAGGTCAGGACTCAACTCATTGTTAAAGTATCCTTCCCCCTGGGAGAATATCTCCTTTCAAAGTTATGACAAAAATGAATAGCTGCTGTTGGAGATGGATGCCTGTCCACATGTAACCTTAGTTTACCCCCCCCAGAGGAGACAGGCTAGAAAACTCAGACATCCATTCTCTCCCACTCTTCCCTCTGCTGGTGCGTTCGTGTCCTCTGCTTTCACCTTTTTGTCTTGTCATGTCCTTTTAGTGACCTTGATGTTTCACACTGTGTTAACAAGTTAAAATGGAAATGGGGTTAAAGGGGTCAACCAGAGGGGAGGATTACAACTGGGCGTCCTGTATCCATCAATATGTGCCCGTGTTTAAAAACTATGTTTTATTATATATGTATGACATTTAGTGAAAATAATATATAATCACATTTCAAAAGCTGTAATCTGTGTAGAGCTATGTAACATGCTTTAGACTATAAATTGTGATGTGAAAATAATATTTTAAAAAAATTATACTAAATCACTGCGAGAGTCTACAGAGAGTCAACTGAGCTGTATAAAGACCAGTATAATAATCCCAGTTCACATTAGATCCTGAAAACATAACCAAACTTGATTATTATTCCCTCATTTAATTAATGCATTGAAGGCATCACATAGTTCTTCAGGATCACTCCAGATTGCTCTTTGAGCCATCCTTAAAGTTCATTCCTACTTGGCACAAAGGCTATATCGTACTCTAACCCTTTAGAAGTTGAATGCAATTGCATCATATCTAGCAACAGGTCCGAACATATCTAGCAACACTCTGACACTTGCACCTTGAACCCCTTTCAACATCTGTCAATAACAGAGTCCACCAATCCCCAGTATAATCAAACCGAGGTGATACTGGTAAGAGAGCCATTCCTGCATTCAACTCATGTCTGGATTATAATGATGCAGTAATTAACGTATTTGATGAGGAAAACTATGCATCCAGTAAACCCTGAGTGCTTCTTTAAATGTGCTGCACCTTTCCTTACCACCGGATGGCAGTACAGTGCTATTATGTTACTATAAACGTTACCTTCCAAAATTAAGGATCAGCAATGGAAGACTTATAAATCAAGAGTTGAACAACAAGTGTTTATTATAGGATTACAGTCAACAAAGAGCAATAATAACAATTAGTACTATTAATTATAGTAGTAGCAGTAGTATTTGTAATGTTGTTATTGTTTATTATTGCAAATGCTGATTATTACTTTTATTAGCATCATTGTTGTTGTTGTTGTTCTAGTTGTCGTCATTGGTGTTATTATGAATATATTATTCATAATAATATATATATATATTATTGAATGAGTCAATATAAGCGGCCAAAATACTTTTAAAGTTCATGTGTGTAATGACATGTATAGATTGAATTTAAATATTTAAATATATATGTATGTATATATAAATATATAACACTGTTGGCTACTATTTAATATACAATGGCAAATTTAGTGTAAGTCCCTATATAGAATATTAACTATAACAGTAAACATTATGAGTTATGAGCATACTGTGATTGTCGTTGGGGTCACCAGCTCAGAAATCAAATAAGCACTGCCCCCTCTATAACGCGCACGTCCGCGCATGCACGGCACACACATTTTTAAGGAATGAACTTCATTTTAAAAGCAGGCGGTAGCTATCGGGCTTTTTAAAGTTGTCTACAAGGGGTGTTTGTGATGCAACGTCTGTTGTTGTTGTTTTGTTTTTTTTCTCTTTTTTTTGTAAGATTACAGATTTGATCGAACATGTGACTGTGAATTAGTTGCTCACATGGCTGCTGTGGCTGCATGATCCGCTTTAGTTTTTTAAAAAGTCCGATAATCGGTAGCTCTCTCTCTCTCTCTCTCTCTGCAGCGACCATCCGTGAGCACAGGACCGCTGAAAAACACAGCGCCTATCCGGACAAATCATGGCGAACAGCGGGCAGAAAGTTGTCCTGATCACCGGCTGCTCCTCCGGCATCGGGTTACGAATCGCCGTCACGCTGGCCAAAGATGAAAAGAAGCGTTACCATGGTAAAAATGCGCTTTCTTTCTACATTGTTTCTTTGATCGGACCTGTTAGCTGTAAGCCTGGTGTGCTTCGCTTGAAAAAAAACCTATTCCGTGTTTACTTTCCTGCTTGTCGCACCAAAGCCTCCTTTACGCACAAAGTTCGGTTGAGTTTCATGCGCAACGTGCCGTCTTAACGTAAAATAAGTGATTCAGTGTAGTGTCCATTGAAATAGCTAACCCTAGTCATATCGTATCCATATCCTTTTGTGAGTACTGGGATTCAATCGCCCCTTTGGTTACAACTATTATCATCTGAAAGCGCAGTTTCCAGGGTAGGGCTCTGGAAGGATGCCGCTTGCCAGGCGGAATCATAAAAGGAGGCTTGTCAGTTCTCTTTCAAGTGACTTCTCCAGCACAAAGCCCCCTTTTTTTTATCGCAGTGAATTGTTGACCGCCTGCTCCGGTTTAGTGCCGTGTCTAATGTGCCTATAGTCCCCTCACTGGAGCGAGTGTTTGAAAGGGGGACAAAGTTTGAGACCTGTACAAGCGAGGGTTCACTCTAAAGCAAGGACCTTGTTTGAAGTCTTCATTGGTGCACAGTAGAGTTAGGGTGTCCTGTCTATGCGTCTCCTCTCTTTGCTTCACAGCCATCATTAATGTCACTGGAGCCTCAGATAGAATTACATTAGACCATCCTCCCACCCCCCCATCCTCCTGTTGGTTGGAGTTTGCCTTCAAGACCCCCCATCTGTGACACGAGTGTGCTGTTAGATGTGACTTTATCTACCATTACATAATGTCTGAGCTAACAGTGAAACCCACAATTACAGTCATCTTGTGTTTTTCCCTTATTGAACTAATTGTAGCCAAGTTAAGTCATCACTGTTCTCCTTTCTTGAGCAAAACAATACTGATGAGCTGTTCCCTACACTGTTTTTTTTTTTTAGCAGATTTCTTCCCTCTGTGTGACCTGCTTTATAAGAAAAGCCACCTCCGAGCGGTGACGCTGATCTCCTCGATTCCCCTGGGCTTTTAGGAAATCCAACCGAGATTAAATATTGCACCGTGCATGAAGTAATGATTAGTTGTAATGACATGCAAACTCCAAAAAAAAGACCTCTGTGTATAGAAGGCACCGTGGTTCATTCAAGAATGTTTAAGCTGCCCAAGAATAATTCCTCCAGGAGCCAGAGGAAACAATGGATCTCTTGTTCACTATCCGTACCAATGCATAAATCTTGTTGTTGCTTCATGGACACCCAGCTTTCAAATCATAAGATTAGACTTAATTAAACATCACAAGAGGTCATTAATGCGCAGTGTGACATTTGACTGCTCGGAAAGACACGTTGCGTGACACCCGGCAACATTCTCCCTGAAGAATAATTTCGCTGCTATACATCAACGACAGCAATGCATAAAACCTCCGCAGCATTCAAAGTCTCTCTTCTAATCTTACTTATCCGGGCCTTGTCTCTGTTCAGACAGGAATAAGAAGGGAGAGTTTGCCTTCATCTGTCAAGGTCAACAGGTAGATTTAGAAGAATGCGCGAATACGAGGTTGTTTACCTCGGCTGATCGACGTTGTGCAAGAGCTCTGTCTCTCTCTTTTTCACCGCTTGATAACATCAACACGTCAGCCAAGTAAGCAGAACACACAACGTGGAAGAAGGCATTGAAAGCTGAGTCAACACTGTGCTGATAGCTGCTGTCGCCGGTCATGATAGATCCCCCCCCCCCCGTGCTGTATGTAGGTTAATGTTGTCCACGGTGTAAAGTTCAAAGGAAATCAATTATGTGTCCTGTAAACTGGCAGGCGTGGTCATTTTAAGGAACTTTGGCCCACACGTCTGACTCTGTTACAACTGTGTGTGTGTGTGTGTGTGTGTGTGTGTGTGTGTGTGTGTGTGTGTGTGTGTGTCCGTGTTCGTGCTTGGATGAGTGTGTGTGTTAAGGAAGTGGCTTAGACGTGGTTTCTCAGATCAGAGGTTTCACAGCCCTTTGTGTCACTTCAGTGGTGTGACAGTGGGTCAATAGGTCTTTTTTTTTTTTTTTTTTAACTACAGCTAAGGAGGATTATTTAGATGTTCTTAGTGATTCTATATAAAAATCATGAACAGTGAAATTATAGTGTGAAATTTAAAAAAAACGAATCTTTTGTAGTTTGACATTTTACATTGTTAAAAAAAAAAAAAACAGTAAAATAATATTTTGTTTCCACTTCTCCGTCTCTCCTTTATTAGTAATTGCTACCATGCGGGACCTGAAGAAGAAGAACAAGCTAGTGGAGGCAGCAGGAGATGCGTATGGGAAGACCTTGACGTTGCTCCCGCTAGACGTGTGTAGTGACGAATCAGTCAAGCACTGCATCAACAATGTTAAGGACCGCCATATTGATATCCTGAGTGAGTGAGAAACCACCTGAAACTAGGACTTGCACCTATCATTTAAAAACCTTCCCCCCCAAGATTCTCACAGCAGTTTCTTATATGTGTACACTAATGATCATCAAATTCATTGAACATTAACCCCGCGTGTTTTCTTATTAAACTAGCTCGTGCTGAAACACAAACAGTAATACTGTCGTACTCTCGTGAGAGAGAGTAACAGCAAATATCTAACAGACTTGTCCAGCGAAGAAGCAAAATATCACGGCACAGTGTTATTACTGTAATAGAAATACAACTAGAGGACTAAGCTTTTTAAAGATTCGTAACTCGAATGTCTTGAAACGTCATGGTGTTGGAAGGAGGGTAATATTTAAATTCCCATGTGACCATCTGTGCATTAAACTGTCTACTGCTTGTTTCTTCTGAAGGATTTAAAGCAGACTATATATATTCTGAAACCCAGAAATCTCAGCACATGATGCCAACTACTCAATGGGTTTATTGGTATTGATCAATCCACTCTATAAGTACCCCCACAAGTTGTTTTATTATCATTTTATGCCATGGGTGCAAAAGTAATACCCCGTGAATAGACTCTTTTCAGTTCTCGTGTTTAAACCCTTAGTCTGGATAAAGGTTCTATTTATAAACCAGAATCCATCTTACTCAAAATCCAAAACTGCCGTCACCTAATTACTCAACACCCAGAAAGCCCTTAGCCATGGGACTGATGGCGGCGACGTCACACTTCTCTGTTATTGTCACACACTGACATCTGGTGGTAAGATCAAATAAGACACTCTGTAATCTGCAGTCAGAGTGCAACAATGCAATCGAACAATGCAAACAATACAGTTCAAATCAATAGATAAAAAATTAATGACGGTAATAAATAATAATGATGTGTTTTGTTAAGTGTTTCGATAGTTGTAATGTTAGAGGTGCGAGCAGAGAGAAGTCATCTCTGTGTCTTATGTGTTTTCCTGTCAGTTAACAATGCAGGTGTGGGCTTGCTTGGACCTGTGGAAAGCATCAGCATAGAGGAAATGAAAAAAGTATTTGAGACCAACTTCTTTGGTGTGGTTCGCATGATCAAAGAGGTGATGCCAGACATGAAGAAGAGGCGTTCAGGACACATCGTGGTCATGAGCAGTGTAATGGGTCTTCAGGGTATGTATGTACACATGTCACAGATCAGAACTGACATTCTCAAAACTACTTGTTCAGCCTCCTCATCATCCGGTCACATCATAAAAGCAATTTCTCATTCTGAATTTTTTGAACACATTCATGAAAATGATTATGCACAAAGTGTCTGACGTGTCCTATATTATCAGCTGCTTATGTCACGTTGATCAAAATGTATTATACTGGTTTAAAACCGGTTGAATAGCGTTACCTCCCAGAATAGCCAGGCATTAGATCATTGCATCAGTCATTAAAAATGCAAAATGGGTGAACCAGTTGTCATAATATGTCAAGCATATTTTCTATATATTTCTATCAAGACTCCTTTTGTAAATGTGTTCTGAATTGATGAATTGCCCTGAGGTGAATGTTGACTTTAAAAGGAAATGTGTTCATACAGATTAACCAGTTCTCTAATATAGCTCAGATGTGCATCTCATAAACCTTCAACTGGCTTTACATTAATATCTTTTTTTTCCTTTTGTGCTATGCAGTGTTTTTTTCTTTACAGTACAAACAGTAAACGTGTAAATGTTCTCAATCCTCCACATGCAGTACTGTGTAACTTTGTACTGAAATTGTTATGTGCCAGAAACAAAAAGTGCAGCCTTATGCATTTTCAATCATTGTTATCAAATCTATTGCCATAGTGTACATCAGACAATACAGTTAGTTGAGCATTTTGACTATTTTATCTGTAAACAATGACGCAAGGACTTCTGATGTAATTCTGATGCCACCGACATGTTCATTGACATCATGTAATTATGTTATGCAGCAGTGTCACACAGGATAAAAGAAAGCATGGGTGGGGTTAACCTGATGTTCATATTCTGTCTGCCACCTGTATTGTCCTAGGTGACACCTATCTTTATTCAAGTAACTCAAGCCTTTATGTGCAAATGATGCTCGATTCATGTCTGCTGTTAATGAAATAGTGTGAAATGCAGTGATACAATGCAGCGATGATGTCATGTCATGTGTCCTTGTTTCTGTTCTTGGTTTAGGAGTGGTGTTCAATGATGTTTACACTGCCTCTAAGTTTGCTATGGAAGGGTTCTGTGAAAGTATGGCGGTGCAACTGATGAAGTTCAATATCCGGTAGGTTATCCTCATTCCTCTGCTCTTCCTTCACACACGTCTTTACTTTGTTACTACACACACAGTCGTTCACAGGCCTTTCTGTGTCCGACTCCCCTCAGGTTGTCCATGATTGAGCCTGGCCCGGTGCACACTGAATTTGAGACAAAGATGATGGAGGATGTGGCTAAGATGGAGTATCCAGGTGTCGATGCCGACACAGTTCGCTATTTTAAAGACGTTTACCTGCCATCGTCCATAGATATATTCGAAGCCATGGGTCAGACGCCAGAGGACATAGCCAAAGTAAGAAGAGAGGTTTCACATTTTACCACATGTATCTCAGTATTCAAGAATCAGTGTCGTTTCTCTCCGATCACTAACTGTTGCAATCATTCCACCGGCCTTTTTGCTTCTCGTCTCTCCAGTGCACTAAAAAGGTTATTGAGTCAAGCAGCCCTCGCTTCAGAAATCTGACCAACAGCCTCTACACACCCATTGTGGCCTTGAAGTATGCAGATGAGACTGGTGGCCTGTCTGTCAACACCTTCTACAACCTACTCTTCAATTTTGGCCCTCTCATGCACATCACCATGAGCATCCTCAAGTGCCTGACGTGCAGCTGTCTGCGTAGACGCACCATCTCACCTAACTGAAGAGTGTGTCCAATCCTGCCTTTTACCCCGTGATGTTTACCCCACCTAGTTCCTACTGCCTTTTCCTGAGGTGTTTGGGCTAAGCAGGTAGACTAGAAACAGTAACTCTGGAGAGAGTAGGCACCTTTTTAGTTCAAAGACACTACCATGATAAGCTTTGCAAGACAACATGCACAATTGCACAAGTTTGTCACAGAGATGTTGTATGCAGGATGAACTCTCTCATACACACACACACACAAATATACATACACAAAAACAGAAATACAAGAAACACACACACCTTTATTGGATTATTGTACATACATATTATAAAGAGAAGGCCATGCCTTAGACATTGCAATATGGAGAGGGGCTGTTTAAGTGATTAGATGTCTACATCTAACCACTTAGATGTAGACATGTGATATTTCTCCTCATGGACAGACAACAAAGCACAAAAAAAATGAACTCAGTTACAGAGAAACAACAAAATTATAGAGAGATAATAATGCTATAACTTGTAGCCTAGATAACTCAGGCACACTAGAGTTGTAACATGTATGACAGAGTCAGAGAGAATATATCTGCTTTTATTGTGTTATTGTGCCCTTAATTTCAAGTTTGCCTTAACATAGCGTTCTCATTGGTCATAACTGCTGTCGAATCATATTTTTAATCTTTTGATAAGCTGAATGTTTTTGGTTTTAAAGGTTTGTGAATGGGTAGATCATACAGTATATTTTTAATCTAGCAAATTGATTTTGAAATAAACATAATTCTGATTTATTCTCGGAGGTATTTTTTATTTATTTTT
Source organism: Pampus argenteus (assembly GCA_036937835.1). Taxonomy (NCBI): domain Eukaryota; kingdom Metazoa; phylum Chordata; class Actinopteri; order Scombriformes; family Stromateidae; genus Pampus; species Pampus argenteus. The sequence continues at coordinate 14,824,017 of CM072878.1, forward strand.
TTGTATTTTTAAAGATATCAACAAAATGTGACCGTTTTGGCTAATCGATGCTTATACATACTATAACATCTCTGACTGCAAGACTCCCTGAGTACCAAGAGGGGGCAGTATTTCACTGATTTTTTTTTTCTTTTTTTACCAAGGGAGCCAACCTGTAGCATCATCAGCAAGCAGTGTTGAAGCTGCTGTGTATAGGAATTTGTCCTCAGAGGCCTGAGATAGACAAGTGCAACAGAAGTGAATGATTAAAATCTTTAGATTGGGACATTGTTGCAGACACTGATTTCATTGGACTTATAACAATACATGTTTCATTAATACAATCGTCTACATCAATTCATATTGATAACTTAGAAAGGTTGGAGCTTGGAAAGCTAAATATTCTCTGGTGGAAAGCATTCATATAACAGCAGGATCGCAGCTATGTAAGAGAGACTAAACTCATATTCAGATAAAGAACACATAAGGCCATTTTGTAGCTTCATAGCTCAAAGCGTCAGGAGAGGTTGGCTCTGCTGCTCAAGATATCCTGAAAATTAAAAAAAAATAAATAAAAAAAGTAAAACAACTTGCAAAGAAAACAGGCATTTTATGACAGTGGCAGTCTAGACTTTATTTCATAGCTGACATTTCTGCAGCGATAAGCCTTCAGATCAGAGGCTTCTTGCAGAACTTGTACGCGTTTCTTTCATTTGCGTGTTTGCGAGTGTGCACATGCAGCAAGTGTGTGTGTGTGTGTTTGTGAATGCGTTATTCGTGCATGTCTATGGACCAAGTTAGTGATCTGTTGATGGATATAAAGAGGTCATGGCCTGCTCCCCATCAAAACCCCTCCCTTGAACCCCCACCCCTCTCACACACACACACCCTGCTTTGTGCCGTGTGAGAGAATGTGACCTGGTTCCCATCCCTGAGGAGGGGTGAACCCTAATGACGGCCTCCTCAGACACATTGCGCAGCCCTGAGCCTCCCTCTCCAGCTGGCCCCCTTAGCCCATCGTGCCGGGACCCCCTGGTCCACACAGGGAGAAGACTGTGGTTTGGCCTGGATAGCCTAGCCAGAGTTTGTCCTGTCTGCACACACACTGCACCATCCCATCCCAACCTGTCATGCCCTGCCGTGTCCAGACTGCTTACTTTCACACAGTCTAACTACATGGAGCTCATCATCAGAAGACAGTGCAACTGGTTGCAGACCTGTAGTTTTGGTGCAGTGTACAATGAGCACAGCTCCTCAGCTCTGTGTATGTGTCTTCATCAGAGACGACAGCTCCGCACAATGGAACAAAGACGCTGTCAATCACAATCAAATGGGTGTGTGTGCAGGGGGTGGAGGGTAGGGGGGGAGTAGGGGATCTGAGTAGGTTGGGGGAGGAGTCTGTGTGTCCTGAATGTTCAGAGGGATGCCAAGACCCAATGTGGGACGCTGAAGGCTGAGGGCAGTGGGTGGGGGGCTGTGTATTGGGACCATGAGGGGTGCGGGTGTGTCGGATTTGGGAAAATGAGAATTGGGGTGCCCAGGTCTGAATGGAAGACCTGTTTACTAATTGAATGAACACAGGAGTTACAGAAAAGTCTCATTAAACAAGAGGTCTTATCAAACCATTGTTGTGTACCTTTGTTTCACAATCAAGAACATATAATGAGGGCAGCGTGACATGGTAAGGTCTTCCCTTAATTATAATCCTGTCGGCTCACTTGCAGTTTTAGATAATGAACACATGAGTAGCGAGAAGGGAAAAAAATGGGAAGTTATCTTTGGCATGTCAGCAGGATACATTCTTTGCAAGCTGTCTGCCTTCTCTGTTGCTGGGTTATTGCTGGTTCAGCCATTGTCGTCAACACCAGAGCACCACACCTAAGTCTGACTCAGAGAGTGATGACATAGGCCGGGGGAATCAAAGAACAAAAAACAAAAGGGAGCTGTGGAGGGAACTAAGTTGTGAAAATTGGGAGATAGAAAGTATAAAAGGAACAAAGGAAGCAGAAGAAAGGAGGAGAGGTCTGCATGCTTTGGGATGCTGGCATTCAGTGGAGTTGGCGTCTAGACAGGGTGCTTCAGCCTGATCTCAGGTCAGAATGGATCAACACAAGACTCCACTTCTCTTTTTCACTTTTTATATACCTCCCTATCAAAGATTCGCCCTGAATCGAATTACGAGGCGTCACAGAATGCCAAACAGAAGCACAACATGGCGTCAACGCCTAACAAGACAGATGAAAGCTGAAAAAAAAAAAAAAAAAGTGCAGGTCAGCCATCATTTAACATGGCTGCGTTTGACTGGAGATGCGGCCACATGGGACATATAACTATCCATAGAGCTGATCTTGGGTCTGAGGGGAGCTATCAATCTTTATATAGTCAAAACAGGAGAAGCCCAAATTGCCCTGTAGCTGGCCTGTGGCAGCTGGGTCCATTAGGGCAACAGAGGCCACAGGGAGAAACAAACACACAGCGTATCTGTCCATCTCCCTCCCTCTCCGTTCATTCTCTTTCTCTTCTTTCCTTCTCACTCACTCTCTGTCCGTCTGAGGCCCACAGTCTGTCAACTCTCTCTCCAACGTCCATCTCCATCTCCATCTCTGCTGTGCAATGACCTCTCAAAGACCCAACGTGGGTCACTTGTTTATTCACACATGGAGGTGTGTGTTTGTGTGTGTGTGTGTGTCTGTGTGTATGTGTGTGTGGCCCATTCAGGCCCATTTAGAGGGTGGAACATAAATCAAGAGAATTTGGCTTTTTGCTGACCAGTCATACACATTGTTTTACAGACACAGAACTGCCATTGTCACTATCATTACAACATTAGCATTGTGCCTTTCCCTACTGCTTTACCAGAACATAAACAATCCGGCAGGAATTTCCAGACTAGGCCTCCGTTTGCCCACTACCATATCGTTTTGTTCCGCTCTGTTCACTCTCTCAGAAATACTAGTTCCAGTGAATGTGAAACTCTGTGATTAGAGGGTTCAGTCTGTGTACCAGCATTATAATTCTCAAACAAGGGGATGATGAGTAATTGTGCCGGGCTTATAGGCGATGTAATGTGAGCCGGGGTAACATGATCCTCTTGTTGTTTTTATGGATGGCGATGAGGTAAGCTTGGTGTAATATTCCACAATAGGAATCTGACAGCAAAGTCGGTGGTGTCAATATACAGATTTTGCTCGAAACCTGAAATTCCTGTTTGTGTGCAAGACAAGCTGGGAAAGAGAAAAAAAAACAAAAACAGATATACAGATAAGAAAAAAAACATCTTCATGCAATGATGCAAAGTGTGGTTTCCCACAAACAAATTTACACACCATGATGTGCACTCACGTTCTTCTAACATATCATTTTTCTTTGGGTTTCTAACCTTTCCACCATGGATCAGTTGTTTTTTTCTCTTCCCATGTTGTAATTAGACGTCTGGGAGTTCAGTGTGGAGAAGCATTTATATTTGTAATTTATAGAAAAATAACGATATGTTTGCTTTATGGTTCGTTGGAATATCTTCAACCAAGGGATGATTATCCTTTTAATTTGCTTCCCAAGGATGCCTCACATCCTTTTTTTATGCTCCTTTAATTCCTTTTACAGACAGACAGACAGACAGACAGACATATAGAGATAGATAGATAGATAGATAGATAGATAGATAGATAGATAGATAGATAGATAGATAGATAGATAGATAGATAGATAGATAGATAGATAGAGTTTTTGTGTAATTCACAGTAAGCTCATCAGAGAGTCTATCGGTATTGAAGTTTATCCTTGCCTGGCAACCCTGGCTGTATCCCAGCCTCATCTCCCTGCCAGAGAGAAAACCTCACCCTGGACCCCATCAACACTGCCATGGATCTGATCTATTCACAAACAGGGTGCAGGCACACCCATGCCAGGAAGCTTGTCTTAGCCCAAACAGTCCACATCATTGTTTATTCAGCTTGAGTGCATCACATCTTGGCAGCCAGGGTGAGAGTGAACCACATTCAAAATATCAATTCATAAGAACATATTCATAATATAGCTTCAAGTAGCAGTTCACTTTAGCGTGAGGAATAATGAAAAATGACTCTTACGCGCATGCCTTTGCACGCCAAAATCAGTTGGCACATTTTGGTTATCTACTTCATTCAAGAGCCGTTTTTTTTTTTTTTTTTTCCTTCATCAAAACAAAAGAATGCCTCTGTCTGTTGACCGTGAAAAGATGTTCGTAGATTTGTCCCCCAGTGAAGAGATGTCTTTGTTGGTTATCTCCATTGGTGAGCCGCCTCCATTTGGCCCAGCCTAATCAGAACACAAACACTCCCCTGTCATTTGGCTGCTCTCCCTCTCATCCTGTATCTCTCCCTCTCTTAATCTGTCTACTATTATCTAACACTCCATATTAGATTATATTTCCCCCCCTTATTACTATTATTTTTTTTATGCTTGTTTATCAGTGTACGTGTAGCAGGGAAGAAAATGACACTATACTCCTCCTCTCCACCACTCTTCCGCCCACCTTGGCCCCTGATTTGTTTTCTCCTTTTCATCTTCCCTTCTATGTTATCTGGATGGTGTGTGTCTCTCCCTCAGGCACAGACACTAAGGCCTGGCATACATTAACTTTACTTGTCTGTGCACAACCTGGTTTCGGTTGCCTGAGAGGAAATGTTGAAATGTAAAGAGGATCCCTGAGGGAAAAGACTTCTGCTGGATTACTGATTAATATATTATATATATTCAAGCTTACGTTTTGTTTTGTTTTTTTTACACAGAAAATATACACAATACTGCTTGTCTCCAGATCCAAAGTACATAGATGCAAGATCAATATACATGATAAGGTGAGCAAAAAACTCACAAAAGTAATCTAATTACTCTACCGGTAATGGGAATAAGTAATTAGTGTGAAGTTCTTAGAAATTACATGTAAAATGAATAATACATTTTTAGTCATAAAAATGCGCATTTGAAGTTAGGCTGTTTTCTCTTATTACAAGAGATAGATACAGTAGTTTGACTCTGATATTACAGTAATAACTTACTGAAACATATGTTTTAAAAAAAGCTTCACAGTAATATAGATACTCCAGTATAGATTTACCTTAGTGTTGGTTGGTGTTGGCATGTTACCCTTGTTTTGGACTGTATGTGTTTTCTTGCACTGTAAGTTTTATAACTTACAGTGACGGCATTAATAATGTTTTATATAAACATGAACTCATCCAGACAGAAAAAGGGGGGAGAAAAAAAAGGAAGAATATGGAGATGGAAAAGATGGAAAATTCATGTTGTGGTGATTGTCAAACGCCCCTCCTGGAAACATTAAAAAAAATTAAGATTGCCAGGGAGGGATCAGTGATGGAAAATGAAGGTGTGTAAGAGAGGATTTGGGTGTAAAGTGGCTTGTGGCCAAATGTAGAAGAGAGCACCGGTTAGCCTTGTAATGCATATGCAGTCTACTGTCCTGTGTTCTCCTGGGCTTCTCAGCGGGTGCTCAGCCTAAGAAAACATGTTTGGTAAGAGGAAAACTCCTGTCATTGCCTTGAATTACCACAGGCCACAGAACTGGCAGTGATTCACTGGCACTTTACGCTGCCTAAAAAAAGGTTAGGTTTAATGCAGGGGACATATTTGGCCACATGTATTAATAAAGAATATCTTACTATACAGAATATTTTATTATAGCCCTTGATACTGTAATGTCAGAAACATATAACATAATACTATAGCATAATTTGTATGATTTTTATGCATATAACTGTCACAAAACAGTGTGAGCACTGTGATGGACTCCGAACCAAATGTTTCTTTGCCATATTAGAGAGACCAGACCTTTCTCCCAGATTCAGGCCCTCTTCATTTTTCCCCTGACCTGTGGAGAATGGCCTAACTGTGGCGTGTGCTGAAGGTCAGGTCTGCCATGAGTACTGGGCAGGACCCCACTCATGTGATCACCCACTTCCCTGGATTTCTGCCAGGAAAGAACAGAATGATGTGTTTGGTCCATGGTGGGAAAAGCATCCTTTGGAATGTGACTTTGAGAGGACCGTGTGGGACCGGCAAGAGGGTCTTCCCATTTCAGCAAAAAGGCCTCTCCTCCTGAGGCTGTGGGAATGTCAGAGGTCCCAGTGCCCACTTTTTTTTGCAGCACACAAAACCCACAGCTGATGTTGCAACTCTGTCCAGAAGCCCTCGGGGCAGCGGTGGAGACAACTGGCTACACAGCTAGTTACACAATTCTTCTTGTGCTCAGCCTGACAAATCACAAATACATGTATTTTTTAAGTCCGTCATGAGACTTATTACCAATGCAACAATGCGTAATACATATTACAGATGAGTAATGTAAAACTATAGTGCTAGTTTTCAAGGAGGACATGAGGTAAGCTAGGATATGCTTGCATGCCTATTATGCATAGTGTCTATGTGTTTTTTTCTTTTCAGCTTCTCTTTTATACCTTTTTTTCTGTGTCTTGTTGCCTGGGGTTAGTGTCCCCCTAGTTTTTTGTTCCAGGCATGAAGTAAACCAACCAGTGGAGCAGTCAGAGCACCTCACATAACCACTTTCCTCCAAATCCAAGCCAAGTTAAATAAATGACGATTTTTTTTACACGAGTTGTCTACCAAAATCTACTACAGAGGACATATGTTTCTCCGTTCCCTTCAGATATATTTATGGATTTGTTCAAAAGTCCATCATTGTCAATGAAACATGTGAGAATATTCCCTCCTTCTTGACCTATCCCCTCCTTTCTCTTACAACACAAGTCCTCACAGGAAAATAATAAACAGATGAGTAGGATGAGAACGGCTCCCAGAGAGAGCAGCCAGGCACTTAGGTAAGCAGGCATCACTGCTCTGGTTCCCAGGCAGGAGGGGAAGAGGGCAGGCCTCAGCTTGACTGTCCCAGTCACTGAGTAGAACCAGAAAAACTTGACAGAAATTACCGTTACCTGTCACCCCACTTACTGGCTCTACACACCCCCTTGCACAAGTCTGGACATACAAACTGAATATTACTACATAGAAACCATCAGTGATGATTATTTGTTTTGTGTGTGTTTTCGTACATTGAGCACATACACGATCGAGTACTATAGCTGTTTTTGATTGTGTTGTGCTCACAGTTGGGTAAATGGTGTATTCTGCCAGGCTGGTGGTCCCGGGCCCGTGCCAGTGTAATCTGCAGACAAACACAGACTGTTAACTACTCAGTTTCACAGTAACCCCCCCTCCTCATCCCTTTCCCCGCACCATTGCACACACCCACATACTGAAACATACAACCATTTGCACAACTCTTTCCCCACTAGACACGCAGAACGACCAGAAGGCTCAAAATGGCTCCCTCTGTCACATACACGTATCTCAGAGATGTCCAGCCTCAGACTTATCATCTACAGCAGGGAACAGAAATGCTTTCCCGTTTCAGCACACACAGACAAAAAGCTCTGGCTTCATTTCTCCCGCTCCCTCTCTCTCTCTCTCTCTCCTTCATTCTCTCTCTGTATTCTGGCAAAAGTCCACTTTTGCAAATTAAACACAGATCTCTCATAGATGCTGGGCTGACAGCTCCAGCTACGTGCCAACACTACTAAACGTCTGGAGGTCAGAGGGTCTAGGACTAGGACTATGACTCTCTTGGGACAGAATATTTTACAAAGTATTTCAGTTGGCTCTAACTATGTATGCTTTTCACTGTCACTTGGATCCTTCTGTTGGGTAGTGATAAACACAGCAATATGATGTTTGCAGCAAGGTTTATATCATATAAATATCAAATGAGTGAACCCACACACAACACTCTATAGACATGCACACACAGAGAGACAAAAACACACTTTGTATGCACACAAAAATAAGGTGGTGAGTAAAAGCATCAGAAGTGTGTGCAGACACATAATGTAGCCCAGTGAAGATCAAGATTAAAGCGACAAAAGAAAGGGTGTCTGGACTAGATCAGTGTGTGTTGTGTCAGTGAGTCATTCTGTTGTCTTAAAGGTCAGGAGTGTAGTCTCTGGCAATCAATGTTAGGTACTCTCACTTCTGCTTCTGTGGTGTCAAATGACTCTTCAGGTTACTCCTTAAAAATGTACTCCAGCCGTAAAGAAACTGATGCCGAGTGCAAACCTGCTGCCATTCGTCTTTTGTTCCGGCTTGTACGTCTCTGTATCTTTGTGAGCATGTGTGTGTGAATGTGGATGTTTGTTCCACAGTGTGTGCGTGTGTCAACAGGGACATGCTTCGTCACTATTAAGTCTACCAGGAGCCGCTTTCAACTGGAGGAACCCACAGCCGTATGTAATGCATGTAGATGCATGCAAAAGTCAGACTCTCCCTCAAATGTGACTGTGTGTTCATTTAAGCGTTTGCACACACACAAATATAAAAGAATGCTACAAAACAAAAGGGCAATGAAAATGTGTGTGTAAAACCGAGCAGGCTAGTCCCAGTGGCAGCACACTGGTCAGTGTGGTGGAGGGGTTTCAGCAGGGAATTGGGTACAGAAAACAGGCCCTTGTATGGTGAAATGATGCAGACCCTCATTCCTTTCGCCTTACAAAAGACTATTTTGGGGCATTTTGAACTCTCCCACGCAAGCACAACAATTTTAGAGTTAGTTCATTTATTTATCTTTTAAGTTTTTTCAATTATCGAAGCCCAAGAGAGAGAGTGAGAGACGTGTATCGTTGTTTTTGGCCTTTAAGTCAGGGAGAATAGGAGGGAGGGGTGTGAGTGTGTGTGTGCGTGTGCGTGTCACAATGTGTGACGACTGCCTGAACAGTCATTGCATTTGGCCTTTTGAGCCGTATCCCAAAGCGCCACTGTTGCTATTACTTAACTGTCATATCTATAGCCTATTGCAAATGGTGTGTCTGTTCTGCAACACCACTATGCTTATCCCACCCTGTTAGTGTAACAGAGTGAGTTTCGAGCTCTGTACTGGTCGGCTGTGATTTATGGTTATTCTCATATACAGGCGAGGGGAAGGAAGGAAGAATGGGGGAGATGGCGTGGGAGAGACCCTGAGGAAGAAATTTCTCTCTCACAACCCCACTACAGAGGGCCAAGAGTGAGGTTATAACCTGAGTTTCTGGTTTTGTTTTTTTCTCTGATTGCGGGTGTAACACAAAAACGTATACAGGCACACACACACACACACACACATACACAAGTACAGCACAAAGACATAAAGAGCACCTCATAGTCATAACAAAGGCTTATTTATTTTGGTAAGTATTAACATTTGACTTGTCTGCTAACATTAACAGGCTTCAAGGACATGGATTGCTATGTGGTCTCACATTTTTGGAAATGATGACTTTGTTTTTCTACCACTATTGTAGTGACAGCTATACAAGAGCGCTCTATTATTCTTTCCAGCTAGCTCATATAACTTTTCTTGGCATATTTATATGCTGTCCTCAGATTTGTTGATGATCATTGACAGTTACAACAAGGCATTACTTACAAAGGCTACTTCCATAAAATATAAACCATAACAGATAAAAAAAAAAAAAAAAATCGCCAGTTCTGATGCACTGCGTCAATGTTGCATTTATGTCTCAAAGTAGATAGACGAAAGGGTCACTGTTCGACTAAGAGATCAAATATTTCTGTTTGACTAAGAGAAGAGAGGCTTTCAGGAACAGTAGTGTGTGACGGCCTGTCACCGATGCTATGAAGCTTTTTATAGCTCTTTTAAAGGGGAAATAAGGTTGGACTAATTGTGTCGGTTTATTTCAAACAGATATTTCAGCAACGCCATTTAAAAGGAAATACCTGAAACCGTTTACTACCAGGAGTTATCCAGCTGCAGTTTTGCTCTTGCTTTTGACCGTGAAGTATTCTTCTTCCTCCTCCTCCTCCTTCTTTCTCTGCTCTGTGGTGTCTACCAGGGATGTGTTTTGCTTACTCCTCTGACCCTGGCCCTTCTTGCATGAAAGCTTGTACACACTTCCATGAACCCCGATGTGGGTTCTCCTACTTGGTACAAGAGATAAGATTGCGGTTGTAGTGTAAGTCTTTCTGATGTCAACTTTATCAGAGAGGCCCCATGAATGGGCCAGCATAGTTTTGATGAAAGTGCAACAATAACACACCTATGACACTCCATTCCCCTCCACACTCTCTCTCTCTCTCTCTGTCTCTCTCTGTCTGCTGGGATGAGTGTGAAGGATAAACTGTCAGACTATCTCACAGAGATCAAGTTCCATACTGCAAAAGAAAAACACCACGAGCAAGATAAAGCTTGTACTGCGGATATATTTACAATGAGCGAGAAAACCATCTGCACAAAGTACAGTAATGTTTGTACATTACAAACTTTGCTAAATGTTTATTCAAGCGCTGTATCACAACCCACACACACACACACACACACACACACAACGTCCAGTTTCTTCTCTCCTGCTGTGCCACACTGTTGCCCAAGTTCTTACCATCCTGTAAACACTGACAGGAAGTGATTTCACAAAGTGGATCAATTTCTTACATATCCTTAGGGAACAGACCTCTGACCCCTTTATGCAGCCAGCCAGGAGGCTCCATTGCCATGCTTTCATTTTCTTTCTCTTTCTTTCTCCTTCTCCAGTTCACTTGTTTTCTCACTGGAACCTCCAACTCTGTATGTATCATATACAGCGACATTACTGGCTTTTCCCACAGTGTTTCTGTATTATTGATGGAGAAAATGACATGAAATATAACTACATTTTTCATTGGAGAATTGCATGTTCCCAGTGTTTAGGACCCCCATTAGGATAGTACGACCATATATGTGTGTGTGTGTGTGTGTGTGGGAGGAGAAGGAAAAGGGAGACAACTTATGGTTGCAATTTGAAGATGCTTTTTTTAGTCACTCTTAAATGTGGGAAGTCAAAGTCATTGAGCCTGGGGCGCCTGTGGGAAGGGCAAACTTGAGATCTGGGAAGAGTGGGAAGTTTAGGTCTCCTGGTGGAATTCTCTCACTTTCAACTAAAGGGGGGGCTTTTGGTTTTCAGGGGCCATAGGTTTGTTGAAAGTTAGGAATGCTTATTTACATTAGATTGATTCAGTCTGTCACAGTGAAGAGGGAGGCATACAAAGTTAATCTGCAGGAAACGGAACATGCAGCCCACACCACATGTAGTTCTCTGTAATGTGGGAATCCTGAACCACATGACGCTGTAAATGCTGGAAGAAGGCCTGGAACAGAACCACAGATTATAGTTTAAACCGGGGGTAAAAGTCAAAAAAACGTAGTCCAATTCGCTGTGATCTTGCTATGTTTTTGTGTGTAGAGGGAGAAAAGAGTGAGTGAAAAAGAAAATAAGAGAGAGAGAGAGATAGTGACCGTGCATAGGTTTGTAATGGTGTAAAATGCATTAGCTTTTCTTGCTGGTTCCCAGAGTCTGAGCCAGCTGGATGGTAACTGCCGAGTCTTTCCTACACAGCTGCACTCCAAACTGATTAGAGGGAGCTGGCTTTCTTCACCAGCAACCATTGTGCCCCTTCTATCCAATCTGAATCCTCAAGAAAATGTGAACACAAGAGACATTACTTTGGTGCTGCTTTTTACTGTCTGTACATTGAGGATATCCAATGTGGCCAGACGAAAGTGCCTGTGAAGTTAGAGTACCATGAGTTTTTAAACAGACGGGATTGGTGTGAAATACGATGCAGAGAGAGATTAGGTCTTTTTGAACATACATAATGTTAAAATCCAACTTCAAAAGAATATAGTTGACAGATGTGACAGTTGACCAATGACATTGGTGAAATATATCTGTTGTGCACATGGCTTTTTAAAAAAGTGGCTGAAATGCAATCTGCCCATCTGTACATGGTCTAAAGCGGTCAGCTCTCTCCGCAAAAAAACAGAATGACAAAAAAAAAAAACGAGCATTAAATCGGCGTGTTAATTCACAGTAAATCCTCTTAAAAGCCCCCGTTCCTTTCTGTCACTCACTCACATACAGGGGTCACAACCTCCACAGTGTATGGCCACGGAAGTTTTGAAAACCAGAAGGAAAACGTCACACGGCCCAGCCACAGACCTCAAGCTACAGCATAAGAAATCAGATACCCACAAAACGGACCTGCTGTAGAAAAAAAAAAAAAAAAAAAAAAGCACAAAGGTGATTTCAAAGACACAGGCATATAGATGAGGGGTCTGAGAGGGCTCATGTTGAGTAGGGAACGTGAGCCGGACTGATGTGGAGGTCACAGAGGCTTTGTTGTACAGAGCAAACCTGGGCACAACCGGGTGGTAGCAGGTGGCAAGCAGATTTAGTTACCTGGAGCAGAAAGCGGTCGTGATTTCAAAGTACAGTTGGGTTAAATCATCGTTAACCAAACAATAAAAAAGGGATTAGACTAGTTAGAAACCTTAGAATGATAAAAAAATATATATAAACTATGAATTCTATACAGCTTGAACTGCAATGATCTTTACATGTGTTTACTTGATTAAATGATTTGGTAAACTATTATTTCTACTCTGCGCTTCGCCCACAGAGTAAACACTGATAAATTTACAACTTTTCTGGGGTCTGAATCACATTTTCCACATGAGTCTGTCCGGCTCGGGCCGCTATCAGCGGGCATGGCTGGTTTCAAGTTGGCTAATCAGATTCAGAGTTGGTTAAAGTTGTGTTATCTGGGCTGCCACGGTCCACCAGTCCGCCCATTCTGTGAGCTCTTAGTGGGAGTGCAGTTTCCATGCAGTCATGAACTATAAAGGAGAAGTCGTGTTGGCCTCTTGCAATACTGTGGGAAAGTGCAGCTCTTGCTTCCTCTGCTTATTTTGACCAATCTGGTTATAAATGGACATTCACAGGCAGGCAGCCCTGCAAGAACAGCCCAGAGCCCTCTAGTCACATTAGCCTCTTTAATATTCCGTATCTCAAGAGGCCAGAGTCCTGAGAGAGAGTTGCTGGGGGTCACGCATTTTTCCATTCGAGAGAGCAGAAAAAAAATCCATGGGTTTGTTTTGAGCAGACATTTAACCCAAGATGTTTACAATAGTAATTTAGATTGGTTGCCTGAAACATTTAGTTCCCAGAGGCTTTATTAAATTTGTAATTCTGCTCTTTCTTTTTACTCTCCTTTTCTTTTTTTTTTATTATTGTTTTCTTATATGTCCAGCACATACTTTAACAGTTACACTGAGTTAAACATAAGAAAGGCTATGATAGAAAGTTTAACAAGCAAGAGAATCAGTTTAACTTTCACTGTTTTGACACATGCTCCAACTGTTGCACATTTACACAGTGTCAAAATGCAACCCCATAAGATTGTTTTGAAATCAAGCATTCTTGTGCAAGTTGCATTCCTGGACCTACTAGCTCACCGCAGATGTATTCCATATCATTAGATTACAGGCCTGCTGATGTCAGAGCACCCACAGAGGAGCTTCATTGTTGTGTGTGGTGTCAGATCAGAGGCCAGTCGGAGGGGATAGAGTGGGTCCTGGCCTCTGTTCCTGGCTGAGGTTCAGGTTGGACCCACAGCTGCACAGACAGGGTCCTGCAGAATCCTGGGCCCGAGCTGAGCCCTGACAGGTGCTGCATTAAAACTGCCTTGAAAATTGCTCCCTTTGGCTTAACATTGATCCCTTCTTGCAGATGCATATGGAATGGCACTTTCTTTGGCATGCTCTTAAAATCAAAGCTGATCTGTGACCAAAGAACAGGCTAGCATAACATCAGGCTTGTAGAAGGCCACTAAAGGAAAACGGAACAAGATTCATCTGTGGGACAGAAATGACTGAACTACTACTGAAGGAAACTGACCGTGAAGAAAAGACAAGGATGAACTTCCTCACTCTCTTTTCCTGTTTCATTGCTTGAGTAACTAGCAGTGCACATTTCTGCACATGAATTGAATAACTGACAAATATATCATAGTTATTATCAAATATAACTGTTATGTCACATATGCATTTCACTATTAGATAGTGTTCACTAATTAGATGGTGTTCACTGTCTAATTTACTATTTAAACAACGAAGCAGTGCTACATTTTTGGAATAGTAAAGAAAACAGACAACCACAATTCCCAAGTCTCCCAAAGACGTTTTGAGTGTGTTCCTAGAATGCCGCAGTTGGACGTAGTAGCAGCAGCTGTCACCGTCAGTCTCTCTAGCCTGGTGCAGAACAGAACACTTTAAATGGGTGATTAGTGTCAGATATCTGGCTATTGCTGCATAGGTCCTAACTGTGGGAAATAGCTGTGCTAGTTTGCACCTGATCCAGGGCTCAGTTTAGAGTTTCCTCCTAACTAAAGAGCAACACACTGGGATCCAGCAAACACAAAACCAGACTCAACAAAATGGTATTTCATTAAGATAAACACAGCTCTGACGCTCAACCAGAGTTTGTATCATCACTGGGGCAAGGGGTATAAAACACAAGTTTAAGCATTTTTCAGCTTCGTCATTTTCAGAATACAATATCACAGCCTGGCTAGTTTCTGGGAAACTGTAGAGGCATGCGACAGGGTCAGGTGAGGTGAACTCCTAGGCCTGTTTGTATGAATTCATAGCTGATGTACTTGTACAAAAACCTACCTCACCTCCAAAAATCTAAATCAAACTTAGATGCATTCCTTCGTTAATAATAAAGGAATGGAAATAATGGAAATAATATGTTTCACAATCAATCCCTCTTTGTTACATTTTATTTTGGCCAATAAAACATCAGGAAAACTGTCATTACATCAACTTGCATTGTCAAAATGAGTCTGTTTCCTCTTAAAGTTTACATCCCACTGCTGATAAAAACAATAGGACTCTACTGTTTTGTTTTGTTTTTTAAAACATCCAATATTAAGAGTGGATCCCTGTTTAAAAGAACAATGCCACAAATAGTCTGCTTCCACTTATCTACAATATGAAATTAAATGTATTTGGCATACACCCTTTTCTTATTTCGCAAGGATTTGTAAACTCAGTCTGTCTCTCCGAAACAGCAGTGGGATGAGCCAACCAATGGCGTGATGAGGACCATGTGGAGCAGCTCTGAAGAAGCATCACCACCTAATCACCTGCATGTTGCACAACAGCCTCATGCAGCTGTTTAGAGAATAGCGGGTGAGTGGGGGGGGGAAAGAAATAACATTTGGTTGTGCAGTGAAGCAATGCACATGAAAAATTGTTCTGTGGGCTACTTCTCCTCTCCCCATGCCTTTGTCTCTCTGTCTCTTTCTCTCTTTCTAGCTCTAGCTGGCACAGCAGCATGTGAATGATGTCCCCACTACGGCTAAGAGCAGTGGGTAGACGGCGGTCTGTGCGACGGCTGTGGTGTCCTCTCTAAGACAAAGGGAACTTGGCAGGCTGCTGGGCTGCGGCTGGTTCAAACAGGCCTTGTTTATTGGATCTCTCTCTCTCTCTCTCTCCCTCTCTCTCTCTCTCTTTGCTCTGCGCTCATCAGAAGCTGTGTGTGAGACTGCAGTCTGAAGTGTCTGTGAGATCTGCTCAATCCTCGAAGACGGGAACCACTCAGACCACACACAGGGCCGCTTCAACCACCACAAAGGAAGACTAGAGCAGGGGCAGATGCACTGTGCATATGCTCTCTTCTTCAAGTTTGCGTCTGTATTGATTAGCACAGCTTTAGGAAATCATTTCTCACTCTTTTTCCTCCTTCGTCTTATTACTCAGCTTCCCTCTCATCACGCCTTCATTTATTTTTGTCCCTATACTCACTGTAGGAACAATATCCTGCTCCTGCTCTGTTTCCCCATGGTGCTAGCTCTGGAATGTGTGCCTGTTAAAGGTGATATATATATTTGCCAACGGCAGAGAGAGAAAGCCTTCATTACAGCTTGATACAGATAGAAGGGAAAAGCCAAGGTTGAACACCAGTTCCCAGAGGCATTATTCAACAGCCTTCACTCTGAGCCCATGGATGATATCTCAGATTCGTACAGTTAAGTGGTAAATCTTATAACAACATGACAGCAGCAGGCAGCGGGCAGTAAACAAGAAAGTGTGTGTGAGTGCTTTCAAGAGAGAGTGTGTGTGTGTGATACGTGAGAGATTATGATCAGCTCGATATATCTGAGGGGAAGATTTAGATGGGAGATCACGCACGGACAGGTTGCTGTCTTATCCTTACATCTACTGTCGGTTTCCCAGAGAATATTTGGCACTTAAGGCTGACACATGTACAGTACAGTACATTTACAGGGTTATTACTTCAGGAAAGATGAGAAGAGGAGGTTAGGGTGTCTCCTCTTTCTGAGGTCCTTTTCCTCTAAATGTTATGTGTTTGACTGACAGATAGCTCTTATTCTCCCACATCCTCCTATCTGTGCCCTTGATTCTCACGCTAAGCACCAGCGCTGATGGGAAAAAAATGCAAATACACAAGGACAGGCTAAAATTTCAGGATTCTTGTGATGTATACAAATCTGTCATGCAGTTTAAATAAGGAAAATAAGAGAGAGAAATGGCACACTGCACTGCACTTTACATTAGTATAAAAATGACTTGAATTTACTCAGCAATACCTTTGTTTTCAGCCTTCTCCAGAAAACTGAGTGGGTTGATGAATGTAATCAGACAAAGTAGACCAATATTTGTTGTAGGGATTGCACACTCAACCTATAAAACTATTTGCAAGCATCTTTTATTGACAAGTGTTTCGCCATGCAATGAACCAAAGGCTAAAAAAACACCACCAGCTGTTTGTATTTCTTACCTAATCTCCATAATTTTCTACTTTCTAAAATAATCAGTAATAGAACTGCTATTTATTTTGTTGTTTTTCTATAGAGTGTTGATTTAAAGTTGAAGACAATTTGGTTGACATCGCTTACAAGAAGGTTTTAAAGAGACTCTTGAGACTCTTGAGATGAGAACATATTAAGAGTGGGGATATCCAAAATGATGGATGTTGGACTTGTATTGGACTTTTAGAACCAGAACACAAATGTTTGGCTTTTAGAAGACTACGATTACACCACACGGGCTGTTTGCAGTAATTTTATGGCATATTTGGACATCTGCTGGCCACATCTGGTGTTTAGGTAAGGGCTGCAGTAGATTAAGCAATACATATTACAGTGACAAATTAGTGCTTCAACTAACAATTTTAATGTATCTGTTCCTTTAACCCTCAACGCTGGTCTATTTTTTGCAGCACGGAGCGCAATTCTTGGGTTGATCTGGTTGAGCTTCTTATTATGGAGAAAATGAGGAGGAAGTTCTCACAAAAGAGAAAGATTTTCATTCATGCTCAGTCAAGGCCACTGAGCACTCTTATCTCTCCCTCATCGATCCCAACTGTGGAGAGCAGCTTTTCCCACACAGAGTCACTGCATCCAGCAGCATAAACAAACACACACAGCCCTCCATCTGCATGTGGGGCAGCAGACCTAAGACGGGACACACTGAGAGGTTATTCACTGAAACATCAGAGCTTCTGAAACCTGCACAAAGTGGCCTGTATGTGACATGTAACTAAACTAAATCTGGTAAGGAAAGGAGAATTAAGAAAAAGCATCATCATTGTAGAAGAGGAGTAGACAGAGAGGATGTAAAAAGGCTGGATGTGACTAAACAGTGGAAAATGTTAGAATGTAGGATGCCAGGCTGAGTCACTTCGGGCCGTAAAGCCAACCACTGGCCTACACAGAGCATGTGTTTCTGTCATCACGAGGATTGTATGCCCTGGGTGCCTGTCACTTTAGGATTTCTTTTTGCTTTGAACAAGCCAGTGTTCAGTGCACATACCCCATCAGGACAGAGAGATGAAAGGTTTTCAGCTTGTTAAAGCTGGGGTTATATACTTCTGTGAGCCACACATGTGTGTAAAGAAGACCAAACATCCAAATAACTCAAAACCCAGACTGTGTAACAATGGAACCTCCCACCTGTCCATAGGTTTCAAATGTCTCCTTTTCTAAACCTGCATTTGGCATTATTACAACCGGTTATATATTTCAGCACCATTTACCAAATGGAAAACATGATTTGTAATTAGTTATGCTTGTAGAAGTACAAACGCCAGGCCCAGTATTTTTCATTCTGCATATTTACCATCGCTCACTAGATTCAACTATCCCCTACATGACATTATGGAAAATATATTTTGCAAGGGCTTTGCTGAAAAGGAAATCCAGGCATTAGTCACTCAGTGCTTCAGTGCTGTCACAGAAGGGACTTTCTGGCTTCAACCAGACAAAAAGATTCTTAACGACTTGCCACATTTTGCTCTGCTTTGACGTTTCCTTATTTCTCACTGCTTTATCCAGATCCCTCCTACACACTGTTGCTGGATGAATACTACACATGGAAACATTAATGTTGAGGGTAGAACAAGCAAGCGCTGAGGAATGAGATCTTAACCAAAGACTCAAGTTTCAGAAGAACTTCAAACAGTCTGGGACTGGAGGACAGTTTGCGTAAAACCACAAAAAGAGCAGACCCCATATGAAGGAGAGAAATTCCCTCATATATGAGGGCGTAGGCAATGCACTTCCTTCATTTGCAACCCCCTCACTCGGGTTCCTCAAATCCCACTGTGACTGCATTGACCCTGTTCCTCGTTTGTGCCCCTGAGGCTGCTCTTGTTGTAGCGATATGGGGTTCAGTGCTTCCTTTTCACTGTTTGTCCTGTAGGAGTTTGGAGAGACCAGGGAATTAGAACAAGCTGTTGAAACAGCACTTTCATGTGAGCACAGGGCAAGGAGACCCCCGAGATGGACCCTCATATATGTGGGAAATCCGCATCCAAAGCCCACTGCTAAGAAGGAAGCAGTCTGTGTGCCATATATTCTCAAAGATTTAAATCATCGCAGCTCAATATAGACTGAGGGAGATTTACTACACTGGCAGAAGCAAAGAAAAATAAGGGACATCACCCATTAGTTTGTGGACTCCCGTTTTGAAGCCTCAAGTTTGCATTCTGATCATCACCATCTTGGATTTTTGGAGCCAGAAGTGACAATATTTGGACGGGAGGGTGGAGTTGACTAGCTGCTACCTTAATAAACTAAATGAACATAAACTGAGGTATTAAATAAAGTGAGAAGTTGGGTCATTCTCCCAAATCTTCATATACTTCTACACAATTTAGACTTCTTTTTAGAGCCAGTGAAGTCGCCCCCTGATGGCCATAGAAAGAAAAGTAGGTTTAAGACACATCTGCATTGGCCTTACTTACAAACCCAGAGCTACCCGCTTGGTTGTTTACTGTATATTTGAAATGTTATTGCAAGAGCATGTCTGAGTGCATGTGTTTGTGAGAGTGCATGCATGTGCAATGCGCGGACAGGAGAAGGAAAATAAATCAATTGGCACCCACTAGTTTGAATCACAGAACTAGTCCTAGTAATTATGTCCCATAATGGAGCCAATAGTATAATTAGGGGATAGTAGAGAGCAGAGTGTGGACCACATCTGGGATCCTCCAGGGACTCCCTGTCTCAACATGTTCACCAGAGTGTGAGAACCTCAGCCATGAGCACACCTAAATACACAGAGCTGCTCCAAATACAGCACCACAAGATCTTACATGACATGTTTTTATATCATATGGTAGTTAGTTAAAAAAAAAAAAAAAAAAAAGCTTAAACCTGTAATCTAATTTTCTCACACATTTACCAACAAACATTTCATCGGCGCTTCAGATAAACTTTTTTTTTTTTTTTTTTCAAGTTTTACCATGCTGGAAAGGAAGTCGTGGAACTGTGAGAAGCCTCCAAAACATGAGATCTCATGACAAACAGTACAATCATCAAACTTTGCTTTGATTAAAGGGATATGAATCAATCAAGGAAACAGGTGATTTCAGGCCTGTTTTCTCCTCAAAGCAACAGGTGCCTGCCTTAAATCCAAACAATCCAACAGGGACCTTTACTTTCCAATGAGAACCACAAAGAAGGTCCAAGAGAGCTGTCTCGCCGCTTGAGGTTTCCAACTATCTCTGACCATATTCTGATAAAGTCTGGCCGTGCGTGCTATTATGCAGATAGATTTGGAAACATAGTTTTTTCAAATAAAAGATTCCACATACAAATGCCAAAAATAAATGAAAACTGCCTAGATCTCTGCCTTAGATCCCACCATTTCTATAGTGTTTTGTTGTTACTACAACAAGTGTGAACAAGTGTGTGTGATTGGACCTGCATAAGATCCTGGGCTATAAAACAATAGGCAGCAATTTGGATACTGTTTTGTTCTTTCAAATTATACACATTAGTGTTGACCAACTCTTAGTGGTTGATGGTGCCCAAAGGGTATAGGTGCATTTCTCATGAGGACCATCAGTTACATGACTACTGTTTTTACTGATGAGGTCTGCAGTGATTATCCCGAGTCCTGTAATCTAGCCTCTGCCCTACCTGCCACAGGTGTTTCTGTTCAGGGTTAGTGCCACAACCTAGGAAAGCGTGATAGGGGGCATCAGTGATCCTCATAGACCTTGCCCCTCCACCTCCACCTTTACCCAGTTTGCAGAGACTGACAGCTGCTGTTAAATTAGAGAGTACGAGAGAACACAAGAAGACCCAGGAATGTCTGGATTGTCTGGATTGCCTTTCTCTTCCGTAGAGTCCTGGGAAGATGGCTGCAGTTAAATCCACATTTTGTCAGGATGCTGGATAATGAAGTATATCGTATCTGCACATAATGCATTTTTGGCCTGATATTCTAAACATTCCTTTGGAAATGCCAGCTGGCTTAGAAAATTTGGGAAGGGGTGCACATATGCTGGAGATGGATATTGGAAGATTAATAACTGAACAGCAGGGACAGAGGAATTGAACATGTCAGTTATTTGTGACAGATTGATGGTGTCTGCCCTGGGCCCAATAGTCAGGCCATCCTGAGGTGAGACCTTCTTTCTCATGCATTATCACACTTCCTTCATTAGTTGCTGGGGAGACAGTGACCAGGTCACTGGGGTCAGTGTGGCCAGAGGCATGGTTGTAAAATTGCCCTGACAATAAAGTCAGGCTCAATAATGGTGTAGCTGCCATTCAGGGGAGATTAGCACTACACAGCCTTTACAGGTCCACCCAAGAACACAAACTCTGCCTAAAGCCAAAGGACAAGTTAGGCAATGAGGGAGGAGCATTGCAGATTTTCCAGACAGCAAAATCTGTGGGCGATGCAGTTGTGAGGGGCTCACATGAGGTGGATAAACATATAGTAGATAGTAAGGCCATGAGAGAGGAAATGGAGGAACAAGAGACTGATTGAGTGGGAGTGAGAGGATGAGTGGGATAGAACAAATGAGTGGGATGAGTAGTGATGGCTGGACAGCTGTCTGAACAACAGTAAATGGGGGTGGAGAGGGAAGATGGGAAGGAAAATAGAAATGAGAGAACTGAGAAGAAAGGATGAAACGTTCATGGCAGCTTAGAGACACAAGCTACCAGAAAGTGAGAGGGATGATGGATCCAGCCGTCATGCTGATTTCCCCTCTTCCTGCTGCCATAGACCGGCTTGTTATTTCTCTTCAACATGTTTTAATAAAAGTGGAATTACTGCAAGCCCTTTCTCTCTTCTCGGGTCCCTGGGTGGTGTAGTGTGGAATGTCTGCTGCTGTCAGCCACTTCTTCCACCCCCGCTGCAACACGACCAAACCTTTCTGAAAGAGGGTTACTATACCTGCTTCAAACATACACTCAACCTATGTGACCCAGATCTGAAGAGCAATAATAATAACAGTGACAAGATAACACTGAGCTAGACTCAAAATTCCCTCAGGCAATTTTTTTTATCTTAATATGTGAAGACGAAGGCAATGAATTGAGAATTATCTTGAACTCAGCAGTTGTTCTCACTGTTAGAGAGTAAGGACATATTACAACAGACTATAATCTATAATGCACACTCATACAGTGGTTTCTACATGATTGGAACAGAATAAACCACAAACAGAGGTCAACATTTCTTGAAGAGTTTTTTTCCTTTATAAGCAGGATAGTAAGACCTCAGGCACAGGGCACTTAAAGCATATCGACCCCAACCACTTCCTTCTAGTCCCACCTTGTCTTACTCTATTACTGCTTTCCTTATCACTCAAGTGTGCCTCTAGGCCAGCCATAGCCTGAGGGAGGAATGTGTAATTCAACTTTAAAACCTACCATTTCCCAAACCCACCTCTTTTTTTTTTTTTTTTTTTTTTCTTGGTTTGATCCTTGCTTTCACTCCTGTAGCTGACCACAGATCATCATCAGCCACTCTTTTTAATAAATTGCAACAGCTGCTACGGCTCGTCTGTGTGCGAGAGAAAAAAAACGCCCTTGACTGAATTAAGTTCTGCTTCTGCTTTCCACAACTGATGAAGAGAAGGATGGTCGAGGGTGATAACCACACGTGTAATGTCGCACCACTTCAGTGCACAAAAAGGGCCAGTGCTTCCATGATAGATTTTGCGATCAGAGACTGCTTGGCCGATTAAGCAAGTAGGCCTGTTGATTTTGGCAGGGAGACAGTTACACATTGGACAGTGTTAGCAAGATTCATGCCAGAAATTCATAAATAGCCACTGTCCATCTACAAAACCATAATAGCATGATGAGTCAACCTGGCAATAACAAAATACATCAATGTATGGGCTTCTTTTGACCTCAGAAGAATGAGTCTGCTGTATATGACATCCCTAATGTACATGGAAGCGTCTGCGTTTGTGGCAAAGAAGCCCTCGTTTCAAACTTACTGTGTAAGCTGTGCATGTGTGCATGGAGCAGGAGGTGGGTTTAGGGGGTAGGAAGGTACAGCCTAATTATCCCATTCTTGGTTGCTTTAGTAGTAATTATATCTTAGTGGTGCACTCGCATTGTTACTCACTGGCTGTTGTTTTGATTGTGCGCTAGTCTGGTTTAGTGTTTTTCCCTGTTCTTTTCTTAAGGAGAGTCTTGGATCAGGAGGGCTCTGCTGGGACATGTAGAGGCACAGGTGGGGCTGTGGGTGCAGCCTCTCTCACCTCGGTGTGTAAGTGTGGGAACCACTCTGCCGCCAGTAGCGCATGAGTAACAAGGACCCTGAGGGAGTGTGGCGTAATCTCCTCTAACGCTCTAGTCTCTCACTGTGTGGAACACACACGTTCACTCAGAAGACTGAGTACATACACACTCATGCATTTATGTCAATCAGCATGCATTTGCAAACAGCAATCTTCAAGTAAAACCTCTTTGTATAAATCACATTGACACAGACTTATTTGTAGTGTAAATACAGTCACAGCCAGGTAAATAATAGCTTGCGTTGGTTCGCTGAAGGAGTTTGCATGAAAGACTACACCGAAAATGTAACCATTTGGAAAAGTATGTGACATACGTTTTGAGATTTGTTTTAATGAGGTTGAATCTGTTACCACTGCCATGCAGAGGTAAATATGTTTATCACTTTTTACAAAAACAGCTGACAATGCAAATACTCAAGGTCTCTGTATTATCAGATTAAATCACTTGATAATTGTGTAATAAATAAACAAATAAACAAAAAAATTATGAGCCAATGGCATTTGTCATGATTCCCCTTGTGGATATAGCAAGCATTTCTATATTTCCAGATGAAAGAAACTGCTGTGCTATAAAAGAATATTGTAATTTATATAAATTAGCAGGTCATTAAGACGTGTTTTCATCTTGTGAGATTACACTGTCGTCGCAAACTCTGGGAAGAGTATTAAATTATGGCATCAAAACAACTAAAACTGAGCCACTGAAAGCAAAATTACATAATTGCTAGTCAATTACCAAAGCAAAACTGGATGCTTCCCTGAATAACATTTGGAAAAAACCACATGCCGCAGAAAACTACATACAAGAATTTTTACACATATTCACAGTCTACTGTGTTGGAGTGAAAATAATTGATTACAACGTGTAATGTGGACATCTTCATGAAGGAATGCAAAAGGGATGACAATAAATTGCTATTCTAATACAGATTTTATAGAGCTGTGTTGGTGGGGTTGTTGGGGGCAGTGGGCTGGCAGCTGTTGCTGCTGTGCGGGGGCCCTCAGGTCTCGGCCTACCCCTAATGGCCAGACCAGCTGTCGGAGTTCTGTCTGTAGGGGCGCGGGGCTTCAGGAGGCGGGGAGGGCATGAGAACTTCCACCCCCCTGTCCTGGGGGGCGGGTCCCCGCCTTGTCTACCCTCCTCTGAAAGGAGGTGATTGATGGCGCAGGGTTGACACCATGCTTCCCCAACAATTGACTCAGGAGGGACAGAGGATGAACAGAGAGCTCGGGACCCCTCCATGTCTTTCTCCTCTGGTTTTCAGAGGCAAATGTGGGATCAGTCGCAGTTATAATTCAGTCATTTTTCTCAATATGTCTTTTATTTGACATTTTTAGGGGAGCATATGCCACTCGAAACACTTTTCAAGGCTGTCAGTGCAATATCGCCAGACAAACTCAAGTTATTTTCTGCTTTATTTGTCAGATTACATGGATTTGAACATGGTTTTGTCAAATGGCTTAAATGACCCCTCTGCCTTTCGTTAAGATAATCCCTGTTGTTGCAGCCGGCTTCCAGTGCCCTCTTCCTTATACTAGTCCAATTAATCCAGACAGCAGAGAGGAAATCCATGGTGCCTTAAGGGTGGACCGCTCCCTAGCCTCAAGCGTGTGTGTTGGGTCATCAGCAGGTATCAGCCCAGAGTCTCGGCATCGGGGCCTGCTAACACACACCTGACCTTTGGCACTAAACCCCAGGATCATCCCTGGATCCCTTTCAGCAAGTCGCCAGCACCTCCGTTCTCCTTCAAGATTTACAGCCCCACGGAGAGAGAGAGAGGAGGTGGAAGGGGTTTGGGGGGTGGGGGGGACAGGGGGCACTGTCCGGCAGCTGTTCACAGTGGTCTTAAGTAGCTATTTCACACGGAAACGGAGTCATGGCTTTCTGAATTCCTCCAGCTGGCCAGTCTCCAGCTCCGTCTGAAATACATTCCTGCACAGAGATGTCTGTTGCACTCTCTGCCCTCCATTCTCCCGGTTCGGGTAATGCAAATGCCTCCAGACCTTCCCCTGAAATTCAGTCCACTGTCCACCCCCCTGTAGATTTATATCTTGAAGGGAAAGGACAAACATTTAGTGACAAAAGATCCTTATCCAGGAGAGAAAGATATCATTCCTACAAATTCCATAAAATCTCTATAGGCCTCCACTGTCTTCTGGAACAACAATTTAACAAAAAAAAACGCAGGACAGTGAGACGAGGCTCAGAAGACAAAAGATTCCAGTAGATAAAACTTCTATTTCCTTCCTTCTCTCTGTCTCTGTCCTCTGTAGAAACAAGACGTGTGTACACATAGAGGATTTAATAGGCGTTTAGAGAGCTTGTGTGAAAGTCAAACACTTTTTCCCACAATCCAATGAAAGATCCATCATTCACATATGTTTACTTTAGGCAAAAAGCCCCAGTCTCTAAGTCACGTTGTGTATGTGTGTGTGTGTGTGTGTGTGTGTGTGTGTGTGTGTGTGTGTGTGTGTGTGTGTGTGTGTGTGTGTGTGTGTGTGTGTGTGTGTGTGTATCAAAGAGGGTGGGTGGGAGGAAATGAAGAAAAAAAGCGTGGTGAAAGAGGATACAGAAAGTATGAAAACATACACAACTCCAGCAGCAACCTCTGTTCTCGTTCATTAAGGACAGTGGAAGCAAGATATATGAGACAAAGAGAAGAAGACAGTTACACTGATGTAAAAACTAAAATGATTAAAATACTTTATGGTATACAGAGAAACAAACCTTGATATCACATGAATGTCATTACATGAATACACACTTTGATTCACAGTGATGAAAATATGTATTAATCAAAATACTTCCTCCCCACATTTACAGTAATTAGCATTCAAAATCTATTAAAAAAAAAAAAATCTACATGAGCCCAGACGCCACACGAAAGACTTTTCCGAAAAGGCTGTTTCTTTGTGTATTTTCCTATAAAAGCTGACTGGATGGGGGCTGAGCAAACAAACATTTAGGACCCTGGGAAAATCAGAGGTGTTCTTTTCCTAATTGTGAATCCCAGCTTCCCAGAACAGAGTAGAAACAAAGAGCAGTTATCTTATCACTGTGGGATACGGTTTAGTGTGTGTTGTGTGCATGGGGCCGCTTGAGCCTTTGTCACATACAGAGACAAGATCAGGAGTGTGCCTTCTATCTCCTTAAATCTCAGTATTCCACTACACTTGAAGCTAAAGTGCTTACCCACGAAACCCCCGAATGATAAAGGAGATCATACAATTATGAAGCAGCGCTAAAGAAATACAATCCAGATCATCAAGCTAAACGCTGCGCTGCAATTGGCCCTGACGTCTGTCTGTAGGGGGTCTCGGCTGCTGATTGGCCGTGACCAGTTTTGTACAGGGGTTTCTAATCCTCTCCACACTCTCTGTGGGTGCTTTTAGGGCTTTTCCCACATAAATCAGTCTGGCCTGGGTGGTAAAGTCATCACATCCACTGTGTCCACACACACACACACACTGCCTGTTAGCACCCCTATCACATGGAGCGTGTTAGTTCTGAAAGGCCACCGAGCATGAAAGGAGGGCAACGGCTGACCACATATGTAGGCTCCGGATAGCAACCCCGCTCGGTACTGTATTGCTGTTATGAAGTATGCAAAAAAAAAAAAAAAAAAAAAAATTAAATGTGCACATCCACAACTACAGTACCACAAGCTCTGTCTCTCATGAGTATGGTATGCTTAAATATTTAGAAAAAATATTATATTATGTTGGTCTAAGTGGCCCCTGCTGTGTATGCAACACACTCCCATGCTGTGTGAGTGAGTGCAAAGCGAGGCTAGGTTAAGGACAGTGATAGTATAATTATACCATTTTGGCATTTACCATGGGTGGTCTTCACTTAACAGCCTTTGGTCACCTTTTATTTTTTACTCTTTACTGTATGTTTACCCTGCAAACATGCAGTATTATACATGCGTAGTTTCTGGATAAAAGCCTTTCTGTTTGCAACGTGCGTCACAATAGAGCACGTTAAACCCAAAGTATCAAATGCTCAATGGGAAGGAATTACAGAGAACTTTGGCCAGCTGTGTACATACAAGCAGAAAGGTAATGCTAAAAAAGGCACAATCTACATTAAATGTGTAGTCAACATCGCATGTTGGTCTGTTATTTCTTCAGATTCACTTCACTGAGCAATGGTGACAACTTTCCAGATTGGAGAGCTGCTCTCCTTTCAACAGAGAACAGAGTTATAAATCCTAACCTGCGACATCTTTGTTTGTGTGTTTGTGGAGATTACCCCGCGAGAACTTTGTCACCGAGGCCTTCCACTCTCACACGTTCGCTCCAACACAAACAAAACACTGATTTATTTCTTCTGTTCGAGTGTTTGTAGATGGAAAGAGGAAGAGGGGTGAGAGACAGAAGAGATAACGAGACAAAGAGAGAGAGATGTAAAATGATTAATAATTCTTTTAAAATGACAATTTACAAGACGACAGTACCAAAAAAAACACAAAAAAAATGTCCCAGAGAGAAACCAGAGGCTGTCCTACTGCTTGTTGTTCACACAAGATTTAGTTCACTGTTCTCTTTCATTTCTGAAACAATCAAGGAGAGGTCATATTTCCAGAGGGAAGGACCGGAGCAGCCACTTTTCCACTAATGAGATCAGGGAGAAAGAAGACAAACCGGAATTTTCTGATTGGCTCTTTATTATGACTGGGCTCAAGAAATGGAGATTATAATCCACAAATTATATCTTGTGGATATTTCAAAAGGCTATTTAAATTTCAATCTAAAGAAAATTTAAACCTCCTACTTTTAAACGAGATGACCGGATGTCTGTTTTACTGTAACTGCATTTGTAAGGGAGACGTTATAATGATTATTTCCACAGTTCTGATCATGTTAGAATATACATATTTTTTATTTTCAAATTGTTACAATAATATCTCGACTTGATAACAGCCTTGACTTGTATACTGAATAAGAATAATGAAGGCCTTAGATTCTCCAGAGGAATGAGGGCACATGGGGCATTTGTAGACTTTGAGAGCAAAGATAGCGACATACTGCAAATACAACTGTTTGTGTCTGAGCACAGTGAGAAATCTTTTTTCCCGGGACGTCATCCAACTGGAAGCAAGTCAAAATACTGCCAGCACTTGCCAGAGTGTGTCTGTCTACTACATCTCCCAGAGATGTAGTAGACATATTTCACGGCCAGATGAAAAGACACAAACACGCATTTAAACGTCTTATTACACCTACTTGTAACAAATATAAACTACATTAATCCATCACCATCCATGTCCCTATCTAGATGTCACTTGAGTGCATGTGATGATGATTTTAAAGTCTTAACGAAGTATACAGAACAAAGTAATCATGTCATTGTGTGCAAGAAAAAAAAAAAAAAAAAGCTGAATCCAGCTATTGAAAACTTTGCATTGCCCAAAATTTCATCACACGGTGGGTGCCAAATGAAAGCAGGTGTCTGTGAGGCCTAACAAGCTCTTTTCACTGACCCCTATAGATGACGTCACGAGCACTAACGAACTTCACTCCAAACCAGCCTGCTACATTCATGGCCCTACCCATGCTTGTAATTTATTCAAGATCCAGGACGAGAAATAGTGTGATGGAGAGAGAGAGGGGGGAGACGGTGGTGTTAGAGGCAGTGTGCTTGAATATTCGTGTGCTGCCCTCCCCTGCGGAGAGAAACTGTGTCATAATGCCGGACTCCTTTTATGATTCAAATCAAGCCTATTGTCTCTGTAAGCGACCGGCTCCGCTCTGTGCCGCAGAACAACCGAGGCACTATACGCCGGCTGCAGAAAATGAGTCCACTACCATAGGCTGAGGAGGTGCAGTCTGAGCAACTCATGGGCAGCGGGGATGACAAGAATGCCTGAACCTCTCTGCTACCATGTTAAACATAATTCACTCTCTTATCTACAATTCATAAACTGTCTGCTATCATAATGCAGAATCTGTCTTTGTAAACATGTTATTTCTTAAGTCTTAAGTCTTTTTTTTTTCACTCATAGATAACTAATGCACATGTGTGATGTGAAGTATTTGTTATTTCCACATGTGCATGGTGATATTTAAAAGTCTTACGCCACAATAATAAACATCATCATCAACATTATTAATGACAGAGGACATAGAGTAACCTACAGATTCCTGCAGGACGCTTGTTTTCATATGAAAACAAGTCATCTTTGGTCCAATCATGACACCAGTGGTTTTCAGCTTATGTGGGAGAGATTCATTTCACATCACAGTAACTTCCTTTTTTTTTTAAAATCAGCATATTTTTTTCACACACAACCGATATTCATTTTATGCAGAGCGTGTAATTTGTAGCCCCGTGGCTTCACAATAACCCAGATAAATTCGCTGTTGCTTCTGTGCAGATTCTTCTCCACCAACTGTTTTTACAGACTGAATTTGAGCCTCACTGAGCTTTCCATTTTTAATTTAACACTGGTGAAGAGAGAGAAAGACGGCGTCTGTCTAATCTTTTGTGTTATGGGTTTCATTATCTCAGAAAAGTGTCCATTTTTAGTGCTAGACTTGACTTGACTGCTCCCACTGTTGTTTTACACTTTCTTATCTCCATTCGCTCCATTCCAATGAGTGGAATAAATGAAACTCTCCTGTTGTTTGGTGTGTGTGTGTGTGTGTGTGTGTGTGTGTGTGTGGGATGGATCTGTAGACCATTTGCTCTTTGCTGATCTACTGTACATTTATATTTATAGAGAACATGAAATAAATACATACATTCATGTAGAAGTAGTTAAATAGTTCTCACTCATTTGGTTACATGCATCATTTATTAACTTCAAGTCTTTTTTTAAATGTTTTGGGGCTTTTTTTATTTATTTATTTATTTATTTATTTTTGCTAATATGTATTTTTTTAACAGCAAAATCACAATTCTCCTGTTTATGTTAACGTTTTTATTGTGTTTGTTTCACACTTGCTTTGGTAATGTAAAACTATTTCCCAATAAAGCCCCCCCCCCCCCCCCCCCCCCCCCCCCCCCCCCCGAATTGAATTGAATAGTGAGAGACAGAAAGAGAGAGAGAGAGAGAGAGAGAGAGAGAGAGAGAGAGAGAGGAGGCGGAGTAATACCAGACGCTGGGAGAGATCGGGAAAGAAAAGTTTTTCAAAAGTTTCAGGAGGTGAACCCAGAATCACAGCAGCCGTGGCCGAGCTGCGGAGGATAATACGCGTATTGGGACCTAACGCATCGCTTTCCGGCTGACTTTATGAAAAATATCCCATCGACTTTGGAGCCTTTATTTTTATGTGAACTTAACAAAGGATGTATTTCTACTAAAAGCCCCACTTGAAAGTGCTGGAAACTTTTTTTTTCCACCGAAATGGAAGGGAATATTCCATGGATTATTTTGTCGTTTTTATTGTTTATGCATATTTGTGAAGGTAAGTCTTAATTAACTCTGTGTGATTAACTTAATTAACTTTACTGGCAGTTTGGTAAACATCCATAGGTAGACCGGACCATCTAGGCTACTGATGATCACTTGCATCTTTGTGTACAAAACTGATTTTTTTTTTTAAATATACTTATTGTTTGTCTCTTTTTTTTATTTATTTGTTAGAAGTTTGAGTTATAGATAGCAACGCAGTTTCCTTAAACTCTATTAAAATAGCCTAATTTAACCGCAACCAATACCGAAGACGTTTAACAGGGGTGAAATATACACGCACCGTTGTTGTGAATGCATTTAATGTAGTCCTGTAAATGGGGTGGGAAAAGGTTTTGGTTTTTTTAGCTATTTGATAGATTACATTAGATTTGTCTGCAATTGATTGTTTTGGAGGGGAAAGTTGAAAGTTGCGCTGCTCAGTCACCGAAACCTGTTGAAGTTACTCATAATATCAGAAGCACTTCACAACGTTGGCAATGAAACAGCATTGGCTTGTGCAAGGATGTTTTTAACCTAAAATGTTTCAGAAAATGTAGCTACTGTGTGTAAAGTGCAGGGTGAGTTTAATCTAAAACAGGGCTGCTGATCTTACAACCCCCCTCCCTTCTGAACAAAGACCTTTTAAACAACTGAATATTTGTTCCCTCGAAGCAGATGAGCAGTGTTTGTCACATATCTTATCCAACAGTAATGTTTTCAAGACAAACTTGTTGTTTCCACACAGAAACAATCTCACACTATGCACATATATAAGTATGTCCCTTCTATTAAGGAAATACACAAGTTTATCTGCTTTTTTTTTTTTTTTTTGACAAAGTAAACAACAAACATACACGGGTGTGTCTGCAAGATGCCACAAGTGGCAAAGGCCTGCTATCCATACAAAGACATGCATGAAATCTGGATCAGTTAGTTTGTAGAAGTCACATCAATATCAATATCATCAATATATATATATATTCTTGTATTTATTGTCTGTAGGATTATATGTTAAAGTGTAATGACATCAAGTCATTTGTGTGGTTGCGTCTAACTTCTTTCTCAAACTTCCACAGGGTTCCGATGCACGGATAAATACAGACCTTGTGAAAATGGAGGGACATGCTTAGATTCACCCTCTCGATGCATGTAAGTGGACCATGTACAAAGATATACCAGTGTATGATGATGATTTGTGGACCTCAATTCCCTCATAAACTCAGCCTTTGAAAAGGCATTCAACCCTGAAAGTGTACCTGCTCTTGTATGTAAATTGATTTTAAACAAAAGGTCAAAGGTTCAGAGGAAATATTGATTTTCATAGTGATACTTCAGCAATGAAAGGGCTATGATTTCTTTATATACTGTTTTGGCTTTTAATTTACAACATTCGCACAGAGGTGATGAAAGATGGGCCAAATTGATTAGGCCTTGATAGATGAGTATCAACAAGTCTTGATACGTTTGGCTGCCGCACTCATCTCTTGCACCTGTTAAGGAGCTTTGTCAGAGATAAATCACATCATTGTGCTGCACATTGCACGAGTAAAGTTTCCCTTCTGTTTTCACTATTTTTAATGTGTGATATTTTTCTTTGTTATGCGATTTTATTTATTTTTTGTAGGAAATGCAGTTAATTTCAAAAAACTTTTTTTTTTTTTTGGATGAATTTCCCTTAATTTCCCGCCTGCTTCAGGCATTTTCAAAGCTCTCTCATCCTTTGACAGTGATAAGGCTTTTGTTTTTCAAATTGGTGAGGGGGGTTGTGTGGGAACCTATTACAATAGTCAAGTTAAATAGCCTACAGTGTCTTGCCCTGGGGTCATTTATCCTTTTTTTTTTTAAAACCCTGTAGCGTAGTGAGCATGCCTGTGTTTCAGATGGAGGAGATACAGTCATTGATGGAACAAAAAACTCCTTAATTGCCAGCTGCTTCCCTCCAAAATGACTTTTCTTTTGCAGTGGGATTCTCTTACTTCAGTGGTCAAAGTTGAGCCAATACTATGAAGGCATTCTTCACAAACAATTAATAATGCTTTTTTTTTTTTCAAATATATTTATATAATATGTTAAACCTAAAAGTAAAGATGCAGTGTTAAGTCTCAGTGGTTATACTGACGATACTAGACGCTAGACCCTAGAAAATGTGTAACTTGACTGCATGTGCAACAAGTAACTACCACCCACATTTTTTCAATCATTTACTGGAGCCATTATGGATGGGTGTTATTAAGTGAGTAAATGTATAATTTTATACAGCCAGACCACACAGAAATAGCACTTTTCTATTACTTGTGAAAATGAACTTCCTAACTAACTTTAAAATTCACTGTCAAAGTTTTGCCTTGTGTGTACATTAATCTCAATGTTTAATATCATCACATTATGAGGAATGTGGTTTTTTTGGAAAAGACCATTAATTTCATCCTTTGTGTTTTCGTGGCGGTCCTTTGTGCTGTGTACATGTACGTGCACATATGTTATGGGTGTAGGAGCTGGACATCACTGTGCTGGTTGAATGCCAAAAAACACACAAAGCACTTTAAGTGCAAAGGAACAGGATTTCTAATGGAAGGGGACATCAAATATCATACATTGTAGAAGAAGAGTCAGATAGCAGGGCAGAGCAGTGGAGCAAAGCGTGGCCACATGAGAGTGGTCGGACCGGTCCTAGACAGAGGTGAGTGCTGGAGCCACCCCACCTCTACCCCTGGGAACGTACAGAAACACGAGATCCAAACAGCAGAAAAGATCCTTTATTCCACCAGATACTTGACTGTAACCTGGCACCGTCAGAACAGGGCGTAGAGAGAGAGAGAGAAGAAAAGGCCACAGCAAAGTTAAGCCAATACGGAGTAGAAAAACAAAATGCAGATACAGATGCATGTTTTGGCATTTGAAAGGAATTTGGAGAACTTCTTCCTAAAACTTTTTTTTTTCCCAAATCCCAACTGGGATTATTCTGTGTAGAGAATGTTGATCTTCTGCTCTAAAGGTGTCCACCTACTGAATTTAATTTTTCTTGTGACAACTAGCCTCTCAAGTGACAGTAACACTGTGTATGGCAGATACCATTGTTACTGTCCCAGATACCAATGTGTCCACTGTCTTGTTGCAGATGCAACCAGGATACCACACTATAGCTTAAACGTCTTCTCTGCATCTTGTTTCTTTGTGTCTGAGTGTGCTGGATTCCTCCTCAGGTGACTTGGTAAAGGTCGCAGGCTAGACTTCCTGACAGGGGATTAAAGGAGTAATCCCCAGTCACCTGTTGAAATGAACTAACCTTCTGGTACCAGTTTCACCTGTTGCAGTGACCCAGTGAAAGTCTGTGTATACCTTTTTTAGTCTGAGATATTAGATAAAACTTTCTAGCCCCATCTGCCATACATTTCTGTCTCCACGATTGAAGTGTGAGATAAGTGGATCTGTACTTGTAAACCAGGTTCTCGTGTGGATAAGGAAATCCAGTATTTACTCAACCTGCAGTCAGATATGACTCAACCTGTGTTGATCTGATAATCCATTCATGTCATGCGTTGGATTTGTGTGAGAAGCTGTATAATTAAGGCGGGTCAAAAGCATTTGATGAAGATGATTCCTAACATAAAAGCACATTAAAACCATAAGTCGTCTGCACTGAAACCCGCGTCTCCGTCTGTCTGCAAATGGTGTGTTGACACATGCACTGATGGGAGTGTGGCTTTTACCAACGCAGGATGTAAAGGATAGCATGGAATAAAACTCAAACACAATAACAATAAATGTTTTGAAGTATTGTTTTTCATGATCTTAGTGTGCTCCAGAGTTTTGAACTTGAACCGAAGGGCTGATAGTGTCACAGAGTATGGCTCTCTAGGTGAGCAGTCAGGAAGTCCAGTTGAAGAGCCATCGGGCCCCCGACTTATCCTGCGAGCAGAATGGGCTGGCTAGAGAGGGCCACAGCCGCCTGGCCAGAGAAGAGATAATTAGGCAGATTGAGAGGGTGTCATTCAGAGAGGATCCAGCTGGAGGAATTGGAATGGGGGTGGGGAAGGGGTAGAGGGAGACTGGGTAAGAGGGAGGGAGTCGGGGGCTGCATAGAGGACAGCTGGTGGATGTTGTGATGGTAATCCAGTGAAGTCAGATCTTGACAAAGGGGAAGCATAGGGCCAGGTGCTGCCATTGAGCAGTCTGCAGCCCCCATACTGTGAGAGACAAGCTCGTGGAGGAATGAAGCCAGTAGCTCGCAGTCCCTCTAGCACATGTTGCCTCTCTCACAGTGCAGTGGCAACCGCGTCCACTCTTTCTTTCTCTGCATGATGTCCCGGCTCCGGCGGCTCATCCTTTCCCTCCGTCTTTCAACACAGTGGCAGAACACAGATTAAGATCAACTCTTTCCTCTCAGATCCTTCTAAAATGAATGGAAAAAAGTGTTCTCCTTCTCCGCTGTGTGAGGCCCTTGGATGGATATAGCGGTCCTCTGTATATTATTAATGCTTTGCCCTTGGCCTCAGTAGCAGAGTTAGCATATAAATTGTGAGTCCTGTGTTATGACCCTATGGTAACTCCCAGCCCCTTAGGATATGATAAAAGACTATATCTTTGACTTTGATAGGGAGCAGACTGTGCAAAACTGAATGGAGTGTTGCTTGCCTAGTAAAACAGTTTGTATTTTATTCACTTTTGGAAAATAAATGTGTCTGAGGGGAAAGAAAACATGTTGTCGCCTTTATTTCAATAAGGAATAATTTAAATTTCTCAGGGAAGGACACAACTTTTCCAAATGGAAAATGCGGCATCTCCGAGTGAATTTGCTCTTTTTTTTTTATCAAAGACAGAATGAAAATGCCTTTTTTTTTTCGAGGAACACAGTTCACTTAGAAGTGGAAATATATACACATGCCAAGGCACATATTTACAGACAGACCGTAGCAAAGAGACAGATTATATTGTTGGCTTAGTTCAGCACCTCAGGGCTAGTGTTTTCTTTGGCATCTTTATGGTGGATTAGAAAGGAATGCTTAGTAAGATTCCTCCTGTCCCTCTGGTGCTTTCAGGTTATTGTCCATACCTCCCATCCATTCACCCTGGTAGCCTCTTCAGGAATGCCTTTAACAATACCGTCAGCCTAGTCTCATTGAAAATTGGAATGACTTGTTTGATTTACAATTAGTTACTTTTTTTTTTTTCCGTGAGGCAACATATAGCTCATATCACTCATGCTGTCCTAAAGACAGATGGAGCCGTTGTCGTGTCATGATGCGTTACAGACCCGGTAGTTTCAAATGGTTTAATAAGAGGACAGTTGACATATCCATGAGGAGATGAGTACTATCTAATCAAGAGGTTACACCATCATAAGGAGGAAGCTTAGGGTTTGTTGTCCCGT
The DNA here is from genome assembly GCA_036937835.1 of Pampus argenteus. Classification (NCBI taxonomy): domain Eukaryota; kingdom Metazoa; phylum Chordata; class Actinopteri; order Scombriformes; family Stromateidae; genus Pampus; species Pampus argenteus. Next base: position 14,859,725 of record CM072878.1, read on the forward strand.
CTTCTTCTCTGGGTCACGACTAAAGGCTGCAAGCTGTGGTTCCCAGGCCCTGTCACAGGAAGTGCCTTCTGACCTCCCTGCTACACACATCCTGTCTTATCAGAGCAGCTTAAGCAGCTCACTTGGTGTGCCTGAGGCGCTGTGCTACTCATCATTCTCATCTTCTACCTCATTTTTATTTCATCCTCTCTTTCACACCACGTGGCTACATCGTGCTCATGTATCACGTATCACTAAGAACTAATGTATGCATCACATATTCCAATTGTATTTGGAAAATGGGGAAAACTTGTGTGCTTACGTTCATGTCACACAAAACCAACACAGTGTGGTAATTAATGTCAGTTTTGCCAGTATTGTGAGCTAGCACAGGAACAAACATCAAGTCAGGATTTGTGTATTCTTCTTCTTCTTCTTTCTTGAGTCAGTGTATGTTTGAACCACATACTTATGTAGGGATAAGCCTGCCTCTGAAGTCTCGTCCCCTGTTTATTCTTATTCTCGTTCTTGTTCTTGTTTTTATGCAGGAGACGGTGACTTCTAAAAGACACATTCAGGCAGGCCTGATTGAAATAACTGAGGTCTGCCAACAAAACGTGCCTCCCTCTCCCTCGCTTTTAGAAAAGGAAGGGATGGGTCGATCATTAAATGATTCAGGAAAAGGCATTCACTTTTCCTCTAGGAACACTTTCCACAGACATCTTGATTTTAACCAAGCAACATTTTGACACAAAATTAGGATTGATATACCTTGCCTCATGAAAAACAAAAACAAAATAAAACCAGCCATCTGGCCCACAACCTTCTTAAGTACTTCTTTGGGTGACAACAGTTGAGATAATAGACATTCTTTGACTGTTTTGCGAGCGTTCTCCTGAGCTTATCACTAAGGAACTTTGCCAGGGCCCTAAAAACAAATCTCTATTGCCGTGTGAGAGTTGGTGCTGGTCTCAGTCAATCTGTGCAACAACGTTCTGTCAACATTATTAAACTGGAGTGTGGTTTATCTGATGCTGGCGTAGTTCTATTTAATCCACCTTCATTGTGCAGCAGATGTTTGCTGTGAAATGAGTTGCAATACAGGCCATTAGAAAGATATGTTTTTGTCATATTATGTTTTTACAGTAAGGATTAACTTGAGACATAATTCTAGAAAAAAGGCATTATAGTTGGGTCTTTCATGCTAGGTTGTGGATGGGGTCTTTTTAATTTCAGAGTTTTGCAGAAATCTGGTTCAGTTTAGGTGGCTGGGTGGGGTTTTGTGGTCGAGTCCAGTGGAGAATGCTTTGAAAGACCTCGACCCTGGGATTCATGCAATGTGGTTATGGGCAAATGTGCTGCAATTTGAAAAATGTCAGGGAATAAAAAAATCCGTTGACACTTGAGGTAGATTTGTTCAGACAGAGTATGAATTGAAAGTGTAAACCTGCCTGACCCCTTTTTTATAGAAGCAAGTGGGGTGTATATATATATATATATATATTCTATGGGTGTAACAGATTTATGCAGCCGAGGCAACATTTACATTCAAGAATTTTTTTATAAATGTAGATCCAAATGGTGAGAAGGGTTTTTAGTCAGATTCATTACTGTTTTCCCCCAGAGAAAGTTAGTTGTCCTTATATATTCACATGTTTAATATTCATGCTCTGGGGGAGCTTTCGAAACCTCTTTCTGGAGATTTCAATACCTCCATTGTGTGTCTAAGCACAATTGTTGAAACAAACTTTGCACTTTAAACTGTGAAACATGCATCCCTTTTAGACACGATCATACTCAATTACCAGACTGAATTGGTTCCGCACGGCACACAGTGCTACCTGCATATGTAGAGGATAAGTCCACTGAAGTGCTCCAACTGTCCTTATGAAACCCTGTCTCCCAGCACCCCCTTTTTCTCACTCTGGCTCTCTCTCACCATGGGTTACTGTTGCCAGGTTACAGCACAGGCCTGTTGGTCCGTGTAAGCCTAGGCCTGAAAGACTAGCTGTTTGGGTCACTGCTCCCCCCCCATCACTTTCATACAAAGGAGTTCTGACTACTTTAGCTCTTTTATTTGGGCCACAAAACACTCCCCAACCCCCAATCTGGCTCTTTGCTGAGAACCAGAGAGCCAAGCTGAGGAGAGCAGAGCAGAAGAGGCTGTTGGAAGGAGGGGGGGTGGGATGTGGCTGGTCTCCTGTTGGCAGTGTGGTGTCAGTATGAACTCTCATAAAGGAGTAGAGCTGGTTCTTGCTTACTTGTGGAAGGAGAGAGTTAGAGACAGAGGGCTGTGTTGCGATAAAGAGACACTGTTGGAAGAGTTTTTTTTCCAATGATTTTCTTCAAACAACCTTGGGTTCGAAAGAATATGTAAAACCTCAAGTAGTTCTTGCAATATAGAAATTCCCAAAAAGATGGTAGTTCCATTGTTGTTGCTCTTTCTCTCCGTGTGCCTTAGGAAATGCCTTCAGATATAGGAAGAGTCCTTTATAGTTGTTGCTTTGTGGTGCATGACTGCGTATATGAACCATGTCAGAGATTACAGCCTCTTTGTTCACAGGTGAGCCACCCTCTGACCTCTGGCAGAGTAGCTTCTATTGTGTAGGAGAGGATGAGCTCAGGTTACCCTGCTTCAGTGACCCAGAGAGCAGGAAAACTGGCATTGTGTTACACAAGTATAGGTGACAGAACTCATTCACATAAATCAAATTTAAGTCAGCAGGCCTTCATACTTGATGCAGAACTACTGAGAAATCACAGTACACTGCTGGGATATCCAGTTTCAAAACAAAACTGTTTTTATAATATTTCTAGACACCTTCTTAATTCAATGTTTGACAAATTACCATATCCTTTTTTCTTTCTTTTGTAATTTCCTCAGTGGATCTTCTCTTTTATGGTTTCACTATACTACGGCTGAGGCTGGTTGTAAGTTTCTTCTCTTTGTGTGTGGGTATGTAGTGATTATTGCATGCGTTTGCTTTGTTGCAGTGGTGTCTTTGCAGAAAAGTCTTGAAAGTGTGTTAAACAGAACTATTAATGCATGTGTCTCTCGATTGGTGTGAAATGGCTTATGAGTGTTACTGTGCCAGCTCCATGAGCTAAACAGCACAGTTGTGCTGGTAAGTTAAATGCCAGACACCCAGAAGTACACTGACAGATGTGGACAGATGCATGGTGCCGGGGCAACAGCTGGCAAACCCCCTCATATGTGTTGACACGGAGAGATTACCCACTCTGGCAATGCCTCCAATGGACTTGAAGACCTCCTCCTCATCTGCTCCAGTCTCTTCCTCAAAGGTCAGGAGTCGACACTAACTAAATGCGACCCAGAAACCTATTGCACAACAGCAGCCTGCACCTGCCCTTCACATCCGCAACAAATAAGGCGGGGCCTAGGCAAAGGCACAGTTCCCGGCCTTGTGTTCCCAGAGGCAGTGGAATCCACAAGGTTGTAAAGAGCCTGATAAGGAGACTCTCAGGTGCACCAGGACAATGTTGCGCGTCTCACACAGTCTCTGCACTGATATCACTCTGATTTGTGTGTTATGGGAGTAACATGTTGGCAATGAGTCAGGTCTAGACAAAAGAGTGTGTGTTTTGGCTGCTCAGCTCAGTATTCATTTGTAAGGGAGGACAAATAATTTAGCAGGAATACAATTGGCATTCCTACACATGCACATTCACACGTGTTCACTTAAACAAACATAAGAAAACACCAATGTACTTTATTCCCATAGCTGAATATGCCTTTATTCCAAATACCTAGTATTTTAGGGTCTGTATGAATAAATTAAGTTAAATCATTCCCTGTCTATAGAGAGTTATGGTGGTGTTCAAACAACTGTCTTCAACTGTCTTTGGCTTTCTTCAGTAGTCAAAGTACAAAGCATCCCCAGAAGAATTTGACTGTCAATCTGTGTTGTGTTTTTAATAAGAAACTCTCTTCCTCAGTTTCCCCAAAGTCCTCTTTGTGCTACATTTTTAGTGACACCCTAGATTCCAGACATAGTTAATTTGCCTCTAAATAAACCCAGCCAAGCCATGACAAATAGCCATGGGGTACCGAGGGAGGGTGGGGGGTGGCTGGGTGATTGGTTGAGTGTTGGGCCTGCTTGTTCGTCTGTGAGGTTGCTAGGGCAACAGGGATCGTGCATTCGGAGTGAGTGCTGTGTTTTCAGAGCAGTGGACGAGGGATTACAGGAAATATGACATGGCATTCTCGCTGGACCAGACCACTCCCTCCTCCTCCTCCTCCTCTTCGTTGTCCTCTCCACCAGTTGCACCTTCCAAAGACATTTTCTCCTACAGGCTAACCCCACCCCACCCCACCCCACTCCCTGCAGCCTGAGTGACATTATCATCACAATCAGACGGGGGACCTCTGACATCTGACCTTTCAGCGTGTGAGTGGAGGGGGTTGTCGGGAGGGGAAAGCCAAGCTGGCGTTCAGGGGGGCTTTAGGAGATGGAAGAGTAGCTGTATTAACAGCCAACTCTCATCATGGTGCCCCACTGCTGCTTTACTTTAACTTCCAGATCAAGTCTCAGGGCCTTAGTGCTCACATTTTACTGTAGACTTTGCCATGGGAAAAATCTTCATTCCCTACAGGACTGTTACACTTAGATGCCTGATTTTTTTTTTTTTTTTTTTTTTTTTTTTTTTTTAAATATCGACAGTTTACTTTTCTGCACTGCTTCTGTGTATGTGCACATTCTTGTGGATACGTCTGTGTGCCTGGCTGCTTTGTGCTAAAGACTGTGGCTCCTCAATTTCACTATTGTCTTTGTAAAGCTGGGAAAAAAAGCCAAACAAAACTAAAGGAGTCTCCAGTGTTTCTGGACCAGAGCAGTACATTTACAAAGCAGGCCAACTGGCCCAAGTCCCAGCTAGGGGCAGCATCTATGAAACCATTTTACCTTGGCGTGTTTGTTTGTTTTATTGTTTGTGGTGGTAAAATGGAAAAGTTGAACTAACAGCAGTGGAGTAGAACAGAGGAAAATCCATTGTTAATTCTGCCCAGGGGTTCCTCTCCAATGAAAGAGACGACAGAGCCCAAAGGCGGGCCAAAACCCAGCTATCACTGCCCTGTCATCAGCATCAAACAGCCTGTTTGAGGAGGGGGCTTGTCCCCAGCCAGGGGCTCCACTGTGGGTGTAGAGTTACCAGCTCATACTAACCTCCTTAGTGAGTCCAAACCTTGTCTAAACTCTCATAGGACCCCTTGAGAGAGCTATAGGAAACCCTGTTTACCCTGTCTCTTAGAGGAACAGGTTTAGGTCAGGCTTAGTGTTTCATCAAGATAACTGTTGTATCAGGATACAGTCACCGAGAGGAGGATGTGTTTTCTGTTCCAAATACCACATTTGTCTCTCCTTTTCCGGTTAATGTGTGCTGTGTGTAGTCTCATATCAGTTTTTTCCATGTTAGTATGTGTTGGTAATTGCTAAGTTTCCAGGCTGCTGTTTCTGGGTGTGTTCTTTTTCATATACAAGAACAGAAATGAGAGCTAAGGTGCGGAAAATCTGTAAGAGTGAAGGAATGTTAGCTGACAGAGAGACGTTAAGGTTCTCCAGCTGGAAATTAAACTAATTGTGCACCTTATTAGGACACGGAGAGGTCTATCTTAATATATTTAAAATGAGTGCCATGGTATGAGTCAGGCGGCAAACTTTGCCATGGCGTCATTGGGCCCAGACTGCCAAACCCAGTACATTGATGAACATGGTGGGAATTGTGCTACACTGGATTTGGAGTGTCGCAGTGTCTTAAATACCTTTTGACCTGCAGGCCAAAGACATACTAATGCTTTCTGTGTGAATTATTTTTGTCTAGATGTCGTCCCGGATTCATTGGTCCTCTATGCCAGCACCTGGATCCCTGTCATCGATCGCCATGTCTGAACGGAGCAGCTTGCAGGAGCCAGGTGCTCAACGGTATCCCACAATACACTTGTGTGTGCCAGAGGGGGTTCAGAGGTACAGCTATTAGAATTTGTCTTTATATGAAAGATCAGTTATGAGAAGGGAGATTAAAAGTTCCTATTTTAACTGAATACATTCCATCTTTAATCTCCAGGCCAACACTGCTCCCTCATTGATGTCTGTGCCACAAGTCCCTGTGCCAATGGGGCCCGTTGTGCCAATTGGAATAACCACTACAACTGCTCCTGCCCACCTGGCTTCCAGGGAAAGAACTGCCGCAATGACATTGACGAGTGCCGCAAGTCTGGCGTGTGCCTCAATGGGGGCCTCTGCATCAACACACATGGGTCGTTCCGTTGCCAGTGCCAACCTGGATATAACGGACGCACGTGTGAAGTGTCCACCCTGCCCTGTGCTCCATCTCAGTGCCTTAATGGGGGAACCTGTCGTCAGACCAGTGACCATTCCTATGAGTGTGCTTGCTTACCAGGTAGAATAGTTAATAGAGCGCACACACACACACACAAACCAGAGTCAGTGTGCAGACCCTGCTGTTTTACCACTTCATCTGCACAGTGCTGCAGATTTTTCCCACGCCGATGACATAGCTGTTAGTGCTGTTAGTGGGATATACTCCTGTGTCCCAGGTCAACTTCCTGGTCTGCTATTAATAGCTACTAATGGGAGATGGGATGGTGGGAGAGTTGAAGAGGCAGCCCGCCTGCACTCTACTCCACTCTGCTCTGTTCACCACAGAAGGAATTTTCTTTATGGGCCCTCTGGTTTCCCACTGGGGAGCTGACAGGAAATGTCTCTTGCCAGAGAGGAAGTCATTGAAACTGTGAGAGATTATAAAACAAGCAAACACTGCAGGGAGTGCAGACCTCTGAAGCAGACAGGAGTCATGGCCATTGCTGGCATTGTGTGGGAACCATCATGAGAAGATGTAAACATTTAGACACCTTCTGAACCTTTTTACTGCACATGTTGCCCCACACCTCCTATAATGTAGGACATATGACTTCAGGTTATGAGAGAGCATTATACATGTTTGGTGCATGGAACTGAATGTTTAATAAACTCTTAAGTGTGTGCGTCTGTGTATCATAACTCTTTTCTCTCTCCATCTGTCTCAGGGTTTGAGGGACACAACTGTGAGAATAATGTGGATGACTGTCCAGGCCACAAATGTATGAATGGAGGACTATGTGTGGACGGAGTCAACACCTACAATTGCCAGTGTCCACCAGAATGGACAGGTACAGAGTTATTTATATTGTATTTTGATAAAAAACTTTAAATATATGTATCACTCTGAATATGTGTGAGCCAATGTCACCTAATCACACAGGTCAATACTGTGCTGAGGATGTCAACGAGTGTCTCATGCAACCAAACGCCTGCCATAATGGGGGCACTTGCTTCAACACCATCGGGGGTCATACCTGTGTCTGTGTTAATGGTTGGACGGGAGACGACTGCAGTGAGAACATCGATGACTGCGCCATAGCTGTTTGCTTCAATGGTGCCTCCTGCCATGACAGAGTAGCTTCTTTCTTCTGCGAGTGCCCAGTTGGGAAAACAGGTGAGTGGGTTTGTCAAATGGCCTTTTGTGCTTCTTTTGTGATTCCCCTATGGCTGCTAAAATGTTAATAACTGGCATGTGTTTTGCATCTTTATAGGTTTGCTGTGCCACCTTGATGATGCATGTGTGAGTAACCCTTGCAATGAAGGGGCAGTGTGTGACACCAACCCTCTCAACGGCCGCGCAATTTGCACCTGTCCTGCTGGCTTTGTAGGAGGTGCCTGTAACCAGGACATGGATGAATGTTCAATCGGTAAGGCTGCTGTGGTCATATGTCTTCTGCCTCGTCTTTTCTTTGAGTGTTTTTTTCATATACTGATCCCCATTTCTCTACATGCAGGCGCCAACCCATGCGAGCATTTTGGGAAATGTGTGAACACAGAGGGCTCATTCCAATGTCAGTGTGGCCGGGGATATGCCGGCCCACGTTGTGAGATTGATATCAATGAATGCCTGTCCATGCCCTGCCAGAATGATGCCACTTGCCTGGACCGTATTGGGGAGTTCACCTGCATCTGCATGCCAGGTATTCAGACCTGTTAAATTGTATTACTGCACTGCCATTAAAACAATACAGAACACCTCAATTCAGCCAGATGTCATAAGGGACGGCCCCAAACCAATAGCAGGCTGGAACAACGGATTATTCAAACTTTCTAAACCTTCTAAAGAAGCATTATCTACAATGCTGCCATACTGACTGCCAGGGTAGACTGTTATGTAATACATTCCCATTGACGTTGGGGGTATGGAGGCACTTCTCTGCTCTCAGTGCACTGTACAGCCAGGCAGGGTATTAGTGTGGACTAAGTGATGGTTCAGACACTCGGTGACAAAAACACAGTGAAACTCTCACGCACAGTCCTACATGCATCCTGGGGTTTTGGGAACTATACAAATTAGAGCTGGGAGTCGGGTCTATAGGACTGGATGTGAGAGAGGGCGAGCAGTTAGGGGGAGGAGTGTGCTGTGAATACTAATGAGTTATAGAGTGGTGGGAATGGAGCAGAACAATAGGGCCCCTCTGTGCTCCACTTTGCACCCCTCATACACACAGAGAGGGAAAGAGGCCTTTTCCCAGAGCCTCTCCCCTTCCCCCTTCCTCTTCACCCTCCTCATCATCAGCCAGCCTGGCAAAGCTCATGTGGAGCTGCTGATTATTTCTGATTCCACGCTAGCCTCTCCCCAGGGGCAGTGCTCTGCTACACACACTGTTTCACCTCAATGGAGGAGCCTTCATAGTTTTCTAACGCAAAATGTATAACATGCATCTTGTGAATGGGACACTGACCCAGGGAGTGGTATTGCTCCATGGACAGTAGGGTGTGAGGATTTCAGGTCAGTAGAGTGGGAACACTGCAGATGCTCTGGGGATTTTTTTTTTGTTTTCATTCTGTGGTCCAGCATAGACTACTGTCAAAAACTGAGGCCTCCCATGAGAGAAAACTTTCCCACAAAACCTTTCCTCATTGTAAAGAGTAGACACAAATCCATGCACGCCCTGCTGGCTTGAACTGTCAAACCTATACATAAAAACTAAGCAAAATCGTTTGTGAATTCACATTGAATGTCTGTCTTCCAGGCTACATGGGGACTTACTGTGAGACTGACGTAGATGACTGTGAGAGCAACCCATGTGTGAACGATGGCATCTGTCGGGACATGGTCAATGGCTTCACATGCACCTGCCAGCCAGGTAAGACTCTTTTCTGACTGGCCTTTCTTTGTATTCACTGTGTTTATTTATATCCCTGTTAACAACTTCAACTATAGTGACTATAGTAGTACAAACAGAAAGGCAAAGTTTAAATGTCCCCAAAACCAGAGGAGGGAGGGCCGGCCTTGCTACACAGTGTTCAGAGCCACCACTTATATAAAAAGACAGGCCCAAAAGGCTGCCTATCCTCTTGCCTGAACAAAGACACTATTGTGACCCCCACTCCCCTCCTCTGTGGAATGTGGAAGGGACAGCAGTCTCCCTCATCCTGCCCTGGTTGTGGGGGGGAACAGCAGTCCTGCTAATGAGATTCTTTTCCAAGTCCGCAATTTACATCTGGGACAGACGTCCCCCCTTCACCCCCCATCTAGCTATTGAGCCAGTGGAGCTGATGCAGGAAGGGGAGGGGGGGTTCCCCAAAAGAGAAAACAATCCCACCGTCTCCTCTTACCCCCCACCCCCCACCCCCCTTCTAGCAGCATAGGCACCAACACACAGCCCATCCTCACACTGTTAATCAACTGAGCAGTGTTCTACCAATGGACTAATTCACCCTGTCTGGGCACTTTGCCCACTGATTAAAAGCCTGCTTGGTTTCTCAAGCTTTACTAGCTAAGATGTATTATTTTTATTATTGTTATTGTTGTTATTATTATTATTATTATTATTATTATAAGTGTTCTTCTCCACACATTTTCACAAATTCTGGTCTTGACATTTCAGTGCAGAGTAGTGCATAGTGCAGACAATCTAAAATGTACCTTAACCTGAGATAAGCTGAAGCTGCATAAGTTGCATTGTGCTACCTAGATAGCAATATTAATTTATTTTAGATCCACCTTGTACGCACTCAATTAAAAGATCCTCCTTAAAACATCAAGGTTACAGGCTTTCCATAGCATTTTGTAGTGCTCATGTAAGGATCGGTCCAAGTGCACAGATAACATGTCCTTAACCAGTCGAGACACTCTCAAACCCAGTTTTAGCCAGACGTCACTAACCTAGTCAGAGACCTCTGCCCTTCTTAGAAGAGACAGAATTGCCCTCTGACCTGAGTATGGACCCTTCCACTGGACCTTCCTTCTGACCCTTCACCTCTGTGTTTGTATGTCCCAGGGTTTACTGGCACCATGTGTCAGATCGACATAGACGAATGCGCCAGCACACCCTGCCAGAATGGAGCAAAATGCTACGACCGGCCCAATGGGTTTGAGTGCCGCTGTGCTGAAGGTAAGGGCTTCTGTACCTAATTGTTGTCAGTAGATACTTGTTAGACCATATGCAGCTCAAGATGTCCTCCCAGGCAGAAGAGCAGATGTGCCTTGACCACTTGTTGGGGTGTGTTTGGTCTCTGTGTTTTTGGGGGTCAGCTATTTCTCTGAATGTCTGCTGGCCAAGCAGACTGACTTGAGGCCCCTAATCCCCCTCTTTCCCTCATCGGCTCTCAGGATCATGGGGTCACTAAAGACCAGCAGTTGCCAAGAAAATAACCTTGGTCATCACCCTGACATCTGTCCATCTGTTCACCCCCCCCACACACACACACCGCCTTATGCCGCATCTTAACTTTCATTCCTTCACATTTGGTACCCTCCATTTTTTTTTTGAAAACGGGCCCAGACACACTGAGCCACGGTAAACTGCAAACGTTGCATCTGTGAACCGATGATGTGTATTGATAGTTAACATGTTTGTTTGGACCTATGCCTATGGAGGAGCCTGCTTCATTGTTTCAGTTGCCAGCTGCTTGGTATTCCCTGTGTTTGTGGGCCCCTTCTGTTGAGTGAAGTGGCCCTGTTTGACGTGCTGCAGTCTATTGTTTCCTCCACCACAGAGAACAAAAGCAGGACTGGGAGGCCTGTGTATGGATGTTCTTTACTGCTTTGCCCAACTCAGCACTGCACTACACACATACCACACAAACCAACACTTACTTGCCTTACTTACACACAGACACCGTCGGCATGGAAACCACAGTGATCAGAATCCAAAACTGAAAAAAGCTTTTATAAAGGAAAAAGTAAGGGAACAGCGGAAGTAGTTACAAATGAACTGGGGGGAAAAAGAGCAGAATGGCAATTTAAAGGAAGGAAAAACTGAAAATACACTAAATTAGAATGAAAACACAAAAGGCTTGGAAGAGAAAGATTTGTTTTTTGCCAGATGTTTGATGATGGCAAGCCAACGTCACAGGTTGTCGAGTATCAAAAGATTGAAGCTTTGTTACATAAAAATGAACATCGTTAAAAAATTTCATAACATCTCCCTCCATTTGCTCCATGTGCTCTTTAGGTTACGAAGGCACACTCTGTGAGAGTAATATCAACAACTGTCAACCCGACCCATGCCACCATGGTACTTGCATAGACGGCATTGCCAGCTACACATGTAACTGTGATGCTGGCTACACTGGCTATCGCTGTGAGAACCAGCTAAATGAGTGCCACAGCAACCCTTGCCAAAATGGAGGAAAGTGTGTAGATCTGGTGAACAAGTACATCTGTCAGTGCCAACATGGAACCTCAGGTAAGAGAAAAAAAAAATGAAGATACTGTTAGCTATATATATTGATAAATACAGAGGGTGATAACACTAATATGGAACTGTCCTTTGTCAACACAGGCACAAACTGCGAGATAAACTTCGATGATTGTGCCAGTAACCCATGTGACTATGGCATCTGCAAAGATGGCATCAACCGCTATGACTGTGTTTGCAAACCTGGCTTCACCGGTAAGACCTCCTGAAAGTGAATGTGCACATATTTCCATTTCAGTGGAAATATTAGCTAATTAAATAAAAAAAACACTAATTATGTTACATCTCTCCTGCCAGGTCCCAAGTGTAATGTGGAGATAGATGAATGTGCATCTAGCCCCTGTCGGAATGGAGGGACATGTGTGGATGAAGAGAACGGATTTCACTGCCAGTGTCCTGAAGGCTTTAAGCCCCCTTACTGTTACTCCCAGGTGGACGAGTGTGGCAGCAGCCCTTGTGTCCATGGCTCATGCAGGGATGACATCAACGGGTATGAACTGTTACAGTCTTTTAGTTTAAAGTGACTCATGCAGTATCAGGGCGAAACCTGGCATTGACCACCTTGCAAACACCTTTCTAATCCTACAGGTTTCAACTTGTACATCAGTTCAGTGTTATTTCAACTTGATATCTTTGGGATCATTGACTGTACTTCTTTCCTTCCAGTTACCGCTGTGACTGTGAGCCTGGATGGGTGGGAAAGAACTGTGACCTGGACAGGAACGACTGTTTGCCGAGTCCCTGCCAGAACGCTGGCACATGCATCGACCAGCTCAATGGCTTCACCTGCAAGTGTCGCCAGGGCTTCAGAGGTGAGAAGATGGCATAAACATCCAAAATGCAGTACAGAGAGAGGAATACACATTCACTGCCATAACTGAGCATCTTGTAGATATTTTTTTTTTTTTATTATTCTTGGACTATTCTTTCAGTGTCTTTCATCATTTTCCTTCTTTTGAATTGCGTTCTTCTATCTCCCCCTAGTGGTGTATAAAAATGCAGACACATTCTCTAGCCTCAGGTTCATCAAGGTTGGCTTCTGAGTTTTTAAGTTTTTAATGTCTCTATCTATCCTTCTGACAGGTAACCTCTGCCAAGTGAATATCAACGAGTGTGCATCCAGTCCCTGTCTCAACAAGGGCTCTTGTGTGGATGGTGTAGCAAGTTTCACCTGTCTGTGTGAGCTTCCATACAGTGGACCCACTTGTGCTGAAGTCCTCACCCCTTGCTCCCCTAATCCCTGTGCCAATCAGGCCATCTGCACACACACACCTGACTACTTGGGCTATCAATGTAACTGCCAGCAAGGGTGGCAAGGTTAGCAAAGTTTGTATTCATCATCTCAGTGTCAGCTCATCTAATGTGAGATATTTTGTCTGGAAGCTTTCAGAAAGTCTTTATCATCTCGAGTTGTACCTTACTGTATCGTCTTTGGCATTCTTCAGGGCAACTGTGTAACGTGGATGTGAATGAATGCATCTCCAACCCCTGCAAGAACCGTGGGGCCTGCACTAACACTCTTGGAGGTTTCATGTGCTCCTGCAGAGCTGGATACAGTGGTCCGACCTGTGAAACAGACATCAATGACTGTGCTCCTAGTGAGTGGCCACTTTAGCATCCTAAATTATTATGATTGTCTCTTACTGTCAAACACAATACCATATACTATATACACTTGCTGTGTCTGACTAAAGTTGTCCTCTCCTTTTGTGCCGTCAGATCCATGCCTCAGCGGAGGTTCCTGTACGGATGATGTGAACTCCTTCCACTGTACCTGCCTTCCAGGCTTCACTGGTCCCCGCTGTGCTATAGAGATCAATGAATGTCAGAGTTCACCCTGCAAAAACGGAGGCACATGCACGGATTACGTTAACTCCTACACCTGCACCTGTAGGCCTGGTTTTACTGGCATTCACTGTGAAACCAACATCCCCGATTGCACTGAAAGGTGTGTGTGTGTGTGTGTGTGTTTGAGTCATATCTATCAGCCTGCTTTCTGACACATCTATAACGACTGCATATGACAATATAACTTAAGAATTTAAATTGTACATATGTCTACAGCTCTTGCTTCAATGGAGGGACGTGCACAGATAAAATCAATGGCTATTCCTGCACCTGCCGTTCAGGCTTCACTGGCTCCCACTGCCAATATGAGGTCAATGAGTGTGACTCCCAGCCCTGCCTCAATGGAGGCATCTGCCAAGATGCCCTGGAGTCATTCCGTTGCTCCTGCCCCAAAGGCTACACTGGCACCCGCTGCCAGGTATAAACACACACACACACCTATGGGCACTCTTAGAAGTTCTTGTTAATGTCTTCAGCCTTTATACCTTATATTTTTAGACCAATAAATGCTGACAATTTTCCCATCTGCCTCTTGCTTACCTAGACACCAGTCGACTGGTGCAGACGTTCCTCTCCCTGCCAAAACGGAGGACGCTGTCGTCAAAAGGATGCGTCCTTCATCTGCGAATGTACTAACGGCTGGTCTGGATATTACTGTGACATCCCCAGGGTCTCCTGTGAGACAGCTGCCCGCCAGAGAGGTATTTTTATGTTCTGAACATTGTGACATTTGAAATCTCTGTCTGTGTTTGTGTTGTTACTGAGTAGTTAAAGCTAAATCATCTCCCAAATTATTCTAACCAGGACTCCAGACAGATGAGCTATGCCACCACGGTGGTCACTGTGTCAATACTGGGAATTCCCACTATTGTAAATGTCCTGCCGACTACACTGGTAGCTATTGCGAAAGTCAAGTGGATCACTGTGAGGACAAACCCTGCCGCAATGGCGGCACCTGCAGGGGATATGTGGGAGGGTACCAGTGTGATGTGAGTCCGTTTCTTTGTCAATGTTGTGTGCTTCTCTGTCAGATTTCAGCAAAGGCACTGTTTGCACAGTGTTTCGTCACAACTGTGGAGATTAATTTTTACCTGCATGTCATTACAGTGTATGCCAGGCTATACTGGACATAACTGTGAGATAGAGATTAATGAGTGCCAGTCTCATCCTTGCCAAAATGGTGGCTCCTGCATTGATCTGGTGGGACATTACATCTGCTCCTGCCCTCCTGGCACTCTGGGTATGCAAGCACATATTCAACTGAAAGCTGTTTTTATTATTATTAAAGAGATATACTACTATATAGTAATATTTCATAATCATCTCCCTTAAAGGTGTTCTCTGTGAGATCAATGAAGATGACTGTGCTCCACCCCTGAGGCTACGCAATGCTTCTCCTAAGTGCCTGAACAATGGCACCTGTGTGGACAGAGTGGGTGGATATCGCTGCAATTGTCCCCCTGGATTCACAGGAGAGAGATGTGAGGGAGACATAAATGAATGTCTCTCTAACCCCTGCAATCCCTCCAACAGTCTCGACTGCATCCAGTTGCCCAATGATTACCAATGTGTCTGCAAGCCAGGCTTCACAGGTCAGTGGAGGCTCTCTTTGACCTCTCAATTTGTCCTTTTTTTGTGGAAAAAAACAGACATCTGATTGTAGAGCTTTACCACGAATATGTTGTGTTTAGGTCGGAGGTGTCAGAGCAGGTTCAGTGTGTGTGAGTCTCAGCCTTGTCAGAACGGAGGAGCCTGTTCTGTATCCAGTTCTGCACTGGGATACACCTGCACGTGTCAGCTTGTAAGTGCACATTCACATTAAGGGCTTTAATTCACTTTGTGCGCATTACAGATATATATTCTTGTTTGTCTTATTGAATGTTCACAATATAAATGCATAAATTATGTCCGTCATCAGGGTTATACTGGGCCTAACTGTGAAAGAAGCATGTCCTGTCGGGAGCTGTCCTGCTACAATGGAGGTAGCTGTGCACTTACCACACGGGGTGCGCGTTGCTCCTGCCCACCAGGTTATGGTGGACCCCAGTGTCAACACCGCAGTAATGAAGGCTGCTCCTCTCAGCCCTGCCGAAACGGAGGGTTGTGCACTGAAGAGACCAGCTTCCCGTACTTCCACTGCCAATGTGTCAGTGGCTGGACAGGCAAACGCTGCGAGCAGAGCGACATGCAGACCTGCCCTTTAACAGACTGTCATGGCAAAGCCAATGATGGTGTGTGTGACAAGGAATGCAACACATTCCCTTGCCGCTGGGACGGCGGCGACTGCTCTCTGACAATCAACCCCTGGGCTCGTTGCACAGACCCTCACTGCTGGCGTGTCTTCAACAACAGCCAGTGCGATGAGTCCTGCAACAATGATGACTGTCTTTATGACAACTTTGGCTGCAAAAACAAGGAGAAAGTTTGCAAGTGAGTTTACCTTTATTGTACACACGTTTGCTCTTGGTTTCTTTCTGTACTGGTCTGTGAAATTTGAGCTGATCCCTCTGTTTGTGTCTTATTTAGTCCAATATATGAAACCTACTGTATCGACCACTACGCCGATGGAAAGTGTGACCAGGGCTGCAACACAGAGGAGTGTGGCTGGGATGGCTTGGACTGCGCAAAGAAGATTCCAGAAGACCTTGCTGATGGTGTCTTGGTTCTCGTAGTCCTACTTCCTCCAGAGGAACTTCTCCGCACTACCACTGCTTTTCTGCAGAAGTTAAGTGCAATCCTACACACTACACTGCGCTTCCGGCTGGACCAGAATGGAGAAGTCATGATACGTCCCTACACACGCCGCGAGGCACGAATGAAGCGGGAACTGCAGCCTCAACAGGAGGTCGTCGGGTCAGTCAGACATACAGTTAACATAAAAGCTGAGGTTGTATCATGTAGATTGTGCAATTACTATAAACACTTGCTTCTCTGCTATTCCTGTAGCTCCATAGTGTACCTGGAAATAGACAACCGTCTGTGCTCTGAGGACTGTTTCCCGACAGCAGACAGTGCTGCAGAGTACCTGGGAGCCCTGTCAGCTGTAGAAATGCTCCGCTTCCCATACCCTCTCAAAGAAGTCCGTGGTGAGTAGGGATACCTAAATAAAACAAAAAGCAAGACTAATGAGGCAAGACTAATGAGGCAAAAAATGTGTAATTACTTCTTTGTCTTCTCACCACAGGTGAAAAGATCCATGATGAAGACCCCATACCTCAATGGGGCAAACTGATGCTGGTGGGGTTAGCTTCTCTTTTCCTTCTGGTGATTCTTGTGATAGGCATGTTGATTGCTCGTAGAAAGCGAGAACACAGCACTCTTTGGTTCCCTGAGGGGTTCTTCCTCAAGAAGGAACCTAGCAGCAACAAGAATCGCAGGGAACCGGTGGGCCAGGATGCTCTAGGACTGAAGTAAGTTATTTGTGTGTAAAGTTTAACACTAGGACTGTAGCAATACGTTCAGGAATTGCTTTAGGGATTTGTTTTGAGATTGAATTTCTCATGCTTACATTGTTTAACATGTTCTTATGTAAACAGACACATGCCAAAAACTGTGGAGGAATCACTCCTTGGAGATCACAGTGACCAGTGGATGGACTCAGACTGCCCGGAAGCAAAAAGACTCAAGGTCAGTTGCAGAGCTTCTGCGTGTTTGCAAATGTGTATGTAAAATGTGTAGCTGCATTTCAGCCTACATTTGAAGTAAGTAATAAAATTGACTTTTCTCATTTTGTGAGTTCAGGTGGAGGAGCCAAGTATGCTCTCAGACAGTGAAGATGCAGTGGACAGCAGGCAGTGGACACAGCATCACCTGGCAGCAGCAGACATCCGTGTGCCTCCCACCATGGCTCTCACTCCACCTCAAGGAGAGTTTGAAAGCGACTGCATGGATGTTAACGTCCGAGGCCCAGGTTGGGAATGAGATCATCTACGTTTTAAGATTGAAACTGTGATTTGCACATGTGGACGACTTTGTTCTTTTATTCTTTAATCTAAAATGTTGAGCACTTGAATAGACATAAACTCACCCATGTCTGTTTTCATCCGCTACCAGATGGTTTTACACCTCTGATGCTGGCTTCGTTCTGTGGAGGTGGCTTAGAGCCTGAGATCACAGAGGAGGAGGAGAATGAGGAATGTTCGGCCAACATCATCTCGGACCTCATCTACCAGGGTGCATCCCTTGCTGCCCAAACAGATCGCACTGGTGAGACAGCACTCCACCTGGCAGCTCGCTATGCCCGTGCTGATGCTGCTAAGAGGCTTCTGGATGCTGGGGCAGATGCCAACGCTCAGGACAACACAGGACGTACACCGCTACATGCTGCGGTGGCTGCAGATGCACAGGGTGTCTTCCAGGTATATCAGCATATACTGCACTGTTATTTTGGCCACCAGAGGCATCAGTATTAGAAATGTCTATAACTTACTTTAGCACATAAATTGTATAATTCATATTTTTGACCCAATCTTTCCATCCTCCTAGATTCTAATCCGAAACCGGGCTACGGATCTTGACTCTCGTATGTATGATGGCTCCTCTGCACTGATCCTAGCTGCACGGCTGGCGGTAGAGGGAATGGTAGAGGAACTCATCACGTGTCATGCTGATGTCAATGCAGTGGATGAATTGGGTAAGTGTGTATCCTGATGCAGATGCTCGTGTTTTATCCTGATGCAGATGCTCGTGTTTTATCCTGATGCAGATGCTCAAGTTTTATTATCTGTGTCATCTCTTTCAGGTAAATCTGCACTGCACTGGGCTGCTGCCGTTAACAACGTGGATGCCACTGTTGCCCTGCTGAAGAATGGTGCAAACAAAGATATGCAAGATCTAAAGGTATGGTATCCACTTATCCTGGTTAAACCACACTTTTGCATCATCAGAGCGTAAATAGACATATATTTGTATCTAACACAGCCTATGTTTGTTCTTTTTAGGAGGAGACTCCTCTGTTTCTTGCAGCCCGGGAGGGCAGTTGTGAGGCTGTGAAGGTGCTGCTTGCTCACTTTGCAAACCGAGAGATTACAGACCATATGGACAGATTGCCAAGGGACATTGCTCAGGAGCGTATGCACCACGACATTGTGCAGCTTCTTGATGAGTACAACACAGTAAGGAGTCCCCAGGGCCATGGAGGGGCTGGACTTCACCTCACTGGGGGACACACTCTGTCTCCTCTTATGTGCCCTCCCAGCGCCTTCCTACCTAGTCTGAAGAACACCCCACAGGGCAAGAAGAACCGTCGGCCTGGGGTCAAGGGTTCTAGCCTGGGAGGCCAACATGCTACGAGTCTGAAGGAGTCAGTCAAGGCCCGCAATAAGAAGCTGACCTTGGACATGCAGAGTGCCTTACTGGAAAGCTCAGTTACCCTGTCTCCAGTCGACTCACTGGACTCACCCCATGGAGGAGCAAGCAATGCTGGCTATATCACCAACCCTACATCCCCTGTGGCGATGCAGTCACCAGGGCTCTTCCACTCCTCCATGTCTGTTCCAAACACCCCGATGGTACATAGTAGCATGTTGGAAGGAGGTGGCCCTTTTGCTGTGTCTCTAGCCCAGCTCAACGACCTGGGAGCTGGAGGAATGTCCTTGCAGGGACGAGTCTCCATGGCTTCAGATGTCAACCATGGCTATGTGTTGAGTTCAGGTCAGATGGGGCTCAACATGGGCCTGGTCAGTCCTGTCAGTGTGCCCTTTGACTGGCACAGCCGGATGCCCCCCTCCTCCCAGTGTGGTCAGCAGGTGGTGAATCTGGTGCAGAATAGCCAGGCAGGCATGCACCCCCAGAGCCCAGCCATACAGCAGCAGAACATGTTGATGCACCAACAGCAGCTCTACCGTAATACCATGCTGCAGCCGACACCTGTTACCTCTACACCCACTATCAGCCCAGTCAAACTGCCCTCCATTGCGGAGCAGCAGCAGCAACATCAGCAGCAGCAGCAGCAGCAACATCAGCAGCAGCAGCAGCAGCAGCAGCAGCAGCAGCTCATCAACCACACCATTACCAGTCAGCAGAGCATGGCCCGCATGGGCACCTCCACCCCACCAACACCCCAGACCTCACAGCCCCCACCATCATTCTTCCAGCAGCAGATGCCTCAGCAACCCTCACAGTCCCAGCCTCCTGCTCAGCCCCCACAGGCAGCCACGCCAGCAGCCCAGCCCACTCAGGCTCTTTCCTCCCAGTCTGGCGGCAGCACTGCAGGAACGGAGGATTATCCTACACCGCCCTCCCAGCACAGCTACTCATCCGCACTAGATGCCACACCCAAACATTACCTACATTTGCCAAGTGAGCACCCCTACCTGACCCCCTCCCCAGAGTCGCCCGAGCCGTGGTCCAGCCCCTCTCCTCATTGCGTCTCTGATTGGTCAGATTCCACCCCCAGCCCAGCTGTTGCTGGCTCTGCCCAGACCCAAATTACTCAAATCCCAGAGGCCAATGGCAAGATGCAGGTGTTTGCATGAAGATCCCATGGCCTCTGCTTAAAAAGGGACCTGGGGTAAAAGAATTTGTGGACTGGCTTTTGGGCCTGTCTGCGTTTATGTGTGTCAGCCTGCTTCCAAGATTTTCATTGGATTTGGATTGACTAAGTTTATCACAAGGACCGTCTGCTAGTGATTCTTGCAGAGAAAAAAAGTAAAGGGAAATGTGTGTTGTCTGGGAAAAAAAACAGCAGACAATTTAATGAAGTAATTCTGTCACAGATGGACTTGTTTTTTATTATAAAAAAAAAGTATATGAAGAAAACCAAGTCTTTCATTTCAAAGACTTAGGGATGCTCTCCTGAAAACTAACAAACATTTAAAAGTAGATAAGAGAAAAAGTAAATTGTTGAAGGGAATTCATTTATTTTTATTTATTGTTTTTGTCTCTCTGAATTGCTTTTTTTTTTTTTTTTTTTTGTTGTTTTTTTTAGGTGTTCCTAGTTTCTCTGCCACCCCTTACCATTTTATACGGACCACCTATATTTCTATTTAGCCTATGTGGCAAGTGATGGTAAAGTAATATAATTTATCATTCAGACCAGTTAGCAGAAAAAAAAAGAGGAATTTTCACCTCTCTTCACTGATATTTATTTAGGCCAACAACAGCTGGTAAAGAATTGGTTACTTATCCATATGAGTATTATAATTAAGAATGTAGATGAAGCACTTCAAGTGACTAGCATCGTAGGGCAAGTATGGGTCAAATACATCAATTAACTATGATTATTTATAATATATGAGTGGCATTAAACCAGTGGTAATTTTCCTTATTGCCTTTTTTAAAAATAAATGAGCAGAGTAAAGTTTTAGGTGTAATGTTTTCAGTTCAACTGTAGCTTCTCACTGTCTCTACAGCCCTGATGACTTCAGTCTTGTAGCTTGTTTTCATTCACTTTAAGGTACAGATTCAAACAGAGAAATGTTTTGCCTATAAAATCAGCCTGTCACTGCCCTTTTTAGTTTGTTGATTTTTTTGTTTTGTTTGTATCATTGTTTGTTTTATACTCTGTATATTTTTGGAAACCATGGATACTTTTTTTTTTTTTTTTAACTTCAGATGTACTAAGCTATGCTTATCAGCTGCTATTTTATATCACTCTTCCCTGCAAACATTCCTTTGTTTTGCCTGTCTGTTTTAAGCCTGGACGCTATGCCTTTCAGCAGCATCCAACGTCGGAGTTGAACCAGATGACAGACTGGTAGAAGTGTAATTCGTCGTGTCAGCATCATGTCCTTAACTGGACTAAATGGAAACATTCCTGGACTATCTGTGGCAGTTGAGATTGATGCCTCTCGCCTCATCTTTCGTAGTGTCATGTGGTGGAGTAGTGGTCGGCGTGTGTGTGTGTGTGTGTGTGTGTGGCTGCTGGGCTGTGACTGCTTTTGCCCTGTCACTCCTCAGGGAGGTGTTTAATGGCATGCAGTGGGTACAGATACCCTGCATCTACAGTAGCTTCCAGTCCAGACGCCGTGGAGTTGCATCTTAAGATGATTGTTAGACTAAAGGAAAGAACACTACTATGTAGTGCTGCACCCTTTTTTACAAACGTCTGGGATGACACTCCCAGTGATTCAGCCAACACTTTGCGTGATGTTTGACAAACATTTAATCCTCACAGGACCTGAGACTGCAGGATAGAGATCATCTTCCCCCCTAAATGTACTATGGACATTTCAGAATAAAATAAATTGATAATAGTAGAATTATGAGTAAGTAAGCTTTGCATTTTCATCTTGTCATGAACAGAAATGAGAAGGCCACCACTCGTAGATACTACCTTTTTTGTGGTGACCCAACACTGCCTGTAGTTGTGTCATAGACTGAGCCTTTCATTCATTGTTTTATCCTGATCACTATATAATCAGCTACTGTTCTGTCAGACCCAGGAAACATGTTGTCTTTCACATCCCAGTTAAGATTATACTTACAAGAAAAAATGCTTTTTTTTTTTCTTTTTCTTTTTTTTTTTTATATATATATACTGTATATGTAACTGGTCTTTTAATTTCCTTACCAGGTCGCACTAAGTGTTTTGTACATTTCAACCTCCCAACTTCTGTGTGTAAATATGTTTGTTCTGGGTAGATCTTTGCTTGAGAAGTCTTATGTTTCTAAAAATGATTATGTACTAAAAGGACAAAAATAAAATGTACTTCATTTAGCATTATTTGAAGCCGAGGCTGTGACTGGTATTTTATTGGTCGTAGTGTTATTAGAACAGTCATAGGTGTTTTATATCATTATTACTTTCTATACTTGTTTAAAAATAGTTCAAAGAACATAACACCTTTTCCACAGTTTTCTTTCTACAGTCAAACGTTGTAAAATAAGTTACTTTTAATAAAAACAGAAGGGAACTACATTTTTGTGTCCTCATGTTCAGTGGTTGGTTGTTGTTTTTTATATATATAAAATATATATACAATTTTTAATCATTCATTTTTTTTAAATTGGAGTTTGTGGAAAATGCTATTATATCGAACTGTATTATATTCAGTGTTGCCTAGTATTTTGCAATTGTAAACATTTCACTCTAGTAAATATATAAGCTCAAAAAAGGAGATGGAAACAGTCTGTTAAAATAGCCTCATTCTAGTACACACCCTTCTGCCAGAGTCAGGACACATCGGACTCTCTCATCTTATTTTTAGCTGCGTCCAGCAGCTGTCATAAGTCACTATACAGTCAACAAGAAAATCAACAAGGTTTCAGTTTCAGAAGTTACTCTGTAAAATTTGCCACACAGGAGACCAAACCCAGCCAGCCTCAGTCAATTTTTGCTAGAAGATATACCTACAAAAGATTTACTCCACCAGAGCAACAATGGTGAGTTTGGTGTGACTGATGTATTTTTTTTATGAAAATAAAATTATAATTAAATATTTCAAATGCTCAGAGAAGTATTTTGTGGTTTGATTACAGGGTTGTATTGTTTTTCTCCTGCTGATCCCAGTGGCGGCCTGCTCCCAAGTGTTTCTTCCAGTCGATTGCAATGACTTGTATCACAGAGGTTTTGGTCGTAGTGGAGTGTACAGCATTTACCCAGCAGGACCAGTCTCCCCCGTCCAGGTCTACTGTGACATTGGATGTGTGGATAAACCCGATGGTGGTAAATGGACAGTATGTACATTTAAATATGATCATTTATCAAATATAAGTTAAGTTTTATCACATGGTCATTTCCACTGAATGTGTAAACTATTGAGATATCCATTTGCCTGGTGTCAGACCTTCAAAATGTTTCATAATTGCGCCACCAATTGAGAAAAAGAGGTTGTTCAAAAAAAAATTATTTAAAAATGAAGTTTACCATTAACTATCTCTCATTTAACTAACATTTAACTAAGTATTCCTTTAAAGCTTTAAAATATAAGAAAAACACAGCTGCTAACTGACTTTATTTGAGCAATAGCCTTAATAATAGATTCCACTTCAGGTCATTCAGAGAAGAATGAATGGCAACATCAACTTTTACCGTGGATGGGACCAGTACAGGACTGGTTTCGGACAAGCATCTGGAGAATACTGGTTGGGTAAGTTCATTCAGATTTTGTTTTATTATTCAATCATCAATCCACAGATCTGAAGCATGTTGTGTTACAGTCAACAGCACTGAAGGCAAATCAATTGATCCTGGAGATAAACTTGGAATTGTCTTTGTTGTGCATACCACTTTCCTTAAATCTCCTTTTCCATCCTTGTACATATATATATATATATATATATGTGTGTGTTGTCTCTGCAAGGCCTGGAGAATATTCATCTCCTTTCTCTACGGAAGAGCTATGAACTGAGGATAGAAATGGAAGACTTCGAGGGGACAAAGGCCTACGTCCACTACTCTTCATTTTCTGTTGGTCCAGAGCATGAGGGCTACAAGCTTACTTTTAGTGGCTTCAAAGACGGAGGAGCTGGTGAGTTTAAAGAAACTGTGAAATGGTAGCTTGTCAATGCTTGTGTCATCAGAAACACACATGTTATTCAGTAGCACAAGACTCTATTGACATCCCAAGGCATTAGAAAAATGTATTTATTTATTTTTTTCAGGAAATTCACTAAGTGAACATAATGGTCAGAAGTTCTCTACATTTGACAATGACCAGGACACTCACACTTCAAACTGTGCTAAGACCTACCTGGGAGGATGGTGGTATGGTGAATGCCACAGTGTCAACCCCAATGGGATGTACTTATGGGGCAGCTCAATCTATGGGATTGGAATCAACTGGGTGTCCTTTAAAGGATATGAATATTCTTTAAAAGCCATTACAATGAAAATAATTCCCAAAGACTAATGTGTTTATTGTGATATAAATACTGTAAGTATTATTTGTTTTATTTTATTTTGTTATATAGTTGTCATTATACTTGTACATACATACGGATATATGAAATCATATACAGTGTGGTACTTACTATACTAATTACATCAAACGTTCTTTGTTAAAATCAATACAGTGTAATCAAGTATATCTTTTTGTATTTTTATTTATTTTTTATTGCTTATTGCTTTATTCTGGCATTCTTTAAAACGAAGTCTAAATCATCTTAGATACCTAAAGTAAACAGTATCTAGATGTATAAATCTACAGAGAGCAAGAAATATTGCATACATAGAACGATCAATCATTATGTTTACAGTTACAGTAATATCTTATGGCTTGTGGCCGTGTACATTGCTGCTCAGGAAAAACTTCTGTCACCTTACTTAACTTGAACATTAAACACATTGTAACAACTACATTCAATCACTATCCGTTGTACCATTAAAATGTACAGTCTGTGCGACTTGTCACTCAAATCTTTATTTCCTCCCTACCCTCCTCTGTAGCATGCGCAGCATCCCAAGAGTAACATTCAACACATTGTCATGTTTAAAGATCATCTTATAGAAAGTGTCCAGAGGGAGACGCCCCGTTGGATCTGCATGCTTCAGTGCGGTCATGGGCATGTACAGGCGGTTGGTCTGGTGGCGGAGAGGCGGAGAGGCGGCTGTGATCACTTTAAGTGTTTGCTAAATAATAATAAATAAATAAAAAACAACGATATTTCAACAATGAATAGTGTCAAAACCATTATATATTTTTTTTGTTTGTGATCTGTTAAACTGTTGAATAAAGTCATTACTTGCCTCTGCCACTTCCTCTGGGGTCTGGCCTAACGAGGCAAAGACCTTTTTAGAGTACGGCAGATAGACTTCACGGAAGATTCTCGCCGTCTCCTCATCTGTCCCCGACAGATCGGTGTTCTCAGCATCCTCGTACACTTTCCTTTCAAACTCTGTTACCACTGGTCCGGGTTCTACTAGAGTTGTCCTTGTGGCACAAACAGAAAAGAGATACATATAGGACACCTGATATTTTTTTTAGTTTGATCACTGGTCACTTGCTGCATTAAGTTTTTTTGGCAGGATATGTAATTACTTGATATTAAACTTCAGTGCTTGCACAGCCAGACTCTCGCAAAATCCTTCTACAGCAAATTTGGAGGCAGAGTAGACATCATTGAACAGAAGCCCTGTATAGAAATATGAGGAAACATGTTAGCAAACGTCCTAACTCTCTTTTAATTAACCTCTTCTGCAATTTCACTGACACAAACATACACACCCTGTAGTCCCATAACGCTGCTTATCACCACGATGTGGCCGCTCTGCTGCCGCTTCATGTCAGGCAGCACCTCTTTCACCAGACGTACCAGACCGAAGAAGTTTATGTCAAAGAGCTCCTTCATGGCGACGATACTTTGGCACTCCAGCGGCCCAATCATGCCAATACCTGCATTGTTCACTACAACAGCAACAGAGTATTCTACGTCACTATATGTAGAGAAATCCAAAAATGAGCTTCAGATGTGTTCATAGAAGAATGTAAAAGAGAGATGCCAGACCAAGGACATCCACCCGTCTGTCTGGCAGGCTGTTGACACACTCTCTGATGGAGTCTTCACAGCAGGCATCTAATTGTTTGATTTCCAGGGTTTTGTTTAGGGAGTTACCGGCTGCTTCCTCCAGTGGTCCCCGTTTCCTAAGATCCCTCATTGTGGCAACAACTGTCCCAAATAAATAATGAATACACTGGTTGTAAAATGGTTATTTTTCTGTCACCTGCTGTATGTCATATGACGGTTGAGGAGAGTGAATGGCTGACCTTTGAACCGTCTGAGCTCATCCTTGGCCAGCTGTGCAGCCACAGCCAAACCGATGCCAGAGGAGCACCCGGTCACCAGCACCCTCCTGGGCCCCATGGCTCTCTGACCTCTGACCTCAGGGTTTAGGGAGATCCAGACTGTTCAAATACTGTAAATGAGGAAACTGACAGATTTGTGTATCAGAACTTTGTTTTTTTTCTTCTTTCCTCTCCTATTAATCATCTCACGACCCCTCAGATTTATCTAGCGAACCTTTCCAGGGACCCGACCCATTGGTTGGGAACCACTGGACTGAACTAGTATATAAAGTAATTAAAACCAGCTCCACCTGCAGCAGATACAACAGTAACACGTTGCTTACACTCTGATGCTGCAGTACTGATAATCTAATGATGCCATATATAATAATATATCAGAGGGACCAAACCACTACTTTTAATTTAAAAGCCTACTTTAACTAAATGCTGCTAATATTACTTATGTACTTAAGTAGCTTTTTAAGTACATCAAAATTGTACTTAATTACAGTACTTGATGTAATGTAGGCTCCTCACTTTTCACTCCTGCACATCTATAACATAATAACATGCAGTCGACTCTGATTCCTGCAGACACTAAATCCCTCCAGGACGAGTTAAGCTCATCCAAGTCCAGACTGGGAGTTGTGTACATGAAGTTGTTGTTGTTGTTGTTGTTGTTGTTGTGGTTTACCAACCTGCACAGAGACCAGTGTGTCCTCCACAGCGGCAGATATGGAAAACAGAGACAGTAATAAACCAGCGGATCGATGAACTAGAGGCAGGACACGACCAAGTTACAGCGTGACATAAGCCGAGGGATTATCTAAATGGGTCACATAAACAGACTCAGTATGTGGGAGTTGTAGTTCTTTATGGTGACCACAATTACTCCTTTAATCATTGAGTGCATTTCGAGGGCGAAACTGCTGCTGTTGCATGTGTCGTAGTGGGACAGCTGTGTCTATAGGTTATACAGACTCTTAATAATAATAGATAATAGATAATAGATAGAAAAATATGTAAATCATATTTAAATAAAAGCATGGTAATATGGTAGTTTCTTTTTCCACGATTTTTATTTATTTATTTGTTTGTTTGTTTGTTTGTTTGTTTTTGTTGAAGGGCAGTAAACACTCATGAAATATTATACATTATACTATTTTAAAAACATGTGACACAAAAACACATATTAAAGCAATGAAAAGAGGAATATTTATGTTAAAAAGAATAAGACAACACTGTGCTTCATTAACAGATACATATATAAATATAATATTTATGTGTACCAAAGTAACACTTGTTCTGATTGCTTCAGTTTGGTCATTTTATTTGGAAAGTATTCAATGTTTGTTTTTGTTTTTTTACTGCGTTATCATATCTGTACTGACGCTGACTTTATTACATTTATTTATTTACTGGCTGCAGTTCCTCACTGTGGCCACTTGAGGGCAGTAACTACTTATGACTATATAGAATCAGGTCAACCAACGCCATCTAGGATAAAGATAAATCAACACCACCATAAAACTTATTATGAAACCTTTGAAAACTTTTCTTTTTTATATTCTTTCCACCACGTATCAAGTATGATATCATGATATTGTATAAATGTTGTCGTTTCCTCGTTTTAAATGCTGCATTACAGTAAAGTTATGTGATTTTCTGAACTTAACAGACTGTTCTATTATTTGCCCCATAACCACTTAGTCATTATATCCACATTACTCCAAATTTCATCGTGTAACTATTTATGTTAACTGAGTGTGGTGACAAGACTCATAAAAACAATATAGTGAAATAATAAATAAAAAAATGTAATAATATATATTTTCGCAGACTATATTATTATGAAAGGATTTGAAAGACATGTTTGTTTTTTAACACTTTGATCGTGAGTGAGAGCTGGACTAAGACCAGAGGGAACATTTTCTTTGTCCCAGACAAAAAGAGGAAAAGCTGCTGCTCGGCTCCGGTTACATTACTCATACTCAGTATCACAAAAAGTGATAATAAAATCCTTTATTGGGCTTGAAAAAGGCTTTAAACATTCAAGCACAATATCAGAAAACATTTGAAGGCTAATATAAGAATGTGTAGAAGGATTTATAGAAATCTACACAGAATAACTAGACCCGACCTTCTGTTACATGCTTTATATATATGCACATCATTAATTACTGTCCAAAAAATAATTTATTTGTCTTATTTTAATTGAACCGATAATGAACTTTCTTCCACAGTAAGTTATTAATAGTGTGAGCAGGATGTCTGCAGGTCTTAAAATGCCTTAAAATCAGATTTTAAATCATTACTGTCAATATTAAATAATAATAATAATTTAATCTGATTTATCTTTGAAACGAAAAATAGAAAATTACTTTTGAAGTACTGGAGCACAAATAATTAGAAGTTATCTTCACTAAAGAGATATCTTAGACACATGAAGAAAATGAGCACCTTTATATTTTGCAATTTTATAGTTTTGTTTAAAGGGGCTCTTATTTATTATTGTGTTGTTTTTTTGTTTTTTACAATGTTTCAATTATAGTACTAAAATTATAGTTTAATTTATGGATTTACTATCACCTCTTTCAACCAAACCAATTGTAACACTTTTGGATTTTATAATAAATTCTACCAAATTCAATCACACGTGATGAATTTCCACAAAGCCCGATTGTGCACAAAAGCCCTCGAGTCTATTGTCGGAGCTTTTGTTCTACAGTTGAATGCAAGGAACACAACTGTGACTAGAATGGGAAGAACCTGCAGGGCTTTAAGTTCTGCAGGTACAAAAAAGCTATCATGTGGACTGTGCTAACAAAAGGTACAATATAAGTAATTCTCTAGTGGCATAAATGTTAACATACTGAGTCCATAATTTCTGTCTAAGGTGTATACCAAAGCCAGGGTACTCATTCAGGACATTCAATACAATGTGGTGGTAAATATGCCTGGGAACTAGGTGTTTCACTCCGAGAGTAACAACATGCACCTCACGAGATGTTCTGTAACAGCACAAACTGACTAAGCTGTGTAATTTATGTGAATTATGTGGAAAAAGTGTGAATGTTAATGTGTTTTTTTTTTTCTTTCTGGTATCATATGTGCTTGTCTGCCGGTATGACGTGACAGACTGCAACAATGAGAAACATCTAACATCAACAAACTGCTCAAAAGGGGTATTTAAGTATTTCACTTCACATTCACTTAGTTTAAGGTTTACCCATAATCCAAAATAAATTAAAAAAAAATAAAAATACAGAGGAATGTTGCCACGGAGTAGCAAAATACAAAAATACCATATGCTCCCAGTATTTAGGAAAGCTGCCAGAGCTGCCAAAAAGATGCCAGAGGACATTTTATTGAATCATTCTTATTCAACATGTTCTCACAGACTGTGGTTGCAGAGGTTACGAAACACACAGTAAAACGTGCCTCTGGTTTTTGTTTTTGTTTTTTTAGTATTTTTTTCATAATTCTGCCCAGTTTCTCTTTCTTTTGCTCTAGGTTCTCATTGGTCATGACAGTGTATTGTTTGGTTTGTGTTATGTATTGAGGGAGTGGCCAGCTTTTCTTTCATAACTCCAGTTGGGATAAATAGTCGCTTTGCACCAGACCGTATAGGAACGAGGAACTCAACACTCTGTCACAATGTAAGTACATTTTCATCTCATTCAATCATAGTCTTCAATCTTTGTTTTTTTTTTTTTTTTTGGTGCCTACATGTTGTGTGAAAACTATTCTCTTTCATATGTCAAAAAATAGTCTAAAACGTTTAGCTTCTTAAGTGCTGAATGGAAACATAATGCGTATATATAATGTATAATGTATATATCATATATGTGCATTTTTTTCAGGATTTACATTTCAGGACTTGTTGGCTTTCTGCTGGTGCTAACAGCTGAGGCCAGAGTCGGGTAAGAAACAAAAATCACAATAGTCAGTTCATGAAGTAGATATATGCATATATGGATAGTAGTAAGTAAAATATTAACACAATACTATACTCTAAATATATACCTCTTAATTTCTGTATCTGTGCATTTTTTTAATAGCCTCCTCTCTCATTTCACAGAAACTCCTCTGAGTTGTCTTTCTGCAGTGAGACAGAACAGTGTTTGCTGTTTAATCTCGTTTGTGAGACTGCAGACTATGAGGTGAGTGAATAGGAGAGAAACCTTGTCACATTTTTTTTTTTTTTCAAAAAAGCTCACTCCACCATGCTTGTTCAGGTCCGTCACTACGACTCTGTGAAATGGGTTTCGACGGACGAGACATCCTTCTTCATGGAGATCGCAGCAATGAGAGCCTTCAAACGACTGTATCGTTACATCACTGGTGCCAACAAGAACGGTGTGTGTTCATATTCATTTAATATTCTATTAGATATTCAAGTCAGAACAATAGTATTGGTACACATGTTTTCTTATGCTTTTTATAATCTGGGAATTTGGTGACATTTCTAAACCTCGTTGTCCCTTCAGCAAAAGACATTGCCATGACAGCTCCTGTTGTTGTGAAAATGGTTGACAAGAAATTCTGGGAAATGGGTGTCTACACAATGAGTTTCTTGCTGCCAGCTGAACATCAGATGAATCCCCCCGAACCTACTGATGATAAGGCAAGCAAAAAAAAGAAAAAATGAGTCGTTTAGTTTCTACCTTCTGGCTCTGGCTGATAGTGAAAATGTGATTATATTTGACTTACAGGTGTACATCCAGGAGATGCCAGACATGACGGTGTATGTGCAGTCCTACGGAGGCTGGATGACGTCCTTGTCTGACCACATCAAAGCCAATAGTCTCTCCTCTGCCCTCAACTCAGCTGATGCACAATACAAAAATGGTTTCCACTATGCTGCTGGATATAACAGGTGTTTTTTCTCAGTGATAATCAGATTGTATTCCAAAACACAACATACAATAATATGATTTTATATTATGCTATAACTTATTGTGTGGGGGCTTGTGTGTGTGTGTGTGTGTGTGTGCATTTGTTTCTTGCAGTCCGATGAAGATGTTCAACAGGCGTAATGAGGTGTGGTTTGTCACTAAAGATGACCCGGTGTGTTCCAGCAGCGAGGAGTTGGAGTCTTCTTTTTTCTCTTGAATGCTGTGCACCCTGTGGCCAATGCCAGCGTTACACCTGACAGTATGTGTGGAGAACTGTATATGTTGTAGCTGGTCATAAGTCATAATGTCATTTAAATAACCTGCCAGTGAGAGCTTCAACAATGTATACAAATCTACTACCGGTATTTGAATTGAAAACACCATGCACTATGTGTGATGTGCCCACTGCGCTTGTCTGATGGTTTGGTATATTCAATAAAGTTTCCCCTCTTTGCAGTGATTTCTTGTCATTGTTCTCAGCCAATCAAAGTCCTCTTTGGACCTGCTTTAAAATGTGTCTGGTTAAACATGAGATGTAGCCTGCAAAGATGGAAATACAAAGCAAAAAAAACCATTACTATTACTTCCAGGACTACATAGCTATATACCTACATACAAGCACCAACAGCTTCTCAGTGACATGCATTCACTTCACGAAGATCCACCTTCTGAAAGGTGGGAGAGAATAGAGACAAGTGTCAAGTGTCAGATACTAAACAGACTGGTGAAAATAGCTGATGAATGTCATAATCCATTTACAAGCTAATGTGCAGGTGTCATAACCATGCACCCTTGAACTGCCCTATCACTTTGACGTCACCGTGTGAGCTTCATCAAAGCAACCTGTGCCAATCAGACGGCTCAATCGCACCTTATCATATCAAACGCTGGCTGGAAATATAGGACAATATAATCACAGTCTCTAATTCCCCCTCGGCCTAATTTTGCATTACACTGAATAAAGAATATTATTCAGATATTATTTTCCCAAACAATTTACTATACATCAAGAATGAACAACTGATGTTTACCTACACGTCAATTATTTGGTGGAAAGTAATTAAGTACACGCTCTGTACAAGCTCACCCATCTACAACAAGAAAATACTCATACACATTGATGCATAAGTATTAAGAATCTAATAATGTAATATATAATAACATATCACTCACTGGGGTCATATTTCTGCAGCACAGGTACTTTTGATCGATTTTGCTGATAATACTGCGCCTTTACTTAAGTAGGATTTTGAAATAAAGGACCATTACTTATAATTAAATATTTCTACATTGTGGTTACTGATATCTGTGCACTTCTTCCACCACTAAATAAAGTGCAGTGGTTCAATGCAGAATACTAATATATGAAATCTGAATGGCCACAGTTTAATGGCACTCCTTAATGGAATCTAATCTTATCAGCTGAGCTCCAGGATGGCTCAATGATAACGGAGTGATTTCGCAGTAACCTTACAGTAACCTTCCAGCAGGTGGCTATCTGGTTGTCTACCATGAAGGGGTTGCTGACTGACTGACTGACTGACTGACTGACTGGCTGGCTGCATAGGAGTGCCAGTCAGGAGAGGTTTTATGACACTCACTACAGATCGAAGTCCACGTTGGGCCCTTAAACAACCATTAGTCCACCGGGGCTGTTGGGGCTGTCTGTTGGCCTTTCTCTGGCTCTCCTGCAGTGTCTGTCTGGTCTCCTGATTTCTGTGACAATGAAGATCAGACTGGACTAACTGTGGAGTTCATGTCCCACCAGCCAGAATGGACCAACCTGATTATCACCAACAGCAGCCCCGGGCTCTTGCCCACCAACTGGGCAACTATCCTGAGGATCTATTAACTTCGGAAGGATCATCAACATGTGAGTACAAGCTGGAAGTGTTATAAAGACGTCAAAAAAAAGTCATGTTTCAGTATGAGTGCGTGGAAATGTGTTTTATTTTTTGGAAATGACATTCATTGCCCCCATATGTGTGGTTGACATTTACAAAAAGGAAAAGGTATAAAAGTGATTCATCGTTGTGTTCGGGTTTTCCATTTGGTATATTGGTTCCTGTGGATTTAGCCAGTAGACTCTGGGAGTTATGTAAGGGTCATATCTGTAATCAAGCAAATCACGCCAAGCGATAAGGTACTGTCTGCAACAGAGAGATGACCCTATGCTGCTCGCTAATAAATGACACACTTACAGCACAGTACTCCAGTTATTCCAACCACTTTGTACTTAAATATGATAATATCTTGATGGACATATTATTGATTCAAAGTCTGCCTTCTGACAGAATCACAATATTACCTGTGATGGTGCAAAACTGGAATCGAATGTTGTATCATTGTTTGTATTACTGCCAAACACTCTATTCCCAACAAAACAAGTACAACAGAGGGGGAGATCCTCAAAATGGACGAGGAAGGGGACTGGAGCATGATTTGTTCTTAAGCCAGTAGTAGCATGTACTGTATGTGGTTTGAGCAGCTTGGCACATCACCATGACAATCTCTATTTAACAACCAGCACTTGTTATCTCACCTTGTGCCACATAGTCCAACTTTATTAGCTAAAAGTTTGTGTCATACTATGTATGTGACATAACTTTAACTGTGGTGTCGTTCCTCAGCTCTAAAGGCAGAGCTGGACACAAGACCGGAGTCAGATGAGAGCTGCCCTGTGTGTGGAGACAAAGTGTCAGGATACCACTATGGACTGCTCACCTGTGAGAGCTGCAAGGTAAACGTGCATGGATGAGGACATATTTTGATATTTACCAGTCAGGATTGTCTCATAATTTGCAAAGTAGGGAAAACAACAGTCTTATGGTGTTTCTCTCTTCTCTGCAGGGCTTCTTTAAACGCTCAGTGCAGAATAACAAGCATTACACATGTGCAGAACGACAAAACTGCCCCATGAACCTTTCCCAGAGGAAACGTTGTCCTTATTGCCGCTTCCAGAAGTGTTTGGCAGTGGGCATGAAAAGAGAAGGTACAGTAAACAGTCCACATCCCCCAAATAGAAACATATTTTAGCTCTTTTAATACTAGCAATCTCTGGTAACATTCAAAAGCATTAACATTTAATGTTTAATGTTCTGTCAACAGCGGTAAGAGCAGATCGTATGAGAGGTGGCAGGAATAAATTTGGGCCTCTGTACCGACGGGACAGGCAGATGAAACAGCAAAAGGTGTATCACCAGGCGAATACCGCTCCCTACAGGATTAAGATGGAAACTACACAAACACATCGGCCCACAGCTCCAAATGACTTCCATCTCATGGGCAGTCACACAAGCGCTCCGTTGTCATCTGATGCTTTTTATCAGTCCCGCATATATCCCTCTGGCATGGGGCAGTCATGTGCGGCCATGCCTCTGGACTGCACAGTGAACGCAGACAGGGTGACCACACCTCCACCCCTGCCCTACCCTGGACTGTACCACCACAATGTCCCTGTATACATCCAAGAGAAAGGAGAAATGTCTTTCAGCTACAACCCGGCTGCCGCAAACTATCCAGTGCACCCAACCTCTAACAATTCATTCACACCAAGAAGCACACCAGCATCATCCCCCTGCTCAACACCGACTTCAACCACTCCTCTCGCAGAGGTTCCTGCCCAAACCCTCGTCAACCCCTCATCATCCACGCTAACACCCAACTTCCTTAGCCAACTCCTGGAAGGAGAGCAAGACGAGAGCCAGTTGTGTGCCAAGGTCCTGGCCAGCCTGCAGAGAGAACAGGCCAACCGAGGCAAACATGACCGCTTAAATACTTTCAGCATCATGTGCAAAATGGCTGACCAGACTCTGTTTGGGCTTGTGGAGTGGGCCAGGAACAGTGCACTCTTCAAAGAGCTCAGGGTGAATCATGAAATCATTAAGACATAATGTTATATAAATCTTTTCACAGCAATTGAGATCTCTAGTCAGTGATGCAAGCAGGGATATGACATTTATGACATTTACTCTTTGCAGTAGTGATGGAAGAAGTACTCAGAAGTAAAAGTACATTTATGTTAACTGAATATTAGAGATTCATTGATGTGTACATGTAAGCAGCATTTTAATGTTTGCAAGGTGGAGCTCATTTTAACACCGTTACACTGTTGAATAGTCTAATCTATAATGCATATATAAAAAAAACTGATCATATGTTTTAAATATAAAATATTGATCTGAAAAGTAACAAGTAATGTAGTGGAATACAACATACAAAATACAATATTTCCCTCTGAAATGTAGTGGAGAGGAAGCATGAAGTAGTATCAAAGGGAAATAGTCATGTAAAGTACAGTACAGTAATTGAAAGGATGTACTTAGTTACTTTCCACCACTGACTCATTGCTATGTAATTGGTGCTGACTGGGGTTCACAGGTCATTTTTAATGTTCCACAGGTGGATGACCAGATGGTGCTGCTGCAGAGCTGTTGGAGTGAGCTGCTGGTCCTGGACCACCTCTGTAGACAGGTGACCTACGGCAAAGAGGGCTGCATATATCTGGTCACAGGACAACAGGTGAAGTTTGAACATCAAATACAGAATTGATATGTTCATCAAAAATGCGATTGTATTGGACATATATTTAATTGGTTTGCACGTATGCATCAATTTTAGTTTTCTCATTCTCGTGCAGATTGAGGTGTCGAATGTTATCTCTCAGGCAGGCGTGACATTAAGTAGCCTGGTATCAAGAACCCAGGACCTGGTGTCCAAACTAAAGGCACTCCAGTTTGACAGACATGAGTTTGTCTGTCTCAAATACTTGGTGCTATTCAACCCTGGTGAGATTTTCTTTCTTTTTTTTTTTTAAGTCTCGATTAGACCCTTTATACATTATAAAATAGATGTATTTTTCTTATGTTACATGGTGTTAAACGTGCATGCATTGTCCCCGTAGATATCAAGTCGGTGCAGAGTCGAAGGCAGGTGGAGCACACTCAAAAGAGGGTGAACAGAGCCCTGATGGAGCACACCCAGCGGAGTCATCCAGGACACTCAGACAAGTTTGGCCAGCTGCTGCTCCGGCTGCCTGAAGTGCGTAGCATTAGCTTGCAGGTTGAGGAGTATTTGTACCAGCGTCATCTTCTGGGAGATTTGCCCTGCAACTCTTTACTCACCGAGATGCTGCACACCAAGCACAGCTGAAATAAAAACGAGAATACTGCATCTTCAAGCGGTAGTGGCACAAGAGTTTGCTACTGTGAATTTTTGTACCTCCTTTGCTGCCTTTCAGAACAAAGTGTCCTTTTTACTTTTGATTGTTGCAATCAGTGTATGTGTTATTTCTTTTTAACAGCCCCTTAAGGCCTCCGTCACAGAAGTGAGGGGGAGTATTTGTGATCCTAGATCAACATTGAAGAGGGGCATAAATGCTGTGCCTTGCTTTGCCCAAACGCCCATTATTAACAGTATTACCACAACCATGCAGCTCATATGAGCAGGAAGAGCTGAACTGTTTCAAGAAATGCATCACTGAATAAATAATTCTTTCTTTTTGATATGCCTATGTGTACTCAAAATCCTTAACTGAATTTAAAACAGTGTCTTAACATTATAATATAACAATTTCACCTTAATATTTTGCCTATACTACTTAGCACTAGTGGCAACTGCGCCCATACAAAATTAAAAATTAAAAAACAATGCAAATGTGGGGTGAAAAAAAATAACATGGGAATGAAAAAAAACCATAGATGACAATGATTTAAAAATGATTTTTATTTGTCTGGTCCAGTTGCCAAGGATAGTCAATTTATGAAATGAACATACATAATATGCTGGCACAGATTTGATGACAGAAGAGAAAGAAAACAACAAAAAATGTTATGACTTCTATGAAATGGATGAGTGACGTACTACCTTAACCTAAAAAAGACATAAGTAGAACCTGTAACTAAACATCAAATGCACAATCTAATGCAAACCAAATAAATACACCTCTGGGAGAGACAGGGGATTTCTATGGGAGAATTGCACAAAATCAACAGAATCAAAATATAGTGTTCAACTACCACATACTAATCTTAACAAACATATAAATACAAACATTCACTAATTCCATATGCACTCCTCCTCACACACACGCACACACACGCACACAAATCAATCAATCAATCATCTTAACTTTTTTTTTTTTCTGAATGCTCCTTTTTTTCCCACATCTGTATTTGAATCTCATTCAACCAACACATTTTTTTGGAGGAGGTCAGTGAAAGAAGACATCTGCACTGTGGCAGCTGCTGTAGTGCTTAAGACTAAGAGGGTCAATTTCCCAGCAGATTTTGTGGCAACACTGACCTGATGACTAGCAACTGCAGGGTCAAGTGTCCTAATATCAGTGGACACACTGGCAAAAGAAACAAACAAACAGTTTTGGCCATTTACATTCCCCCAGTTTTACACAAAGGAGTCTCTAGAGACTGTGTGGGGTAAGTGAGGGCTGTTACAGTCCGGAATGATCCTTCATCAAGAAACCTACTGTTTACATGCCTGGACACACAAACAGGGAATCATATAATAGGAAACAGACTCCTTGTGACTTCAAGGATTTTTTTTAATCCCTAAACAAAAGGTTTCAGCACTTTTCTCTTTCACTCGTTCTCATCTCAAACATACATCTCACTAATGCTTAAGCAGCAGGCTAGCTTATTCGTAGCTTACAAAGGTCAACTTACTTTTTACAAATCATTGTCAAAAAAAAAAAAAAAAAATCAAAATAATCAGCATTCAGTATATATTAAATCAGCATTGATTATCTTTTTCACACAGAGCTGTATCCAAGTAATGATGAATATGATAAAGCCCTCCTTCATGTTTCCAGTACTGTTTTTCAAGATTTTCAAGCTCAGATAACATTTCAATTCATCACATATTGAAAATGAAAAAGCAAGTTAAGAGGAACAAGTCACGTGAATTTCATTCTTCTTTCAGCTCTCAAAGGCTGAAGCGATTTGTCCAGCAAATAAATGTCAAAATAGTATAAAAAAAAACATCCAGATGTCTACAGCTGAAGGAGAGTTGGAGCTGAGTGGAGACACACAGGCAGTTTCTAGGTGTGCAAGTCCACTGACAACCACAGTAGACACTACCAGTGCAGCCCACAAAGGAACCACCCACTACTGTGTTTTCTGGTCCTAACCAACCAGAGAAAACACTCCTGAATGGTTAGTGTGTGTGCCCTACATTCATATGAAAGCAGAGTTACCTGCAATTAATTTTCAGCTGAGATCTCCTATCTGAACTAAGAGCTGAGCCACTCATCTCAACAGACGAGAGAGAGAGAGAGAGAGACAGAGATACAGAGAGAGTTAGAGAGAGAGCCCTGGAAGAAGAAGAAACAGCAGCAAAAAAGGAAAAGCAAGCAGAACTGAGAGGGGGCGTGAACTACTCTGGCCCAAAATACTGTTGTACAGGCAAAGGCAGTGTGGTTGTCCCCTCTTTTTCTTACCTAAGAGTCGTGAAAATTACTCTGGGGGCAGGGTAAGGCAAGGCATGAGGAGGCAGGGTGCAAGGGAAAGAGGATTCTTCATCCCATCAGTTCACATCACATTTTACAATCTAGGTAGACCTGGCAGAGCCAATCAGAAGCTCTCAAGAGAGAAACTATTGTAACTACATCAGCTGAAGGAGTGAGTGGTTGGCCCTTTCTCTTGGCTTGTTGAGTTGACTGGATTGTTCTCTAGGTTGCTAGCTGGCCAAAAAATTTCATCAGTCATGTTGTCCACTGCTAGTCTAAGTTGGAAATGAACGATCTGATGCGCCACACTGGCCAAAACAGAAGATGATAGGAGTCAAGTTGGGAGTTGGTTCCCTGAATTGTAACATCTCTAGCCATCTTTTGGGTGTTTATTTGGGGGTTCCAAGTTTCTTGGGAGTTCCTGGGCGCTTTTGCCAAAAGTGACCGGGGATGGTGAAGGCATCAACACTCATGGACATGGTTTTGGACGGGATGGCAGTGAACTGCTTGCGGTCAGAGGTGTACTTATAAATGGACTCAACCATCTCAGGTGTGATGATGCGGGGGCCAATGCCTGTGAGCCGTACCATTTCCTCAGTTTCAGGGTTCATGGTGTAAACTGCTCTGAATTGACAACTGGTATCTCTGAAGAGGATGAGGAAGTGGTTGGCCGTGCTCTTCTCCATATCCTGAAGAGGAAAGAAGAAAGACAAAATAACACAAGGTCAGTGCAGCTGACAACAAATCACAGTCACTTATAGCCTAGTTAGGGTGGACCTCTGTTGGACTCTGACACAGGAGGATGGCTCACCTCTACAATCTTGTTTTTCTGTGGTTCATTGACCTTGCCAGCCAGGCAGCAGCGAGTGATAGCATTATGGATGATGAACTTGTTGGACTTAAAGCTAGGCTCCTTGTACAGCTTTGGTCCTAGAAGACACACCATTTCCAAATGTCACACACACACAACAAATCATGCTTATTGGATTCATTTTTTAAATAATTAGATATTAATCTCTTATCTTGGAACATATCACTGACCTGTGTATTCTGGGATTGAGGCAGGGGAGGAAATAGTGGAGCCATTCTCCCAGTCCTTCTCTCCATTATGAGCACTCCTTCGTCCTGGTGACATTAGCCGGGAGGGAGAGTGTGAACGGCTGGAGGGAGGCAAAGAGGAGT
The DNA here is from genome assembly GCA_036937835.1 of Pampus argenteus. Taxonomy (NCBI): domain Eukaryota; kingdom Metazoa; phylum Chordata; class Actinopteri; order Scombriformes; family Stromateidae; genus Pampus; species Pampus argenteus. The sequence continues at coordinate 14,899,526 of CM072878.1, forward strand.
TTAGTGAGGAAAGTCAGTCACAGACCTTGAGGTTGTGTGTACATGTTATATGTTACATACACCTTTGCCCCTGGTATAACTGATAACACCTACTACAGGTAGAGGCAGCGACCCTAAAAACCTGTGGTTTGTATACAATTACATATAAAACACGTTGAATAACTTAACATCAGTATTCTGACAATATTTTGGGAAAATATGTACACATAAATAAAAAAAAATCAAACAGTCTTTAAGTAACGCCTCACTCACTCACTATAGAAGACTGACTAACATGGTTTAAAATAAAATGTATATTTCTCTGGGACTTAAAATAATCTCTATTCTGTTTTCTTTAGAAAATATTAGCCAAGGTCACTGCAGGTTACCTGGGAGACTTCCTGACAGTCAAGCCTCCAGAGTCATTAGCCATGGAAGACAGGTTCATGGTTGAGTGGGAGTACACCTTGTTCAGCCTGGTGCCTACGAGGACAAAGAAAGAAATGATCTTAAGAAAACAAATGCATGTGTGTAGAAATAGACATGAAGACAAAAAAAAACACCACACTGGAATTATTTACCCATGAAACCTTTGACAGGGCTATGAGAGAGGGCCGAGTCATCTCTGAACACAGTCTTGGGTCTCTGCTTCTTTACACCACGAACTGTGGTGGGTTTCTGCCTCAGAACCTTGTCCAAGTCCTCCATGATCTTGAGTTGATGTCTCCGTTCATACTCCTGCCTAGTGAAGTCTCCTCTGCGCTGGGGAGTCCCTTCTACTGGAGGGGTGCGTGATGTTGGAGGGGTGCCTGGGGTCTGGGGTCTGTCCTCACTCTTGTTCCCCCAGCCCTCGATGATCATCCACTGGGGCTTGCTAAAGATATAAAGAGATAATCAAGTCAGATTTTCAATGTGTGCAGTAATATACAGAGGTTACAAATCTGACTGGTTTCAAGAAATCTGGTTGTAAGAAATCAAATAAAGTCTCCATTTTGTTATGAATGCAGGTAACTGAATTTTAAAAAAGGGTCTCACTTGGATTCTTTTTCTTTTTCCTGCTCAAGTTTGCGTCTTTTCATCTCTTCTGCTCTCTTCTGTTGTTTCTCCAGCAAGGCTGCTCTTCGCTGAGCCATCTCATCCTCTGGTCGCTCCTTGTCTTCCTAATGATGAAGACAGATTTAAATTTAAAGGCAATTACTTAAAGACTTAATTGACCTTTCTAAATACTAAATTTGTTTTTAGAAGGGCACGCAATAATAAATCAGTCACCTACCTTGAAAAAGAAACCAACTCCTTTCATCTCTGGCTCTGTCCTGTCACTCATTGAGTCAGAAAAAGCATCAAGTACATGGTCATCCTCCTCCATGTCTCCTTGCAGAGCAGACAACGAGATCTCTATCAAGCTACTGCGTTTGCCATTCAACATCCCAGCAGGAGCGTCACTCTCAAAGGAGCACTCTGATGGGGCACCAGAGCTGCAGCCTCCACCTGCAGGCCCTTCCTTCTTAGCAAGATGACCTTGTGAGGACCCTGGTTCCAGGTCCATGCTAAATATACTTTGATAGTCATTGGAGCCTACCTCTGACAGGGCATCATCTGCTGCAGGACGGGGGGTCTGGGTAGGAGTTTGTATTGGGGTCGGTGTTGGTGTGGGAATAGGAGTTGGTCCAGATGAGCGCAGTTCGTCAAAATGATCAGAGTCACCAATGGTGAATGAGGATGAAGTCTGGACCTGGGATTGCCAGGGATTTACACGACGAAGGTGGGGAATACGATCAACGTTTTGTGGTGGGTTGAGAACCCTCGACAGGGTTGGTACCTTAACGTCCAAGGGGCGACTGTGTTGGTGGTGTTTGGGGCTTTTAGGGGGCACAGATTGGGCTCTACGATGGACCACAGGAGATTTTGGAGGAGTGGTGTGGTTTGGGATTCTGCGGGATGGAGACGGAGAGGATGAGGCTGAATTTAAATCTCGGGTAGATTCTCGCGACAGGCGTGCAGAGGGAGCGGCGGGGGTAGAGGTTTTAGGGCTGGCTGGAATAACCCAAGATTTGTTGCTGGACGCTGTACCTTTCTTCGTAATTAGTTGGTTCTGCTGCTCAGTGAGACGCTGCATGTCACTTTGCAGGGAGCTAAGAGCTGCAGTCAGTTTGGACACAGCATTGTTATAGTCTCCTAGTGGAGCTACCATTTTTTCACCAGGTGTCCCAGAGCCCTTCTCTCCTGGTGTACCTGCCTTTTCTTTGGGTTGACTTACGTGTTTGTTGAGCTTAAGTCCTCCTTTGATATTATCCTCATCCTCCACCGAGGGACGCTGTTCATCTTGCTCCCGCAGCTCTTCCTCCTCCATTCGAGCTAGCCTTTCTTCCAGTGTCAACCGAGAGAGGTCTTCATCTGTGGATGAGGTGCTGAACTGACCATCCGCTCCTTCTCCTTCTCCTTCCCCGTCTCGATGCTCCTTTTTCAACTGCAGAAAGGCACTCTTGCCCAGTCTTTGCCGGTGCTTTGCAAAAATGGCCTCAATGCGTTTCTTCTGGGCTTCAATAGCCCTGCGCTTTTCTTCAAGCCGTACCCCTAGCTCAGACATTTCATTGTTTAGTTGTGGGCTCTTGTTGGGGCTTTCTTCAGACTTCTGTGTCCATGTGGTCATCTGTGGAGCAGAGGGGTCACTGGCTTTGGGAGAATCCACATTCTGCTTCTTTTTGCGTTCTGCAAAGCTGGTCATCTTCACACCACTGTCAGAAACATCTTTACCATGGCCTCTAACAGAGTGTGCGCCAGCAGCAGGTGTGGTTGGAGTGGATTGGACCTTAGGCATGTCTTCTGATGCATCTGAGTCCACGCTGCCATCTCTCAAGACAGAGTCATCATCTCGTGAACATTCAGAGGCGTTTCTAGTACGTGTGGTCTCCTTGGACTCTCCTGTGGGCCGGTACATCATTCCTGAGCGTGTTGGGGCAGAGCAGCTGACGGGTCCTAAGTTACTCTTATTTCTAGAACTAGCAGGATCATCAGGAGAGTGGAGGTAGAAGCCATCAGGAGCGCCATCAGGGTGTAAACGCGGCTCCATCTTGCTCTCATTGTGGATGATTTGAAGGGCCTCTTCAATGGTTGGCAACTCTCCTGTTTCAGTCACCCCAAGGCCATTCTCCTCTGCCATCCTTGGAATACTGGGAGCCTGGGTGGCCCAGGAAGCTCTCTGGGGACCATTGGGCCCAGAGGGTTTGTCAAGCAAATGGCTGATATCTTCAGGTGGGGTGTAGGGCACCCGATTCGTGTTTTGGCCTGTTGGGTGGAGTTGGTCTGAGCTCATAGAGCGGGTTATCACAGGGTTACCCATAACAATGTCCACGTCACTGTCCAGACCAAAAGGAATGCTGAAGGATACTGCCGACAAAGGGCGGCTACGTAGAAAAGAAAGAGTGTAGGTATATTAAAAAAAATCTCAGATATACATGGTGTTTATATAGTAGACAATATAGGAGTCCTACCTGAGAGGTTTCTTACTCCATGTCTTTCCAACTCCTTCTATATGAGACATTGAGGTAGACTGAGTCAAAGATCCTGAGTACAACGGGACACACACAGACATGTAAGGGCATGCACACCACACAAAGGGATGCATAAAACAATCACAGTAATAAATGAAAACAATATGAACAAAAGGTTTGCAAATACCCATTAAAATAACAAAACAACATCACAATACAACACAACACGATACACAACTAAAAGACAAACAGGCACAGAGAGAAATAGATGAACCACACTGTTTTCAGCTTACCTGTCATAGGGGAGGAGATGGGGAGGAAGGGCCTTTTGAAGATTGAAGGAGAGGTACTGTAAAGCAGAGAAACAATCTTTCAGTTCAAACAACGGCTTTATCTGAAGACTGTGCCACACTACAAAAGTAAAATCAATACTTCATAGATGTCCTGTACCTGTTACCACTCAAGCTGTTTGGTGTCGCCGGTGTGGATCCAGCTAATGAAAAAGAAAACGACCGATAAGACTTTGTAACAGATACTGAATGTCATCTTCTTTCTGGTGGGATTGTATTTACACAGGACCGCGAAATGGGTGGCACTTACCCAACGTGTCTATTGGCTGAACGAATTCTGGCCTTCGTACTTCGAACCAGCAAAGCAGTTCTGCGAGGAAGCTCAGGAAGTTGAGCTAAACAAATCACACAGAATAAAATCAGGTATTAAGTATAACGCATTATATAAAATATTTTTGTTACTGTGTCAATCAGTCGACTAATGATTGGAAGCGTGGATGTCGGTACCTGAAGCTCCTGAGGGGTGTATAGCATGTCCTCCAGGGCTAAGTGACAACAGCTCTTCAGGCAGCTGTCACAGAATTCACGGATGAACTGCAGGTTGTACAAGCTGTCAGCTACAGACATGGACTCCTTCATACAGACATCTTACAGAGAGAGGAGAATAGTGTTACACTGGCATAAACACATTGAGTAATAAAAAGCCTGTGGGGTTCACTCTTACAGGACATTGTTAATATATTGTTTAATACCTTCAATTCTTAGCAGGGCAGGGCAATAATTATGTATGACGGCAGCAACAGCACAACCATTGGACAGGTCTTTGACTTCATGGACCGCTGGAAAGATGGGCTTCTGTTTGGACTGAATTTTATCCTTTCTATAGCGAAGCTAAAAAAAATAAACAAACAAGACAATCAAATACTGCAGATTAATACATTTAATGTTGAAACCACTGTCTATATGCACTGTGATGCACAACAAAACGTGTTAAGAAAAAAATTACATTATGAATGTGGGACAAATAAAGGTCATGTTATTGTATTCAGGAGAGAGCACAAGGGGCAGATGCAAAGGGAGAGATTTAATCAGAGCAGAATGAAGGAAGCTTTTGTCAGGAGAAAATGGGACGAGTGAGAGTCTCAGGAGGCAGAGAAAGCAAGAGAGAGACAGTAACAGGAAATGAATAAAATGTTTCAGGTAAAACTACAGCCCACTGTGAGCAGGAACAGGCTGACAAGAAGCCTGTCTCGGTTAACACCCATGGCCATTCACACAAAAAACACACACACACCTCTGTCTCACAGAGGACCAGAGGGACAGGTTGTACTTGGTAGTTTCACTCAGCTGGTTGAGTACATATTGTGATTCATGCACCATGTCAATGTGTTGCACGTCCCTGTCCTGCCCCACCCTATTACATTGATGCAGATATAATGCACGCTAGCATTCTCACATTAGCATATGGAGGAGAAAAAAAAAATCAAAAAAACGAAAAAAAAAAAAAAAACACACCTGACCATCAGATATTTGTTGATAAATTTGATGAAGACACTGGAAAGATGGAGGGACAGGGGGAAGGAGCAGAGGAAAGGAGGGAACTTACAGGAACAAGTTTCCAGTACCAGCGAGTAGGACACTGTCAGAAAGGAGGAAGTACAGGAAATAGAGAAAGACAGGGACATGGAGAACAGGAGCACAAGGAGAGGTATTAAGCCTATTGTGGAAGAACTACACAAACAAGAGAAAGGGTTGTGACGATGGTACTTTCTTGAAATGACAAGACAACCTTGTTGACAAAGCAATGATGCTGGCCCTTTTTTTTTTTATTGCATGTCAACTTTTTTGTTGCGCTTGTACAGAAAGAGCGAGTAAAGGCTTGCAAGTGCAACAGAACCAACAATATAAATGTACTTCATGTGCTTTTTTTTAAAGTGCATAATAAGTGCATAATCCCAGACAGATTAGAATCTGTGTTTGGATATAATGATGTGTGGAAAGAGACAGAAATACACTGGACGTTTAATGTAATACTCACAGAGGGCTGAACAGGTTGGGGCTCTGTGATGGCCTGAGATGTGTCATTATGGTCTCCTTCGGTAAATTCTCTCAGCTTCTGGTTTAACTGAGAGCATACCACAAAGACAAAATAGTTAAAAATAAAAAATAAAAAAAAAACCTTGATAACCGATCAGAAAGTATGTTGTATGTTGTCTCTTTGAGACATAGTGGATTTGAGAAATACAGCATTATTTCTTCTGTAGCTAAACAAACACTGGTTCTCCTACAACAGGGAGCTGCAAAAGCTAAAAATTTGAGCAAACCACACTGAGTCATAAACCTCTAATATATCCTTATACTAATAGGATATATTAGAGGTCTGCTTGACAGGCACTGTGTGTCTCTCTCTGGCTTTCTACTTACCCCATTAACCCAATGAAGCAGAGCATCCTCCCAGTTAGAAGCTCCACCCAGTAGCTCAGCAGAACCACATGTCTTCACCGCAGTCACCGTCTCCATGGCTCCCACAGCCATCAGGGCATCTATCACTGCCAGGTGAGCACTCTGCACCAATTACAAGGGAGAAAGAAGAGGAACTGTCAGGGGTCGGGACCATTCACAGCAAGAGCTCAGGCAGCAATCAATCAATTACAACCAACACAACATTGACATTTCCACCGCTGCAGCAAAAGCATTATTTACCAGCAACATCCTCTGGGTGTCACCAGAAGCCAGATGTGAGTCAGCGGAAACCCTGACAGCAGTTCTCAATAAGCTAACACACACACACACACACTGATAGAAGCGCGTGAACTTTGGACTCATGTTTGTTTAAACATTAAATAGGCCACAGACCTGTAATATGATGACACATGTGTCCCAGGACTGTCATTCCTCAGCTGCTTTCCCTGTATTTGTCTTCTCTCCAGCCTACTTCTCTTCCCTCTCTTTGCACAGCGAAATATTCCTTTATGACTCATGTGCAACAGACTGCAGGATAAAATGACGTGGTGGTAACTAGATCTCCAGGAAGCACAACAAAAACAGCATTCTCTGTAAGAAACAGGTGTTCTGCATCTTTTTTTTTTTGCAGTTTTGGTGTATGAATGTGTCATTGTCTGACAACATAATGAATAATGAATATAAAACCTACTTCAAACGTTCTTCTCATACAAATATAACAATCCAACACTCCTGATTACACATATTTAACATTCCCAAGCACTTGTATCCAACATGCATAAGAGCATTCCCCCATTACAGAGGCCTTTCTAATGGCCAGAGCCCATTAAAATGCACCACTAACATTATCAGCTCAGTCAGAGAGAGCGCCTTAACTCTATAAACCTGTTATCTCATTATAAGTTGTGCTCAGTTAGTGCCATGGGGCTGAAACCGACAGTGCTTTATATGTTTAACCTCCATATTACTGTGAATGATTCAGATATTCAAACTGTCCATAATCCATATCTACTATGAGTGTATTTAATTTTGTTTTTGTTTTTTTCACAAAGAATCAAACACTTCTGTCTTTTCTCTCATTATAAAGTATTATCAGGTTTTATCCGCCTATACTGGATCACAGTCATAAACAACTTGGAAGTTAAAAAAAAACAAAAAATAACTAGACTGCAGGGGGGAAATGATTAGCCAGTGGAGTTATTCTACTAACAACTCTTCCTCCTTATCCAGTAAATGATTCTTCTGACTTTGTCTCCTCTATAGGCATCATTTATAGTCACAATCCAAGTAACCACCGGCTAGCTGCAATGATCTCATTGTTATGATTCATTCCGGTCCACAGAGAGGACAGGGAGGTTACAAACAGCACATTCCTGTCATGGGGCCATTCCTTCAATATACCAATCTTCAGTTTTGAGCCTAATCTGTGCAAATCAGTGCCTGCTCCCTTTTACTACTTACTAATTCAACTTTAGAAGCCAGACATTCCTACTCTAACCTCTTACGTTGCCCCAGATGGGGGCTGGTGGTAGTCCAGCTGCGTGCATGAGTCCTGTCTGCATGTCTGCCTACTCAACCCTGATGTAAAGTGCTGACCTGAGCAGACCCTGTGCTGGGGCGGTTACGGCAGGCTATGCCAGCAAAGGCTTGTCGGATAGCATTGGGACAAACTCTCTGGATGTGCTACAGTCGGGCACTGGGAGCTGTGTAGCCGTGGCTGGCCTGCCCTCCCAACACTGTTGCCAAGCGCAGGGTTGCTGCTTTTATATCTGATGTTTCTGTTCAGTAGGAAATATCTGCAATGGTGGGACAAATGACTTGAGACAGGGGCTAGCAAAAAATCATTGCATTAAACATCATCAACTAACATATTTCAAATATGATTTTGCATAAACAAAGTTGTGATGTTGACTTGATCCAATTCCAAGGTCACTTTGAAAAAAAGTCTAAATGGGACTACTTGATTAAATTAAACACATTGCTCAGCGCTGCAACACAGGCTGAATACTGTTAGCTATAAAAACAAAGTGATGTAAGATAGTAACATATTTTTGCATTTACATGCAAAGTGTAGAAGAAGAAGAAATGAACAAAAGAGCATGACAGACTTAGTGAGAGGGGCCACCCCTGTTGTCATGCCGTACAGTAATTATTCAGAGCAGAGGGTAGAGGGTAATTCATGGCAAAAAGTGCAGAATGAAAGGAGAAGGGGGGGGGGGGTTGCTGGTAGATCTCTCGTTGCAGACGCAGGAGAGCTTGCTAAGCTAAATCACAAGTCTTCCTAATGAGAGGGGAGAGAGGAGAAACCCTAGAGCACACAGCACAGAGCCTGCCAGATCACCATAACAACCAACCAGCTGACCCACAATGCATCTCAACACAAGCCCGACCGCAGCACCGCTCCATGCTCCTGGCTTAGCACCGGCTAGTAACAGTTAGCATCCCTCAAACAGAGAAGAAAAAAATAATATGCCATCAACAAACCAACAATCAAATCGACATGAAAGTTACAGTACAGTCCTATTTTGGCAAATCTCCTTGCATACTTGTGTCAACAGCGGAGTCAAACAAAAAATATTAAGGCATTCTGTGGATCATTAAGTGAGATTATGATGTGGGCAAAATCTGATTATGTCTGAAATATGATTTAACCCCATCCCCCCCCCTACACTGCTTAGTGCCTACTGAGGAGGAGACGAACAGGGATCAGGCAGGTCTGGGGCCCAGCAGGGGATTTTAGGCAGAAGGCTCTCTTAAAGAACATAGCTATAATAATAATAATAATAATAATACCAACATGTACACTCCAGCGCGTAATTAGGAACACCTGTGCAAACTAAAACAATCCAATACAACAGCTCTGCCGCAAAATCAGCTTTTACAAAGTTTACATTTTCTGTTTTTTACTGACATTGTTAAAAAACTAATAATAATTCTACTTTATGTTTATTATTTATTGAGGTTGTAGTACTGGAAATGATATATACTGAAAAGTGTTTATAATATTTTGCCTCCCTCATGTATGTTAATGAAGTATAGGACAAAATATGAGGAACACTTTTCAATACAACACACCTATACACCACCCACTATGACCTTAATAATAAACACAAGGTAGAATAATTACTTTTCTGACAATATCAACAATAACTCAAAGTTAATTTATAGCAGAGCTGTTTATATTGAATTGCATTAAATTGCAAAGGTGTGCTCAGTGAGTGTATATAAACTATATACACACTTGTCTTTGTTTACACGTAACTTGTTTAACACGTGGTAGATATGTTTACATTAGTTTACATTAGTTTCCCATCAGTGAAGGCTCAAACCAGAACAAGTGGTGTAAGATGATGGTTAGTGTTTCTGATAGTCTGCCACTTCTTTTTTCAACTAAGCTCCTGACTGATGCTCACTTGACCAGAAACCTGCCAACACAGCAGTATGATTTAAGTTTCAGTGCCAATCCAAAACCAACAACGGCTTGGGGAGGGTTAGCTGCATTATGGCTATATGACTTACTTTGTCACCGTGGGAACAAACGTGTAACCTCATCTCTAGTGTGGTCAATATCACATAGAAATGGATAATTATGGTGATATATTACAGCCTCAGCCAGCAATAAATGTAACAAATCAGTTTGATGTCGGTGGGGTGGGGTTGGGGGAGGGGGATAGGTGCACGATGAGTCAGTGGTCATTTCTGGCGTGTCAACCAATCACGGACGATGACGTTCAGTCTGCATGGCAGATTATCTCTAATCTTCACAGATCTTTATCCTCAATCTGAGGAGTTATGGGGGCTGGGCCACCACCAGAAGGACAGTCGCTGGTAGGACACACACACACACACACACACACACACAGTAGAGGACAGAGGCAGCCAGAGTCTCCATTGCTTAATCCACTTGGAAGGACTTCAAATCTACAATACTTTTCATTCAGGATCTTGGGTTGCAGAAGAATGCCTAACACCAAAAATAAATAAAGATTGGAAATTTCACATTCTAAAGTAGGACTTTCAGACCTTCATGTTTCCAGTTAAATTAATTCACTTAATTTAATACTAAGTATTTCTATAATGATAATACATCAAGAACAAGATTCATATTATGTAAATAAATTGATCTTTTGTCTACTTTTCTGGTTCATATAGTACATTCATTCATAGACAGAAAAGGGAATCCCTTGACACTTCCAGCTCACACCATCCATTTTCCTCCTGAATACTTTTCAATCTACTACTATTGACTACTAACTAAGGACTTTCAAGGTCAAGAAGCAGGGACGAACGGCAAATAGCTCTTCATTCTGTAGACGGGAGGTCACTGGTGCTCCATACTGATACTAGTGCAGCATCCCAAGCCAGAACCAGGATATTTTTATGGGCTAGGATGAACCTACATTCCTACTGTGAGCCAAACAATGACACAATGATCAGGAATGATGTAAAAATGTGTGACGTATCAATAACATAGCAGAAAGTCATCAACAGTACACATCTTTGTTTAGGTGTTTACGTGTCAGCAACAAACACGGCTACATACTCTTATGCACATGTACTATACGTTATCCTCTTGTTTGACACAGATATGTGAAGCTTTAATATACAGCAGTGCTGCACCAGATTGCTGCTGCTCCAAAGCCGTTTACTGGCCAAGACCCACATTGATGCTCCATCCTTTATGCTGCTGCAGCATGACCCACTTTCTTTGCTTGCCACGCTGTAGCTACAGTGCCGGTCAGTAGCAGACAAGCTCAGGGAGCAGCCTACGGCCAAGCAGCTCATACACTAAAGCAGTGGACGGCAAATGTAGCATTAATAGTTACAGACAAAAAAAATAAAAATCAGGGTTTATAACTGAGATGGTCTATGGCCTGGCCTAGAAGCACTACGCAGATATGACATGACACGCAAACTGCAGCAGCACCATGTATGATACAGACCTACTGTGTCATTTGGCCATTGTTTCTGGGCTGTAGTGCTAATGATGATGAAATTGTGGTCATTATCCTTATGGATACAGTTTTAATCCTTGAGTTTTTAAATATTTTTTTCCACTGAAGTCTCATTGGTGCCTTATAGAAGATCTGTCTGTGCAAATAACTGACAGAAGTCCTACAGCAGACCTCTGGTAGTAAGACTATATGACCAACACACAGGAATGTGGCAGCATTGAAATCACTAATCACAAGTAAAGGAGCTATTTTCCATCGTGTCTTTACCAAAGTAAAAACTTTTCAGCATTTACATCAATTGCATCACAATACAAATATAGCTCATATCGGCTCAACTGTGAATGGTACACAGGTACACAATTAAGCTCATCACTATAGCACCAGCGGTACCGCACCTGCTGCAGTCAGAGAAAACAGCTTTCACCTAACAACATCTCCAAAGATCCCTGGAGACTCTCCACTTAGCTTAAAAAACAGCACACGGCCTGTATGTGCACCACAATGGCTGTGTAAATGCAGTCGTGTGTCATTCTGTAAAGGAGAAGGAATCTGTATTTTTTTTTAAAAAAAGGAGGAATTAGATAAATACTTTCAAATTCAATTACAGTGAGTTGTTGTTGTTGTGCCAGCTGAAGCGGAGAAGCAGTAGATGTTTCATCAGACCTAAAAAAAAAATCACCCCTCCCTACTTGCAGACTACACAATTCATCATTTGGAAACAAACTTAACCATCTGCAGGTTTTCAGGCTGAAAAATAAAAGACCCTATTAAAGTGTGTGCTGGAGAGAGACAGAGAGACGGACAGAGAGAGAGAGAGAGACAGAGAGACGGACAGAGAGAGAGAGAGGGGGTATCATTGTCAAAGGCTAAGAGGACAAACCAGTTTCTCTTGATTTAACTCACTGAGCCAACCCGGAGGATTCTCTCAACACGGTATCTTACATTTCACGAGAACTGTTTGACCATTGTCCTGCGACTGATCTGGAGCATCTATTGTATCCAGCTCTCCCTCCCTCCCTCCCTCCCTCTCACACCCTGGAATTAAAGTAGTCGTCCCTTGTGTCACAATAACTGTGCTAGTCCTAGCAGCTGGATCCACTCATTCTCTGGGATCATCTGGGGCCAGCATAGGGGTGGGTGGGGGTAGCGCTGGATGAGTGGGGGTCTTTTTGATGTCCTTTAATCCCTTGAATCAAAGCATAAACAAGCCTCTATATCAACAGCCAAGCCCACTCAACCCCTTCTGTCTGGATAACACAGCGTCTGCTACTGCGGGAGGAGACTTGACAACCAAATCTTTATATATATATTTTTTCTAGCAGACTGGTGTGCCGTCATCAGTTATGCGTCTACTGTTCCCATAACCAGTTATAAAATAAAAACATAATAACTTTACCATTTTGATGGGCTTATGCCGGAGGTCTGTATCAGTCACTGGCGTGTCCTTGTCTTTAGAGACTACGCCTCTTTCAGCAAGTAGCTGCAGAAGCGCAACGTTGTCTTTGGGCTGTGCCTCGACTCCGGTGCCCCCCAGTAACAGGGTGTAGGTGCGGCAGTAAAGCTCTGAGGACTGCAGGAGGCGCGTGACTGGTGGTTTAAGGTGCTCCTGCTCATACTGGTCACAGTAAAAGGGGTCACGCAGCTCCACGGGGACATTCTCTAAAAAGAGACAAAACATATAAACAGAGTTATAAGTTATGTTGTTTTAAGGGCGTGAAGCAGCGGAGCTACTAGATCGCTGGGTGCAACATTATCAAACAATATGCCTAAGGAAGCAGCATATAAATAGGAAGACATGCTGAATGCTTGCATTAAAAACCTGCTTTCTGCCAGGTTTCAGTAGCAGATTAAGACAACTGGTGTATACCCTAGAGCTATAATCATATGAGTGAGTAGAGCAGAGCAAGTATCAAGGTCAGTGGGGCATAATGAGCTCAGAGGTTGGCATCTGCAGATTACAAGATGCTCTGACACTTGTTTCGTCCCTTCTCTTTAAACCTCTAGATCGTGTCTGTACAAAGCCTTCTTGTGAAAACGACTCTTTCAGATCTTCACAGAAATGATGCAAACCGCAGTAGCAGTAACCAAAGAATCTAAAAACTATGAAAAGCAAATAAAGAAAACTGTGATTCTGTTTCAATTCGGAGAAAGAAAGTGCAGCAAGGTAGCGCTATTGGTGGCTATCTGGAGATGGCTGAATAATCTGTTCACACTGGTCTTTCTGTAAATACGATCATAGCAAATATTATCCCAAAACACACACTTGACACACCTTCCCGAAAAACTGGTTTTTCCACATCTAGACCAAAACAGTAAACTCAATAGACTCTGTGCAAACACACACATTTCATTGTTTTAAAAAAAGGGCCTTCAGGGAAAGAAAATACCAGTAGTCTACCTGAAAAGAGAATGGATGAACTAAAAGTAACGCGTGTTGTGTTTGAGTGTCTATGATTGTATCTACGAAAGAAACAAAAAAGCGCGTTATTACAAAGGGGAGGCGTCACTACGTCGTTGTATCATAAAGTCATGTCATGGATCCAAACGATAACAGACAACAAAACGCTCAGCTTTAGGGGTTAGAAAATGTCCTGTCCTCTGTCTCTCATTCCCCCGCTCCATGATGGCTATAGTTGTCAAAAAAGAAAACTTCCCCAGAAGGCAAAGCAGGATGCAAATGTCACAACTCTGTGAGATCAGAAAGATAAATATTAACATAATTTCCCTAAGAGGCAGTCTGGCCATGAAGGATGACTTTGTGTTGTCACATATATCACAGAAACATGCTGGGTACAAATGTTAGGTTACAAATCCATTCAATTATTTTTCCAAAACTATACACCTGCACACCAAATATAGTACAAATCCTTTAATAGCCAAACACCTAATGTAAATAAATAAATAAAAAAAATAAAAAATAAAAGGAATAGGAAGAAATAACAAATAAATAAACAGGGCAACCATTATGGATGCGATACATCCATAATGTTGACATCAATAAAATTCCATGAAAATATTTAGGTTAAAAAACACAGGCTTCGGTGTGTTTGAATAAACTGGTGCAACAGCCTCTCTGTCACTTTCTCAGGTCACAGGGGTCGCGGCATATCTACTGATTATGATAAGTAGGCACATGTCAAATGTATACCAAGTTTATTAACACATTATCATAGTGGGTGAGCTGAGAGATCACCCTTTAAGTAGTGTTGCAAACAAGCATTTGCCATCTACAGAGAAGATTTTGAGCCAGAGACTTAAACCGTAACTCCCCTTCCAAGAGCTCTGCGAGGTAACCGACCCTGACCCTCTTACAGCCTGTAGTCAGTTCATGTTGGGCTCCTATCTCTGTACTGCACTGCTTGATAGCCTGCTGATAACAAGAGCCATGTGTCCTTCTACCTCATTGACTGATTGAGCTAGCCTGCCGGTCGTGTCACAGACATTCGTCTGACGGTAATCAACAGACACAAAGCAACACAAATACATCCAAACAAAGGTTGGTTCAAATCTGCCACAGTTTAAACCAAGCTGGCCTCGAGAAAAAAAAAAAAGGTTAAATATGACCCTTACATTAAAGTGAACGATCATTTGATTTTAAGAAGGTTGTTAACAGTAACAGTGAAAATCAAGTAGCTCTCTCTATTAATAACATGGCGCAGCAGTCTGCAAAAACCTACTGGATTTGACAATCTAAACCCTCAAGCTGCTTAGTGGAAGCCTTCAGGAAGTCTGGCAAGAAATAAATGATTTGTATTGAGCTCAGATACGCAGAAGTGTACATGGTATGAGCAGGAAGTTTGAATAAAAAGATTAGCGAAGAGAAGTTATCTCCATTTCCATCCTAAGTGCTGTTTATCCTACGTGAAGGATCCATGCAATGGGCCTTCCTGCTGTTTGGTGACAGTGTTTTCTTACAATCCCATTTCTGGAAAACATATGAAGTACAAATAACTCCGAAGGTTGTACCTTTGAAAGCCCTCCATAGAAAACTGAGCCGTAAACATTTGCGCATCATGTGGCGCAAAGGATCAAACACAGAAGATTATCTGCTCTCATTTTTAGAACAAAGCAGGTACTGTTTTGTTGGCACAAAATCTAGCAGTGGTAAAAAAAAAAAAAAAAAAAAAAGTCTGTGTGAACACACTAACCTACACGTGACCACTAGTTCTGCTGTTTGCTAATGCAAACATAAATGTAAAAAAAAAAAAAAAACGTCTACAGTTTCAAGACATTTGCACCTATTATACATGATACGTTTATCAGATGAAGCATATATTATCTTCCAGATGGAAAAAAAAAAATAACTCGAATCATTCAAAAGCAACAAGAACTTCAACTGAACTAACTATTCGACAATATTTATCTGTTCCATTTAATTTGATCAAGTGTTAAAACTGAGAAATATACATGCATAACGCTTTGTTGTATGTATTTGATTATGTAGGGATGCGTGATAATATCGGCATGTCATCGGACCATCAGACCTGAATGGATATTTCTGCTGATATAACTGGCCGATTCGTAATGGCAGTTGGCAACCAGCGTGTTAGGTGCGTTACTTTCTGCTTAATCTTGTCTATCTGTTAAACTCTACTGCTTGATCCACTTGCCGGGTTAATTCAAGTTTTAATGCTGAGCTCGGCCTTCTTGATCATATTTAGTCAAATCTATGACTGCATGTGAAAAATGAATGTGCACGAATAAATATCAAGCATCACTCACTTATAAATATGACATCCCCAACATCCCTGTGTATCCTGTAACACATCATGGCAAACAGCTCTCTAGTATGACACAAGCACAGTAGCCTTAGATTGCATTAAAAGGGTCAGTGGGCACAGCAGCACATCCTATAGATGGAGTGTGTGATCACATTACGGGGGCTTGAGAGACTAACAGGACATAGTTGGATGACAGAGTGACAAAATATACAGGACGCATTCATCTTAGCAGGTAGCTTCAGTGCAGAAGCGTCCTTTAGGTTACACACCAAGTCAAAACCAGATCTTTGTGTGCTGTTCTGTAGCTTACGCTGACCTTTGACCTCCATGTGTAGTGTGGCAGTTGAACGGAGACGAAACTATCACAGTATCACTCGATAACTGTAGCAAGGGGGTTCATCCCAGACTGGAAAAAAGTTTCATATAGCATATGATCTTAAGTAAACACTGATAGCGTGTTACCATCCTCATCGGGCCCTTGTTTACTTGTCACAGTTACAATGACTGAGAGATGAAGAGTAATCACTCCAATGGATTTCACTGTTATCCGAGCAGCTTTATAGCTAGGCGGAGCCGATATGCTGAAGGAATACAGGTTCTGAAATACGCAGACAGACACTAACAAACAGACAGACACTAACAACTGAAACCGACGACTGGTGAAGCTGGGCTATAAGCTGTTTTATAAGTGCTAATTAAGTTGTTTACAGATGGTTGACAAGCAAGCACAAATTACATAAGGAGTGTGCACTTAAAAGAACAACTGAAAAAAACAGACAACACATATATCGTCCCTATGAACCTAGTTTATATGAGCAAGTTTCTCCCTCCCTGCTTTCAAACTGGTGAATCAAGACTTTCTGGTTTCATAATGTAAAAAAAAGGCACAAACCGGTTTGAGTAACACTCAAATCATCCGTTATCTCTTCCAGCAACTTCAAGGGTTGATCATTAATTATATCCTTAAAGCTTAACCGCTTTTCACCTTCACCTTGTAACTGTCAAGATCTGTCAAATAACAACGCTTAAAATACATATAGCCAGATGAAGATACGCGGGCCTATATGTTATAACATGAAATGAAATGTTACTGGGTGGATCAAACAGAGTCTCTTGGGAACAGCTACATTGTGTGCTGTCAATTGCTAGAGAACATTATTGTTCCTCTCATAAGGATGGCTCTGTGCTTCCTTGTCTAAAAGGAGACAGGAAAAGTAAGTAAGTAAGTAAGTAAGTCTTTTGTTTTGGCATTTAGAGAATTTAATAAGTGCCGTGTTTCAAACCGCTATGATTAGGCATGGTTTAAGAAAAAAAAAGTAAACGCTACTGTACAGCTCTTAACAGTCCTCTATCTATATAAAGACTAAGCTATACGTGGTTGATGTGAAAGTCTCTTTTGTATTCCGAAAGATTAAAAAATGTCGCCTATTGTCATCATTAGGTTAATTGACCTGGAAGAGCTGAGAACTAGATGACCTGGACTAGTCCCTGCTGTGCTATCTGTTCTGCACAGCTTTCTCAAAAAGGGGCCTTGATGATGTCATTTTACAAAAAAAAAACAACAGGGAAATATCTCAGTAAGGCCACTGGGTTGATTAAGACAAAAACTACACATAAATGTAGGCCTTATATTCCTGCATCTTGGCAAGGAGAGTGACTCTGACCAGAGGGCGTGGTTGAGGTGCTTAACAGAGGCTGCAGTAGCCTGGAAGTGGTGGACTCAGGGCCTGTCTGGGATTGTGTGTTACGCAAGTCATGTTGTTAAAGTAAAACAGAGTTCACCTCACACCCTTCACAAACTGAGTGAAGTCTGTGACTAAAGCATTGAACACTAACCTTTAATTGAGTATTAAATTGTATATATATATATATATATATATATATATATGCAGGAATTTAAATGTGTGCTCTTATTTTATTCTCTTTTTTTGTCTAAGTTGCTTAACTAAATGTACCCAAGATTACTTGGAAAAACAGTATTAGACTAGTAGGTGAAATAAAAGAAAGGTGAACGTCATTCGGCCTCTCTTGGCTGTGTTTTTGGTGTCTTCCTCGTGAGATCTTATCCTTTCCCAGATAGGACTCTAAAACAAAGAGACTTGTTATCACCTCAGGGTCAAAGCTGACGCCGTTTTAAGACGTGGCTCATAAAAAAAAACCAAAAGGCAAAACAATGTTTAATTATATGTATGCATTTAAAAAAAAATTTGTGTTTCTCAGAAGTACCTCTTGAGGTTTTGATGATCCAAGGATACTGGAAGAAAACCTTGTAGAGTCTGTTTACTTTATATTAGTGCACAAGAGCAGAGTTAAAAACTGCTTGTTCACATTGGATACTGTAGGAGCTGTGAGTGAAGAATGGTACTGAAAATGATCTATGTGCCATGTCAACAGGATTTAAAAAAAATATATATATATATACACAGCAGTCTGCAATTTCTGACTGAAGCCTGGCGGATAGAGAAACACGACAGAATGGGTTGGCGTGATAAGGCCTAGGGAGGAGGCCCGGTTCACTGACAGACACACACACCTATAAAATGTGACCACCCATTGACAGAGAACAAATGACATGTGTCAGAGTGAGAAAAAAAAAGCATACAGTGCATGGTCCCCCTTTCATATGCAGCTCTTTGTGCTGAAAAAAAAAAATCGCTGAGTGTTACACACACACACACACACACACACTGCAGTTCACCTACATGCATGTGCTTTTCGCTGCACTGCTGAACAGAATATAAACATATTGGTGGACAAACAAACACGACCTCTGTGTATGTCTACAACTCACCAGGCCTGCAGTCAAAAACTAAAAAAAACCTTACCTGCATTGCCGTAGGACTTTGCCAATAGCCATCCGACACTTGCGCATATTTTTGCTTTTGTACTGTCATACAAATCCAATGGCTTTATGTCGGGGACCACAAAAGTCTTCCTCACTGAGTCCACCATTGTAAGTCTGTAAAAATATATATATATGTATATGTATATAGGAAGCGGTGAAAAAAAAGGCTTCAAGTTCAAATTATTCAAGCAATCATTTTTCTTTTTTTTTTCAGTAGACCATCCCACACGACCAGGGCTGGGAATACGGATGTGGGTAAGTGTTTTGTCGGGGAAAATATCCGCCCCGGAGCCGCTTTCAAATCCAGTTAATGTCCTTTTTCTGTGCAGTTATGGAGACGAAATCCCTCCTGAATTACGTCTTATGACCAAACGATGCCCGGACCAGCTGGGATATTACAGCAAACCGGACTATTCCCCTCGTTTTTACCCTTCTTCGTCCGCATTGCTGTGTAGTCACTGTACGCAGCTCCACTGAAAGCCTGGTGGATGACTGACTACCAGGTGATCCACACTGGTATCACTCACTCATCCCGTCGTCCAATAGGAATTGAGCTTAGGGAGTGAGGGGCGGGATCTCCTCGTGTGAACGCAGACAGCAGGTACAGATGAGGTGTACCTTGCTACAGGTGCCTCTACCTTTTTTTGGAAGGCACCTGTAGTGTTGAATATATGTCATTTGGGAATTTAATATAACTGAGAATGTGACCATATTTTAACAGGTTGGTTCAAGTTGAGCTGATTCACACTTTTTTTTATTATTATTATTTGGGTCAAACTGGCTTAATGAATGTGATGAGTAGGGAGTCCACACAAAATGTTTAACATTTTCTTATAAAACTAAAGCTAACCATAATACATGATGTAGCATAGATGTCACAGCTGTAAGAAGGGAGAGACACAAGGTGAACACACAGACCAGCTTTTATAGCCTCAGGGCTCAGGTGAGCCTAATCAGCTGATGACCCTCCAATGTCAGCCAGTGGTTCAACCTGCACAGCATTGTCCACCCCCACATATACTTTCATTTATTTATTCTGGTAAGACATTTTCTCAGGAATGGGTAGACATATTTAAACTGGGCTTGACTGATATTCTTTCTTTCTCCCTTCTTCGTTTGTTTTAGAAGTTACACCTTTATCATACTGGTTCAACACCATGAAACTCCCTTCAGATCCACGGGTGCTGCCATGTACTGGGATGTCACAATTCATGCTAGTTGGTAGTGAGTTGGCAACCAGGATGAATGCATCTTCTGATTAAATAATGCTTGAGTTACTGATCGGCAGCTATAGTCAGTTGCTTATATGCCTTTCTTTACCTTTAAAACACCCTGCAGCCTACAGTATAAAAGTTGTAATGAAACATTATTGTATTCTATGTAAATCTAAGCAAAAAGAAAAAGCAGTTGTGTTAGGATATTAGCCAATTTACTTATTGTGACTTCAGAGTTTCTCTGCAGTTGTTTTGAAATGTTGTTTCCAGTAGCACCATCCACATCGGAAAACAAATCTCAAGAGTGCCTCATCACATGATTTTGCTCAAAGGTTTCCAAGGATCCATCTGTAGTAACTTTGTAAGAGGATTACCTCTCAGCTATTTTAATCTAATTATGAAAACATTTCTCCCCAGTCGGTACTTTTTTTTTCGAGTGTTTTGTGAATTTATCTTATGATTGGGTGGCGACAATGAAAAAAAGCACAAGGATAAGGATTTTGAAGACATTCACTATAATACAGGAAACATCACACCAGCAATGTGATACATGAATGTTTTGCTCCCAGATCAATGCAAACCCCCCTTTTAAATGAAAACCTACTGTTTTTTAAGGGAAGATTAAAGTCACAGCATTTGATGCATGTAAATACATTTTTATTATAACCATTTTTTTCAAGACAATGTAAAGCAATTTGTAGAATATTTAAAAAGCCTAACTTGTAAATGCGGGAATTGTTGGTGCATGAGTCGTAGACACTGGAAGCCGATGTAATGTGGTAGTAGGAAAAATCTTTTTGTATACCAAAACAGGCAACTATACTGGGTCACAAGCTGACTCTCACCAACACTGTCTGAAAGACACATTTCCACTGCTTCCACGGCCTTAATAATGATCAGCAAGCTGAGAAAATACCTGCAAGTATCAAAAAGTGAACATTGGGCACCCTAACCTCTTTGGCATTGACTGCAGTGCTTCCATAAGTTTTTAGAATTTCACACAGTACCTGTTTATTATTTTCAAGCTACAATTCTCTGAGTGTACTTGTGCAATACATGTACAACTATGGCCCGATCTTAATATCTGCAAAGGGACAAATGTATGCAAGTTATTATGAAATCTCAAAAACAAAAGTTTTTCAAGAAGCCCAGTTAGAACAGTTAGTGATACTCAAGCCAACAATGTGAGGTCTGAATACTCCTCTGTGTTTTCTCAGACAGAGCTTCCCTCCCGTCAGAAAAAGATCTCTGCATTTATTAGGTGTACATAAGTGTTTCCCCTGTTAATAAACCCTGCTTTTAGAAAAATGAAACAGTCAAACCACATCTTACTAACGTGTAGTATACAGTTACCAAATATCACAATTTCATAACAGTAGACAATAACAGAAGCCAAATTATCTTCGACTTCATGAAAGACTGACACCATGTGGCCAAAGCTAACAAGTTCACATCTTTATATACCGTTCTACAAAAAAAAAATATATGGAAGGTACAAATGTTGCCATACTGACTGCTTAATTAATGTAAAAGGGATTAGGCATTCATACAAATGTATTTAGTCTATTTTATGACTACAAGAGAAATCTGACCACTGTGTCTTTGAAAGTCTGTAAGTGGACTTGCTAGGTGTCTTTCAGTCCTCTTTAAGTCCTCCATAGACAGCTGTGGGGACACTCTTCTGTTCAAGTTGCACCTCTGTAAAGGTCAAGAGGAGAGAACAATCAGCATATGCTTTTTTATGGATAAAATATGCCTGCATTAGTGTCTAAACAAACATCAGTTTTTCTCTTTTACTGCTGAGGAAAGGCCTGTTGTATAACTTACCATCTGGTTCTTGGCCGTCGTCTTCATCCTCATCATCGATGTCAATCTCATCAGGATTGGCTTGTTTGGAAAGCTCAGCCAACTCACTGCGAGAAGTGTCACTCCTGCATAAACACATGCAGATAATAAAACACACATAATCCTTTTTTTTTTTTAAGTGGAACTTTGCAGAATTAAAAAAATAAAAAATGAACAACAGACCTGACAAAGAGAATCTTTTCTTTTGGCTTGGGTTTATCCTGCTCTGCCTCTGCAGCAAGTTGCTGTGCTTTCTGCTCCAGCATCTTCATGTCATCAATTCCCAACTGGCCTGGAGCAAGATCTGACACTGAATACAAACACGGAAACATTAGTAAACCTCAGGAGTTTAGGCAATAGGGTATTAGACGTGATGTGTCGCTAACATATCAATATAATTTCATATATCCCACCAAAGATACCATCGTAATGAGTTAATAGAAGCTCCCTCACCAGTGCCCGTGGAGCTTGTTGTGGCCTTTAACATCTGAGAAGACATGAAATTGACCTGGGTGTTGTATGTAGCCTGGACACTGCGTTTGATACGCAGCATTTCTCTAATAGTGTCCTCATTTCCATGGCGGATTTCAAATTCTTTCCAGTTCTGCCAGAAATCAGCTGTTACCTGCGAAAGAAAATTCATAAAATGTAAATTTGTGTGTGAAATATGTGCGCATTGATGAAAGTCTGACACTTTATTGAGGCAAAGGTAATGGCAGGAGGTTATTTATCTCACCCTGGGGTCACAGATCTGGGAGCAGTAGGAGTAAATAGCTCTGGCCCGATCAATCTCACCCAATTTACTCTCCATGTCAGCAAATCGCTGGCACATGTCTCTTGCATGTTCATCAGGAAGGACCTTGATAAATACAAAAAGGTACAGTTCAAATGATTTTTTTCAACACTGAATAAAACACATTAACATATTCAGAATACCCCAAATAAGTCTTGAAATAGTTTTTAGGGATTTTCGGCTATAAACAAAAAAAAATGTTATGTTAAGCTAGGGAGAAAAATCCTAGAAAATAAATAAAAGCACCACTTCACAGCAAACCCTAATTCTGTAATTTGGATCAGTCTGTCAGTAGAAGGATTTGTATTAATAGTCTATAGTGGTCATATAGGTATAGTTATCATTTTTCTCAAGTACATGTCTGGATGTATGACATGCTATAATTAGCTTTCATTGTTGTGCTGTGTAATATGTACTTGTCCTTTCATAATACTACCGTGTACCTCAATAGCCTTCTGGTATATTGCTCTGGTATATGTGACTCCATATATTTCAGCTGCTCTCTTGATGTATATATTGAACATTTGATGTCTCTCCTGAGTTTCTACTGCCTGCGTTGCTCTTTCATAGACAGCCATGGCATGTCGTGCCAATCCATAGTCTTCCTCCAGTTTTGCATACAACAGGTAAATGGCTGGAAAGCAAAGCACAACAGGTTTCAGTACATTTACTGTTAAAGATTAGTGGAAACAATGTGGAATATACACTATACAAGTTGCCAGTGCAATTCTAACAAAGCTACTTACTCTTAGCAAACTTGGCAGGGCAGCCATCCAGGGCTTGTTCAAATAAATCTCTGGCTCTCTCCAGCTTCTTGCCCCCATAACGGTCAATGAACTTGGTGAGGTAAGTGTTCCATATGTCGTAAACATTTGGCCACCTGAAGAGAGCGATGCCACGCTCATATGCCTAAAAAGATTTGAAAGGTTTTGATAGAGAGATTTAAGAATTGTTTCAACGTGTGTAACACTGAGTGAGGCAAGAATACATACTGATATTAAATGTTTAAGTGGCATATTATTACTTTGAAGCTTTCTTCAAAGTAGTTGTGCTCCTCAAGGAACATGGCGTAATTGATGATGATCTGTGGTGTGGCAATGCGGAGGTCAATAATGCGGTCATAAACTGCTTTTGTAGACTGAGAAGGAAAAAGAAGAAAATGTGGAGAATTAGACTAAACATATATTACCTGGAAAGAGAGATGACAATTCAATTAAAAGGTATGCACATGGTGGACCAAGATTACATATCTGAGCATTTGTTTGCCATGTGATTTCTTTTTTTTACATTCTGCATATCTTTGACTCATATACACTGCCAAACAAAACCCAGAGACGTATAATGAACATACCTGGAAAGTGCCAAGACTCTCCTCCAAGTCTGCCAGCATCGACCAGACCCTCAAGGACTTGTAGACTCTGTTTTGGACTGGCTCAGAGGCATCAAAGTACTCTGCTTTCTTGGATGGGATGGCTGTAGCTTTCTGTGTTCAAATTATAAAAAAAAATGTTTGTCTGTCAACAATGTCCACAAAAAACATCCATATAAAAAGTAAATAAGTGTTTTTATTTAATATATATATTATAATTAGCTCAAAATCGCCATAATGTATGAGCAGGGACTTGCAAATGTTGCTGATTAATTCCAGTTATTTCAAGATTTCTAAACAGGCAGCTGTGCTGAGGATGAGTTTTGTCGTGATGTAAATCTTCAAGGCCCCCATATTACACAGCATGCTTTAGGCACTTGTTTTCTTTTGCCCAAGACCCAAGTCTTGAATAGCGGAAAAAACTTCGGACAAAACAACCAGCATATTGTTCTGTTTTTGTTAACCACATAAGCTAGTGTCTTTGTTTAATGCCAAACATCTATACGAGCATTATGACATGCAGCTTCAGGTCATACTGTACCTATTGAGTACCCTCTAAACCCTATTATCTAACAGGTGAAGTTTGAAAATTATGAAAAAAAATCTCAATAGAACATATGTTTTGTACAAAAAGTCTGCTGATGTTTCATTTTCCCACAGCCAATTACTCTTGTAATGATATATGCAAGCATCTCACCCTGAGTATACGCAGTGCCTGTTCATAGTTTTCATGGCGTAGCTCCATCTCTCCATATTCACACCACACTGTGGCAAGGTCGTCCACCTGCTTGTAGTTTACCTTGGTAGCCTTCTCAAAAATAGTCCTGGCCTGAGTGACAGGTAGCAATTATAACACAAATCCAAAATAAAAAAAAACATTTATTATGCAATGGATGTATGCAGTACTCTTAAAGAAAGATCTCAGTGACTTACATCTTCCAACTGCTCATTTTCTTCATAGAATTTAGCAAAAGAAATCCAGAGAGAGTGAGGTTTCCCTGTGGCCTTCATTGGATCCACAGTCTGTACTGCCTCAGTGTATGTGTTGATGATCTGTACAGGATACGGTGAGCATCAATTAATTAATAATGTAAAGCATAAAGCAAGTGTTGCCAGGTATACGTGTGTGTGAGAGACAGATGTCATCGGCAATATTATCCTGATTTAATTTTGTTAGGTACATTTTTTACTACTGTGTGTCACAAATGGCTCCTGACCAGGAACCACAGATGAAATTAAGCTTTTAAGTTATCAGATTCAATTGTGCATGGCCTCTGCCCAAAAAAACTAAAACTAACAAAAAACACAAACAAAAAACAGAGAGCCTAAAACTCACCTGCCGTGGAACGCCCTCATACAGTTTTACCCGTTTGTGCCACTCATGGACATTATGAGGGTTCTGCCGCAGTAGCACACTGTTCAGCAGGAGAGGCCGTCGTGCTATCAGCTCCTCAAAGCGGGCCAGTCTAAGCTCCAGGTCAATGTCATCTGGGAGTTGATGGACAGAGAGTAAGGCACGCTTGACAAAGAACTGAAAACAAAGCACACATTCCATTTTATTGAATCTGTACAAACCGTCTTCATCCTTCCCCATCTCAGCGGTGGTCTCCATCTTGGCAGCGATCATGCTCTCTTCAAACTGGGCATAACTATCAAACACTTGTGTGAAATCCCTTACTGTTACCACAGTAAGGATGGCCTCCTCATATACATCACGGGCCTAAGAAAGGAAAGACACATTAAAGAGTAAATACACCCCTCAAATGCTATAAACCCTCTTACCAGCATGTACCAGTCGTCACTAAAATCACTAATGATGTAACGCTCGAAGCAGAATACTGGACACAGCATCGGAATCGGCCAAGAAAACTACAACCGGTGCATCTCTGGTTTCAATATCTCCACTGTCACACTTGTATCAGAGGTGTTCCACTGTTTTCGGATACAGGATGTGCCATCTGCTTAAAAATAGAGCTGTATGGACTGTGTTTGTCCATACAAAATGCAATACCAATAGTTGCTCAGCAGATGTCACCATTGTGACTGTAATGCTTTGAAACTGAACCATTTCATATCAATTCAGGGCTTTTTTTTGCCCCATCACTACGCACAGCATGAAAGAAATATTTAGTGTGGAGTTTTCCTTTAATATAGTCAGTCAAACTGGCATACAGTAAATAGATGGTAATGTAGTTGAGCCTAATTAACTACTTAGTGTAGAGCAGTGTAGCATTTTGGATATACAGTGCATTACAGTATTCAGATACACATAGTGTTGAGTCTTTTTTAATAAACTTGTAACGCATTCTAAAATCCTCTCAACACACAATATATTGAGAATAGATTGATGAGGAAAAAAAAATAATTCAAACAATTTTAGCATAAGGCTGCAACATAACAAAATGTGAAAAAAGTGATGAGTAAATGATGTGTAAAGACATGGAAGCAATTCAGAGAAAGAGCACCTTTTCAAAATGGCCACTCCTGATGTAATAGTCAGCCAAGGAGCACCAAAGTTTACCAAGCTGGTCTGTAAAGCGAGTAAGGCCTCCCCGGATGATGGCTCCTACATTCAGAGAGGTCACCTTATCAGGGTTCTGCGAGATCAGGTCGCAAAGCTCATGCCACAGCTGTCAAAAGAAATAAATGTAGAAAAACAAAAAAGATCAAATCAATTTTTTTGTTGCAGCTTGGAAAACAAGTCACTTCTTGGGGATTGAGAAGAAAATCTTACTTGGTAGTTAGACTTGCCCTCTTTGGACACAAAGTTTTCATCATTGACAACAGCTCCAAGACGCACAGCTGCTTCATCCAAGCGGCCAACAGACCGCAAGTAGTCGATGTATTCCTCTGTATTCTCTGGAGAAAGCTACATGGTACAGGTAAGAGCATATGACATTTTTTATGTATGTAGTAAAAAAACGGAAATCTTATTCAGTTGTATAAATACCATTTTTAATCATCATTAGATCTCTATACAGTACACCAATGAAGCCTCTTGGAAGATTTGCTGCTGTTCAAGAAAAAAAACAGCAAATCTAGTAGCATTTGACTTAGTGCTCCTGGATGGCTGAGAATCTTTAGACATTTACATGAAACAGTTACACTGTACAGCGCGGTGTACTGTAATTATCAAAGTAATCAGAAACCTTCTTAAGTGACATCCTAAATAACAGCTGCTTTATGGGACTGAGTTGTATACCATGTTCTCACCTTAAGGTATCTACGGTACACCCGGATGGCTGTCTCAGGCAGGGGCAGGTTACGGACAAAGCGGAGATATAGAGGCCAGATACGTGGATGCTGAGTTACAGGAAGAGCTCGGAGTGCACGGTCAAATGTTCGCCGACTTCTTGTGATCTTACATTGAGATACAAGGAACTGGCAGTAATCAAGCCATATTCTGGGCATCTAGTTTGAAGAAAGAAAGCTTGTTAATTTCAAGCACAACTTAATAATAATGTAATGTAAGGTTATTTTGCATCATCAAGAGGTAAATTATGGACGTCTAACATTAGTACCACCTTATGCATGAACACCAGTGCCCTTTCATGGCAATTATTGATCTCTTCATAGACTGGTTCTGTGATACATTTCCCTTTGACTTGTTTCCTTCTCTCTCTCAGGTAATTGTACCATAGTTTATAGCTGTATGAAGAAGGGAAATAAAGGTTAAAATAGTTAGAGCATGGGTAAATATATGTTCCACAAAATCCATCCTGCCACTTAGACAGACATCATCAAAATAAGAATCAGGGTATTTATCCAACAAGGCACAATACTACTAGTTAAGATATTTTGACCAGTGATGAATGATGCTTGACATTACAGCAGCAGTACAATGTCAATGCTCTGTGTGATGTTACCTTCCAGGCAGCTCTTTCAGAGCCCGCTCATATATCATATTGAGGGTGGATTTGGATCCATTCTGTTTGAACTCGATGTAACGCATCCAGCACTTGACTGAATATGGGTTCCTGATAATCTCCTCCTCATAAGGCAGATCATCATCCTCCTAAAAGAGCCACAAATCATCAGCAGGTAACACTTAAAAGCTCAACTGTCATAACGTTTGAGGTTCACTGGTTTTCTTCTAATGCTCAGTATGAACTGTAGGAATAACTACAGCAACAAAACCTATTATAATGTTAATTTTAAGACAGCTCAAACATTAACGTTAGACGCACGTTAAAGTAAAGTTAACACATGTTCTTTCGCAAAACGCAATAAACATAACGCTACTTAATTAGTAACAGTAACTACTGTGAATTCAAAATTTAAATACTTATAACGTAACCAAGCATGGCTGGTTCCTTGCTTACAAACCATAACAAGCTAACTTCAACACACAACAAAGCTAGCAGTCAAGTAAACGACGAGGTTAGCTTAACTTACACTCGTCAAACAACGAGTTAGCTCGATAACAATTTAGATAACATTACACTGTATGGTTACATAGAGGTAAGCTTACAAACATGACATCCGTTTGTCCGTTAGACGAAGGCATTTCTTCGTCGAGAAATTGACTGAATTGAAGATAAAATAGTAACGATAACTTTAGCTAATGCTAGCTTGCAGATTTCTCAATGTGTGCAGTCCACAATGGTACTTCCGCCGTCATAGAGTACGTAACATGTACGTAAGATGGTAACGCCACGGATGACGCCGCTTGACCGCCAAAAAACAAAATGCCCTACTCTGCCTCTGATTGGCTAGTACTCGTTGCATTCATTGGTTGGGTTGGTTATGTTTAGGTATGAGGCGTGAGATTGGTTAAAGATATCAGAGTAAGCCAATCAGAGACAAAGTAAGGCGGGTCATGACACCTCGCCGTCCTGGGAAGAAAATTGACGCAGAAAAGGCATATTGCTGCCATCTACAGGTTATTTGTAGAACTCCATTAAATGAGCCAAATGCTGACATGGAGACAAAACGTTGGATAAGATAAGATAAGATAAGATAAGATAAAACAAAGATAAGATAAGATAAGATAAGACAAGACATTATTTATTTATTCAGGGGTTTACATGTGCATCAGGAAATAAACATCATAATATAAAACAGAATATGGATATAATTAAATAAATAAATAAGAATAAAAAATGTCATTATGGGTAAGTACATAAGCAGAGCAGAACAATGGAGTCACACAAACTGAATTTCAGTACAAGCGACATTGAAGGGCAAAGCCAAAGATATTTGTGATGCCCTTTCCCTAGATGGACTTTTAACAGGTCAACATATGAAACTGCACATGACTCACGACTACGACAAACAACACATACCACAAACATTTCATACAACAAGCACCACATCATTAACAACTCTTTCAGTTTGAGTTTAAAATGTTCTGTATGAGTTATGTAGATAAACCTCCACATTTCCTGAACAGAAAGAGCCTTTTGTCAAAGTGAGGATTTATAAAAGGGCAATTCCCAATAAACGCACCTTATTTTACTGAGCCAGAAGCTCTGAGAGGTACTATCAGGTCGCTCAACACCTAAGCCTGGTTATTCAGGCATTCATAAATGAGTTTAAGGTTAGCACATTTAATACAATTATCAAAACTTAACCTATTTTAAACCTAGTTTAATAGTTTGTATAAAATATTTTAAAAGCAAAGGGAACCCATAGACTGTATATAAAATATAGATATATAACATATAACATCCCACTGAATAAAGATAGCTGCGAGCAGTGGAAGTGTACAGCACCAGAGCCTTATGACTTCAAGACAGAGATAATTTTATCTTTATGAGTAAAAGAGATGCGGGCACCTCCTGGGCACTGCCGAGGGGCCCTTGAGCAAGGCACCGATAACTGTATGATAACTGTATAACTGTAAAAACTTTATTCATGTTGTTGTATTCAACATTAATACTATAAAAAAAAAAGGCACTTGGAGAACTGTCAGTACTTTTCAGGACTTTGTAGGTCATTTCATTTGGAAACCAATCCCAGTAATGTCTCAAAACCAGAGTCACATAGTTTTTCAAGGGCACTGACTTTCCATGACAACAACAACATCCTTAGAATCATATGTAATATAAGTATAAAGATCTTTGATATTTGAGTGGGACTTAATATAGGGCTCAGCAGGGTTGGCAGTTGTTCCTCTAGTCCTTTTAGGGAAAGGTGTAAGGCCATTTAAACTTTATGGAAAGGACTTTACATTTACTTTTGATGGAGGAATATGAGATGTGCCTGCAACTATATACCAGCACCACTTGCATGCTTCTCCAAAATGATGTTCCATTCCTGGCTGTGCATGTTTCACTGCAAGCGTAAGTAGGTTTGACCTCATATTACAGTATACGATGATCAAAAGCCTCTCAAGTAAGTCAGAATCGAAATTGATTGGAGTAAATAATTTATTGGTGCAATTTAGTGGCTCAAAAAACCATAAATTCCACAGCATTTATTTTGGAACATACTTAGGCCATTACCATGACACTTAAATTTTATTTTGTATTTCAAATATTTGAAATGTTGGCAAAATCTGACACTCAATACCATTGACATTTAGAGTGCATGTTTAGAGTTTATGGGTTTAAACGTGGATCACAACCTCTTTAAATATTACATTATTACATATATATATATATAATTGCTTGGATATGTATTTGTATTGATATTTTATATTTTTTTCCAGTTTTCTTGTTTTAATGCTATTTTTACAGTCTAACAATGACATATATTTAGTCACAAAAAAAGCTTACTAAAACTGCGATGTCAACAGATAGTTCTCAAGATGACAGGGATACTTGACCAAATCGAGTGATAGACTACTGCTGACCAGGCAATCGCAGCCTCTATATAAGCAGCAGCTTCAGGCTCCTCTGAGAACTGACAGGGATCGCACCCAGGTTAGTGTTTTGTGTCTATTTGTTGGCATCTTATTTGTTAAACATAAATGTCATGTGACACTTCATTATGTTTTTAATGTGAAGTAATCTTGATAGGATATTATCTTGAATGTTTCTTTTTAATGTGAAGCATTATGTTATATTTTATTTTACTTATTCTTATTTAATTATTATCTTAATTTCTTATCCTTATTTAATTATCTTATTCTTATATTAATTATTATCTTAATTGTTGGTTGTTCTTTCTATTTCATTGTGTTGTATTTGTGTTATGGTGCTGCTACACTCTAATTTCTCAGTTTTTGGGATTAATAAAGTATCTATCTATCTATCTATCTATCTATCTATCTATCAAAATATTTTGAAATGACTGGAGAGAGAAATTATTCATCATAGTGGTGTTGGTACTTGGTCCTTTAGTAAAGAGAGGTGACTGTAAAGGTTTTGGACCCATTAAAGTTTCCATAACTGGTTTAAATTAATGTAGTGTGACTATTATTTACTGAAATAAGCGCTACGCAGTAGGAAATATTTTAATTTTGTGTCCTGTGCAATGACCATCTCATTATTTCTTTAATAGTATCCTTATACTACAGCAGATACTGTGCTACTCAGTTGGGATACACTGAGGTAAGATTGATAACATCAAATACAGACATTACATACAAATCATTTAAACTATATTAGAATTACATATATTTAACATAATACAAATTTCTCCAGTTTTCAGTCCCCACTAAAGTGCAATCATGAGCACAGACGCAGAGATGGAGGCCTATGGCCCGGCGGCCATCTACCTCCGCAAACCAGAGAAGGAGAGGATTGAGGCTCAGACTGCTCCATTTGATGCCAAAACAGCCTACTTTGTGGTTCATCCTGAAGAGATGTATCTCAAGGGTAAACTCACCAACAAGGAGGGTGGCAAAGCCACAGTTGAGACACTTACAGGACAGGTAGGTGAATTAATACTTTATTTGAAATACTTGAAATACAGTTCTTTTTAAAACCTTGATAGACTTTCTAAACTATTTGTCTCGACCCTGACAGTAAAAAAAAAAAGGTCATCTGAAATACTGCAATAAATAACTTTTTTTAAATTGCATTTCCCATTCAGACCATCACTGTGAAAGAGGATGACATCCATCCCATGAACCCGCCCAAGTTTGATAAAATTGAGGACATGGCCATGATGACCCACCTCAACGAGCCCTGTGTGCTGTATAACCTCAAAGAGCGTTTTGCATCATGGATGATCTATGTGAGTGTTTAACTTAACACATAGATCAGAGTGAATACACTCAGCAATAAACAAAGTTATACTAGTAATGTTTCCTTTTTTCTGCAGCCATCACTCTAAATGAAGCTGATATATGAGAAGGCAGTATGTAGAGGCAATGACTTTCATGAAGTGTAGAGTGATTTCTCTTCTCTTTTCAGACTTACTCCGGCCTGTTCTGTGTCGTCGTGAACCCCTACAAGTGGCTTCCTGTGTACGATTCTCAGGTTGTGGTAGCATATAGAGGCAAGAAGAGGATTGAAGCACCACCCCACATCTTCTCCATCTCTGACAATGCCTATCAGTTCATGCTCACTGGTAATATATTTTATGAGACACAAAATGAAATACAGCAGATATGAAACATGACTGCATTTGTACCATATAAAGTCCTTAATGAGACATAATTTGTTCATTTCAGATCGTGAGAACCAGTCTATCCTTATTACGTGAGTAATATGCGAATATCTGAATAACTATAAAGTACAGATATGATAAAACAAACACTCAAGGTATGTTTTTCTTCCCCCAGTGGAGAATCCGGTGCAGGAAAGACTGTCAACACCAAGCGTGTCATCCAGTACTTTGCAACAATTGCTGTGGCTGGAGCAAAGAAGGCTGAGCCAGTACCTGGCAAAATGCAGGTAAAATTAATTGCCTTGACTCAAAACATTTGATGGAGAATTGCCTGTTTATGGTTTATATTATATATCTTCTTGTAGGGTTCACTGGAAGATCAAATCATTGCAGCCAACCCTCTGCTGGAGGCTTATGGTAATGCTAAAACTGTGAGGAATGACAACTCCTCTCGTTTTGTAAGTGTTAAAAATGGCCAAAATAAAACTCGCAGAATCTTGTTGGTTTACATATAAAGAATCCTGCTAACCGAATCTGATATTTCTAGGGTAAATTCATCAGAATTCACTTTGGAACCAGTGGCAAACTGGCCTCAGCTGATATTGAAACATGTAAGTCATTTTTACATTTTGTGCAGGGATTTGTTTGGATTTACACTGAGGTATGATGTCATGCATGCAATATACTGTAATCTAACCTTGATTTCTTATTCCTAGATCTGCT
Organism: Pampus argenteus; assembly: GCA_036937835.1. NCBI lineage: Eukaryota > Metazoa > Chordata > Actinopteri > Scombriformes > Stromateidae > Pampus > Pampus argenteus. The sequence goes on from CM072878.1 coordinate 14,932,713, forward strand.
GGAGAAGTCCCGTGTCACCTTCCAGTTGTCTGCTGAGAGGAGCTACCACATCTTCTATCAGCTGATGACTGGCCACAAGCCTGAGCTCCTGGGTATGTTACTATGAATTTGAAATTGAAATGGAAACAATAGCAGAGACAACACTAAACAATAATATATATTTTTTTCTGTGCTCCTCTAGAGGCTCTTCTGATCACCACCAACCCCTATGACTACCCAATGATCAGTCAGGGTGAAATCACAGTCAAAAGCATCGATGATGTGGAGGAGTTCATTGCAACAGATGTAAGAAAACATTTTAATTAAACAGAACTTGCATGTTTAAGACAACTGAGGGAAATGTTTCAAATGCAAATAACTTATTTATGTCCCATTTAGACTGCTATTGACATCTTGGGCTTCAATGCTGAGGAGAAAAATGGTATCTACAAGCTGACTGGTGCTGTGATGCATCATGGCAACATGAAATTCAAGCAGAAGCAGCGTGAGGAGCAGGCTGAACCTGAAGGCACAGAAGGTAATTCTGATGATGATATAATGATTCTTATAGGATATCTTCAAGAGCTTCGTATGTAACACACATTTCTAAGCATGTCCCAGTTCACAAAGATAAAAAAAAGTTTTGTTTTTCCATCAGTGGCTGATAAAATCGCCTACCTCTTGGGCCTGAACTCTGCTGATATGCTGAAATGTCTGTGCTACCCCAGAGTCAAGGTCGGAAATGAGATGGTGACCAAAGGTCAGACCGTGCCACAGGTAAGATAAACAAACGTAATGTTTGAAAAAATAAAAAGGCAATATGTGCATTTTGATGTGGAAATATGATTCAGAACTAATCCTATTCTAAATTCTCATTATTTATAGGTCAACAATGCTGTCAGTGCTCTGTGCAAGTCTGTCTATGAGAAAATGTTCTTGTGGATGGTCATCCGTATCAATGAGATGCTGGACACAAAGCAGCCAAGACAGTACTTCATTGGAGTGTTGGACATTGCTGGATTTGAGATCTTTGATGTGAGTGGTTTGAAGAACATTTGAGTTGCATTACACCAACAATGTGTTTCTATGACTGATTATATTACCATAATTGCAGTTCAACAGCTTGGAGCAACTCTGCATTAACTTCACCAATGAGAAACTGCAACAGTTCTTCAACCACCACATGTTTGTCCTGGAGCAAGAGGAGTACAAGAAAGAAGGAATCGAATGGGCATTCATTGACTTTGGTATGGACTTGGCTGCCTGCATTGAGCTTATTGAGAAGGTAAGGCAAAGTCAGTTAGAACTGAATTTATGTGTGGCCCTGTGGGTTACACATGTTTTCTGAGTACAGGCTAATTTGATTCTTCTAAATATGACACAATTTCCCATTAGCCAATGGGCATCTTCTCCATCCTTGAAGAGGAGTGCATGTTCCCCAAGGCATCTGATACTTCTTTCAAGAACAAGCTGCATGATCAGCATCTTGGCAAGACCAAGGCCTTTGAGAAGCCAAAGCCTGCAAAGGGCAAGGCTGAGGCTCACTTCTCCCTGGTTCACTACGCTGGTACAGTGGACTACAATATCACTGGCTGGTTGGACAAGAACAAGGACCCCCTGAATGACTCAGTTGTCCAGCTCTACCAGAAGTCTTCAAACAAACTGCTTGCACTTCTGTATGCAGCCCATGCTTCGGGTGATGGTAAGAAGCTAATCAGCAGACAGTGGTAATCTATTAATTTATGTAACTGTAACATACAGTTTTCATGTGGAGATGTGACTCAATGTAATTGTTTTTATTTGGAAATACAGAGTCTGCTGGTGGTGGTGGCGGTAAAAAGGGAAAGAAGAAGGGTGGTTCCTTCCAGACTGTGTCTGCTCTTTTCAGGGTATGTAAATCATTCTCTGAACAGTAAAGTTTTGAAATAATTTTAAAATTATATCTTAAAAGGGTAGTTCATTTTAAATGATTACTGCTGATTCACAGGAGAACTTGGGCAAGCTGATGACCAACTTGAGGAGCACTCATCCTCATTTTGTCCGTTGTCTGATTCCCAATGAATCCAAGACCCCAGGTAAGAACATAGCCCATCACTGCACACTAAACATAACAGTGATATGAAGAAATATTTATAAAGAATATGATTTTGAAACTTTCAGGTCTTATGGAGAATTTCTTGGTCATCCATCAGCTGAGGTGTAACGGTGTGCTGGAAGGCATCAGAATCTGCAGAAAGGGCTTCCCTAGCAGAATCCTCTACGGTGATTTCAAGCAGAGGTGATACAACTTTTAATAGAAGCAAGTCAAGTTGCTTTCAGCTGCATTAAATTAATTAATTGTAAGTAACAACATCATATCCTTTTGCAGATACAAAGTATTGAATGCAAGTGTCATCCCTGAGGGACAGTTCATTGACAACAAGAAAGCTGCAGAGAAGCTGCTGGGCTCAATTGATGTCGATCACACTCAGTACAAGTTTGGGCACACTAAGGTACGTTCCTACAGACAATGTCAACAGAGTTTATTTGTGTAGATGTCTTGTTGTATCAATGTGTTCTGACATGTTCCTTTAACCGACCATGCAGGTGTTCTTCAAAGCTGGTCTCCTGGGTCAACTGGAGGAGATGAGAGATGACAAACTGGCTGCTCTGGTGACCATGACTCAGGCTCTCTGCAGAGGATACGTCATGAGGAAAGAGTTTGTTAAGATGATGGAGAGGAGGTAGGATTAACATAAAGTACACTGAATTGTCCCTTGAATTCCAGTGTGATGGCAGACCAAAAATATCAATAAAACAATTAATGCTATTCTTTCAGAGAAGCAATCTACTCCATCCAGTACAACATCCGCTCATTCATGAACGTGAAAAACTGGCCATGGATGAATCTGTACTTCAAGATCAAGCCTCTTCTAAAGAGTGCTGAGACTGAGAAGGAGCTGCAGCAGATGAAGGAGAACTATGATAAGATGAAAACAGACCTGGCTACTGCTCTGGCTAAGAAGAAGGAGCTGGAGGAGAAGATGGTTTCTCTGCTGCAGGAGAAGAATGACCTGCAACTTCAAGTAGCATCTGTGAGTAGGATACAAAAACAGAAATTATGTCCCATTTGTTAATCTACTTTAATATGTGTTTTATATTGAAATACTCAAGCTAATGCCACATGTATGTTCAAAATCTAGGAAAGTGAGAACCTCTCAGATGCAGAGGAAAGGTGTGAAGGTCTGATTAAGAGCAAGATCCAGCTTGAGGCCAAACTCAAAGAGACAACTGAGAGACTGGAAGATGAAGAGGAAATCAATGCAGAGCTGACTGCCAAGAAGAGGAAGCTGGAGGATGAATGCTCTGAGCTGAAGAAAGATATTGATGACTTGGAGCTCACCTTGGCTAAAGTGGAGAAGGAGAAACATGCAACTGAAAACAAGGTCTGAATAATTTTAAAAATTATAAAAAAAAGTTAGCTTTCATGCAGATAGATATAAAGTGATGGAAATGAAATACCTTGTCTGATACTTTCAGGTGAAAAACCTGACAGAGGAGATGGCATCTCAAGATGAGGCTATTGCCAAGTTAACAAAGGAGAAGAAAGCCCTCCAAGAGGCTCACCAGCAAACACTGGATGATCTCCAGGCAGAGGAGGACAAAGTCAACACTCTGACCAAGGCCAAGACAAAGCTGGAGCAGCAAGTGGATGATGTGAGATATAGTTTTTTAAGTACAAAATAGTTTTGGTCTTAGGATTAATGTTACATTGTACAAATACAAAACAAACATTTTATTTTAAAAGCTTGAGGGATCACTGGAGCAAGAGAAGAAGCTCCGTATGGATCTTGAGAGAGCCAAGAGGAAGCTCGAGGGAGATCTGAAACTGGCCCAGGAATCCATAATGGATCTGGAGAATGACAAGCAGCAATCTGAGGAAAAAATCAAGAAGTAAGTGCAAAAATAAGTCACCTGCTTTCATATAAAGAGATGCAGAATGTAGCATTTCTTTTTGCTCTCTACTCTAAGGAAAGACTTTGAAACCAGCCAGCTCCTCAGCAAGATTGAGGATGAACAGTCTCTTGGTGCTCAGCTTCAAAAGAAGATCAAGGAACTCCAGGTTAGTATTTCACATGAATATCATAATCAGTGAGTGAATAACAACTTGTTACAGTAAGTTCTGGTTAATACAATTTCTTGATATTACTATCATCAAACCTAGGCTCGTATTGAGGAGCTGGAAGAAGAGATTGAGGCTGAGAGGGCTGCTCGGGCTAAAGTGGAGAAGCAGAGGGCTGACCTCTCCAGGGAACTTGAGGAGATCAGTGAGAGGCTTGAGGAAGCTGGTGGAGCAACAGCCGCTCAGATTGAAATGAACAAGAAGCGTGAGGCCGAGTTCCAGAAGCTGCGTCGTGACCTGGAAGAGTCAACCCTGCAGCATGAAGCTACCGCATCAGCTCTCCGCAAGAAGCAGGCCGACAGCGTTGCAGAGCTGGGAGAGCAGATCGACAACCTCCAGCGTGTTAAGCAGAAGCTGGAGAAGGAGAAGAGCGAGTACAAGATGGAGATTGATGATCTCTCCAGCAACATGGAGTCTGTAGCTAAATCCAAAGTATGTTTTTTTAAGTGAAATATTTGCCTTTAATTATGCTTGGAAATCTGAACTATAAAGGATAAATATAGAAGTAGCTTTCAAATCATAGAAACATTTGTTTTGTTCATGTAAATGGTTTTAAATTGGTAATGTTTGTTTTAATAGAGCAACTTGGAAAAAATGTGCAGAACTCTTGAGGACCAGCTGAGTGAACTTAAGTCCAAAAATGATGAGAATGTGCGCCAGCTGAATGACATAAATGCACAGAGGGCAAGACTGCAGACAGAGAATGGTGAGTACCCTGTGATAAAAACTAGAACTAAAAACCAGTAATGATCATTCTGATAAATAACACATTTACACTTTGTCATTCAGGTGAGTTTTCCCGCCAGATTGAGGAGAAAGAAGCTCTTGTTTCCCAGCTGACCAGGGGCAAGCAGGCTTACACTCAGCAGATTGATGAGTTGAAGAGACACATTGAGGAGGAAGTGAAGGTACAACAAGTGTACATGTTACTGTGCTGTGTAGTATTATTAGATTTTCCAGAAGGGTTGATTTGAGTCCTCCTTTCTAAATGTAGTCAGTCACCTGTTTCTCCATCTTTACCTAGCATCTACTACCAGATCTCCTGGCTATTATGCATTATGCATTGCACAAAAAAAACAAGTTCATCTGACCATGTTAGTAGGCAAGAAAGAGCTTCAGAGGGAAATTCAAATCATGCTTAATTTCTTACCGTCACATCTAGCAAATCACTCTATGAAGTGTAAATACAGGGTTTCCTGTTTAGGAATGTCGGTGTAAAAGTGAATGACCAACTTCTTGATCATTTACCTCTTGTCATGTTCATCAGGCCAAGAATGCTCTGGCCCATGCTGTTCAGTCAGCTCGCCATGATTGTGATCTGCTCAGAGAGCAGTTTGAGGAGGAGCAGGAGGCTAAAGCTGAGCTGCAGCGAGGAATGTCCAAGGCTAACAGCGAAGTGGCTCAGTGGAGGTCCAAATATGAGACTGATGCTATCCAGCGCACTGAGGAGCTGGAGGAGGCCAAGTACATAAAACCTCTTCTTCATAGATAATTCTTTATAATGAAAATTGCTTTTCAGACAATTTGTGACCTATAATGTGCAATTAAGTACAAGAAAATACGTGCTCATTACAGGAAGAAGCTTGCCCAGCGTCTGCAGGAAGCTGAGGAGTCCATTGAGGCTGTGAACTCAAAGTGTGCCTCTCTGGAGAAGACCAAGCAGAGGCTACAGGGTGAGGTGGAGGACCTCATGATTGATGTAGAGAGAGCTAATAGTCTGGCTGCCAACCTTGACAAGAAGCAGAGGAACTTTGATAAGGTAACAGGAAACCAAAACCACACTGATTGATTGGTGAAACACAAATCTATTGATAATTAATCATTGTTATTCATCTATAAAACTTTAGGTCCTTGCAGAATGGAAACAGAAATATGAGGAGGGCCAGGCAGAGCTGGAAGGAACCCAGAAGGAGGCTCGCTCTCTCAGCACTGAACTGTTCAAGATGAAGAACTCCTACGAGGAGGCTCTGGATCAGCTGGAGACCATGAAGAGAGAGAACAAGAACCTGCAGCGTATGTTAATCCCACATTATTTATGTGACTATTATAGCAATTGCAAGGGTTATTCTTTGAGCTCTGAGGTGTAGGTCATGAGGAAGTTTCTAGATATAATGTATACAGCACAGTACATGTTTCTCTGAACTAAAGTTTTGGCTTTGGTTGTTCTACAGAGGAGATTTCAGACCTGACTGAACAGATTGGAGAGACTGGAAAGAGCATCCATGAGCTGGAGAAAGCCAAGAAGACCGTGGAGACTGAGAAGTCTGAAATTCAGTCAGCCCTGGAGGAAGCAGAGGTAAAATCTAAATTATAATATTAGACCACTTATATGATAAAATCCAACAGCATATAGAGAAAGACTGGAAACCTTGAATACATGTTCAACTCTCTCCTTAAGGGCACACTGGAGCATGAGGAGTCCAAGATTCTCCGTGTTCAGCTTGAACTTAACCAGATCAAAGGTGAGGTAGACAGGAAGCTGGCAGAGAAGGACGAGGAGATGGAGCAGATCAAGAGGAACAGCCAGAGGGTGATTGACTCCATGCAGAGCACTCTTGATTCTGAGGTCAGGAGCAGGAATGATGCCCTGAGAGTCAAGAAGAAGATGGAGGGAGACCTGAATGAGATGGAGATTCAGCTGAGCCATGCAAACAGGCAGGCTGCTGAGGCCCAGAAACAACTGAGGAATGTCCAGGGACAGCTCAAGGTGAGCTTTGTCTGATCAATGAATAAACAAATGTTGAAGAGCAGAGAAGGTTAACTCTTTTTATCTCCACATGTTGTCAGGATGCTCAACTGCACCTTGATGATGCTGTCAGAGGACAGGAAGACATGAAGGAGCAGGTTGCCATGGTGGAGCGCAGAAATGGCCTGATGCTGGCTGAGATCGAGGAGCTGAGAGCTGCTCTGGAGCAAACAGAGAGAGGACGCAAAGTGGCTGAGCAGGAGTTGGTTGATGCTAGTGAGCGTGTTGGACTGCTTCACTCACAGGTTTGTGTTCAGTAATTCATAGGTTAAATGTCTATACAGAATAAATATATCAGCTTTGTTATACATAAAAAATGTTTTTTAATATTCAGAACACCAGTCTCCTGAACACCAAGAAGAAGCTGGAGACTGACTTTGTGCAAGTTCAGGGTGAAGTGGATGACGCTGTTCAGGAAGCAAGAAATGCTGAGGAGAAAGCCAAAAAGGCCATCACTGATGTGAGTTTACACCTCTCACTCAATTTTGATAATATTTTTCTATACTGCCATACACTGATAATATGATAAGATCATTATAACTTAAGTTTGAATTCAAAAACTTCTCATTTCAGGCTGCCATGATGGCTGAAGAGCTGAAGAAGGAGCAGGACACCAGTGCTCACCTGGAGAGGATGAAGAAGAACCTGGAGGTCACAGTCAAGGACCTGCAGCACCGTCTGGATGAGGCTGAGAATCTCGCCATGAAGGGTGGCAAGAAGCAGCTCCAGAAACTGGAGTCAAGGGTATGAACTGTATATAAATGCTTACAACAGATCATATTTTGGAGGCGTATCACACTTTTAATGTGTAAATATAAATCTTTGTTTGTTTCAATTGACTGTGATCTTTGTATATAATACTGATCTAGAATTTTTCATCACTTTTCAGGTGCGCGAGCTGGAAGGTGAAGTTGAATCTGAGCAGAGACGTGGAGCCGATGCTGTTAAAGGAGTCCGCAAATATGAGAGGAGAGTGAAGGAGCTGACCTACCAGGTAATTTCCTAATTTAATAAAATAAAAAACACTGTAATATCTCTTACTTCTCTATTCCTCATCACTAATAATATTTTGTATGTATAGACTGAGGAGGACAAAAAGAATGTGGCCAGACTTCAGGATCTGGTGGATAAACTGCAGCTCAAAGTCAAGGCTTACAAGAGACAAGCTGAGGAGGCTGTAAGTTAAATATATTAATGTGACCAATCATTTACAGTTGAATCAATAATGATATAATTTGTCTTATTTATGTAAATATTACTCCCTTCACCCTTCACAGGAAGAGCAGGCCAACACTCACCTCTCCAGGTTCAGAAAGGTCCAGCATGAGCTGGAGGAAGCTCAGGAACGCGCTGACATCGCTGAGTCCCAGGTCAACAAGCTGAGAGCCAAGAGCCGCGAAGCTGGAAAGGTACATTTGTAATGTGTTGTTTGCATGATCGCAATCAGTTGTTTTGAAAGAGAAGCCAGTAGATTGAGTTGATGCTGTTTTACGTTCACTGCTGATATTGTAAATTAATATCCCAACTTATAGTATTTAAATGATTACATACTTGCACATACAGATTTTGTTTCATAAATTTGAACTTTTGCTATTGCTTATTTATTTTTCCTTTCTTTTTTAGGCTGACTCTGAGTAAGACTTACCATCTAATTTTGGCCTTTAAACAAAGTTCATAAAATACGGACATATGATTGACATCTCTTTAACATATCAATAAAGATGATCATTGTCATCACTATCTTGAATTATTTCTTTTTTTTCCTGTTTGAAACAGTTACTACTAGACAGAGATGCAACTAAGTAGAGCAGTTAGCCATATTGTAATGTCCTATGTTACAGCATTATATTCATTCACTGGTCACACTTTGATTATGTTAAATCAAGTTAGTCTATATGTGAAATTCTATATAGCTGAACAGAACTCCATGCCATAATTTGTTCACACACAAGGATATTATTGACTGCAGTCAGTTTAAATTCATGGCATTTATGGCAGAGATTTCTCCAAACCACTCACTGCCCATCTGAATGCTAAGTGTGCTGCAACAAAAAGAACGGATGAACAATAAAGCTGCACACTATTGAAACACCAGAAGTGCCAGAATCTCAAATTTGTTTATAAACTCAGTATTTGCTAAATCTATTGGCCAACTTGCAAGATGGAGGTGGACAAGAGAGAATTTTTTTTTTTTGGAGTTGATTGATTTTGCACTATTGTTTGGGGTGTACATAAAAGAGTAAATTTGAGAATCTTGCAATAGTGGAAGAATAATACCTTGAAAAGTATTGCTTCTAGAAGAATAGTTCCCTGGAGTCCTATATTTGGTTTCATTCAGCTCAGGTCAGCTGATCCTCCTCACCCGTCCTCAGTCACCCTCTAGTATAACTGAAATCAGTTCAGACAATCATGCAGAGATTAGCTATTGATTCATTTTCTTCCATCGTTGGTAGATTATTGCATACAATGATTCCACCATTCTGCATTCAGCGCATATATATCGATATATTTTAAGTTCCAAACATCTTATGAATGAATGCATTCCTGATTTTCTTTAATCAAGATTTATCTATCTTTATGATAAAGGAATGGGGCGAAAGTATTTTCCAATTTGTATAAAGAGCAGATTACTAAAACAAAGACTAAGATGAATACAATTATCAACTCAAAAGCTATAAAAGCTTGACTTTGAATTTTGGAACAGACCAAGTAATCTGTTCAGACATTTGGCAACCCAACATGAGGGCTTTTTGTTGAAAGGTATTTGGATCTCACATCTCTTTTGTGCTGCTTGAGTATCCACCTAAAGAGAATATATGATGACGGACTAAACATGACCATGTCACATAAGCAGCAAAATAAATCAACACCACCAGTACACCAAAGTGGATGTCTTGTAGGAGAATCCCAACTCTCAAATGTCATTACAACAAAATGTACAAATAATGAGCCATTGTAATTATTTCTTATTTCTACAAATAAGTCCCATTATCAAATCACAGTCCATTCTGGTAAGCAGGTGTACAATAATCTCTCTACATGCATATAAACTACTATATATTTACATTTTTAGATGTATAAAAATATACATTCTGAGGCAAGTTTGGGGTTATGCAAACAATATCAGCAGCAAAGACGCTATGAAGAGTGATGGAAAATACCCATATGTCATTTTTTCTTGTCTTTCCTCCTGCTCTCTCTCTCTCTCTCAATGCAACCGGTTAAGGCAGATGGCCTTCCATCTGCTCGAGGTTTCTTTCCGTTAAAGGGGAGTTTTTCCTTGCCACTGTCACCAAGGGCTTGATATAGGCCCTATATTTTAGATTTTTTTCAGCAAATTGTCCCCCTATATTATAGGGGGATAATTTGCTGAAATAAATCAGTATATGTCCTATTTGAAATGAGTAAAATCAGTTAAGAAAGAATTTACTTCCTAGGTGTTTCTATATATACCTTCCGTAGTGAGCCAAAATTATTCCAAAATGCCATAATAGGCATAACCCTTCGAGACCTGCCAGGACACTTGTATTGCACTTCTTTAACAGATGTCACCTCCTTAGTATCATATGTAGCAATTGGATGAAATCCATTTTGTGTTGTGCAGAATTTATACTGGGTTTAATATCAAATGAGTTGCCAACTGTGTTCATGTCCAAATATGAAGATATATAAAAGGCGTTTGAACTTTTAAGGAGAGCACTTCATCTTAAATTTTAGTAGAGGAATATGAGCTGTGCAGTCCAGTAACGGTAGACTACAAATATTTGGGTGCATTTCCAAAACTACACTCCATGCATATGCCTGACATGGTTTATTAAAACATGAATCTGTTTTAATCTCTCAATAAGTGTTTTGATTTTCAAATTGACATCAACATCAAATAGTGCATAAAAACAACTATGCATCATATTTTTCTTTTTTTATAGTATTCGTTCAGTATTCCTGACAAACAAAAGAAGGAGAAGTTTTTATGACCAAAAGTTTCGGTAAATATAGCATTACCATGGTTAAGCAATATTAAGCATTATACATAATTTTCCACCAGACTTAGGATATAGTTTATAGTAAAGATGAATATGAACATATAATGAAAGTGTGTTAACATCTGTATTAATGACATTAAAATGGATATCAAATTCGGGTTTGTCAAATGAGTAAGAGCCCTGCAACTAAATACCTGTGAAATTTGGATGAGTTTCCAAAACCATCCCCCCCAAAGCTGACCATGAATTTAAAAAAATCTAGAGGAGAAACGAATAAGCCCCCCCTTTCTTTCAGTCTATTTATGCTTCTTTATGCAGACGCTTAAATCCTATTTTACTGAAGTTTGCATGTCTGAAAATCTTTCTCCTATTATATACAACTAATCTTTTATTTCTTTTAAGATAATGTGTTCTTCATCAACATTTCTGGTGGAAGCAAGCATGTTGAAAATACATTAAAATTGGTTTAGCAGGAAGGAAGGTATTTGCTCCAGTATGATTGAAATAAATAGTTTATTAGAAATGTGGTCGGTTCTACTGTAAATATGCCATTTTCCTACTAAACAATGGTCAGATTTTAAAATGTCTTTAATATTAATTTAATATTACATTAATATCACATCCATGTTTGCAATCAAATCAAATCAATTGGTACAGCATCACACTGCATTATGTAGTATTCAAATTCTAGTTAAAAATAAAAATGCTTACAAGATGCATAAACACCACTGCCACAAATTAAGCAACAGGATGAGACCATGACCAAACTGAGCAAGAGACCCAAGCTGACCAAGCACTCCCACTCTCTATAAAAGAGGCAGCCCTAAACTTCTGCATCAGCTGATAGGCAAACAACACAGGTGAGTGTACCGACTGTGATCTTAGTTTGAATTCCTACTGATCAGTCAGTGAAGTTGCTGTGTTGCCATTTACTTAGCTTATAGTTCATTATTCTTTGTCAGTTATCTTTATCTTAGGTGACATTCAGGTGACATTTGATGGCATATCAAAGTAGTCTTGAGCAGACAACATTATTCCAAGACAATTTTCCTAAAATACTCTCAACAATAATTAATCGTGTGATTTCTGGATCACACAATTAATTAGTGTTGACAACCAGGTTTTGCCACCTTCACGCTTGGCTGTTGACTGACTTTCTCCAACGAAGTTTTAAAATATGGCAAAAAAGTTGTTGTACCGTACTCATGTTTAATCATCTTTTTATAGCATCTTGAGACTCCACCAGATACCCCACTATACTTTCTTGGGACCAGCGGAGGTAAAAAATCTCAAAATTTCCAACATCATATGGATACAAGACCATTTCTACATCATGTTTAAATGTTAACACTATCTTTTCAGTCTCTACTAAAGTGCCACCATGAGCACAGATGCAGAAATGGAGGCCTATGGCCCAGCGGCCATATACCTCCGAAAGCCAGAGAAGGAGAGGATTGAAGCACAAGCTGCACCTTTTGATGCCAAAACTGCCTTCTTTGTGGTTCATAAAGAAGAGATGTATCTCAAGGGTAAACTTGTGAGCAAAGATGGTGGTAAAGTCACAGTTGAGACAGATTGTGGAAAGGTAGGTCATTCATTTTTCTATTTTTTTAACAATATTTTTTGCATTTTTATTGAAGATCCTTCCCAAGCAGAAGGTTGCCATTCTTTCCACTAATATTCATTTAAAACTATATCTTAGTACAACATTTAGTGCTTTTACTGACACAATGAATTACAAGGACATTGATCTGATGACATTTTGTATTTGTTGAATGTTTATATGTTCTGTATTTTCTATTCAGTCGCTCACTGTAAAAGAAGATGAGATCTTTGCCAGGAACCCTCCAAAGTATGATAAAATTGAGGACATGGTCATGATGACTCACCTCAATGAGCCTGCTGTGCTGTATAACCTCAAAGAGCGTTTTGCATCATGGATGATCTATGTGAGTTTCCACTTTAGTAATGCAAAGTGCATTTCTATCTGCATATCTAAATGTTAACATGATGTTTATTTTCTATCTGCGCTATTACAGACCTACTCTGGGTTGTTTTGCGTCGTTGTGAATCCCTACAAGTGGCTTCCTGTGTATGACGCTGTAGTTGTGGGAGGATACAGAGGCAAGAAGAGGATTGAGGCACCACCTCACATCTTCTCCATCTCTGATAATGCCTATCAGTTCATGCACACAGGTAAGTTCAAAGTTAGCAGTGTTAAATTGTGATGAATTAAAATTAAACATACGCTTACTGAAGGAATTAAAAAAACGGAATTCATGTGTAATGTCTGTTTGTATTTCAGATCGTGAGAATCAGTCTATCCTGATTACGTAAGTATAACATAAGCTGTAATGAGAAATCTAATATAATTATAAAGCAGATTCTTGACATTTGTCTCTTATACTCCAGTGGAGAATCCGGTGCCGGAAAGACTGTCAACACCAAACGTGTCATCCAGTACTTTGCAACAATTGCAGCTATTGGATCCAAGAAAGCTGAGCCAGTAGCTGGCAAGATGCAGGTAAATTGGTTAAGATAAAGCTGTTTGTCAGGGGAAAGTTCATTTGAATGTTTAAATTATGTAACTCAAATCTTCGCTTGCAGGGTTCCCTTGAGGACCAAATTGTTGCAGCCAACCCTCTGCTGGAGGCCTATGGTAATGCCAAGACTGTGAGGAATGACAACTCCTCTCGTTTTGTAAGTAGTTCAGGGAATATCTCAAGAATATCTGTATTCCTAAATTACAAACAACTGATGTTATCAATGACTCTCTAGGGTAAATTCATCAGAATCCACTTTGGCTCTTCTGGTAAACTGGCTTCAGCTGATATTGAAACTTGTAAGTTCCAACCATTGTGGGAATCATGATTCATCTGGGCTATAATGTGGTCTTTGATGAAGTAATAGTATTACAGTGTAATAGAGTAATATAATCGTTAAATATGTTTTTCTTAGATCTGCTGGAGAAGTCCCGTGTCACCTTCCAGTTGTCTGCTGAGAGGAGCTACCACATCTTCTATCAGCTGATGACTGGCCACAAGCCTGAGCTCCTGGGTATGTTACTATGTGAATTTCAATTTCAATTTGAAATTGAAACAATAGCAGAGACAACAAACAATAAACAATAATATATATTTTTTCTGTGCTCCTCTAGAGGCTCTTCTGATCACCACCAACCCCTATGACTACCCAATGATCAGTCAGGGTGAAATCACAGTCAAAAGCATCGATGATGTGGAGGAGTTCATTGCAACAGATGTAAGAAAACATTTTAATTAAACAGATCTTGCATGTTTAAGACAACTGAGGGAAATGTTTCAAATGCCAATAACTTATTTATGTCCCATTTAGACTGCTATTGACATCTTGGGCTTCAATGGTGAGGAGAAACATGGTATCTACAAGCTGACTGGTGCTGTGATGCATCATGGTAACATGAAATTCAAGCAGAAGCAGCGTGAGGAGCAGGCTGAACCTGATGGCACAGAAGGTAATTCTGATGATGATATAATGATTCTTGTAGGATATCTTCCACAGCTTCGTATGTAACACACATCTCTAAGCATGTCCCAGTTCACAGAGATTAAAAAAAAGTTTTGTTTTTCCATCAGTGGCTGATAAAATATCCTACCTCTTGGGCCTGAACTCTGCTGATATGCTGAAATGCCTGTGCTACCCCAGAGTCAAGGTCGGAAATGAGATGGTGACCAAAGGTCAGACCGTGCCACAGGTAAGATAAACAAATGTAATGTTTGAAAAAATAAAAAGGCAATATGTGCATTTTGATGTGGAAATATGATTCAGAACTAATCCTATTCTAAATTCTCATTATTTATAGGTCAACAATGCTGTCAGTGCTCTGTGCAAGTCTATCTATGAGAAAATGTTCTTGTGGATGGTCATCCGTATCAATGAGATGCTGGACACAAAGCAGCCAAGACAGTACTTCATTGGAGTGTTGGACATTGCTGGATTTGAGATCTTTGATGTGAGTGGTTTGAAGAACATTTAAGTTGCATCACACCAACAATGTGTTTCAATGACTGATTATATTACCATAATTGCAGTACAACAGCTTGGAGCAACTCTGCATTAACTTCACCAATGAGAAACTGCAACAGTTCTTCAACCACCACATGTTTGTCCTGGAGCAAGAGGAGTACAAGAAAGAAGGAATTGTCTGGGAGTTCATTGACTTTGGTATGGACTTGGCTGCCTGCATTGAGCTTATTGAAAAGGTAAGTAGTCTATCAGGTCGAAAGATTTCTTGATTCACGTGCAAATGTTTGCTTTCATGGTTTCATTTTTTATCTTAAAATGTTTTTTTTTTTCCCATCAGCCAATGGGCATCTTCTCCATCCTTGAAGAGGAGTGCATGTTCCCCAAGGCATCTGATACTTCTTTCAAGAACAAGCTGCATGATCAGCATCTTGGCAAGACCAAGGCCTTTGAGAAGCCAAAGCCTGCAAAGGGCAAGGCTGAGGCTCACTTCTCCCTGGTTCACTACGCTGGTACAGTGGACTACAATATCACTGGCTGGTTGGACAAGAACAAGGACCCCCTGAATGACTCAGTTGTCCAGCTCTACCAGAAGGCCTCAAACAAACTGCTTGCCTTCTTGTATGCAATCCGTCCTGGATCTGAGGGTGAGAATAAGATTGAGCAGAGTGATCAGAAACTCTGAGTATAAGTACAGATAAGTTTTATCTTGTAAAACCTGTATACTGCAGAACTGTGGTGTCAGACTTTCTGCTACTAATTATACAAGACAGTGAACAACATGGATTAGTTTGCTTTCTTGATTTTGGCTAGCTAATTGTAGCAATTTATAATGTTACACAACATTGAATAAATTTGTAATGATAAGTGGTAAGAAATTGTGTGTCTATTGGAATTGGTTCTGCGTAGTAGAAAGCTGATGACTATATACTCAGATATTCATGCGTGAGACTTAAAATATCCATTCTACAGGGAAAACTTTCTACAAACTTTTTCATCTTGTGCCATTAATGAAATGTTATGTTTTGGAAAACAGAGGCTGCTGGTGGTGGTGGTGGCAAAAAGGCTGGAAAGAAGAAGGGTGGTTCCTTCCAGACTGTGTCTGCTCTTTTCAGGGTACGTTTTGTTTAATATTTTTTGGATACAAATTAAAAACCTCATCTTGAATTACTATTGACCATTTGTCTTGTCTTGCTGATCCACAGGAGAACTTGGGCAAGCTGATGACCAACTTGAGGAGCACTCACCCTCATTTTGTCCGTTGTCTGATTCCCAATGAATCCAAGACCCCAGGTAAGAACATAGCCCATCACTGCACACTAAACATAACAGTGATATGAAGAAATATTTATAAAGAATATGAATTTGAAACTTTCAGGTCTTATGGAGAATTTCTTGGTCATCCATCAGCTGAGGTGTAACGGTGTGCTGGAAGGCATCAGAATCTGCAGAAAGGGCTTCCCTAGCAGAATCCTCTACGGTGATTTCAAGCAGAGGTGATACAACTTTTAATAGAAGCAAGTCAAGTTGCTTTCAGCTGCATTAAAACAGATGGCAAAGATGTGGGGTCATTGTAAGTAACAACATAATTTTCTTTTGCAGATACAAAGTATTGAATGCAAGTGTCATCCCTGAGGGACAGTTCATTGACAACAAGAAAGCTGCAGAGAAGCTGCTGGGCTCCATTGATGTGGATCACACTCAGTACATGTTTGGGCACACTAAGGTACGTTCCTACAGACAATGTCAACAGAGTTTATTTGTGTAGATGTCTTGTTGTATCAATGTGTTCTGACGTTTTCATTCAACCGACCATGCAGGTGTTCTTCAAAGCTGGTCTCCTGGGTCAACTGGAGGAGATGAGAGATGAGAAACTGGCTGCTCTGGTGACCATGACTCAGGCTCTCGCCAGAGGATACGTCATGAGGAAAGAGTTTGTTAAGATGATGGAGAGGAGGTAGGATTAACATAAAGTACACTGAATTGTCTCTTGAATTCCAGTGTGATGGCAGACCAAAAATATCAATAAAACAATTAATGCTATTCTTTCAGAGAAGCAATCTACTCCATCCAGTACAACATCCGATCATTCATGAATGTGAAAAACTGGCCATGGATGAATCTGTACTTCAAGATCAAGCCTCTTCTGAAGAGTGCTGAGACTGAGAAGGAGCTGCAGCAGATGAAGGAGAACTATGATAAGATGAAAACAGACCTGGCTACTGCTCTGGCTAAGAAGAAGGAGCTGGAGGAGAAGATGGTTTCTCTGCTGCAGGAAAAGAATGACCTGCAACTGCAAGTGGCTGCGGTGAGTAGGATACAAAAGCAAATGTGATTCTGTCACATCCACACTACACTAAATACTGTTAGTAACATTTTCAGATATGTCAGTAAAATTCAAATGGACCAAATACTATCCTGGTTATCTCATCTATGTGCCTTGCCAAAGATGTGGACTGACAAATACTATAAATATTTCTATAAGAAATAAGGAAATAAGTATTAATTCTGAAATAAGTATTAATTCTGAGAATATTCATGTACACTCAGAGAATAACTTACTTATTAACTTACTGTGTGTTCAAAACATACTGTAGGAAGTTGAGAGCCTTGGTGATGCAGAGGAAAGGTGTGAAGGTCTGATTAAGAGTAAGATCCAGCTTGAGGCCAAACTCAAAGAGACAACCGAGAGACTGGAAGATGAAGAGGAAATCAATGCAGAGCTGACTGCCAAGAAGAGGAAGCTGGAGGATGAATGCTCTGAGCTGAAGAAAGATATTGATGACTTGGAGCTCACCTTGGCTAAAGTGGAGAAGGAGAAACATGCAACTGAAAACAAGGTCTGAAATATTTTAAATGTGTATTCATGAAAAAAAGAGAGATATATAAGTATATGACGTTAGTTTTCAAGCATATAGATATAAAATGATGGAAATTAAATACCGTGTCTGATACTTTCAGGTGAAAAACCTGACAGAGGAGATGGCATCTCAAGATGAGGCTGTTGCCAAGTTAACAAAGGAGAAGAAAGCCCTCCAAGAGGCTCACCAGCAAACACTGGATGATCTCCAGGCAGAGGAGGACAAAGTCAACACTCTGACCAAGGCCAAGACAAAGCTGGAGCAGCAAGTGGATGATGTGAGAAAACATTGCTTTTGATAACATGTTTGTATTAGTAGCTTGTTTGTTAGTTCAGTGTTAAAAATACAAAACATTATTTTATGTCAAAGTTATAATATTATCTCAAAAGCTTGAGGGATCACTGGAGCAAGAGAAGAAGCTCCGTATGGACCTTGAGAGAGCCAAGAGGAAGCTCGAGGGAGATCTGAAACTGGCCCAGGAATCCATAATGGATCTGGAGAATGACAAGCAGCAATCTGATGAGAAAATCAAGAAGTGAGTTTTCTTTTTCGACTTTAACCTTTACTATTCCCACAATGCTACTTTAGTCAAGATTAAAACTAAAACTGCAATAACTGTGTTTCCAGGAAGGAGTTTGAGTGCAGCCAGCTCATCAGCAAGATTGAGGATGAACAGTCTCTTGGTGCTCAGCTTCAAAAGAAGATCAAGGAACTCCAGGTAACATAGTCAAAATACATATTAGACTTAGCAAGGAAAATACAAAACATTACATTTCAATTAATACACCTTTTTGATAATACTATCATCAAACATAGGCTCGTATTGAGGAGCTGGAAGAAGAAATTGAGGCTGAGAGGGCTGCTCGGGCTAAAGTGGAGAAGCAGAGGGCTGACCTCTCCAGGGAACTTGAGGAGATCAGTGAGAGGCTTGAGGAAGCTGGTGGAGCAACAGCCGCTCAGATTGAAATGAACAAGAAGCGTGAGGCCGAGTTCCAGAAGCTGCGTCGTGACCTGGAAGAGTCAACCCTGCAGCATGAAGCTACCGCATCAGCTCTCCGCAAGAAGCAGGCCGACAGCGTTGCAGAGCTGGGAGAGCAGATCGACAACCTCCAGCGTGTTAAGCAGAAGCTGGAGAAGGAGAAGAGCGAGTACAAGATGGAGATTGATGATCTCTCCAGCAACATGGAGTCTGTAGCTAAATCCAAAGTATGTTTTTTTAAGTGAAATATTTGCCTTTAATTATGCTTGGAAATCTGAACTATAAAGGATAAATATAGAAGTAGCTTTCAAATCATAGAAACATTTGTTTTGTTCATGTAAATGGTTTTAAATTGGTAATGTTTGTTTTAATAGAGCAACTTGGAAAAAATGTGCAGAACTCTTGAGGACCAGCTGAGTGAACTTAAGTCCAAAAATGATGAGAATGTGCGCCAGCTGAATGACATAAATGCACAGAGGGCAAGACTGCAGACAGAGAATGGTGAGTACCCTGTGATATAAACTAGAACTAAAAACCAGTAATGATCATTCTGATAAATAACACATTTACACTTTGTCATTCAGGTGAGTTTTCCCGCCAGATTGAGGAGAAAGAAGCTCTTGTTTCCCAGCTGACCAGGGGCAAGCAGGCTTACACTCAGCAGATTGAGGAGCTTAAGAGACACATTGAGGAGGAAGTGAAGGTAGAAGATCTTATATTTGTCTTCAACTACGTAATGAAGTGTAATTGGGCTTTTTTTTAACAACACTGGATGAATTATGAATCTATACCCTGTCATTGATAAACATAAATTAGATATGTCGAGACAAGCACTAGTCTTAAAAGATCAATTTAAATTTCTGTGTCTTAGTTAAGGTGACAAAATGAAATTACTTTTTATTAATCCCCATATGAAATGTAAAGACATTCTTAATGCTTCTTATTATGAAATTCATAGGCCAAGAATGCTCTGGCCCATGCTGTTCAGTCAGCTCGCCATGACTGTGATCTGCTCAGAGAGCAGTTTGAGGAGGAGCAGGAGGCTAAAGCTGAGCTGCAGCGAGGAATGTCCAAGGCTAACAGCGAAGTGGCTCAGTGGAGGTCCAAATATGAGACTGATGCTATCCAGCGCACTGAGGAGCTGGAGGAGGCCAAGTACATAAAACCTCTTCTTCATAGATAAATCTTTATAATCAAACTTACTTTTCAGACAATTTGTGACCTATAATGTGCAATAAGTACAAGAAAATACGTGCTTACTACAGGAAGAAGCTTGCCCAGCGTCTGCAGGATGCTGAGGAGTCCATTGAGGCTGTGAACTCAAAGTGTGCCTCTCTGGAGAAGACCAAGCAGAGGCTACAGGGTGAGGTGGAGGACCTCATGATTGATGTAGAGAGAGCTAATGGTCTGGCTGCCAACCTTGACAAGAAGCAGAGGAACTTTGATAAGGTAACAGGAAACCAAAACCACACTGATTGATTGGTGAAACACAAATCGATTAATAATTAATCATTGTTATTCATCTATATAATTTTAGGTCCTTGCAGAATGGAAACAGAAATATGAGGAGGGCCAGGCAGAGCTGGAAGGAGCCCAGAAGGAGGCTCGCTCTCTCAGCACTGAACTGTTCAAGATGAAGAACTCCTACGAGGAGGCTCTGGATCATCTGGAGACCATGAAGAGAGAGAACAAGAACCTGCAGCGTATGTCAATCCCACATTATTTATGTGACTATTATAGCAATTGCAAGGGTTATTCTTTGAGCTCTAAGGTGTAGGTCATGAGGTTTTGTTGCGGTATAATCTAAGTTTCTAGATGTAACGTATACACCTACATGTTTCTCTGAACTGAAGTTTTGGCTTTGGTTGTTCTACAGAGGAGATTTCAGACCTGACTGAACAGATTGGAGAGACTGGAAAGAGCATCCATGAGCTGGAGAAAGCCAAGAAGACCGTGGAGACTGAGAAGACTGAAATTCAGTCAGCCCTGGAGGAAGCAGAGGTAAAAATCTAAATTACAATATTAGACCACTTATATGATAAAATCCAACAGCATATAGAGAAAGACTGGAAACCTTAAATACATGTTCAACTCTCTCCTTAAGGGCACACTGGAGCATGAGGAAGCCAAGATTCTCCGTGTTCAGCTTGAACTTAACCAGATCAAAGGTGAGGTAGACAGGAAGCTGGCAGAGAAGGACGAGGAGATGGAGCAGATCAAGAGGAACAGCCAGAGGGTGATTGACTCCATGCAGAGCACTCTTGATTCTGAGGTCAGGAGCAGGAATGATGCCCTGAGAGTCAAGAAGAAGATGGAGGGAGACCTGAATGAGATGGAGATTCAGCTGAGCCATGCAAACAGGCAGGCTGCTGAGGCCCAGAAACAACTGAGGAATGTCCAGGGACAGCTCAAGGTGAGCTTTGTCTGATCAATGAATAAACAAATGTTGAAGAGCAGAGAAGGTTAACGCTTTTTATCTCCACATGTTGTCAGGATGCTCAACTGCACCTTGATGATGCTGTTAGAGGACAGGAAGACATGAAGGAGCAGGCTGCCATGGTGGACCGCAGAAATGGCCTGATGGTGGCTGAGATCGAGGAGCTGAGAGTTGCTCTGGAGCAAACAGAGAGAGGACGCAAAGTGGCTGAGCAGGAGTTGGTTGATGCTAGTGAGCGTGTTGGACTGCTTCACTCACAGGTTTGTGTTCAGTAATTCATAGGAAAATGTCTATACAGAATAAATATATCAGCTTTGTTATACATAAAAAATGTGACTTTTTTAATATTCAGAATACCAGTCTCCTGAACACCAAGAAGAAGCTGGAGTCTGACTTCGTGCAAGTTCAGGGTGAAGTGGATGACGCTGTTCAGGAAGCAAGAAATGCTGAGGAGAAAGCCAAAAAGGCCATCACTGATGTGAGTTTATGTTTATGAGTCTTCTTGTTACAAAATGGTACTTAACTTCACCAAACATTTATTAATAATATCTGACCACTAATGTCAGAACATTATAAATTTATATATCCAAAATGCCCATCTTTTCAGGCTGCCATGATGGCTGAGGAGCTGAAGAAGGAGCAGGATACCAGTGCTCACCTGGAGAGGATGAAGAAGAACCTGGAGGTCACAGTCAAGGACCTGCAGCACCGTCTGGATGAGGCTGAGAATCTCGCCATGAAGGGTGGCAAGAAGCAGCTCCAGAAACTGGAGTCAAGAGTATGCTCATAATATATCTGCTTCAAGATGTTTATCACTTTCAATGTGTTTAATAAATTAAACCTTTCTCAGTACTAAAATTCCTTTACAAGGTGTTGATAAACTTTGTATCATTACATTGCAGGTGCGCGAGCTGGAAACTGAAGTTGAATCTGAGCAGAGACGTGGAGCCGATGCTGTTAAGGGAGTCCGCAAATATGAGAGGAGAGTGAAGGAGCTGACCTACCAGGTAATTTCTGATTAAACCAGATACTATCCTGAACAATTTTTTTCTCTATTCTCCATCAGTAACACTCCTTCCTTTTTGTATAGACTGAGGAGGACAAGAAGAATGTGGCCAGACTTCAGGATCTGGTGGATAAGCTGCAGCTCAAAGTCAAGGCTTACAAGAGACAAGCTGAGGAGGCTGTAAGTCATATGTCTTGTAATCTTTCATAAACGAATGTAGCACAGGTCAATAACTACAGAAAAAAAACCATACTAATTTGATGTAATATTTAAAAAATACAACATGCTGTAACTCCAAACCCATAACAGGAAGAGCAGGCCAACACCCACCTGTCCAGGTACAGGAAGGTCCAGCATGAGCTGGAGGAAGCTCAGGAGCGTGCTGATATCTCTGAGTCCCAGGTCAACAAGCTCAGAGCCAAGAGCCGTGAATCTGGAAAGGTAACTATTCATATGATAATATTTTACACAAATTATTTCATGGGCTTAATGGAGTTATTTAAGTTTATGTATAAGCTAAATCATTTTTACAACATTCTTTATTTAGTTTTTATTGTAAGAATACATGCTGAATCTTTTTTCTTGTTTACTTTCTAGCCTGACGTTGCTGAATAAGAGACCTTTTGGCACCTTTCAACAGAATTCATAAAATATGAACTAGCTGTTGAAATGTCTTCTTACCTTGTAATCATTCAATAAACTTCATTCTTGAATAATATTTACTCCTATTATTTTATTCACCGGTTTGTCTTCACGTCATGCTTGAGCAACACATAGTAACTTGATGGTGCTGCATCACTTAACGTGGCTCTAATGTGCGTGGCAGTAAATGTACCACTTATCTAGTTGGCTGGAAGGGGAGATCAACATTCAGCTCAATATTAACATTTTCCTTCCATACAAATAATCATGATTCATACCCAAAGAGCAAGGTGTAGTAAAATGAGATGTCTTCTGCTTAGCATCACTTTTTTGTAGAGTGATAATAGTGTCAGTTTCAAGCATAACAGACACCAGTGGCGGCGCCGCCCTCCCTGATAAGAGGGGGAAAAATGTCAAATATATTTTTACAAATTCTGTTATAAATGTCGGTTTTACCCACTAGTGTGTGCCTACATGCAATGTGAATTATAAACTACATTTTCCACCTACTAACATTCATTCACCAGTGAATTTCCACAGACAGACTTGTATGTTTCTGTCATGGGGCGCTGATCAGAGAGCCCCAGCAGTGCAGCAAAATAGCCAATGGTATACAGTTGCCAAGGCAAATTAATAAATATATGGCCAATCAGTGTCTCAGAAATGTATTGTCTTGGGGTGCTGAAAATATCGCCCTCAGGGCACAAATACTGCTAGATTCTTGAGAAAGGCTTGCGGGCGCTGTCAGTCAGCGAGATGATGGCGAACTTAACAAGCGAGGTACAGCTTCCACCGAATTCGGTGAGATCTTTATTCATCTGCCTGTTTGTGAGAAGGACAATGGAGGAGAAAATCCGGGTTAAGGAGCTGGGGCCCGACAAGCCCGAAATTTCACCCCTCAGAAAGACAGACGGGCAAAGTTCCTGTACAAATAAGAACTGTCCATCCTATCCACTCACTCATCATATTACACTTACCTTAGAAACAGAAATTTATCCTTAACTCACTTTCACTCACTCACACACACTGTTGATTTGTATAGACTGTGTCGCCTGACTTTAAATTCTTATACTGGACTAGGCAGAGAAATGTATTGCCACATTAGCCCCACCAAGAATTTTTCACCAGCCGCCACTGACAGACACCTTCACATTTTACAAAGGCAGAAAATAAAATGCATAACTTAAACATAAATAAAGCATCATAAGCAAAATATAAGCTTCAGAGCCACAGTTAATTCCCATTACTATGTCACAATACCATTAAACAAAACCATGCCATCAGTCTGAATGAGTTAGAAGTGTTTTCAAATTAAAAGCAAGTCTTCCAATTTCTTTAAAAAATCTAGGCACAATAAATAAAAATTGTTGAGTGTGTCTAAATGAATATGATTATCTGAATGGAATCAAATCAAATTTTATTTATATAGCCCAAAATCACAAAATACATTTGTCTCAGAGGGCTTTACAATCTGTACAGGGAGTGACACCCTCTGTCCTTAGACCCTCGATTCGAGTGAGGAAAAACTTGTCCACCAAAAAACCTTTTAACAGGAACTAAAAGGAGTTTTAAGTATAAAGGATAGTTAAACTAAATTCATTTGAATACAATTAGCAACCAATGAAAATGTCTCCTTGAGTGGAGTGGTAGCTAGTTAAGTGTATCATATATGAAATTATGTGTGCAATAAGGACACCTCAGAAAAAAAATCTACAAATATTATTGCAAACTGCACTGAAAGTAGGAAGATGTGTTTCAGAGGTGTTCTGGTATAAAATGGGTATGATGTTTCTGATTTGTTGGATGCGTTGCAGGAACGAATGTAGCAATGGTATGTTTGGGAGGACCCACAACCCATGAGTTGTATGAGGTGTTCTGGTATACCGTTGCAGGTGTTCTGGTATACCGTTGCAGGAGGTTGTGGTGGCAGCTCCGATTCTAAAGGAGTGTCTAGAGTAGTGACTTGGAGAAATGCCAGACAAGGAGAGTACTTGGCGGAAGTGATGGTGGAACCAGAATCGAATAAGTACTTGTCCTGATTTGGAGGTGAATAGAGGATTTCTGGGTGTTGTGCTCTGCAATTTCCTGAACGACAAATAATTTGCCAATGTCTCGAATGAATTCAGGGGTGATTGTACTTTGAAGTAAAACAAAATCTGAGAATTGAGTAAAGTCTGAAATGCAGACTGGGATAAACTTTGATTGTATGTTTTTTAATGGACATGACAGTGCAGGCGTAGGTAATAAAACTAGTTACGGTGACAAGATTGAACGAAGGGAACGAACGTTCAAACAAACAAACAAACAAAGTTAGATTATGCTGGACATGAAAGCGACGGAAACTGTTCCAGGCAGTCCAATAGGATGATGAGGTTGCGGGTGAGGCTGTTTATAATGGAGTTCTGGGATTCCACAATGAGTCATATTAGAGCAGGTTGAAAGTCATTGCTGAATACGGAGGAATCAGTGCTGGAAGGGCATCCGCATGAGGAACCAATCTTCTGAACTTTTGAAATGAGAAACAAGAAAGAGAGTCAGCGGATGGTATTGGAGTGACCTGGAACATGAGATGCGTGCAAGAGAATGTATTGGTGGAGCGCCATGTTAGGCAGTTTGTGAATGCTGTGATAGAAGAAGAGTTGGAGCATCATTTGTTGATTATGTTGATGACTGCAAGATCCCTAGGTTGAAGAAAACTGAGGTCAGGGTGAGCAGGCCAGAAGCTGGTAGTGATGAGGTAGGGGAAATGATAAGAAAATCATCCAAAAGAGGGACAAGGGGGCTGATGCAGAAGGTATGGGAAAAAGAGGATTAACCAATCATGAAGTCTTCTTTAACTTTCTTGACAAGCAGGCGGTCAACTGACTCAACTTGCTTATTTACAGCTGACCTGAGATTTTTGCATACAAATGGTGAGGATGGTTGTGCAGAGATGTCAGGATGGAAACCTTCTGTAAATCTATTAACAAGGAACTTGACTAATGCTTGAAAAGGGTGGAACAAATCTATCAGCAGGTGATTCTTTGCAGGGAGAGCATGAGAAGGAGTGTAAGGACTATGTAGTGTTGTGGTGGCATACTGGAGGATTAGCTGCAGGTGCTGCAAAAGTTGTAGAGTGAATCCCAGTATCGGCATCCCAGTGTCATTAGCCCTGGCTGATGTGACCTGCTGAGACTAGTGGAGTTGGAGGAGGGGAATCCTGGCATCCCGGTGCCAGGAGCCTCAGTTAAAGCATGCTGCTTATGCTGGAAGTACATGGCGGGGAGCTCCGGCCAGAAACTCCAGCCAATGCCTGCCGCTGTGGTGGCTGAGTCTGGGCACCGGGATGCCCAGACTCTCCTGCTACGCTATGGTATAGTGGGCAATGAAACTGGACTGTGGGCAGCTCTGTGTCAGTTGCTTTGGAAGAAGTAGGCCACTGGTATTGATGAAAACCCAGATGTGAGGTAGAGGGTCCAGGAATACTGGTGCTGGTTGATCCGTTTGAACTGGGTTATTGTGTGGACTATGGACGGGAAATGGTGGATGAAGCCCAGGTGTTGCTCGGTCTGGTTGATGATCTGCGTTGTTTCTTTTGTAACTGCACTTTATGCTGACTTTGAACTGGATGAATTGGTTATACTAGTCCTCTAACTTGAGCTCTGGTGTTGTTGTGTGCTTTGTTATCAGTGCAATGGAATGGAATCCTCTTATCTTTTTTTAAAAAATATTTTTAAGAGAGAGAACACAGTCCAGTCGGATATTTTTTATGGAAGGCTGGCCTTCGGGTTGGGCCTCATTGCAGTGTGGGGAAGGAGTTGGAGAAGTAATCGGCTGCTCTTGTGCGGCCTCGTCTTTGCTGGTGAGAGAGGTGGGCTGGGAGATATGGAGGATTCCTGAGGTCAACTACAGCAATCACAGATGTTGAGGAGAGAAGAACTGGGTGGGACACAGACCATGGAGGATATGGAGTTTGCTGTACTTGCCCTTTCCGGACGGCTTTTGGACCAGAGAGAGCGGGGTCTCTGGCACAGTGTCAGTGGGATGGCTTTCAGCTTCCGATGCTGGATTGGCCAATGTCCGCTGTTGGAAATCTTCGACCTGGTTGTCCTAATGTCTATTGAAAAGATCATCCCATGGTGACAACAAGATGAGATCCACACTCAAGATGAGTAAATGGAAGATTATGTATCGTGATAAGAATTATAGCTCTCGAATTGTGTTGTGTGCTCTTGGTTCTGGCGTAAAATCAGAGAGCGAAAGAGGAGGAGAGGATTAGATTGGTATATAGGCATTTCGGAACGGCAAGCCACTCAATTAAATGCATTGATGGCCTCATCCCAATAAGTGACAGAACTTTTTGTTTTTGTTCTTAAAACATTTTCATAGGAGGAAGCCATGGTATTCCTAAAGAAAAATGATTAAAGCCTTTCTCTGTATTATGTGGAATGACTTTTACTGGGACTAAGGATACTTTTCATCCTGTTCCAAAACTGTTTAGGGTTACAAAAATCTTGAGAAGGATTATTTCTATAATAATTGGACATCCCTAGTTTTTGTCTTACAGAAATGTTGTTAATGTTTGTATGTTTCCCAATCAGCTGCATCTCTAGTTGCTTGATATTTTGCCCAGGACTTATCTCTAAGTTTAAAAAGACTTGTCTAAATTAATCCATGGTAAATGTTTACCATTAACTTTCATCCTTGCAAGACTGCAGATAAACCCTTTTCAGTCCATCAAGGATAACTCAATTTTCATTACTGTTTACAGTAATGAACATATTACAGACAAATTCCATTATGAATATGTCACACCATGGACATATTCCATTATGAAGAATTTGGTGAGAAGTCACAGAGAAACGAATCTGCTTCTTCTGGATAACAGAACAGGCTTGATTATCACTCTTGGCATAGCTGGCTCCCTGTTTCTTGAGTAATTCAGTGCTGAAGTCTGGATAGATGTAAACTTGAGCTGCATATACAAGAGGCGCTGCTTACTCCTTGCAAGCCCAAGAGTCCTCACCTTCTCATGGAAGTGAATAATTTCCAGGCACTTGACAAAATGTATTGAAGTGAAAGATACAGCCATTAAGCCTGCTTGTTGCAGGGATTCCAGAACCTTCTCCAATGGCTTTCCCAGTCCGGTCTCTTAATCATGGACAATATCACCTAAAAAGGCAGATGCATATTCTTGAGGTTTAAGTACCTGATCCATTAAGTTCTGGAAGGTGGTGGAAGTTCCAAACAGACAAAAGGGCATCACCCAGTATTGACAAAGGCCAGTCTTCTCCTTTGAGTCTACAGACAAGGGAATCTTCCAATATGTCTTTGTGAGACAAGGGTGGTTATGAACTGTGCATTGCCAAGGCTTACAATTAGCTCATTGGCAAGGGATATGCATCAAATTCACACTTTATTTACTTTTCTGAAATCCTCACAGAAATGCACTGTGTTGTCAGGCTTGTCTGCCAGGACAATGGGAATTAACCAGGCACTGGACTGTTCAATTACATTCAACTCCAACAGCTTCCTAATCAATTAGCTTATTGTGGTTAGCTTATTGCTTATTGTGTAGCTCATTGTACTTGGTTCACTTTTTTTGTCTGCCTGGGTGGTTATTTTATGTTCCACAAGGCTTCCTTCCTGGCCAACAAGACCTCTGCAATACTCTTACTTTTGTTTTCTTTACCCTAAGTGGGCTCCAAGCAACTGAGTGTGTATTAACTGCAGAACTGTGGAGCGATGAGGTTGTGGAACAAGGAGTTGCTCAATGACTCATTACTTTTTATCACCTGATAAGAGGCCATTTTTGCTGAGGTTAGAATAGAGTTAATCTGGTTCCCAGTAAAGTTCCCTCTAGGACCTGGGCATCTTAATGCATTACCAAGTGTGGGGTTCTGTAACTGAACTGTCCTGTTCTTGTTCTTTAGGGCCATCGGCATCATCTTCACTTTGGTTGTTGTTCTAAATCAGTCATTTCCCCCGGTGCCGAAAGCCACAAGAGTCCACTGCAAAGGCTTGGGCTAAAACAGGTGGAGAAGAGCATGTTTCATCAAGCTTAACCCAGGTTTTACTGGATATCAAAATAAACATCAGAACCTAGCCTTTCTGATGTTGTCAAGTAAGACTTCAGTGACTAAAACAATGACATATTTCTGTTAGACACTAAGCACATATTTTTTCAAATTGCTAAATCATAGTGTACCCCACTATCCCAGTTCTGATATTGCCAGATTCCAGACAATTTTCCTTACATAATTGTGAAAAGATATGTCTGCTTCCAGCATTTTACAGTGAGATACATGTCATATCTTTTTTTATCCCCTTGATATAAAGGCTAATATAAGAAATCTGTATTATCATATCAAATAAAAAAAACAATGTACCACATGTATGGCTAGCCCTTATAATGACCAAGTTAAGAGCTTAAAAGTAAACATAGTGAAATTACCCTGAATATTACCTTTGGTCTCATAGGGTTAAACAAGCTTTCAGTTGTTGTTAGCTTCACTATGGTTGTTGAGTACTGGAAATGGACTGCCTTGAGCAAGTGAAGATGTCTCCAACACAAACTCATAGACCAAGGTCCTGTCACTTCTAGAATTTAGCAAGGCTTCTACATCACATTGATTCACAGTTACTGGGCATGTCGGTCTGCAGTGTCAGTTTTGTTTTTAGTCTCAGTGGACATGAAGGCGGCTGGTGGACTCTGCTGTAGGTATTGGCTCATCAGACTTTTCACATTCCATGAAATATGGCTCAAGAGACTTTGGGTTCAGGTATCCTTAATGATACACAGGTTGATTAAAAGCTCTATTTGAAATTTGCTAATCAGGGTAGTCCAAGTGAGGACCAAAGAAATTAAGTTTTTAATTATAAATGTATGCACAAGTATTAAAACAGAAAAGAGTTTATGTTATTACTGTCAAAAAATAAATAAATAAAAATGTTCATGTGAGGATGCTCTAAAAATCTGTATCTGTATCTACTTTGAACCAAAAACACCTTGTGTACCACCTTATATATAATCCAGTATTCTCTGTCATCAGTTTGCTTAGTGACATATATGGCCAGGCTTGCAAATGCCATTCTATTTTTGATCATCCTATGTAACCCTTCTGAAAATGTATGCTGCCATCAAATAAATTGCATACACTGCTTCTCCCTCACAGCACATCTAATACCCATATTAAGTATATTCACACAGATACAAAATATGATTTATTTCAATGAATGAATGAAAAGGTACATATGCCACGTGTTAAAAATCAATAAAATACAAAGCAGAATGTTGTATTTTGGCAGTTTGTATAATGTACTGTACTGCAATCAGATATTTTACATAGCAGAGTAAAGGACTATAAGATGGAGCTTTCTAGAGTTTGAATAAAATTCCACTGGTAGAGATGTTTGAGAATCGGTTTCATTTATGTAACTTAATAGGCTGACTCTCATGAATTTCTACTTGTGTTTTGATAAAATAAAACAATTTATACTTGTGCACAACTGGCTATTAGAACTTATAGACAACCCAAACCATCTCATCCCAATTTATCAATATTTTTAGCTTTTCTATCACTTGCACTATTTCAACAAAAATCTTATAAAGTGTCTTATGAATTATTTGTATTTTACGACAGACAGCTGAGCTCTGAATTATTTGAAAAGATAAGTACCTTCAAACATATCTAAATGTATCCTAAAAATATATCCATCTCACCATGCCAAATGGGAATCATTGATCCCTCCCTTAGCTAAATCTATTTTTTGATAATGGTAATACCTCATGATCTGCTCAAAATATGGCAAATAATAAGCCAAGTCTGTGCAAAACTTAGGAAAGAAAGTTGATGGAGATGATCCCAAATTATCTCTTTAAGGCATTACCTATGTCAAAATATCAAACCCTCTCATATAAGAACTGCATCTTAGTTATTCCTTACAGCAAAACATAAATGGTGTTTGTGAGGAACGTATTCCTGGTATTAAATTATCTGAGTTGGCAGTCCTTCTTGGAATTGGTTCCCAGGAGATATAAAACAGATATCTGAGATGTATGTGTCCTGCAACTATACACCAGTGACATTTTAATGCTTCTCCAAATTTAAAACTAATTACTGGCTGCAACATCGAAATGAAGAGAATACAAGTGCCACCATAAACTGCGTCAACTTGAAATGATTTCCACTCTAGATTTATTGGAATAAAAAAAAAACAATACAATGCAGTTGTGCGATTTACAACAGGTTACACTGTGGACATAACTTGTTTACTCATTATTTATGTGCCCATAAATAATGACTAAACAAGTTATGTCCACATTTTTATAAGTGATATTTTCAATGCTTCAAGAAATTACTGGCTGTGACATCAGCATGACTACATAGGCATTGCATTAAATAGTTAACTCCGCTTTCTAACCCTTATTTGACACAAACATGGCTTAAACATGGACACACATGTAGAGAAGAAACTTAAAGCTCACACAAAGAGACACACGTGCAATGTGGCCTTAGCCAGCCATCTTTGAATCGGCCATCTTTGTAGTTTTTCCTGACTCAGCCAGCACACGTACCATCCACGACTGTCAGACTGATTTGCTTTGTGACAACTCCCAATCTATGTTTTCCACTGCCGTGACTGCTTTTACTCCGTTTTCTGGAAGAAAAGCTTTAACTTTGAATCTTGGAGCATAACGAGTCATCTCTATTCAAACATTTGGCAACACTTCAGCTACTAGCATTGAGGGCATTTTGGTGATTATTATCTGGGAAGCACATCACTTTTGTGCTCCTTGAGTATCTTCCTAAAGGGAATATATGGTCATGTCCATTTAACATAAGGGAAAATAGAATACCAAAGGATTTAATTTTCATGGGAGAAACCCAAATCCTATTCATTTTTTTTTTAAAGGTACAACTCATTGACCAGTGTAATGATCACTTCTTTGTGCGGTCCCATTATTGAAATACAGTTCCTCCTTTACTGCAGCCTGTGTGAGACAATATCTAACAAGAGACAAACGTTAAGGGTTATTGCCCTGGTCGGCAGGTGTACAGTAATCTCTGATGGATGGAGTGATGGATAATACTCATATATTTTTTCATTTTAAGTTCTCCCACCATTGGCTGAAAAATATCATTATATATCCTAAGATCAATCTTAAGTTGAGTCAAAATTGATTAAGGCAGTATTTAAAACCGTTAACCCTCTTCATGTGGTGTTTCTATATTTATTTATACTTTCTGTGGTGAGCCAAAGTGACTCAATGCCATAATGGGAATAAGTTAGATCTGCCAGAACACTTATAACAGATGTCACCTACTTAGTATCAAATGTAGCAACTGGATGCAGTCACTTTATGTTGGAATTTGGTTGAGTTGCCAAATGTGTTCGTGTCCAAACAGGGAGATAAATAACAGGCGATTGAACTTTCAGGGAAAGTACATCTTTAATTTTATTACAGGAGATGTGCCAAGGTGCAGTAACAGTAGACTACAAATATTTATTTCCAAAAATAAACTCCATGCATGCACCTGATATGGCCCATTAAAATATCAATGTGATGTAGTCTCTCATGAAGAGTTTTGATTTTCAAATTGACAAGTTTATATTTAAAAGATTTATGAGATCAAATAGTGCATAAACACAACTATGCTCATGGTATTTTTATAGTAATCTTTTGGTATTACTGGCACACAGGAACACAAATGTTTTTATGTGCATAATTAAAGTTTTGGTAAATATAGCATCATACATACATTTCCACCACACTTAGGATATAGTGTGGTGTTAAAAATTAATATGAACAATTGACGTGTTGACAAGCATCTTATATTAAAGACATTTAGAGGTCAACTTTCTTTAATTTCAGAGATCTTAAATATGTAAGTGCCCTGCAACTGAATACCAGTGGAATAAATAAATGAGTTTCCAAAACAATCCCATAAAGCTGACCATGAATTTAAAAAAATGATAACTGGTGCTAACCACATTTTCAAATTTCATGTCCCTCAAATTAAGAACTGTATTTATTGGAATTGTACACAAACCATGTTCTGCAATACTTTACGAATGATGACATTTGGTCATCAGCCTGCATAGTAGTAGACTAACATTTCTAATAGCAAGTTTTTAACTCATTGAGTAAATCTAGAGGAGAAACGAATAAGCCCCCCTTTCTTTCAGTCTAAATAATTGTATATTTATGCTTCTTTATGCAGGCGCTTAAATCCTATTATCTGAAGTTTGCATGTCTGAGAATCTTTCTCCTATCATATACAACTAATCTTTTATTTCTTTTAAGATAATGTGTTCTTCATCAACATTTCTGGTGGAAGCAAGCATGTTGAAAATTGTTATTTATTGTTAATTATTATTAATTTAATATTACATTAATATCACATTCATGTTTGCAATCAAATCAAATCAATTGGTACAGCATCATACTGCTTTATGTAGTATTCAAATTCTAGTTAAAAATAAAAATGCTTACATGATGCATAAACACCACTGCCACAAATTAAGCAACAGGATGAGACCATGACCAAACTGAGCGAGAGACCCAAGCTGACCAAGCACTCCCACTCTCTATAAAAGAGGCAGTCCTAAACTTCTGCATCAGCTGATAGGCAACCAACGCAGGTGAGTGTACCGACTGTGATCTTAGTTTGAATTCCTACTGATCAGTCAGTGAAGTTGCTGTGTTGCCATTTACTTAGCTTATAGTTCATTATTCTTTGTCAGTTATCTTTATCTTAGGTGACATTCAGGTGACATTTGATGGCATATCAAAGTAGTCTTGAGCAGACAACATTATTCCAAGACAATTTTCCTAAAATACTCTCAACAATAATTAATTGTGTGATTTCTGGATCACACAATTAATTAGTGTTGACAACCAGGTTTTGCCACCTTCATGCTTGGCTGTTGACTGACTTTCTCCAAGGAAGTTTTAAAATATGGCAAAAAAGTTGTTGTACTCATGTTTAATCATCTTTTTATAGCATCTTGAGACTCCACCAGATACCCTACTATTCTTTTTTGGGACCAGCGGAGGTAAAAAAATCTAAAAATTTCCAACATCATATGGATACAAGACCATTTCTACATCATGTTTAAATGTTAACACTATCTTTTCAGTCTCTACTAAAGTGCCACCATGAGCACAGATGCAGAAATGGAGGCCTATGGCCCAGCGGCCATCTACCTCCGAAAGCCAGAGAAGGAGAGGATTGAAGCACAAGCTGCACCTTTTGATGCCAAAACAGCCTTCTTTGTGGTTCATAAAGAAGAGATGTATCTCAAGGGTAAACTTGTGAGCAAAGATGGTGGTAAAGTCACAGTTGAGACAGAATGTGGAAAGGTAGGTCATTCATTTTTCTATTTTTTTAACAATATTTTTTGCATTTTTATTGAAGATCCTTCCCAAGCAGAAGGTTGCCATTCTTTCCACTAATATTCATTTAAAACTATATCTTAGTACAACATTTAGTGGTTTTACTGACACAATGAATTACAAGGACATTGATCTGATGACATTTTGTATTTGTTGAATGTTTATATGTTCTGTATTTTCTATTCAGACGCTTACTGTAAAAGAAGATGAGATCTTTGCCAGGAACCCTCCAAAGTTTGATAAAATTGAGGACATGGTCATGATGACTCACCTCAATGAGCCTGCTGTGCTGTATAACCTCAAAGAGCGTTTTGCATCATGGATGATCTATGTGAGTTTCCACTTTAGTAATGCAAAGTGCATTTCTATCTGCATATCTAAATGTTAACATGATGTTTATTTTCTATCTGCGCTATTACAGACCTACTCTGGGTTGTTTTGCGTTGTTGTGAATCCCTACAAGTGGCTTCCTGTGTATGACGCTGTAGTTGTGGGAGGATACAGAGGCAAGAAGAGGATTGAGGCACCACCTCACATCTTCTCCATCTCTGATAATGCCTATCAGTTCATGCACACAGGTAAGTTCAAAGTTAGCAGTGTTAAATTGTGATGAATTAAAATTAAACATACGCTTACTGAAGGAATTAAAAAAACTGAATTCATGTGTAATGTCTGTTTGTATTTCAGATCGTGAGAATCAGTCTGTCCTGATTACGTAAGTATAACATAAGCTGTAATGAGAAATCCAATATAATTATAAAGCAGATTCTTGACATTTGTCTCTTATACTCCAGTGGAGAATCCGGTGCCGGAAAGACTGTCAACACCAAACGTGTCATCCAGTACTTTGCAACAATTGCAGCTATTGGATCCAAGAAAGCTGAGCCAGTAGCTGGCAAGATGCAGGTAAATTGGTTAAGATAAAGCTGTTTGTCAGGGGAAAGTTCATTTGAATGTTTAAATTATGTAACTCAAATCTTCGCTTGCAGGGTTCCCTTGAGGACCAAATTGTTGCAGCCAACCCTCTGTTGGAGGCCTATGGTAATGCCAAGACTGTGAGGAATGACAACTCCTCTCGTTTTGTAAGTAGTCCAGGGAATATCTCAAGAATATCTGTATTCCTAAATTACAAACAACTGATGTTATCAATGACTCTCTAGGGTAAATTCATCAGAATCCACTTTGGCTCTTCTGGTAAACTGGCTTCAGCTGATATTGAAACATGTAAGTTCCAACCATTGTGGGAATCATGATTTATCTGGGCTATAATGTGGTCTTTGATGAAGTAATAGTATTACAGTGTAATAGAGTAATATAATCGTTAAATATGTTTTTCTTAGATCTGCTGGAGAAGTCCCGTGTCACCTTCCAGTTGTCTGCTGAGAGGAGCTACCACATCTTCTATCAGCTGATGACTGGCCACAAGCCTGAGCTCCTGGGTATGTTACTATGTGAATTTGAATTTCAATTTGAAATTGAAACAATAGCAGAGACAACACTAAAAAATAATATATATTTTTTATGTGCTCCTCTAGAGGCTCTTCTGATCACCACCAACCCCTATGACTACCCAATGATCAGTCAGGGTGAAATCACAGTCAAAAGCATCAATGATGTGGAGGAGTTCATTGCAACAGATGTAAGAAAACATTTTAATTAAACAGATCTTGCATGTTTAAGACAACTGAGAGAAATGTTCAAATGCCAATAACTTATTTATGTCCTATTTAGACTGCTATTGACATCTTGGGCTTCAATGCTGAGGAGAAAAATGGTATCTACAAGCTGACTGGTGCTGTGATGCATCATGGTAACATGAAATTCAAGCAGAAGCAGCGTGAGGAGCAGGCTGAACCTGATGGCACAGAAGGTAATTCTGATGATGATATAATGATTCTTGTAGGATATCTTCCACAGCTTCGTATGTAACACACATTTCTAAGCATGTCCCAGTTTACAGAGATAAAATATTTTTGTTTTTCCATCAGTGGCTGATAAAATCGCCTACCTCTTGGGCCT
The DNA here is from genome assembly GCA_036937835.1 of Pampus argenteus. Classification (NCBI taxonomy): domain Eukaryota; kingdom Metazoa; phylum Chordata; class Actinopteri; order Scombriformes; family Stromateidae; genus Pampus; species Pampus argenteus. The sequence goes on from CM072878.1 coordinate 14,968,909, forward strand.
GAACTCTGCTGATATGCTGAAAGCTCTGTGCTACCCCAGAGTCAAGGTCGGAAATGAGATGGTGACCAAAGGTCAGACCGTGCCACAGGTAAGATAAACAAACGTAATGTTTGAAAAAATAAAAAGGCAATATGTGCATTTTGATGTGGAAATATGATTCAGAACTAATCCTATTCTAAATTCTCATTATTTATAGGTCAACAATGCTGTCAGTGCTCTGTGCAAGTCTGTCTATGAGAAAATGTTCTTGTGGATGGTCATCCGTATCAATGAGATGCTGGACACAAAGCAGCCAAGACAGTACTTCATTGGAGTGTTGGACATTGCTGGATTTGAGATCTTTGATGTGAGTGGTTTGAAGAACATTTGAGTTGCATTACACCAACAATGTGTTTCAATGACTGATTATATTACCATAATTGCAGTACAACAGCTTGGAGCAACTCTGCATTAACTTCACCAATGAGAAACTGCAACAGTTCTTTAACCACCACATGTTTGTCCTGGAGCAAGAGGAGTACAAGAAAGAAGGAATTGTCTGGGAGTTCATTGACTTTGGTATGGACTTGGCTGCCTGCATTGAGCTTATTGAAAAGGTAAGTAGTCTATCAGGTCGAAAGATTTCTTGATTCAAGTGCAAATGTTTGCTTTCATGGTTTCATTTTTAATTTAAAATGGGGTTTTTTCCCCATCAGCCAATGGGCATCTTCTCCATCCTTGAAGAGGAGTGCATGTTCCCCAAGGCATCTGATACTTCTTTCAAGAACAAGCTGCATGATCAGCATCTTGGCAAGACCAAGGCCTTTGAGAAGCCAAAGCCTGCAAAGGGCAAGGCTGAGGCTCACTTCTCCCTGGTTCACTATGCTGGTACAGTGGACTACAATATTGTTGGCTGGTTGGACAAGAACAAGGACCCCCTGAATGACTCAGTTGTCCAGCTCTACCAGAAGTCCTCAAACAAACTGCTTGCCTTCTTGTATGCAAATCGTCCTGGAGCTGAGGGTGAGAATAAGATTGAGCAGAGTGATCAGAAACTCTGAGTATAAGTACAGATAAGTTTTATCTTGTAAAACCTGTATACTGCAGAACTGTGATGTCAGAAACATTGTTTTTTTAACCACAATTTTCAGATCTATGTTCTACTGTTAATTGTGCAAGAAAGTGAACAACATGAGATTTCTTTTTTTTATTCTTGCTAGCTAATCGTTGAATAAATTTGTAATGATAAGTGGTAAGAAATTGTGTGTCTGTTGCAATTGGTTCAGGCGTAGTAGAAAGCTGATAACTATATATTTATATATTCATGCATGAGAATTAAAATATCCCTTTTACAGAAAAAAACTTTCTACAAAGTTATTTTATTCTGTGCCATTAATGAAATTTAATGTTTTGGAAAACAGAAGCTGCTGCGGCTGGTGGCAAAAAGGGTGGAAAGAAGAAGGGTGGTTCCTTCCAGACTGTGTCTGCTCTTTTCAGGGTACGTTTTGTTTAATATTTTTTGGATACAAATTAAAAACCTCATCTTGAATTACTATTGACCATTTGTCTTGTCTTGCTGATCCACAGGAGAACTTGGGCAAGCTGATGACCAACTTGAGGAGCACTCACCCTCATTTTGTCCGTTGTCTGATTCCCAATGAATCCAAGACCCCAGGTAAGAACATAGCCCATCACTGCACACTAAACATAACAGTGATATGAAGAAATATTTGTAAGGGATATGAATTTGCAACTTTCAGGTCTTATGGAGAATTTCTTGGTCATCCATCAGCTGAGGTGTAACGGTGTGCTGGAAGGCATCAGAATCTGCAGAAAGGGCTTCCCTAGCAGAATCCTCTACGGTGATTTCAAGCAGAGGTGATACAGCTTTTCATAAAAGCAAGTCAAGGTGCTTTCGGCTGCATTAAAACAGATGGCAAAGATGTGGGGTCATTGTAAGTAACAACATAATTTTCTTTTGCAGATACAAAGTATTGAATGCAAGTGTCATCCCTGAGGGACAGTTCATTGACAACAAAAAAGCTTCAGAGAAGCTGCTGGGCTCCATTGATGTGGATCACACTCAGTACAAGTTTGGGCACACTAAGGTACGTTCCTACAGACAATGTCAACAGAGTTTATTTGTGTAGATGTCTTCTTGTATCAATGTATTCTGACGTTTTCATTCAACCGACCATGCAGGTGTTCTTCAAAGCTGGTCTCCTGGGTCAACTGGAGGAGATGAGAGATGAGAAACTGGCTGCTCTGGTGACCATGACTCAGGCTCTCGCCAGAGGATACGTCATGAGGAAAGAGTTTGTTAAGATGATGGAGAGGAGGTAGGATTAACATAAAGTACACTGAATTGTCTCTTGAATTCCAGTGTGATGGCAGACCAAAAATATCAATAAAACAATTAATGCTATTCTTTCAGAGAAGCAATCTTCTCCATTCAGTACAACATCCGTTCATTCATGAATGTGAAAAACTGGCCATGGATGAATCTGTACTTCAAGATCAAGCCTCTTCTGAAGAGTGCTGAGACTGAGAAGGAGCTGCAGCAGATGAAGGAGAACTATGATAAGATGAAAACAGACCTGGCTACTGCTCTGGCTAAGAAGAAGGAGCTGGAGGAGAAGATGGTTTCTCTGCTGCAGGAAAAGAATGACCTGCAACTGCAAGTGGCTGCGGTGAGTAGGATACAAAAGCAAATGTGATTCTGTCACATCCACACTACACTAAATACTGTTAGTAACATTTTCAGATATGTCAGTAAAATTCAAATGGACCAAATACTATCCTGGTAATCTCATCTATGTGCCTTGCCAAAGATGTGGACTGACAAATACTATAAATATTTCTATAAGAAATAACGATATCTTAGTATTAATTCTGAGAATATTCATGTACACTCAGAGAATAACTTACTTATTAACTTACTGTGTGTTCAAAACATACTGTAGGAAGTTGAGAGCCTTGGTGATGCAGAGGAAAGGTGTGAAGGTCTGATTAAGAGTAAGATCCAGCTTGAGGCCAAACTCAAAGAGACAACCGAGAGACTGGAAGATGAAGAGGAAATCAATGCAGAGCTGACTGCCAAGAAGAGGAAGTTGGAGGATGAATGCTCTGAGCTGAAGAAAGATATTGATGACTTGGAGCTCACCTTGGCTAAAGTGGAGAAGGAGAAACATGCAACTGAAAACAAGGTTTGAATCATTTTAAACATTAATAAAAAAAGAAAAGAAAAAAAAAAGAGAGATATAAGTATATGACGTTAGCTTTCATGCAGATAGATATAAAGTGATGGAAATGAAATACCTTGTCTGATACTTTCAGGTGAAAAACCTGACAGAGGAGATGGCATCTCAAGATGAGGCTATTGCCAAGTTAACAAAGGAGAAGAAAGCCCTCCAAGAGGCTCACCAGCAAACACTGGATGATCTCCAGGCAGAGGAGGACAAAGTCAACACTCTGACCAAGGCCAAGACAAAGCTGGAGCAGCAAGTGGATGATGTGAGATATAGTTTTTTAAGTAAAAAATAGTTTTGGTCTTAGGATTAATGTTACATTGTACAAATACAAAACAAACATTTTATTTTAAAAGCTTGAGGGATCACTGGAGCAAGAGAAGAAGCTCCGTATGGATCTTGAGAGAGCCAAGAGGAAGCTCGAGGGAGATCTGAAACTGGCCCAGGAATCCATAATGGATCTGGAGAATGACAAGCAGCAATCTGAGGAAAAAATCAAGAAGTAAGTGCAAAAATAAGTCACCTGCTTTCATATAAAGAGATGCAGCACATGTGTCAGAATGTAGCATTTCTTTTTGCTCTCTACTCTAAGGAAAGACTTTGAAACCAGCCAGCTCCTCAGCAAGATTGAGGATGAACAGTCTCTTGGTGCTCAGCTTCAAAAGAAGATCAAGGAACTCCAGGTTAGTATTTCACATGAATATCATAATCAGTGAGTGAATAACAACTTGTTACAGTAAGTTCTGGTTAATACGATTTCTTGATATTACTATCATCAAACCTAGGCTCGTATTGAGGAGCTGGAAGAAGAAATTGAGGCTGAGAGGGCTGCTCGGGCTAAAGTGGAGAAGCAGAGGGCTGACCTCTCCAGGGAACTTGAGGAGATCAGTGAGAGGCTTGAGGAAGCTGGTGGAGCAACAGCCGCTCAGATTGAAATGAACAAGAAGCGTGAGGCCGAGTTCCAGAAGCTGCGTCGTGACCTGGAAGAGTCAACCCTGCAGCATGAAGCTACCGCATCAGCTCTCCGCAAGAAGCAGGCCGACAGCGTTGCAGAGCTGGGAGAGCAGATCGACAACCTCCAGCGCGTCAAGCAGAAGCTGGAGAAGGAGAAGAGCGAGTACAAGATGGAGATTGATGATCTCTCCAGCAACATGGAGTCTGTAGCTAAATCCAAAGTATGTTTTTTTTAAGTGAAATATTTGCCTTTAATTATGCTTGGAAATCTGAACTATAAAGGATAAATATAGAAGTAGCTTTCAAATCATAGAAATGCTCAACATTTGTTTTGTTCATGTAAATGGTTTTAAATTGGTAATGTTTGTTTTAATAGAGCAACTTGGAAAAAATGTGCAGAACTCTTGAGGACCAGCTGAGTGAACTTAAGTCCAAAAATGATGAGAATGTGCGCCAGCTGAATGACATAAATGCACAGAGGGCAAGACTGCAGACAGAGAATGGTGAGTACCCTGTGATAAAAACTAGAACTGAAAACCAGTAATGATCATTCTGATAAATAACACATTTACACTTTGTCATTCAGGTGAGTTTTCCCGCCAGATTGAGGAGAAAGAAGCTCTTGTTTCCCAGCTGACCAGGGGCAAGCAGGCTTACACTCAGCAGATTGATGAGTTGAAGAGACAGATTGAGGAGGAAGTGAAGGTACAACAAGTGTACATGTTACTGTGCTGTGTAGTATTATTAGATTTTCCAGAAGGGTTGATTTGAGTCCTCCTTTCTAAATGTAGTCAGTCACCTGTTTCTCCATCCTTACCTAGCATCTACTACCAGATCTCCTGGCTGTTATGCATTATGCATTGCACAAAAAAAACAAGTTCATCTGACCATGTTAGTAGGCAAAAAAGAGCTTCAGAGGGAAATTCAAATCTTGCTTAATTTCTTACCGTCGTCGAAGTGTAAATACAGGGTTTCCTGTTTAGGAATGTCGGTGTAAAAGTGAATGACCAACTTCTTGATCATTTACCTCTTGTCATGTTCATCAGGCCAAGAATGCTCTGGCCCATGCTGTTCAGTCAGCTCGCCATGATTGTGATCTGCTCAGAGAGCAGTTTGAGGAGGAGCAGGAGGCTAAAGCTGAGCTGCAGCGAGGAATGTCCAAGGCTAACAGCGAAGTGGCTCAGTGGAGGTCCAAATATGAGACTGATGCTATCCAGCGCACTGAGGAGCTGGAGGAGGCCAAGTACATAAAACCTCTTTTTCATAGATAAATCTTTATAATCAAACTTACTTTTCAGACAATTTGTGACCTATAATGTGCAATTAAGTACAAGAAAATACGTGCTCATTACAGGAAGAAGCTTGCCCAGCGTCTGCAGGAAGCTGAGGAGTCCATTGAGGCTGTGAACTCAAAGTGTGCCTCTCTGGAGAAGACCAAGCAGAGGCTACAGGGTGAGGTGGAGGACCTCATGATTGATGTAGAGAGAGCTAATGGTCTGGCTGCCAACCTTGACAAGAAGCAGAGGAACTTTGATAAGGTAACAGAAAATCAAAACCACAATTATTGATTGGTGAAACACAAATCTATTGATAATTAATCATTGTTATTCATCTATAAAACTTTAGGTCCTTGCAGAATGGAAACAGAAATATGAGGAGGGCCAGGCAGAGCTGGAAGGAACCCAGAAGGAGGCTCGCTCTCTCAGCACTGAACTGTTCAAGATGAAGAACTCCTACGAGGAGGCTCTAGATCAGCTGGAGACCATGAAGAGAGAGAACAAGAACCTGCAGCGTATGTTAATCCCACATTATTTAATGTGACTATTATAGCAATTGCAAGGGTTATTATTTGAGCTCTAAGGTGTAGGTCATGAGGTTTTGTTGCGGTATAATCTAAGTTTCTAGATGTAACGTATACACGTACATGTTTCTCTAAACTGAAGTTTTGGCTTTGGTTGGTCTACAGAGGAGATTTCAGACCTGACTGAACAGATTGGAGAGACTGGAAAGAGCATCCATGAGCTGGAGAAAGCCAAGAAGGCCGTGGAGACTGAGAAGTCTGAAATTCAGTCAGCCCTGGAGGAAGCAGAGGTAAAAATCTAAATATTAGACCACTTATATGATAAAATCCAACAGCATATATGTAACAGCATGTGTTCATTTGAATTTTTCTTTAATATTTCTGAGAAAGACTGGAAACCTTGGTTACATGTTCAACTCTCTCCTTAAGGGCACACTGGAGCATGAGGAAGCCAAGATTCTCCGTGTTCAGCTTGAGCTTAACCAGATCAAAGGTGAGGTAGACAGGAAGCTGGCAGAGAAGGACGAGGAGACGGAGCAGATCAAGAGGAACAGCCAGAGGGTGATTGACTCCATGCAGAGCACTCTTGATTCTGAGGTCAGGAGCAGAAATGATGCCCTGAGAGTCAAGAAGAAGATGGAGGGAGACCTGAATGAGATGGAGATTCAGCTGAGCCATGCAAACAGGCAGGCTGCTGAGGCCCAGAAACAACTGAGGAATGTCCAGGGACAGCTCAAGGTGAGCTTTGTCTGATCAATGAATAAACAAATGTTGAAGAGCAGAGAAGGTTAACTCTTTTTATCTCCACATGTTGTCAGGATGCTCAACTGCACCTTGATGATGCTGTCAGAGGACAGGAAGACATGAAGGAGCAGGTTGCCATGGTGGAGCGCAGAAATGGCCTGATGATCGCTGAGATCGAGGAGCTGAGAGCTGCTCTGGAGCAAACAGAGAGAGGACGCAAAGTGGCTGAGCAGGAGTTGGTTGATGCTAGTGAGCGTGTTGGACTGCTTCACTCACAGGTTTGTGTTCAGTAATTCATAGGAAAATGTCTATACAGAATAAATATACATATCAGTTTCGTAAGATATCACAAATATCAAATCAAATCTAATTTTTTTAATATTCAGAACACCAGTCTCCTGAATACCAAGAAAAAGCTGGAGGCTGACTTTGTGCAAGTTCAAGGTGAAGTGGATGACACTGTTCAGGAAGCAAGAAATGCTGAGGAGAAAGCCAAAAAGGCCATCACTGATGTGAGTTTATGTTCATGAGTCTTCTTTTTACAAATGCTACTTAACTTCGCCAAATACTTATATAATATCTGACCACTAATTTCATGACATTTAAAATTGTACGTCCAAAATGCCCAACATTTCAGGCTGCCATGATGGCTGAGGAGCTGAAGAAGGAGCAGGACACCAGTGCTCACCTGGAGAGGATGAAGAAGAACCTGGAGGTCACAGTCAAGGACCTGCAGCACCGTCTGGATGAAGCTGAGAATCTCGCCATGAAGGGTGGCAAGAAGCAGCTCCAGAAACTGGAGTCAAGAGTATGCTCATAATATATCTGCTTCAAGATGTTTATCACTTTCAATGTGTTTAATAAATTAAACCTTTCTCAGTACTAAAATTCCTTTACAAGGTGTTGATAAACTATGTATCATTACATTGCAGGTGCGCGAGCTGGAAGGTGAAGTTGAATCTGAGCAGAGACGTGGAGCCGATGCTGTTAAGGGAGTCCGCAAATATGAGAGGAGAGTGAAGGAGCTGACCTACCAGGTAATTTCTGATTAAACCAGATACTATCCTGAACAATTTTTTTCTCTATTCTCCATCAGTAACACTCCTTCCTTTTTGTATAGACTGAGGAGGACAAGAAGAATGCGGCCAGACTTCAGGATCTGGTGGATAAGCTGCAGCTCAAAGTCAAGGCTTACAAGAGACAAGCTGAGGAGGCTGTAAGTCATATGTCTCGTAATCTTTCATAAACAAATGTAGCACAGGTCAATAACTACAGAAAGAAACCATACTAATTTGATGTAATATTTAAAAAAATACAACATGCTGTAACTCCAAACCCATAACAGGAAGAGCAGGCCAACACCCACCTGTCCAGGTACAGGAAGGTCCAGCATGAGCTGGAGGAAGCTCAGGAGCGTGCTGATATCTCTGAGTCCCAGGTCAACAAGCTCAGAGCCAAGAGCCGTGATGCTGGAAAGGTAACCATTCACATGATATTTTACAAAAATTATTACATGGGCATCTTAGTTTAATGTTTAATATTTATAAGCTAAATATATTTTAAACCATTCTTTATTTACTTTTTATTGTAAATATAAATGCTGAATCTTTTTTGTTTGTTTGTTTGTTTTTCTAGTCTGATGCTGCTGAATGAGAGACATCCTTTGCCACCTTTCGACAGAGTTCATAAAATATGAACTGGTTGTTGAATTTTTGAATAATGTATGCATTCAATAAATGTTTTCCTTATACTTGAATAGTATTTACTCTGTTTTATTTACTGACTAGTTTCTCATAAAGTCACGCGTGAGCACACAGTGTTCAACACAGTAACTTGATAGCGCTGCAACAGTGGCCGATTCTTGGCTAGAACTTACATGCCTAACATACATACAAACCTAACCTTGTGGGCTAATTAACTAGCTAATGTTAGTTTAGCCGTAGCTATCTTAGATGATTTTGTCTATTTCCGGGTGGTAGTAGGAGCTCTACCATTAAGGCAAATAACAACCACCTGTAACTTACCCTTCATGATTTTAAAGTAGCCTTCAGTCCAACTTTGTTCCCCACCAGACATGTCCCGCAACACCAAAATGTCTCCTTCCAGAGAAATGCTAGCATATGTTAGCTAAAATGTCACCTTGAGTGAAGTATCACATTTTATTGCACACAAATGCCTAAATAAGTTTTATTGTACACCTCCATATGCACATTGTAACGATTAGCAGTCAAGAATGTTTCCTTGGGATTCATTAATGACAGTGACACTAATGATGGGAAATCTGCAGGCATGCTAGCTAACAAAGCTAACCTCATGGGTTAATTAACTAGCTAACATTAGTATAGCCGTAGCTATCTTATTGATTTTGTCTATTTCTGGGTGGTAGGAAGAGCTCTAGCATTAAGGCAAATAACAACTACGTGTAACTTACCCTTCATGATTTTAAAGTTACCTTCAGTCCAACTTTGTTTCCCACCAGACATGTCCCGCTACACCAAAATCTCTCCTTTCAGAGAAATGCTAGCATATGTTAGCTAAAATGTCACCTGGAGTTAAGTATCACATTTTCATGCATACAAAAGCCTTTACAAGTTTTCTAGGCGGCCTACACTTCTATTTGTACACTGTAACGTTTAGCAGGCAAGATTTTTTTCTTTGGGATGATGACAGTGACACTGATGATGGAAAATCTGCAGGCATGCTAGCTAACAAACCTAACCTTGTGGGCTAATTAACTAGCTAATGTTAGTTTAGCCGTAGCTATCTTAGATGATTTTGTCTATTTCCGGGTGGTAGTAGGAGCTCTAGCATTAAGGCAAATAACAACCACCTGTAACTTACCCTTCATGATTTTAAAGTAGCCTTCAGTCCAACTTTGTTTCCCACCAGACATGTCCCGCAACACCAAAATGTCTCCTTCCAGAGAAATGCTAGCATATGTTAGCTAAAATGTCACCTTGAGTGAAGTATCACATTTTATTGCACACAAATGCCTAAATAAGTTTTATTGTACACCTCCATTTGCACATTGTAACGATTAGCAGTCAAGAATGTTTCCTTGGGATTCATTAATGACAGTGACACTAATGATGGGAAATCTGCAGGCATGCTAGCTAACAAAGCTAACCTTGTAGGCTAATTAACTAGCTGACATTTGTTTAGCCGTAGCTATCTTAGATGATTTTGTCTATTTCCGGGTGGTAGTAAGAGCTCTAGCATTAAGGCAAATAACAACCACGTGTAACTTACCCTTCATGATTTTAAAGTAGCCTTCAGTCCAACTTTGTTTCCCACCAGACATGTCCCGCAATGAATTATCACGTTTTCATGCACCAAAAAGCTAACAAGCTTTTTTTGGTAGCTAACAAGCAAAAGGAGGTTTAAGGATATGCTTGCAGTCCTATTCATGTGGTAGCTCACATTTGCCAGGTAGCTAATGTAAGCTAGATAGCAATTAAGTTAACTTATAGCTACAAATTCCTAACAGTTACATACCTTTATCCTGTACTTGTTTTTTCCTCCTGTAGGTTTTCTTTTTATGTCCTTCATTTCTTAGGTGCATTTATGTTTAACCAACCTAGTCTGCTGGTTAACATCAGTTTTATCTCCATGTCCAGGCTTGGTTTCTGCCCAATTATGACATAGTTTATGCTAATTATGCTGTCCCCTATGAGTCTGTATCTGTGGGCTCCACAAACAGAGCAGAGGAGAGACAGACAGCGACAACCACACTTGTTACGTTACATACTTGTAATGGAGTATTTTTACATTATTGTATTGGTAAAACAATAAAAGATCTCAGTACTGACTCCACCACTAGAAATAAGTGTCTACTATTTGTCAAATAAAATTGTCAAATAATAGACACTTCAATTTAGTGGGGTGACAGGAGGTCCACAGAAGCTAACACAAATCACTGTGAACATAAAACTGAAACCATTGGCAAGTTGCTGCCTGAGATTATATTAGGACTTAACAGCGAGTCAGTGGCACTTGTAACAGTGAAGCACTCACTGTTATGGAATGACAATCAGCTTAATACAAGCTCAAAACCATTGTAGGAATTTAAGTACTCTCCTGTGGCTACTTGTTGGCTGTAGTGCCCAGTGTACTACATATTCAGAGAGGTGATAGTCAATATAAATTAATAGGAATCCTAATAGTGCTCTAAATTTATGACCAGTCCAGCCACAAGAGACTATCCATAAACACAATGTCATTGTTGGCGTATTTGAAATGATACCAGGCTCATAATAAAGGTCACATCAGCCAGCAGTAACTCAAGTGTTGTAGTCTATTTGGAAATTGTCATTACCTGCTGACACCATTAATCATTTTGTCTGAGAGTCAACATCTGGTTGACTACTTTTAACAAAGTTCATAAATTATGAACAACCTGTTGTGATATGTAGAAATTAAATATTGGCTTTTTACCTTCTTTTTTATTCCAAAGCCAAATTTAATACATCACTTCAGCACTGAAGTAAGCAGTTCACCATAAAAAAAAGATTTCTGTGTAAACCAACATTTATTGTTGATTTAGACAGAAAACCTACCACTGAACATGGGTGTGCTTATCTTATTTTGAGCAACAGTGTGTGTACAAGTGCAACTTTCATCACATTTAATTTAATAGTTCCTTCTCCTTTACATTATACAGTCTTTGAAGAGTTAAGTATGATTTCTTGCCCATCCATTTAGTAAAGCAGCAGTGGCCACTGTTATATTATACTAGAATATAATATTGTACAAAATCACTACTTGAAGCATGTGGATGTAACTATATACTCTACAAAGTAGGCCATATATTGTTACACCCAGGAAGGATTAATTAATTGTGGCATAGGAAGTACAGGTTGTTGTTGTACCCTGGAACAGATGCAGACACTGATTGTCCACTTGTGCGCCAAGATAATTTTAGAAGTTGACTTTGGCTGACAACTGCAGAAAAGTGGCCACAAAGGCATCTAATGCAGTATGAAGACAATTACCACTGTTTAAAAGAGACAAAGGCAGTATCATATGTCTGATTGAGGCACACAGGACTGCAGATCCCTTCATATTCTGTCTCTTTATTCTGAAAGCATAACCAAACAAAGGAAAATGGACAGAGCTTAAACTGCACCACCTTTGCTTCCCCCAGTGTTACTACCCTGTCTTTTAAAACCTCTCAGGCTCCTCCTCACCAGACCTGTTTGGCATGTTTTATTTCAGTTCAAGGGCTTAGTGCAGAAGTTCATCTATAACCATCTACAGTCTCAAGGGCATACAGAGGAGAGGGATAGTCTGGACAATCTGTTCCCACTTGTGTATGTCTTCTCATCACCTTCTGAAAAAAATGATTGGTCCATTCACTGGATTTATGACCTTATTAGGAAACTCATATTGAAGTTTACAGTTTAAAATAATGACACAAAATGCAGAACAATTTAGCGCTTACTTGTTACAATAAAAAACAACAACCAACTAATAAGCACATGACAATGACATTGACCTTGTACTTCATAAGTCACATGGTGCAGTCAAGTCAGAGTCTTTCTGTAGTATAGTGACAGTCACACTGGTGTAACTGAAACAGTTCTGCAGAGTGAATTTCTTCTTTTATCATATACTTCCATTTCTTACATTCTTACAGAACATCATAATTTTGATTAAGTCCTGAAGTACAACATACACATTAATTCATCTAATATTTTTTCTTGTAGATTAGAATTAATTAAATGTATTCAACTTGAGACTTGACTTGACTGAGAAGTAGTACTAAATCAAAACTAGAAATATCAAAATAATTTCCCTCTGTTGTACAAATACTGTATAGTGTCTAATGTATGCACAACAATGCTTACCTCAAACAAGTACAAAAATACTACTGAGAACCTTTGACCTTTGACCTTACTTGAATAGCATGCTAAACAAATGCCATTCAGGTTGGCTGGAAAAAAAAAAACTCAAGACCTTTGACCTTATTTGAATAGCATGTGCAACACATGTTTGCACAATAGGCCACCTAGCCATTGAGGTCACATGGGTGACATGCTTTAAGGCCTTTTCCTTTTTTGAAGAAAGAAGGTTAGGTAAATATACAAGGCAGCAACTTCACTCAGCAATCCATATGAAATAAAAAATTAAAAGTGCACATTTATTTTCCCTCATTTATTATACATTGAATTTTAATATCACACTAATCTTAGATACACTTTTTATTTGTGGTTCTATTGCAGTTATGGCATCTCTAACATCTTGTTTATTGGCATACGACTTATTTCGGGTCTTATCTCAGCCGAGATGGCAACTGTTCGTCTACTCCATTCCAAGGCGATATGTAATCCCTCCTCAGCTTTCATGGAATGACTGTAGGCCTCAATTTTATTTCAGACATCTGAGATGTGTGGTTGTGCTGCAACTGTATACCAGTGACATTTACATGCTTCTCCAAAACCACAGCCGTTCCCTTCCATTATAAACCCCTTTGAAGTTATGTGATAATAACCTCAGAGGAGTGTGTAGTGGCACTGGAGATCATTACAGAAATTATTACATATTATTATTGAAACAAGTAGGTGACAGATCTGATCATCATCTCCAAACACTTGTTCTCAATTTCATCCAACAAATATCCTACTAATTATTGAGTGATATTTGATGACATACATTTGTAGTGTGAGATGATGAAATAATTAAATAAAAGTAAAATAATAAATAATACATTTTAGAATAAAGAAAGTATGTCTCATATCCTAATTAAACTTTTTTAATGCAATAGCTGACTGTGTTTCCATAAACATGTCAATGACATGTATGAATGTAACTGTAACTATACATCAGTGACATTTTGCTGCTTCTCCAAAGCTGACAAAATGTACCATAGCTCTATTACACCCATTAACAAAACTGTATTAATGAAGCATTTCTATTCTATGGGAGTTCAAAATTAACATTTATTCCTATCATTTAATAAAATGATGTGTAAAATATTTTGAATGTCCTAACAGATGTTTATTGCAATAGCTTGTAAGTGTAAGATGTTAAAACATAATAATACAATAACTTTTGAGTTAAGTTTCAAAGTCATTGCTTTGGCACCGGGGAAAAATATATCCTGCTACAAATATACACACAAGGCAATACAATCACTGTAAATGTCAGTGTCACAGGATTAGCGGCAACATGACAAGAATACATGACCAAATTGAGCAGGGCACACCTACTGAGGAGACAGTCCTCCCTCTATAAAAGAGGCTGCTTAGGGAGGTAGCTGTTAGGATTCCAACTCAGGTGAGTACATTGACTTGAAGTAGTTAGTATTGCCAAAAGGTATTTTATCTATGACATACGAACAACATAATGGATTTTTTTTTTTAGTTTTATTATACACAAATGTGGTGCCTTTTGTTTTTAAATATTATACACACATTTTGATTGGTTGCTTGACTATCTATTAATAGGATTACAAAAACAGGCCTGACTGCTTTCCATCATCTCTGCAGACCAAAGGAGGTAAATTATAGTTTATTTCAGGTGATATTCACATTTTTAAAACACACCTTATCTGATGAGCCTGCCAACAATGAGTTAGCATTTCTTAACAGAAATAGAAGAAAAATATAAAATATATGAGTTCTCCTTATTTTCAGTGTCTTGTAAGGTGCAATCATGAGCACAGACGCAGAGATGGAGGCCTATGGCCCGGCGGCCATTTACCTCCGGAAGCCTGAGAAGGAGAGGATTGAGGCTCAGACTGCTCCATTTGATGCCAAAACAGCCTACTTTGTGGTTCATCCTGAAGAGATGTATCTCAAGGGTAAACTCACCAAGAGGGAGGGTGGCAAAGCCACAGTTGAGACACTTACAGGTCTGGTAGGTGAATTAATACTTCATTTGAAATATTTAAAATACAGTCCTTTTTAAAACCTTGATAGACTTTCTAAACTATTTGTATCGAGACCCTGGCAGTGTCTTTCACTGTCAGGGTCTCATGATGACATCCATCCCGAAAAAGATCATTTGAAATACTGTCCTAATAAAATGTAACTTTTTTTTTTTTTCTTTAAATTGCATTTCCCATTCAGACCATCACTGTGAAAGAGGATGACATCCATCCCATGAACCCGCCCAAGTTTGATAAAATTGAGGACATGGCCATGATGACCCACCTCAACGAGCCCTGTGTGCTGTATAACCTCAAAGAGCGTTTTGCATCATGGATGATCTATGTGAGTGTTTAACTTAACACATAGATCAGAGTGAATACACTCAGCAATAAACAAATATAAATATATGGGTCAAATGTAGAGGCAATGTCTTTCATGAAGTGTAGAGTGATTTCTCTTCTCTTTTCAGACTTACTCCGGCCTGTTCTGTGTCGTCGTGAACCCCTACAAGTGGCTTCCTGTGTACGATTCTCAGGTTGTGGTAGCATATAGAGGCAAGAAGAGGATTGAAGCACCACCCCACATCTTCTCCATCTCTGACAATGCCTATCAGTTCATGCTCACTGGTAATATATTTTATGAGACACAAAATGAAATACAGCAGATATGAAATATGACTGCATTTGTACCATATAAAGTCCTTAATGAGACATAATTTGTTCATTTCAGATCGTGAGAACCAGTCTATCCTTATTACGTGAGTAATATGTGAATAACTGAATAACTATAAAGTACAGGTATGATAAAACAAACACTCAAGGTATGTTTTTCTTCCCCCAGTGGAGAATCCGGTGCAGGAAAGACTGTCAACACCAAGCGTGTCATCCAGTACTTTGCAACAATTGCTGTGGCTGGAGCTAACAAAAAAGCAGATTCTGGCAAGATACAGGTAAAATTGGTTGTATGCTAACAATCTTTGCCACAGTTGATTGTTCTTGGATTTTTTTTTTAATATGGTCTAATAACCATTCTATTTAGGGTTCACTGGAAGATCAAATCATTGCAGCCAACCCTCTGCTGGAGGCCTATGGTAATGCCAAGACTGTGAGGAATGACAACTCCTCTCGTTTTGTAAGTCAATTCAAATTATAAAGCAATACGCATCTTTCTTATACTTATTATAACTTAGAGTCAAACTGACCTACTCTCTGGTGAATGTTTAGGGTAAATTCATCAGAATCCACTTTGGCTCTACTGGAAAATTGGCCTCAGCTGATATTGAAACATGTAAGTTATAGTTTCTTACTATGATAAGTTTTCTTTTGTAGTTGCAGACGCTTCTATTTATCACCAATACTTTATGTCTACTGAATACTTACAGATCTGCTGGAGAAGTCCCGTGTCACCTTCCAGTTGTCTGCTGAGAGGAGCTACCACATCTTCTATCAGCTGATGACCGGCCACAAGCCTGAGCTCCTGGGTATGTTATAACAAAATTATCAAATAAGAATAAGACAATTAGAATAGGTGTAGACTTATGCATTTCCTCTACTTTCTTTCAGAGGCTCTTCTGATCACCACCAACCCCTATGACTACCATATGATTAGCCAGGGTGAAATCACTGTCAAAAGCATCAATGATGTGGAGGAGTTCATTGCAACAGATGTAAGTTCGTTGTAATTTGTAGAATAATAGTAAATGATTGTCTAAATAACAGAGTTTCTAAAAGGATTTGATTTACATGAATTGTAGACTGCTATTGACATCTTGGGCTTCACTGCTGAGGAGAAGATAGGCATCTACAAGCTGACTGGTGCTGTGATGCATCATGGCAACATGAAATTCAAGCAGAAGCAGCGTGAGGAGCAGGCTGAACCTGATGGCACAGAAGGTAATTGTAATAATACTGTGATGTTTTACATCACAGCACATTATAGCAGGTACATAAAATAATACAAACACAGCATTGGAATAGATTTTTTGCCTAAACTGGATAACAATTCATCACACTGCAATAACAGAGGGTTATATTGCGTAAAATATCAATTAGCAGCATTTCTCAGCTTCAAAAGAGGTCTGGCAATCAACATCCATTCTAAGCCATTTGTGCCAAAACTGTTCAGTCCGTCACAGAATCTGATAATGTCATGACAAGATATCAATTCAGAGAAAAAAACAGTCACGAGCTGTACCTAACAACTGCCAGCATTGTGCATACAATGTCGCATACATTGTTAACAGTGGCTTTCTGGCTTCATGAAGTGTTAAATTGCTTTGTCTCATCCTATGCGTTTCTTTGGATTAATGGAAACCTATTTTCTGTCTTCCAATCAGAGGCTGATAAAATCGCCTACCTCTTAGGCTTGAATTCAGCTGATATGCTCAAAGCTCTGTGCTACCCGAGAGTCAAAGTCGGAAATGAGTTTGTGACCAAAGGACAGACTGTTCCACAGGTAAAAGAGCTTGCAAAAACTTCAATATTTGAAAATTAAGCAGTTAGACAGTTTAACAATTATTTTCCATCTATTAGTCAGCCGACTACTTTCCAATTAATTATTAGCTCTATGAAATGTCAGAAAATATCAAAAAAATGCCAAACCAAAAAGTCTAAACCCCAAATATACAAATAAATATATGATGTAAAACAGAAAAGCAGAAAATACAATTGAGAAGCTTTAAACATTGAATGTTACAATTTCATTTAGCAGACTCTTTTTTACCAAAGTGACATACATCTGAGAGTTAAGTGTGGAGGGATATGAACAGGGGTGACGTGCTGTTTTAGGCTGGTATATGTATGAAATAAAGGACTTAAAGAGTCGTTTGAGCTCCAAAAGCAAGACAAAATGTTCATACACAGTCTTTTGTCTGTTCTTCTAGGTCAACAATGCTGTCAGTGCTCTGTGCAAGTCTATCTATGAGAAAATGTTCTTGTGGATGGTCATCCGTATCAATGAGATGCTGGACACAAAGCAGCCAAGACAGTTCTTCATTGGAGTGTTGGACATTGCTGGATTTGAGATCTTTGATGTGAGTGGTTGAACAATATCTGAGCAGTTCAAAGATGAACACCGTTTTGCCACGCAATTGAATACATGTCTGTAATTGCAGTTCAACAGCTTGGAGCAACTCTGCATTAACTTCACCAATGAGAAACTGCAACAGTTCTTCAACCACCACATGTTTGTCCTGGAGCAAGAGGAGTACAAGAAAGAAGGAATTGATTGGGAGTTCATTGACTTTGGTATGGACTTGGCTGCCTGCATTGAGCTTATTGAGAAGGTAAGTAGTCTATCAGGTCGAAAGATTTCTTGATTCACGTGCGAATGTTTGCTTTCATGGTTTCATTTTTAATTTAAAATGTTTTTTTTCCCATCAGCCAATGGGCATCTTCTCCATCCTTGAAGAGGAGTGCATGTTCCCCAAGGCTACAGACACTTCTTTCAAGAACAAGCTGCATGATCAGCATCTTGGCAAGACCAAGGCCTTTGAGAAGCCAAAGCCTGCAAAGGGCAAGGCTGAGGCTCACTTCTCCCTGGTTCACTATGCTGGTACAGTGGACTACAATATCACTGGCTGGTTGGACAAGAACAAGGACCCCCTGAATGACTCAGTTGTCCAGCTCTACCAGAAGGCCTCAAACAAACTGCTTGCCTTCTTGTATGCAAGCCATGCTGCAAACGAAGGTATGTAGCTAATGCTGTAACTATTGCATGGCAATGTAATGAAATTTAGCTATTCAGTTTATTAAACAATGGTTTCCTTGAGAAAAAAAAGAACAATGAATAAAGAGTTAATAATTTAGTTTAACTCTATTTTGGTGAACAGAGTCCGGTGGTGGCAAAAAGGCTGGAAAGAAGAAGGGTGGTTCCTTCCAGACTGTGTCTGCTCTTTTCAGGGTAAGTTAACCATTTGAGAAAATACAGATCAAATTTAACCTGATTGGTCAATGCTTTGAAATTAAAATTTTCGAAATGCCATCACTTCCTCCCCCAGGAGAACTTGGGCAAGCTGATGACCAACTTGAGAAGCACTCATCCTCACTTTGTGCGCTGCCTGATTCCTAATGAATCCAAGACTCCAGGTTTGGTATTTTTATGCTCATTTTTTTTCCCTCATACATAACCACCACTGAATTGTTAGTGAAGTAATTTGATTTTTTTTGGACAACTTTCAGGTCTTATGGAGAATTTCTTGGTCATCCATCAGCTGAGGTGTAACGGTGTGCTGGAAGGCATCAGAATCTGCAGAAAGGGCTTCCCTAGCAGAATCCTCTACGGTGATTTCAAGCAGAGGTGACTGCAGTTCCAAAGAATGTATATCAAACTCAGGTTTATGTCAGTAAAGAAATTACAATGCCAGTGGAACAACAATTGCTAACAATATGAGATCTTAAAACTTTCTTTTGCAGATACAAAGTATTGAATGCAAGTGTCATCCCTGAGGGACAGTTCATTGACAACAAGAAAGCTTCAGAGAAGCTGCTGGGCTCCATTGATGTGGATCACACTCAGTACAAGTTTGGGCACACTAAGGTTAATTTCTATGAACAATATCAATACATTTAACTTGTATGTGAGTCCCATTGTAGTCATGCATGCTAGTAACTGATTTTCTTTACTTCATGCAGGTGTTCTTCAAAGCTGGTCTGCTGGGTACCCTGGAAGAAATGAGAGATGACAAACTGGCTGCTCTGGTGACCATGACTCAGGCTCTCTGCAGAGGATTCCTCATGAGGAAAGAGTTTGTTAAGATGATGGAGAGGAGGTATGACTAACATAAAGTACACTGAATTGTCCCTTAAATTCCAGTGTGTGCAAACCAAAAATATCAATAAAACAATTACCGGTAATGCTATTCTTTCAGAGATGCAATCTACTCCATCCAGTACAACATCCGATCATTCATGAATGTGAAAAACTGGCCATGGATGCATCTGTACTTCAAGATCAAGCCTCTTCTGAAGAGTGCTGAGACTGAGAAGGAGCTGCAGCAGATGAAGGAGAACTATGATAAGATGAAAACAGACCTGGCTACTGCTCTGGCTAAGAAGAAGGAGCTGGAGGAGAAGATGGTTTCTCTGCTGCAGGAGAAGAATGACCTGCAACTTCAAGTAGCATCTGTGAGTAGGATACAAAAACAGAAATTATGTCCCATTTGTTAATCTACGTTAATATGTGTTTGATAATGAAATACTCAAGCTAATGCCACACGTATGTTCAAAATCTAGGAAACTGAAAACCTATCAGATGCAGAGGAAAGGTGTGAAGGTCTGATTAAGAGCAAGATCCAGCTTGAGGCCAAACTCAAAGAGACAACTGAGAGACTGGAAGATGAAGAGGAAATCAATGCAGAGCTGACTGCCAAGAAGAGGAAGCTGGAGGATGAATGCTCTGAGCTGAAGAAAGATATTGATGACTTGGAGCTCACCTTGGCTAAAGTGGAGAAGGAGAAACATGCAACTGAAAACAAGGTTTGAATCATTTTAAACGTGCATTTATAAAAAAGTTAGCTTTCATGCAGATAGATATAAAGTCATGGAAATAAAATACCTTGTCTGATACTTTCAGGTGAAAAACCTGACAGAGGAGATGGCATCTCAAGATGAGGCTATTGCCAAGTTAACAAAGGAGAAGAAAGCCCTCCAAGAGGCTCACCAGCAAACACTGGATGATCTCCAGGCAGAGGAGGACAAAGTCAACACTCTGACCAAGGCCAAGACAAAGCTGGAGCAGCAAGTGGATGATGTGAGATATAGTTTTTTAAGTACAAAATAGTTTTGGTCTTAGGATTAATGTTACATTGTACAAATACAAAACAAACATTTTATTTTAAAAGCTTGAGGGATCACTGGAGCAAGAGAAGAAGCTCCGTATGGATCTTGAGAGAGCCAAGAGGAAGCTCGAGGGAGATCTGAAACTGGCCCAGGAATCCATAATGGATCTGGAGAATGACAAGCAGCAATCTGAGGAGAAAATCAAGAAGTAAGTGCAAAAATAAGTCACCTGCTTTCATATAAAGAGATGCAGCACATGTGTCAGAATGTAGCATTTCTTTTTGCTCTCTACTCTAAGGAAAGACTTTGAAACCAGCCAGCTCCTCAGCAAGATTGAGGATGAACAGTCTCTTGGTGCTCAGCTTCAAAAGAAGATCAAGGAACTCCAGGTTAGTATTTCACATGAATATCATAATCAGTGAGTGAATAACAACTTGTTACAGTAAGTTCTGGTTAATACAATTTCTTGATATTACTATCATCAAACCTAGGCTCGTATTGAGGAGCTGGAAGAAGAAATTGAGGCTGAGAGGGCTGCTCGGGCTAAAGTGGAGAAGCAGAGGGCTGACCTCTCCAGGGAACTTGAGGAGATCAGTGAGAGGCTTGAGGAAGCTGGTGGAGCAACAGCCGCTCAGATTGAAATGAACAAGAAGCGTGAGGCCGAGTTCCAGAAGCTGCGTCGTGACCTGGAAGAGTCAACCCTGCAGCATGAAGCTACCGCATCAGCTCTCCGAAAGAAGCAGGCCGACAGCGTTGCAGAGCTGGGAGAGCAGATCGACAACCTCCAGCGCGTCAAGCAGAAGCTGGAGAAGGAGAAGAGCGAGTACAAGATGGAGATTGATGATCTCTCCAGCAACATGGAGTCTGTAGCTAAAGCAAAGGTACGCGCTGTTTTTCACGAAAACACAATTGCATAAGATTTCAATAAATATCCAAATACAAAACATTTTGAAATAAAAAAAGAAAACCTCCATGTTCACTGTATTTGTGTCATGTAAAGATTGTTGTGTATATTTTTTGTACAATTGCAGGGCAATCTTGAGAAAATGTGCAGAACTCTTGAAGACCAATTAAGTGAAATTAAGTCCAAAAATGACGAGAATGTGCGCCAGCTGAATGACATAGGAACACAGAAGGCAAGACTGCAGACAGAGAATGGTAGGTACCCAAAGATCTGAAATGTATAATACTATATAAATCAGTTCTTGCACAGATATACATGATTGTGTGTGTGTTGTGCAATAGTTTAATATTGTCTGTAAAACACTTTAAGCTCTATATCAGGTATGGAAGAAATTATCTGAATCTCATTCTTGCTCTTATTCATGCAGGTGAGTTTTCCCGCCAGATTGAGGAGAAAGAAGCTCTTGTTTCCCAGCTGACCAGGGGCAAGCAGGCTTACACTCAGCAGATTGAGGAGCTTAAGAGACACATTGAGGAGGAAGTGAAGGTAGAAGATCTTATATTTGTCTTCAACTACGTAATGAAGTGTAATTGGGCTTTTTTTTTTAACAACACTGGATGAATAATGAATCTATACCCTGTCAGTGATAAACATAAATTAGATATGTCGATATGTCTTAAAAGATTAATTTAAATTTCTGTTTCTTATTTAAGGTGACAAAATGAAATTACTTTTTATTAATCCCCATATGGAAATTGGGTAGTTTGTTAATGTAAAGACATTCTTAATGCTTCTTATTATGAAATTCATAGGCCAAGAATGCTCTGGCCCATGCTGTTCAGTCATCTCGCCATGACTGTGATCTGCTCAGAGAGCAGTTTGAGGAGGAGCAGGAGGCTAAAGCTGAGCTGCAGCGAGGAATGTCCAAGGCTAACAGCGAAGTGGCTCAGTGGAGGTCCAAATATGAGACTGATGCTATCCAGCGCACTGAGGAGCTGGAGGAGGCCAAGTACATAAAACCTCTTCTTCATAGATAAATCTTTATAATCAAACTTACTTTTCAGACAATTTGTGACCTATAATGTGCAATTAAGTACTAGAAAATACGTGCTCACTACAGGAAGAAGCTTGCCCAGCGTCTGCAGGATGCTGAGGAGTCCATTGAGGCTGTGAACTCAAAGTGTGCCTCTCTGGAGAAGACCAAGCAGAGGCTACAGGGTGAGGTGGAGGACCTCATGATTGATGTAGAGAGAGCTAATAGTCTGGCTGCCAACCTTGACAAGAAGCAGAGGAACTTTGATAAGGTAACAGGAAATCAAAACCACAATTATTGATTGGTGAAACACAAATCTATTGATAATTAATCATTGTTATTCATGTATATAATTTTAGGTCCTTGCAGAATGGAAACAGAAATATGAGGAGGGCCAGGCAGAGCTGGAAGGAGCCCAGAAGGAGGCTCGCTCTCTCAGCACTGAACTGTTCAAGATGAAGAACTCCTACGAGGAGGCTCTGGATCATCTGGAGACCATGAAGAGAGAGAACAAGAACCTGCAGCGTATGTCAATTACAATTTACATTTGAGAGAAAAAATAATTTATTACCAATAATAAAAGCGTATAAGTATTAATATCTCTTTTTTTAATCCTGAAGAGGAGATCTCGGATCTGACTGAACAGATTGGGGAGACCGGAAAGAGCATCCATGAGCTCGAAAAAGCCAAGAAGGCCGTTGAAAGTGAAAAGGTTGAAATTCAGACTGCCCTGGAGGAGGCAGAGGTACTATGTTTTTTGTTTATTTTTTATAAATAATTTAGTTAACTTTGCAATTTAATGAAATCCCTCATAATGGTGCCATTATGTTTTTTTCAAACTAATTTCAAGTTTTGTTGCTGCAACAGAACAGCCATTTTGGTAATTAGCTATACTAACATGACTTTTCTTGCAGGGCACACTGGAGCACGAGGAGTCCAAGATTCTCCGTGTTCAGCTTGAACTTAACCAGATCAAAGGTGAGGTAGACAGGAAGCTGGCAGAGAAGGACGAGGAGATGGAGCAGATCAAGAGGAACAGCCAGAGGGTGATTGACTCCATGCAGAGCACTCTTGATTCTGAGGTCAGGAGCAGAAATGATGCCCTGAGAGTCAAGAAGAAGATGGAGGGAGACCTGAATGAGATGGAGATTCAGCTGAGCCATGCAAACAGGCAGGCTGCTGAGGCCCAGAAACAACTGAGGAATGTCCAGGGACAGCTCAAGGTGAGCTTTGTCTGATCAATGAATAAACAAATGTTGAAGAGCAGAGCAGAGAAGGTTAACTCTTTTTATCTCCACATGTTGTCAGGATGCTCAACTGCACCTTGATGATGCTGTCAGAGGACAGGAAGACATGAAGGAGCAGGTTGCCATGGTGGACCGCAGAAATGGCCTGATGCTGGCTGAGATCGAGGAGCTGAGAGCTGCTCTGGAGCAAACAGAGAGAGGACGCAAAGTGGCTGAGCAGGAGTTGGTTGATGCTAGTGAGCGTGTTGGACTGCTTCACTCACAGGTTTGTCTTCATTAATACATAAGACCCTAATCTTTTGAAAAATGCATTATAAATATGATATTAAATACAACTTATCTTCATTCAGAACACCAGTCTTCTGAACACCAAGAAGAAGCTGGAGACTGACTTTGTGCAGATTCAGGGTGAAGTGGATGACGCTGTTCAGGAAGCAAGAAATGCTGAGGAGAAAGCCAAAAAGGCCATCACTGATGTGAGTTTACACCTCTCATTAATTTATATTATTAATATATATTATATCCATCATTAATATATATTATATTCCTAATTTAATATTTTTGTATGCTGCTATACACTGATAATATCATAAGATCATTATAACTTAAATTTGAATTCAAAAACTTCTCATTTCAGGCTGCCATGATGGCTGAGGAGCTGAAGAAGGAGCAGGACACCAGTGCTCACCTGGAGAGGATGAAGAAGAACCTGGAGGTCACAGTCAAGGACCTGCAGCACCGTCTGGATGAGGC
This sequence comes from Pampus argenteus, assembly GCA_036937835.1. NCBI lineage: Eukaryota > Metazoa > Chordata > Actinopteri > Scombriformes > Stromateidae > Pampus > Pampus argenteus. Next base: position 14,993,220 of record CM072878.1, read on the forward strand.
TGAGAATCTCGCCATGAAGGGTGGCAAGAAGCAGCTCCAGAAACTGGAGTCAAGAGTATGCTCATAATATATCTGCTTCGAGATGTTAATGACACTTTCAGTGTGTTGAATAAGTTAAATTTTGATATTGATAAACTATGTATTATTATGTATTATCGCATTACAGGTCCGTGAACTGGAAACTGAAGTTGAATCTGAGCAGAGACGTGGAGCCGATGCTATTAAGGGAGTCCGCAAATATGAGAGGAGAGTGAAGGAGCTGACCTACCAGGTAATTTCTGATTTAACCAGATACTATCCTGAACAATTTTTTCCATCAGTAACACTTCTTTTTTGTATAGACTGAGGAGGACAAGAAGAATGTGGCCAGACTTCAGGATCTGGTGGATAAGCTGCAGCTCAAAGTCAAGGCTTACAAGAGACAAGCTGAGGAGGCTGTAAGTCAAATATCTTGTTGTGACCAATCATTAATAGTTGTTTTGTTTTAACAATATTACCAATAAATTTAACTAATACATCTCCAAATACTAAACAGGAGGAGCAGGCAAACACTCACATGTCCAGGTTACGGAAGGTCCAGCATGAACTGGAGGAAGCTCAGGAACGCGCTGACATCGCTGAGTCCCAGGTCAACAAGCTGAGAGCCAAGAGCCGTGATGCTGGAAAGGTAACTGTCTTATTCCATTCAAACATATGCATATACTGTACATGTCAAAAGAACAGCCAGTTAGTGTCTGACTGCACAGCACTATCATTGATTACAGGCTCTTAACAAATCAACATCTTTCTGTAAGAATCTATAACTTTACATGTGTCATGCTTCATGCTATACAACCTTCTCAACAATGCAAACAAGTACTAATTATCTCTTTGACTTTCAGGGAAGTGACTCTGCCGAGTAAGACACAAGATCCAGCCGAATCATTTCAACAGAGTTCATACAATATGAGCCATGTGAGAATTGTCTACCTGTAAATCTTATCAATAAATGTTGAAAAATCTCAAGAGTCCCGTTTTTTTTTTTTTACTTCTTGCTGTCATATTCGACCTCAGATACCCAAGTTAGCTTACGGTAGATAATATGTTACATGCAACTATATTATAACACCGTGTGTCAATGAGAAGACCAAACAGGCAGATTATTGCAGAAATCTTCGCTGCAATGTTAGTTAAGATCAAACATTAGACCGTTTTTTGTTTTTTTCACGTGCTTTTCCTGAGATGCAACCGATGAATGAAACAGGCTCTTACAATATAGGCTCTAGACTCATTTATTATTTATGTGGTTCAAAGTAATCAAGAGCAAACATGAGTTGGTGCTCACATTTCATTTTGGTATTTCTTCATAGTTTCAACACAATCATCACGAGTTATGGATGTGATTTAAACCTGCCTACTATGTATCTCTTTGGATGAACAGCTAATATAAATACTGCAGTATTATCTTTAACAGTACAGTATCTTTAACAGTTTTTGCTCAATGAGTCCTCACCTACACCTACACTTAGCTCGAAACAAAATGGACAATGTATATACTGTACATCTATTAACCATGTAACTATCAAAAGGAAAAACAGATAATTAAATGTCTCATCTCAAACATCTTACCCAGCTTATGGTGGGTTTATGACAACTACAAATACAATTTTATAAAAATTGTCTGATATACTCTTTATTTATTTCCATTTTTTCTCAAGACTATTCCTTATTTCCACCATCCTTCTTATCTTTCTTTCCACCTCCCTTTCCCTTTCCTGGATCCCCTTTCCATTTTTGCTCTGCCATCCCCTTCTGCAGCTGGGCTGTGTGAACCTTCTCAATCAGAGAGAAGCAGTCGTCATCTGGACTGATATGGCTGGTTATAGGACTGGGAGATGACGACCTTGAGCGGGCCTTCTTGGGACTGCCATGGTTTGAAGAGCAGCGCCTGGATGTAACATCTTCTTTCGGCACAAGGTTTAGGTTAAAGGAAAGGGGTCTGCCAGATGCTGGGCTCAGAGGGATCACAAGATTATCTCCTGGGGCTCCTAGAGTGAGGAAGACTTCTGGGAATGTACATGACTGGTCCGCATTCTTATGTCCCTTTGACAGATAAAAGAGCCAAATAAGCATTGATGAAAGCACGCATCCATTATCAAGATCACATCCTTGAGCACACTATCAACACATGCTGTGGCACAGCTTACCTGCTGTGGTGTGAAGCTCATAGACACCTTCACTGTTACCTGTAAAGAAGGGCCCACGTCAGCAAAACCATGCCATGGGAGCAGATTCAAAAGTCTGAACTAAATACATGCAGTGTACTGACACACCTCTGCATACTAAACGTTTTTTTTTTATTTTCTCCAACAGTCTCACTTCATGAAAATAGTTTTTCATTTAAGGGGAACTTTTTACCTGTCCTGGAGAATTTAGTTTCCGATATTCTGTCTCAGGGTTAAATGAAGCAGACTTGGGCAGGGCTCTGGGGGAGCCGGATACTGCATTGGCAATTTGGGATTGAGATGAAGATCTGGAGCAGTCCTTCCTTGATGATGTTGGAGTACTTTCAGCTGCAGTGATGTGTGGGGCAGAAGCCTTGCAGAAGAAAAATGAGAAAAGGGGCAGACAAGCTGTCAAGTAGTCCTCCATAACATCAGTTTTGGTCATAAGGCCATTTATCTTGGATGTGGGACCTTTTTAAAAATAACAAATAAAATAAATTTAGGTTGGCGGTGTTCTTTTCGTTCACACCATTAATTATTTAAATAATAATAATAATAATAATAATAATAATAATAATATGTTTTAGTATCGTATAGCACCTTTGACAGAAAACAAAGTGCATCACAAGAATAAAAGTTAAAATTAAGAACATAAAAACAAACAATCAATAAAAATCAAAGTCAACCAAAACTGGGTGGAACCTACTGGGATTCCAGCTTTTGTGTGACTCCCGGTTTGTTTTCCTTCAGAATTCCCACGTAACCCCGGCAGGGCAGGAAGTGCAACGCGCTGATCGTCTAGCCGTCCACCCTGACTGGAGGCAATGATTTTAAAGAATGCGTCAGCTTCTGCACCTGTTACAGAGAGCCAAATGTTATTTTGACTTCTCAGAGACAGAAAACACATACTTGACCCTACGTGTGTTTTCCTGACCTGTGGTTACATTATTTAAAGCACTTCCATTGTGTGTGGGTGTGGCAGGTGTGCTTCTGCTCGGTTGTAAAGAGCAGCGTTGCTCGTCCATACGTCCCCTTTGTGCATGACTTATCATATTAAAAAACTGCTCCTGCTCAGCTGGAGATGCCTCCTAAAACACACACACACAGATAGAAAAGCAATGAGAAGTGGGACAACTCAGAAATGACAACAGAAGTCTTACTTAAAATAATACAAGATTACAGTACAGCAAATCTAGGATGTGCATTATCTAACCTGCTGTTGTTGGTCAGTTTTAGCACGGTTTTGGGAGTCAGATCTTCTGGGAGATTTATCAGATGTGCCTGAAATAGCATTGTCTTTGTGCTGAGTAGATGGGGTACTCATATTCTGTGAGATTTTGGGTGCAGAACATCTCTGTTCATCCATCCTTGGGCCCTGTGGGAGGAGGATTGATTGCATGTTGTAGCAAAACATATTAATATATTATTAAATATATCCTATATAATTGCAATTAAATGTGTAAAGAGCAAAAAACAGAAGAAACAGTCAACAACTTTTCGCTACATGTGGGGCTAACCTGGACTTTGGAGACCATGTAACACAAGACGCTTGCATCCATCTCTGCGGCAGCTGCTGATGTGCCTCCATTCTGTATCCCGGGCAATGAAGGAAGACATGCTCGCTGGTCATCAAGCCGTCGGCCCTGAGAGTTGGCCAGCAGGCTGAAGAACTTTTCAGAATCTGGACGTGGGAGAGTAAAAAGACATATTACCCAATAACAAAAAAAAAAAAAAAAAAAAAAAAAAAAAGAGTAAATAATTATCATTGTAACAACAACAAAAATGTAAAATAAAACAAGAACGGAAAGCAAACCTCTAACCTTTGGGCACTGCACTCTGAGTGGGCTTGTCTTTGGGAGTGGGTTTGGGACTCGAGGTAACATTTAAGACACATCGCTGTTCATCCATTCGCCCACGCTGGGCATGACCCATGAAGGAAAAAAAATCCTCCTGTTCATCTGAAGTCATAACCTAGATGGTAAAAAAAAAAAAAAAAAAAGAAGAAGAATGATAAGATTGTGGATGCCTTTAACTCCTGAGGTTAAAAATAATCAATCAGTGACTTGTGCATACACCTGTTTTGAAGATGCTTTGTCTTTGCTCTTTGGACGGTCTATGTCTGAGCCGGGGCTAAAGGAGGATGAACGTGGAGGGCCTGAACTAATCGCAGACTTATCCTTTTGTTGTGAACACTGGGCCTTTGTGATTTTGGGTAGGGCGCACCTTTGGTCCTCCATCCTGGAACCCTGAAAAAAAAAAATAAATAAATAAATTTCCTACCATTTTTTTCTACAAGAGGCAGACCTCTTGAATGCATACAGGTCCACAGCACAAATAGCAAAAGATGGTGACTATCTAGTTTCATATTTGTTCAACATTCAAAACAAGAAAATAAGTCACTATTTTAGATTTGATACTTTCATCCACTGATGTCAAAAACATTAGATACATAAAAGAAAGGAAAGAAAGGACGAACCTGAACTTTAGAGACCATGTAACTCAACTGGTTTGAATCTTCTTCGGTTGTAGGTTTAGGATTTTCTTTCTGTAATCCTGGTAATGACGGGAGAGATACTCGCTGGTCATCGAGCCGTTGGCTCTGAGTGTTGGCCAAGAGGCTGAAGAACATTTCAGAATCTGGACCTGGGAGGATGAAATGTGAAAATGTGTAATAGTTGAGTAACTACACAGGAAATGCACCTTGTCTGAACCGGATCTGTGCAGCACAATTCTATATATGTTTATCTTTGGCCTGTGTTTTATGTACTTGCAACGTGCTTTCTGTCTGTGTGTTTGGGTGTGCAGGGAGCACTCCTGCAAGGGTCCAAGGAACAGCGTTGGTCGTCCATGCGTTCACGTTGGCCATGGCTGATCATAGTCAGGAACTTTTGTTGTTCATCCTGTGTCGCTTCCTATTGGACAAAAACTGTGCAATAACGATCGGCCCAAAATGAGGACATTTTATAACAAATCTGTAATGGATAAAACTGGAATGACTCATGGGAAGAGAACAGACCTTTATGGAACTGGAGCGGTCACGCTGTGGGGGAACCTGTAACTGGTTGGCTGGCACTAACAGGAGCTTCCTGTTCGTATCTGGAGTACTCTCTGTGAGGGAAATCTGAGGTGAAGAGCCATGATGGTTATTACTCCTTGGTTCCTGAGGGGGAAAAAAAGTCACATTTTGGAGCAGAGGTCAGACATTTGTTCATGCAATCAGCCCTTTACAACCAGCGGTCAAGTACCTGGTAGTTTAATCCTGGCAATGACACCCGCTGGTCATTAAAGCGCCCCTGCATGTCGTCCGAGGTATGCAGGGAGTTCTTGTTGTTTGAATCTGTGAGGAACAGGGGTGAAACAATCAAGAATAAATCTGCCAAATGACATACACAATGCAGAGCGTTATCTTTGTGTCTACGGTCCCAACCTGAAGGTGAGGTTTTAATTTGTGCAGTTTTAGAAGGACTCAAGGCGCAACACTGATCGTCCATTCGTCCACGCTGTGAGTAACTCAATAAATTGAAGATCTGCTCGTGTTCAGGAGTCTCCTATTGAGCATAGGTCAAAAGAATGGGTAAACAGCATAAACTATCAGACAATGTTATTTCTCCTTGGCACTTAATCTTGTCCTATATAGTTGTCTCCATATGACAGTGAAAGTCTTCAAATTTAACATATATATTAAAAAGTAACCAGGAAGTATTGTTACAGGACAAAAGTCTTACCGTGTCTGTAGCTTCAGATTTTGAGTCCACTCCAGCAGCTGCCATCGTGAAAAATAATACAAAAAGGGGAAAAAGTCCCTAACTGAAAACAAGGTAAAATGTAAAAAGTCAAAAAAGTTGCACAGAAGTGCTATTGATGGAAATCCCATCCAGGTCTTTTTGGATGGATCTATTGTATGTACAATAGAAGGTATGGTCCCATTCGATGTCTCACTAAATGTGTACTGGATATGGCTTGGCGGAAGGCTTTTAAATAGAGTTAAGTGCAGAGTATTAACCCATTGCCATTAAGACCCCAGCCAGTGCCCCGATCTTAATATGACCATCTGTAATCCCAGATGAAAACATAATCCTTAGCATGGAGAGGGATGATCTTTTTCACTGGTAGGTGTACAACTCCCCTTTTTACCTAACACTGTGCTTAAAGTTCATGTTTATATTTCAAAGCTTCCACATTGTTATTATATGGAGCAAAAAGGCATATGTCACAGGTCACATATTGAACAAAACTGACCTGTCACTTATCAGTATAATACACACATTTTTAATAAGACCTCAAATATTTGGTCCTGGGTGTAAAGGGCAGTTGTAAGTATTCAAATTCACGGTAAATTGAGCTAAGACATTGATAAAAGCTCTTTTAAATCACAATTTAGAGTGAATATAATGTTTCTTTATTACTTATTTTTAACAACCAAGAAACACACACCCACCACATTTGCTCCCAGCAATATATTAAAGTAAAAGGTAAATGTGCAAGATTTCATAAAACAGCAGGTGAGACATTTTGTCTGAGATATTTCCCAGATGAGGTGAAAAAAAAAAAGAAAAAAAAAAAAAAAAGAGAGAGTACCTAGAGAAAACAGGTATCACACACATGTCCCTTGATATAAAGGTGCATATTGACTTATATACGTATAGATTACACTCAAATATGATTTTTTTGATGTGAGATGATCGGGTTTTGTGGGAATGATGCAATCCTGTCAGTACAAAACTAAGGAAATCAAATATATAGTAACAAAAATAAGAATTTGAATGAGAATAGTACAATAATCAAAATATTAATAATGCCTACATTCAAACGAAATATTTTCAATCACAGAAAGTTACAGAATCAATTTCACAACAATCAATAAAAAGGACCTTATAAAATAAAATTAAGCATCACAAATATTTCCTTCCGCCTACATCTAAAACTTCTCATCACGTTTCACTTGAAATGTCGAAGATGCTGTGACAGAAGACCAGCAACCAATCATCTCAAAGCAAAGACTAAACCCTTATTCCAATGTGCTCTTCCCTGTTCAGGGTGTAACAATCTAACAATCGGGATTAGGAACTTGGTCCAGACTCTTCAGGTCATTAAGGAAGCTGGTTGGAGTCAGGATGTGAGATGACCCTGTCAATGAGAAAATTATATATTGAATAAAGGCAAAATCCTACATCAAGAGGCAGCAGGTACAAAAGAAAACATGCCGCTTCACAACAGCAATTGCTTACCGATCAGCACTTCCCATTTCCCATCAGTGGCTCGAGTGACTTCATAGGCGGAGCGCATCTCTGAGTGCGACACCCCACCGATCACAAAAATAATAAGCCGCGGACCAGAACGATATTCTGCCGGAGATTTATTTTTGTGCCAGTGTCCAAGACGTGCGCTGCTGTAAAAGAATTACAGCAATAATTGAGCAACATGTAGTTGTAAATGAAGGGTTGTTTGTTTCATTACACAGACGTGACCCATCATTGACCCTGAAATTCAAGATGATATTGTATTTAGATTCTCTACTTACTACCTGCCTGCTAATCAGTTTCATAATGTTACAGAAGTTGAACTGCCATGTCTGGTTTTATATAGCCAGCCTATATTCTAGTGTTTATATTAATAACTACTCAGCTTTAATTCCTTTCCTTTGCTAAAAAGGAAAGGATGGAGACAGTCATTGTGCATTATGCAGATTATGAGTGAAACTAGGTCCATCAAAGTGGTTTGTATAAGCACCATCATCATGATGGGAATTCCCTGGAGGATTATATTTAGTATTCAAAGCAAAACTGGCTTAATTTCACCTTTTTTTCCAAGTCCAACTCACTTTGTCAAAAGCTTGGGTCAATCTCAGTTACAGGGATAAAAGCTTTAATTTTACAAAAAAATAATCTGTCTGTTACCCCACTTAATAGTTGCTTTAAAATAAATTCCAATTTCCAAACTAATATCTGCTTGGAACATCAGAAAAACGTCATGCTTTTATTTATATACAATCAGTGAAAACCATGATAAAAATGTTTTCTAACCTGACTGCAGTCTGGGTTGTATTGATGGGAGCAGGATCAGAGATGAATGGCCACTGCTTTCTGTCCAGTTTATCCTCGATGGCATTCTGGGACACAGAAACACAGATGGTGTAAAAAGCTGAAAGCGAAACTAAGCAGGTGTGCCGGCAACATCTGAAGCCTCACTTTAGCTTTAGTACCTCTATGACGTCCTTGATGATGGGTGACCATCTAGAGAGTTGGTACGTGCTCTCGGTGCGCTCCTTCCGCTCCGGCAGCGTTTTACCAGCATTGCGGCCCTAACGAACAACGTAACGCATGTAAGAAATACTCACACACAAACATTAAGGCCATAGCCAAACTGCAACTAAGAAATTTACCTCAGCTATAATGTTACAGCCCAGGTTCTGCAGGTTGGTGATGATGTTGCTGTCTGCCTGTATGTTTGCATGCTGGATGAGCTTGGCGAGGTCCTCCTCCCCAATGCCTACGTGGATAACCAAACTCTTATTTAAAAACAGCGAGACCACCATAGCACCATGTCTTTTTTGCATAAAAACATTGGTTTTAAAATGTCACACGGGCATTGCTTAAGTTGTGTCCCACCTTTTTTCTTGTGGAATATGAAGAGCAGTATGATGCGGATTTTGTCATAGGCCTCAATTTCATTGTTGAGGAGCACAGGAACAATGCTCTTCATTGCATTTTTTAGAGGTTCCCCCTCTGCATTTGCGCCCATTGCAAGGTCCTGTGGAGGACACTTATGGTTAACTATTAACTTCTATTGGAATCTGAATTGCCAATCATACCTTAAGTCAGCTGACAGCGGACTCGCAGGGCAGCTGACACTAACAGAGCAGTATTCTCAAGTGAAAATTCTGCCTACTGTAACATATGTACTTTAAGTTAGTGCTGGTGTTAAAAAACACTAAACTTTTTAAAAGAATCTCAGCATAGTTTTCACTGAACAGTTTTGTTTTGAAGAAAGAAACTATCCTAGATTATTCAGTAACTTAAAAGACTTGCATTTGTAATTGATCAGTTATGTCAAAGATAATGACAAATGTTGGCTACTTAACTTTTATTTACATCTAGCTGTGGGATTTCCCTTTAATGCAATCCTGGGGACTGCGTGACTTCCGTTAAAACTTGTTAAACATCATGATGAATTTGGCCTTGTTAGTGCCACTCAACTACAAAACCTTTTGCAAGCAACTAAAATTAGAAAATGGCATGAAGAGCGCATCTAAATAGTTATACACAATGTTATACACATACATTTGTAATTGCTTGTCCAAACACTTTAAAACACTTAGACAAATGACAGCTGACAAAAAGCCATTGCTGTTTGGATCACGCTGTCCATCACAGAGCCAAAACATGCCCGTTGGATTAAAGAGGCTGCTTTCAGACATGCTGGCAATCCATTAATGCAGTCGAGTCATTCAGTCATATAAAAAAATAAAAATAAAAAAATAAATAAAAAACCCATTAACACATCTCTCAAGACTAAATGTGGCAGAACACACGCATGTCTGGTATCCAAACACACTGGGGTTTGGCACTGGTCTGAGCTTTGGCTTTATCCCACTCTCGATACAGTCTGAAAGGATTTCCACCAAGTAGTAAATGTGCGTATTATTAAATGCCTTTACACCCAGTAATGACATAACAGTATTTCTGTTGATATGCGGATGCTGATGTCTGGTCGCAAGCTTCTTGCCATATTACGATTATGATTCTCCATTAAATATCACGAGACCATGCCAGTGGCATTTGAACACACCCCAGAGGAGCTATAAATAAAAAAGCTATCGCGTTGAGGTCACTCAGTGTGCTGAGTGAGTGGGGCAAAGTAATTCCATGTCAGACATTCCCTCTAAGATACTAAATGTCAGTGACTCACACAGTGAGACACTCTAGTTGATCCTGTGTGATAAAAACTACCGGCTGACAGGTTCTGCCAACAACACAAGATCAGAGAAATTCCAACAAGAGCAAAGGCTCAGTGCTATGTGCTAATCTATGGCTCCCTTCCTCTTTAGGGATCAAGAGTCTGTTATCGTGTTTCTATTCATACCTCCAACTATAGATGTACAGGACTACTACAGCTTCACTCATTGAACTCAACCTCCACAGATTATTTTAAAAAGACTATAAATTATTATACACTCTACATAAGTACCGACCTGTTCCACTTCACAAAGCTTATCAAGAGAGGCCTTGAATTTCTTCATGCAAGCTTCAGCTAGGTGCAAGTGAGTAGAGTACTGTGAATGAAATAAAAAAAAAACAATTATGTGTACAATTTCATAGTGTTAATTATTCACCTATAATTAAAACAGAAGTCAATATATAATCCGTATATACAATTTAAAAGAAACAATTCATATTATTCACATGCCCGACAGAAGCTCGGCTAAAATCTGTAAACTTAAGAGAGAATTCTGGAGCTTCTCCACTAAAAATAAAGGAAGACTGTACTCATAATGGGCAGTCAGTGTATGAAGCAAATGAATTAGAAGTACTTTAAAATAAAACGTTAACAGAAATTCTGTGAATGTTCTCTAATTTACTGTTTAGAAGTATCTCCTAGACAAAATTCAAAATGCATTCATTCTTCATCCCGCTCACATTGCTCAGCTCCTTCTGGTACTGTGGCATCTTCTTTAACATCTGAGAGAGATCTTTGATGTTGGCCTGAAATGGAAAACAGTCTTCAAGTTATATCGTGGACATTTGTCTTAATAATTGACAAAAAAAACAAACAAACATATTATTGCACATAAATACTCACATTGTCAGTGCACATTCTCTTGCTCTCACAAAAGATGCGAAGAAGCTCTGTCACTTTCCTGCAACGATTCATCTGATGAGCAATCAAATTGTAATCTTGGTACCTTACAGGATCATAACTTTAGCCAACTGTTATATATATGCGCACACAGAATGCATTTTACACAATTGTTTGGGCAACTTTCTTAATGCAATCTGACAAATGGCTGCAATATGATTTTTGCAAAAGGACCTAATGAACATGTCTTACTGAGTATTTGGCCCCTCCACTTCTTATTAAAAACAAACAACAGATGAAGTCATTATTTTAATTTCTTACAAATAAATACAATATTACATAGCGAGCTGATCAAAACTTGTGGGAAAGGACGACGTGAGAGGCACTCATGTGTACTTACTTAGTGACATCTGCAATGTGCATATGTCGGAGCTGAACCCAGAGCTCATCATCTTCATCCAGTAACACTTCTCTGTCTTGTGCATTCCCAATGCCAGTTGACTGATAACTTAAAAAAAACAAAACATGTACATATGTACAACAAACAATAAATATGGAAAAATGGGATGCCAAATACAGCAAAGCCAATGAACAGCAGTTTACTCACTTATAGATATCCTGTTTGATATCAAGCAAATCGTAAGCCATTGCCTGGAAGGTCAACTCGTGAAGAATCGGTGAGATGGGATCAAACCCACGATCAACAATCAGTAGCTGGGATCGCGCCTTATCTGCACCCTGACAACAATAAAGATTAGGCATATGAGCCAATACAAATCAACAATATCAATTACCTCACAGATGCATAATAAACTAGGATCTAGTCTACAGGATTGTAAATATAAAGTCATTTGTTGTGTTTTTATGAGTCATGCAGTGAAAGTGTTATCAGCTTTTATCTATACGAAAAAACCCCAAACCAAAAATCACCATGTAACTGATGCAGCATGACACAACACTTGTGCACCATGTCAAGTATAGTAAAAGGAAATACAGAGAATGATTATACTGCACAGTATTTCAATGCACTTCAGATGAATGGGGTCAAGAAAAGAACAGTAATACATGCCTGTTAAGATCCATCTCAGGAGCAAGGAAATGTCAGCTAAGAGAGACAGAAAAGAAGAAAGGAAAAGGAGAAAGGTCCAGCGAAGCGTGAGGAAAAATTAGGAAATAAACAGGAAATAAAACCCAGAAACCACAGAAACGTCCACAACCAGTAAAGGTGAAGAGCTGCAGAGTCCCAGTGGAAGTGTATTTTCTTGTATAAAAAAAAGCTGGTTCAGCAGGGAAAAAAGCAACGTAAGAATCTAGCTTTTTGGGTCAAAGAATTACATGAACACATTAGAGCATATAGGAATTGATGTGGGTGGTGTCTTCATGGTGCCTAACCTCTCCCATGCTTGGGTTGTCAGCTTTGTGAGCATTCAGGCGCTGGTAGACCTCATCAGCCAGTCTGGCATTCTCCTCTGGTCCCCTGCGAGACAGAGTTGCATACAACTTTGATTCATAAAATGTAAATTCAGGGGGCAAACTAATTTCACTGTACTTTGATAGAAGGCTTCCATACTTGCGGTATCGGATTGCAGGGTACTCCTTAAGTGTGTCACACAGAGTTGCAATCTGCTCAGCCAGATTCTCGATCATTTTGTCTTTTTCTACAGTGGGTTTCAAGCTATAGAAGGAGTACAGGGAGGTTGGGTCATCCAGGGAGAATACCTGCAGGGGTGGGGGGGGATGACAGGAATTAAGATTTGTCCCGGTTTGAATATATGGTGTTGATCACCAGAGGCATTACTAGGATTTGAAAAAGATCTGGGGCTAAGCCAAGATCATCAAGGGCTTAATCTTTTTTTTCTTCCTGTTTTTTTTTTTGGAATGATAGACCTATCTGTCCAGTGAGGCAGCAACTAGTGTAAATGATGGCACAAAAACATGTCATTTCTTTAACCAATTTACTTATTTACAATTAGAGAGGCCGAGTTCAGTATATGTAAACGCTTTATTGTCACTACAGCACATATTGTGAAACACTGCATTTAAGCAGAAAAAACAATTACTGTATAAACTTATAAACAGAACATAAAATATAACATATTTATCTTGAACATAGTGGAGCATTTAGCAGCTTTAGCTAACGGAAACTAAAACGGCGGTTTAAGTCAAGTAGACAAAGTTCCCAACCTGAGACTCGTACGGCAGGAAAGCAACGTTGATCTCTTTTAAAGTCTTGACAACCTTGGCGACTCTGGATCTCCCAATCTCAGCGAAGAGGCCATCTGGGCAAGCTACAGAAGCAAAAGAATAACGCATATTAAAAATGGAAATAGCTTGACCTGATTATATTATAATCATATAGAATATATATATTTTGTAACTTTTGAATGTTCTGAACACTACATTTGAAAACAATATAAACATAAGGTTTTCTGTAGCTGAAGCAGAGTATACTGTACATACACACACAAACTTACTGTCAGTGAAGAAGATGTGTGCTGCTTTGTAAGTGAAGGCACTGTCTTTGAAGTCGTTGATGAGAGCACGAACCGACTGTAATTCAAAAAACAAAATTTAAAATAGTTTAAAATATTCTGAATATGGGAAATATGGAAATGAACACAGAAGACTGCTGACCTTCTCCACTGGTGAAATCAAATATATGGCCTCCAGACTAGAGATGGGCTCCCTGCGTTTATTGATGTCCTCCACAACTGAAAAGCAGAGAAGAGAGAATTTTTACTTCAAGCTAAACAATATGAAATCAATCAATATCACATGCAAATAAAACATCAATGTAAAGTGAAATATAGCAACATAATGTACTGATACAGTGAAACTCCTAGAATGAAGTTGAGTTGGATAAAAAGACATCCAGCTATCAGGGAAGGGAATGTATTGTACATGGTAAGGGAAGGACTTCCAGCAATACATATGCAATATTAAAACCCTGCTCTGAGTATATACTGTGTACATCCCCCAGGCTGAGCACAGTTGAGCTAAATTTGGAAAAAAAACGTGTGTTGGTTATCTGTATCATCACGTAAACAACCGATACACAGGGCGTGACACCAATAATTGTCTGCATACTTACTGGTCACCCCCTCTGCCAAAATGTCAGACATCTTGCAGCAAGAGGAGAGAATTCGCATGCTCATGTGGTCCACGATAAGAACCTGAAGTAACCAAAGATAAACACAGGTTATAATTCAGTGCGTCAAAATCAGGGATTATCTTGATTCTTATTTGGCAATTGTTACCTTCCATTCTCCATCCTTCTTCACACTCTTGATGACCCCATTGAGGATTTCTGTAGAAGTGAAGACAAAGACAAAGATTTTCTAGCTCATCGCAGAAAAAGATGGGTAAAATGGGTAACAAGTAGGGATGTGTGGGATTAGCTGATTAAATACTAATCGGTTAAACTAATTATTAATATTTTATTAATGTACAATGCTGGTGAACTGTTGCATCCAAGATGATACGCAAACCACCTGCTGCAGCTCTGACAGGAAGCAGCAGGTCATACAACCAGCGTGGTTTGGCAGTATGTATATATTTTTATATGTAGGCTGTGTAAACTGGCATACAACCACTCGACTGGAGCAATGTGTAACCGCATTCAGCACAGGCATGTTGACATTAGTGAAATGTTCATAAATGTTTACGACGCATAGTGCCACACATTTCAGCTGCATTTATAATATAATTTGGTTATTGAAGAATCCGACGCTTTCGATTGCCTCTTAATTACACACAATATAATGTCAGTTTAGCCTTATTGATTAAATTGGGCTCAATTGTTTTCTTACTTTTAGACTAAATTTAAATCAACAGGGAAATTAGGCATTAGCAACATCCCTAGTATATTATTATAAAATACTGACTCCAATACGGCAATAATTTAGCAATGCAGTTTGTAAATCAGAGGTAACATAACAACAAATTTTACATCTCTGTGACATTTTTACAAAAAGGAAAGCATATGATTGAGAATTCAGATTACAGCATACAACTCTCAGGAACCAGGAACTTTCTTAAAACAAACCCATATTTGGCACTTGTGTTTACCAATTCACCTGATTGGGTGCAACTTCCTTGCGTTATACTGTTGATTACAGGCTATGAGATTCACACAACAACATACCGTAGTTGTTCTAATGTCATTTACTCCAAATGATCCAGTGTGTCTATGTGGGTTTATGATCACGACAAAACTATTTCCTTGGGGAAACTCTCAAACTATGTCTTGGATCCCCTTTGCTCTAAATGCTTTTTGAAGGAAGTATTGAAGGAAGGAGACTGTGGCATGAAAGATACTGAGAAATGAAGAATTACACAAATGTGTTATGTTGTTCCCTCAACTTCCTTGTTGAACATATTTAGAAACACTGCAGTGACTCTTTAAGACATTTGATTCAGTGACATTATTTTTTTTACCGTATCAATAACTTGCAAATTGAAATGATAATCATCTGGTTATGGGAATTTAAATCAGCAGTTAATTAAAAAGAAACGTATTATTGTGCTTCTCCTACTGCCATCTATTATCATATCTATGTTATGAACATCTTAACAAAATATTTGGTGTTGATAGAGTTAGAAGGCAGAATTATGATCTAGTTTTGTACCAACATACTGTACAATCAACATAAAGCTGCTCGCCAGAATTACTTAAGACAAGCTTACAGCAAATTATGTAAATACACAAACTCATAACAGTCTGAGCCGAGTGGAAAAAAAGACACAATGGCAATGTCTTGTCTTGTAATGCCAAATCTATTTATATACTAGGAACTGGAAACAATGGCTACTTGCTACTTGTATTAAAATAGACAACAATACTAAGCCATACTGGCAAGGTTAGCCTGTGTCAATATTTGTATGCAAAATTGCCCTGCAAGACCATCTAACCAACAACAAAATGCTGTTTGAGGTCTGGTTTGACTTTATTCTGTCACTGCCCTGTGTTTATTACTAAAGATTACAGATTTTATTTTGCATTATTAACAATGACAGAAGAGACGACCTTCGTGCTCCTGTGCTTAAACTGAACAACGTTTTAAGCATCAGTTCAGGCCTCATGCCTCCATTTCCACCTGCGTGTTTTATATTCTGATTGTCATAAATCATACAGCTCAATAATAAATGCAGTATTTCAAACTTAACTAGAAATTAACTAGTACTAATATTATTGTTATTGGCCTAGTACAAGCAAATAGCAAGTCATTGTTGGCCTAATCCTGGGCAAGGTCAGGACCAGCGATTGGAAATATTTAACTACATAAATCATAGTATTCTCATGACGTTTTTTGCCATACAATATGATGACATCGCCACAGCTCACTGGCAACGTTTGTCATTTAAAAAATCACCTGAGGGTTTTACTACAAATCTGTGTGCCATCAAATACTATGAATTTCCTTATAAATTTAACACCTCAACAACTGCCCTGGTTTATAAATCAAACACACCTGCACTTTACCTCTGTGATCCATTTCCTGTGATGTAGTTGAACTATTTTTCATTATGAAGCAGCTAAGTTTAATAAACTACAGTTTTGAAGGATTTTAGCAATTCAGAGTGACATGTGTGTTCACATTATCCTAATCTATACAAACAACAAAATACAGCTACAGACCCCTGCAGTACAGTATAGTACATATTTTAAATATGTTGTATCTGTATTAAGTTGTTTAGAATAATTTTATCATACTTAAAATGTGTAAAAATGAACATATATCTTATTAAATAAGCATTAGATTTTCATAATATTTGTATAGAGATTTGTGAAGATAAAATGTCCTGCTAGCTTTTAAAGCTACAAATACACCTGTTTCAGTAGTTATTTGTTAAACAATGAGACTGCGTTAATATTGAAATATAAGATACACTAAAAAAAACAATTTGCAACAAAAGTTTATGATTTAGTGGATGTTAAATCGTTTAAAAAACATAAATACTCGTGTTTATTTAACTAGTCCATCACAAGCGAACTTATAAACTTCCTTTTCGGTCAGTTAGCTGACGTTAGCCTTCAACGGACTTTCCGTCACTGCGCCTTTTAACTGCAAGTCTGTCAAACACCACGGAAACAAAACCACCATTTACACCCAATAAATGCTATCACCAGTATATCCAATACAATAATATTACTTTTTTTTAGCCGTAACTTGGTTAGATGACATTATTTCCTTCGGTAATGTTACCATTTTAATTGTGACTGGAGCAGGAAGAAACCTAAATGACCGACGTCCCCACCAAGTGTGACGTTTAAGCCTTAGCGACAACTTATTAAGCTAATTTCGGTTAAACTACCTGTGTCTTCTGGTTGGGACAAACATTATTAAAAGGAAACAACTTTACAACAAATGTGTCACTTACTTTCTCCTACTACCGCTTTCAGCCCACTCGGTGCCATCTTAACAGCAGTCTGCTGGTTAGACGGTCACTTCCTTGTTGTTAAAGTGTGTTTGAAGCACAGCAGCTATTCGGAGAGAAATGGCGCCCCCTACTGTCTGATAAATAGAGCAAGAATCCCGGAAATGTCTATGAAACTGTATTTTTTATTTCAATTAATTTTAGCCTTAAATAACACCAGGGGAAATTCTGAGTGTTTCCTAAAAAAAATTAAAATTGTTTTAAAAAAACAGTAGTGTCAGTACAGTTAATCTTTCATCACTCATCAATAAGAATATTATATCAGCCTATAATAGTATCAAACAATACTTTATTTTAAATGTCAGCTACGCAAGAAGGAAAATACACACGTTCACTGTGAGACATCCAACTGGCCACTCACTGTTCATTGCCAAATATATTTGAGGGTATCATTTGATGAGCCTCGGGGGGGAAAAAACATGTCATCACTTCATCGTGATGGATGAGAATTTTCAGTTGATGTCGGTCACATTCAAGATTTAAGAGTGCCTGGATCAGCCAAGAACAGCCTTCTCGGATAATATTTGGGAGATCATAGATAGCTGTGGTGTTGTGGAAGAGGATCACGGTTGATGTCATGTTCAAAAAGGATTTATGGGCTGCTATATTTAAGCATGTGATAACAAGTATCACCTCTTTAAAAAGGAATTAACTTGTAATTGATGTGTTTGCACTCCAGTCAGGACAACATGTTAATTAACATTCAGGGCCAAATTTATAGATAGGTATTGCTGGACAATCAACAGTGCTGAGGTGTCATACTATGCCGTAACATACATTTCCTCATGCACATTCATCATACAGGATACATGCTGGGAATCCCTCTTTTTTTTTTAAAAGCCTGGTAAGTATTTTGTTTTAGATGTTTAGATGTAGTCCTACATTTTAACTTGCCTTATTCAAAGATGTACATTTGGGTACCACTTCATATGGATAATCAATGCCACAGCTCAAGTTGGTGCAAACTTAGTAATAAAGAATTACATATTTAGTAACACAATTATGTGAAAAACAGCCCCTTTTGTGATTTATCTTTAAGGAAATATGGAGTCAGGCAAAAGACTTAAGTATAAGTGGCACTTTGTGAAGAAAAAGTTTTGTTTTATTTTATTAACCCAGTGGAGATTTACTGAGAACAAATGCTCACATTGACACAATTTAGAGACAACAACCAGCCAATCAAGCACTGGCTCAGTAGGGGGTGATATGCCTTGCCGGGCAGGGTGTTTGTCATTAACATTGGATTTTTGTTAAAGAACGTTGGGCCAGTGGATCAAACCAGCAATCCTCTGGTATTCTGACGTTACAGATGTGTCTTATGTGTATATAACATAAGATACAATGTCATACAAATACAAACAAATCCAACGGGTGAATAAATAAATCAGAGTAGGAGAAACAAAATCAACAAATTACTTTGTGATCGACAGCATTATAAACTTCTACAAGAATACATTTAATTAGTGCCTTTAGCATTAACCCGGCCTATACGTTTGACTTTTTTACAAAATGGTTGCAATTAATGTCAAGGTAAAACACAACCAACACAACTACATCATCATTAGTGCAGTTATTTGTACTTGAATGTCACAAGTTGATCTCCTGTGTGTAATCAAGGTGTGACAAGTTATTTTAGCTTGTGTATATATATATATATATATATATACATACATACATCAAGGAAAACACCCAGCAAACCCTTGTGATGCGTTAACTTTGCAGAGATTTCCAATGTGTCATGCACTTTCTCCAGTCCACACAGTTTTCTCTCTCCAAAAAAATAGGTACAGGCCAGACACTTTTCCATCGGTTGTGCTGGGAAGTTATCATCAACACATAATCCTCAGCTCTCAGACTCCACGGACATGTTTTTTAATATCCGCTGCTCCTTACGAAGACGCATTCGCTCTTTGAAGTCCTCCAACTCTTTTCTCTGTAAAGACAAACATAACACAATTATTAGCAACTAATTGAGTCAGTTAACAACTTCTAGTTTCAAAGGTAAAACAAATTAAATAAATCAACTAAGATGCATGCAGACAGACAAATAATTTAACACTGATTTGTGGTTTCATGGGAAATTTCATGGGAGGGTATACTGTACATTTATCAGCCAATTAAATCAATAAAAAAAAACATTCAACTCACCAATACATTTAAAAGCAGCATCACAATGAAAAGCTCTGATGGCCAATTGTGCCGTTTATCTGTTTGCTTCATAATTACTATCGCAAACACTTTTTTACTTTTTTTTAACTGAAATTATAGACTCAATGAGCCATGTGGATTACACTTACATTAATATGCTCGTTTTGGGGGAAGATCTCCCTCTGGGGACCAGAAAAGTTTCCACCATAGTAAAGAGAAATAGACATTTGTTATTACAAGAACCAAACTTCACTGAGTGGACTGATTTTTTTTATTTAAAGTTGTAAATAGCATTACTACACATTACTGACCTTTCTCTTTATTACGTACTCTTCAAAGTACTCTGCTTGATTTGAGATCCAGAACATGGTCACAGGAAAGGACAAATACACCATCATCTGCCCACAACAACAACAAATACACCAGTTAACGTAAGTGAGAGTCACATTATGACCACAGTTAGCTTATTGATAATAGTTAGCTTAGATCAAAACATGAAGCCTAGGCCGACTTGTACAGATTTAAACCTTAAGGCAAACACAAAATAAACGTCTACGACTGTTGATTTAACTATTGTTACTTACTCTAAATATCTCTATTTTAACACCCATTTTCACTTAGATTTCAGACCGACAACTGGGAAGAGTTATCTAAACTCGTAGTCTCACAGCCAAAGACCTTCACACTACTTCCGGGGTTTCTTGCAAGGAATCCAATCACATGAAAGCCACAACGCATGCGCAGTTTTTAATGTAGAAAAATATTACTACAGTCTTAACACAATTGAAAATTGACAAATACGTGGTGTTTATGTTCAAATAAACATTTTTATTAAAATGTGTTAAATTAAATCAGAGTATCTCTTAAATCTGACGCTTACTTTTGAGCTGCAGTCGACGTCATGTAATAAAGGTATTAGGAACAGTTGTTGTCCACCAGGGGGCGCTGCAAGCATTATCTCTGGATAAATATGGGTAGGTAGGGTACTGAACTCTTTATATATATATATATATCTTATTTTTCCTGTTTTCCTGTTGGACATAAGATGTCTCCTACTTCACTCTCAGTGTATGTGTACTGTAGGCTTCAAGTTTCCACATCACAGTTGACTCCAAGATATTTGTGAACACACAAATCATACTCATAGGCCCACCATTAAAATCTGGATTATCAGTGATTATATTCATCAGATGAATGTGAAAACTTCTAGTTTCAAACGCTGTACATACATAATTCTGCACAATGATAGGTCTAAATACGATTTTATCCAATCTCATTTGAAATAGTCTGCAATGAAACCATAGTGTGTTTGGGTGCCTCTCTTAGGACAGTCACTTATGTTACTTTCCCCCCTTTTACGTCAAATGGGTCTAAAATAACGTGTTGGTTCATGAGAAAGATATAAAAATAAAAAAATATATATATTTTTAAATTTTTCCTTGTTTTTTTGTTTTGTCATAAATGCTATGATTCTCTGTTTGTATGCTGTAATATTGTGTTAGATTTTATGTATAAATTTTGCTATATAAAAACATGCATTATTAGTATTAGTACTATTATAGCTACCATACAATATAATTGAAATAAATAGCTTGGTATGTTACTTTGACAGAGTGCAGTACATTATTTCCACTTTAAGCTATATTTTCTATTGTCACTAAATCTCTTGTTGTGTTTATTTAAATTTTTTACAAAAGTTATTTTGGCGCACAGATTAAAAAATTCTCCCACAGTTGCCGCTAAAGTTGCAGTCCGTGACGCGCTCTTTACGTCCTCGGCGAAAAGAGCTACGCGTGACGTCATTGGCGACGAGAGGTGTTCAGGATCCTCGGAGAGAAAGATCCCGCGCGCCCTGACGACCTGATAAACCCAGGTAAACGCCGTTGTTTCAAATGTTATTCTTCCACTCATGTAATGTCAGTGAACTGTATGAGACGACAGCTAGAAACACGGTGGCAACGGTGCAAAGGCTGAACAGGTAGAGCTGATGCCCGGCGCCTACTGAGACCGTTCACTTCATCGGCGGCCTGTTCTAGATAGCTAGCTTGCGAGCTAAAGCTAGTTGGCAGTTGTCTCTAAAAAAGACACAATAACCGCACTTACATTGTGTGTCTATCTGACATCCCGTGCCGGTCTTACTCACTGTTGACCACAACTACGCTACAAATACCCCACCAAATGCTGTTACGACCACCGTGTTCGGCATCTATTGCTAGTTTGCTCGTCGACTGTCTTGTGTTGTGGGAGTCGCTGACGCCGTCACGGTGATGATGGCGCACACTCAGACTGAGGCTGTTTGCTGAGAATGCAGTCAATGAAGAAGATAACACAAAATACAAGTGTCCGATTCATTTCGCCAAAGCTTTGCTGCCAATAGCTTGGAAACAAAATGCTTTTTTAAAATATATATAGATATATATACGTGCGCTTTCGGTTATGCTGTGTGTGTGTGGTCCTGACGTCCATTACGAAACCCAGGCAATAATCTATGCCCTGTGGCCTAACATTAGGATCTTGGCCCCTCGACGATGCACGCTAGCCAGCAGTTATTACTCTGCAATTTATCGTTGTATTCACCACATCTGGCAATAGTCCCTGTCTTAGATATACGTCTGTAGGGCTTAGGTGTTTATGTGACTAATATGGCTGGCTATGATAGACAAAGCAGTGGGAATTAGCCGACCGGTGTGTTCAAACAGATCACTCGTGCAGAGGCCCGTTACTTGGCTAACTGGCTCTGCTGTTGTCTTTGCATCGGGTTTTCTGATTTCTGTTTTTTAATTGGTTGGTTATTGCTATAGTAGCTAGAGAAACGGAAGCCAATGTGATGATAACATGCAG
The DNA here is from genome assembly GCA_036937835.1 of Pampus argenteus. Lineage (NCBI taxonomy): Eukaryota > Metazoa > Chordata > Actinopteri > Scombriformes > Stromateidae > Pampus > Pampus argenteus. Next base: position 15,015,647 of record CM072878.1, read on the forward strand.
TCCTGGCACTAGCCTACCTGCAGTCACATGCTTGTTTTGGATAGACTTCTTTGCCTGAAGGTGCACAAAGACTGGTGCAGTTTAAAGCTGTAGGCGTACAGTTACTGGTTATTTGTGACCTTTATCTGAAATCTACCTAAAGCAATGTTTTTTTTTTCCTGTCACACACATAGATGTATACATATAACAGCCACAGGTCAGTTTTGCTATTACTGTGCGGTTGGTTACAAACAGTGCTATCACTGTTTACCTTGTGTGTGAGTAAAGAGGATAAAATTGTGTCAAAGGGCATGAGGTAAACGATAAATAAATAAATAAATAAATAAATAAAAGAGCTCAGGGGGCTTAGCTTTAAATCATTTTACTCCAAATGAATTTTCTTAATTGAAATTGATCAACTGCACAGTTTGTTTGTAAATACAGATGACACATTGGACCACAGTGCTTGCAGATACCAGTTACCACACAGCTAAACTATTAATTGCATGCTTCCTATTGACAGCGTGTTATAAGTGTTGGTCTTCCATGAAAATGACCTGAAACATTTCAACAACAATGAAACTATGAGATGTGTGCTGTTTAATTTACAGAGTGATATGTGACAAGGTCTGGCTATTTTGGTCATTATCGTGTTGTATGCTTAACACATGTTTCTAGTCCTGTTTTTTTTTCCTCATTTTCTATTATTCCCCTTTTTTGGTTCTGCTCTCTCTAGTTTAGTTGCCATGGTAACACCATCTTTGGCCTAGTTGTAAATGACCTCTGAATGAAAAGGAGAGTGTGGTCGGTGAAGAAATGGGCGAGCAAACAATATCTAATATATATATATATATATATATATATATATATATATATACTACAACCATCTTACTGCTTCTACTACAAACAAAATCAATATTATTGAACATGGGGGTTTTGGTTTCTCTTCAGCCACATGAAAACAGTCCATCTTTGTCATACTGCATGTTGGTATTTATGATATTGATTTTTTTTTTTTATCATTATGTGTGACCCCAATAATTTCTGTTGCAGTTTTGGCTAATATGATTTTTTTTCCCCAACTACTGTTAATGATGCTCTGGTTTCAAGGGCCATGTTGATTAAAACTTTTATGTCATTAGAAAAAAAACAACAATCCAACACCAATCGCTGGTCCATGTTCCTAATCACATTTATAGAAAGCACCTGCATAATAGTCACTGTAAAAGTCAGATGCAGTACATTATATTTTTGATGACTGCATGACATCTGATATCATAACATGAGTAATAAGAATATTGTTTTGGAGGTGATCCGTTTAATGATATATTGTTCAGTTGCTGAATTTGTGCAGAATGATGTTTGTTATAACCTTTTATGTGGAGCAAACATTTATGCAATACATTGGCACTGTATGTAAATTCCAGTTGAGGGCAGTCACAACTCACGAACTCGCATTATAATTTCCTAATCAAGATGTCTGCTAAAATTGCTAAAAAAAAAAAAGAAGAAAGAAACTTCTCAATAGGTGTCACTTCCAATGCGTGTCAATATGAATGATCAAAGAGTAGCTTTGAACTTGCAGTTTGTTGCCACATCTTGACTCTACTATGGTCAACAGTATCAAACTGGAACAAGGCAAGGAGTTTGTCTTGTGATTCAGAGTTTAGATATTATCAGAATGAATGTGCTGAGTAATACCTGGACGCTTCTCAAGTCTGGAACATGAACTGAAAAGTTTCAGGGTTTTACTCAGTGCAGTTATTCAGCAAACCTTCTCGTGTGGTGTATAAATGTCCTGTGTGAATGCCTGTGTGCATACAATGACTTGTACTTTGTGACATTGTCTGATGCATTTGAGCATCCTTTAAATACTTTAACATACATGTTATACAATGTTATGAAAATCATTGCACACATTTTTTTTTACCTCATATGCTTCTCAGATCTAGGAGTGTAACAATTGGTTATTTATTGGATCAGTTGATCAACAGAAATATAATATTTTGACAATATACTAAGCACGTCATTAAGAAAATAATCTGCAGATTAATTTATAGTGCAAAACTCAAAACAAATCCTCAGATTTCAACATGTAGGGTGGATTCAGATTTAGTAAACGTGTGGGTTGTTTAGGGTCTATGACTATAGGTTAAGAAGTATAAAACAGGCATGAACAAGCCCCAGCTCTAGTAAACTGATAGGTAGGCTAATAGGTGTGGAGATGATAAAATTGGCATAACATGAGCATTTTGTTCTAGTCGAAGTCTAAACGGGTCTTGGGTTCACGTTTCCAGGTTGTTGACTGATATTTTGTGAGTGTAAAAACCGTTGTAAAAAGTGTTGGACAAAAATGGGCTTTGCTTACTATTACTACTAAATTTTCACCACCCTACTTCTTTCTCAACACATAGCTGAATGTACATAGGTGCATGTTATACCATGTCAAGTTGGCAGATTGCCTGTTCCCTCTTTTCTCTACTCCGGGTCCCTGTGGGTTTGAGTTGCTCCGGTGCTCAGATGATTAATGGAAGCGCCCTAACTTTCTCACTGAGACTCATCTCTGGTACGCTGCTGCCTCTCGCTCTGACCAAACTCTCTGTCTGTGTGCAACTCTGTCCTTCACTTCCCCCCTTATTCTCACCATCCTTCCTTCCTACCACCTTATGTCTGAATACGACCCTCCCCACCACCCTTCAAGTGACATGGCCATCGGTTTGGCCTCCTCTGAATTGCTATAGGTTGGAGCTTTGTCACTCTGGCAGCTGCTGTATTGTCTCTGGGAATGGTGCATATGGCACGTGGACAGGGAAATGGGTCTATGAGGACACTGTCGGCGTCTGGCTGCTGCACAGAGGAGCTGCTGTTTGTTTCAGTTGGGAAATCAGACATTGTGCATTACACTCACCAGTCATGTGACTGGTTCACAGGTTTCACAGGGTGGCTCTTTACTCGCCTGATCTTCTGAGGTTTTGACATATAACTAATTTTGAAACTGTGAGGGGGTGTGTGCCTGTTTTCACATCAGAATTATGATTGATTGACAGGTCAGCAGTGAGCATGCCTCGGGTGGTGTAGCTATATTACATCCAGAGACGTGTAGTGGTTTATTTCACTTGACACACTTTCTCATCCAAATGAGCAGGAAACTTCATCCAAACGATTGATTTTCATTTTATCAACCAACTTTTCCACCTCATTGCAAAAAATGCACTTATACTTTTTTTTTTATGAGGCAGCATTTACGTTGAGCAATACTTCAATGTACTGGATATGATGACACAAAAAATGTTAACTGGTATTTAACTGATTTGTGTGAATTATTCTGTTATAGCTCTTGATGATATCTGCCTGAACATAGTGTAAGTGTATCTGCTGCAGTTAATTTGTCTAGACAGCAAAGCATCACAGATTGGAAATAATCCAGTTCCTCTGATTAAAAGAGTTCAACTTCTGTACTTCCTGCTGCCACTGCAGTGTTGTGACCATACTGTCATGAACATAATTAGTGGCGGCTGCTCTTCTACAGGAAGGCAATAGTGGGTGGTCTCACTCTTTTGCACCCTTTTTGTCTCATATAGGCTATACTCTGCGATCCATCACATCCCTTATGCTGCACTACATTATTCAGAGTTTACTTGCCGTTTTGATCTGTACAATGTGCAACCTCTGCCTTCATGCAGGTTTTTGGTGCATCAGCACTAATTTGTGTAATTTACAGAATTGAATATACTCATGACTTTGTGGTGATGAGGTACAAAATTACTTCCTGTAGGAGCAACCTGGCCACAAAAACACACTTGTTATCTTTATTTTACCTGGTGCAGGTTTATGTCTGACCAAAAAAAAAGATATTTTCCAATAGATGTGTTGGATTTCTTTATTGGTTGATCAACAATATGAATATGGCTAGTATATAAGAAGAGAAAGGCGTGCAGATAAGCAGAACCTTAAATTGGTGGGGGAAGCCACATACAAGATCACTCTGAAGGAAGAGAGTGAGTGGGGGTGGGGCATGATGAAATGGACAGAGGAAAGACAGGAAGGGGGTGGGGTGTTGAAGGTGTAGCGAGAGCAAGGACCTCAAGCTATTGATGGGGAAAGAGGGGAGGGGTTGAATGAGCTAGCACGTAGGAGGGAGGCAGGGAGGGGTGTGTGTGGGCTGAGGCTCCGCTGAATGAGGAAGCAGCAGAGCCATTTTTGCAGTTGAGTAACTGCATGCTGGTCTGCCTGTGCTAGGGAGAGGAAGAGAGAGAGAGTGAGCTAGAGGTATAAAGTACACCTCCAAGGATTTTATCGGAGCCCTCTCTCCCCTCTCTCGCCTTCCTCGCACCTCCTCGCTTACCTCTTGCTCTCTCCTGGTGTCCATTTAAGTTGCGGAGGCCCTGGAGAGTACACACAATGGAGCGAAGAGCCTGTGGCAACTGGGCCGTTGTACTACTGAGAGGGGGATGGGGTAGAGAGAGGACCGGTTCACACAGCTAACACAGCCTGCTGGCTGTAGGCTCTCCTCCCCGCCAGGACCCACTGTTTCCAGGCTGGAGTATTTTTCCTGGAACAGCCACTTTCAACTCCACTTGGACTACACTAAGGATTACTCAGCGTGTTCTGTGGGATTTTATGATACATTTTGGAGACTGAGGAATAAATCTCTTATGCGATTTGGATGAGAGAATAAGAAAAGCGAAACTCTTGTTTCCTTTTACCCTCTTTTTACTGTTTCTGTTAAGTGGAGTTCATAAATGGATTTCAAGATGCATGCCAAGTCAAACGATTTGTTGGATTTTCAAAAACTGGATGCCCTTCTGGAAAAAATTGCACATTCAGTCTCTGTGAAAAGGTAATGATATTTGGTGAGGTAAAGCCTCCTACAAACTTTTCAGATATTTAACAGCGTCACCAAAGGCTTTACAGCAATACATTCAAAATATTATTAATTGAAGTACACAGTTAAATGCTGAGGATGTGGCTACGTTCAAGACAGCCTTGAGTTACAGTTCTTGGGACTGTCATGTGGTTTGCGCTAGTTTTAGTTTTACATGGCCCATAAGTGTGTGTGTGTGTGTTTCAGTGTTGTGTTGAGGACAGTATTGTTATCCAGATTTCAGCCAGAAGCCATGAACCTACCTCCTGGTGAGAGGGGGTGTGTGGGGGAAGGGGAACTACAGAGGAAGAAGGGGGTTGTGTGTGTGTGTGTGTGTGTGTGTTCGTCAGTAGTAGAAATGTTGCCTGATTCCCGGTAGTGTTTGGCTTGCTTATCCTAACCAGCTGGAATTTTTAACCTGAAATAGCTGGCATGAGTCCTGTCTTCTCCGGTTAAAATCCGTCTGAGTCATGGGTAGCAACATGAGTCAGTTGGCGTTCTCATGCACTGACTCAAACAGCGAGTATTTGTAATCAGTAGGGAAACTTATTTTAAGTTTCGTGATCTTGTGATAATTTATTGAAACCAATGAAGTTGTGATCAAAGCTATTTGTTTAACGGTTTTAATGTTGTTGAACCATCAAGAATGGGAATACAACACGCTGGCCAATATGTGCTGGAGTGTTACCATAGAAACCCTGGTAGAATTATTATTTTATTTTATTTTTTTGATGACAAGTTTCAGTGATACTCCAATGGTGAGCCAATAAACCAATCATAGACAATATAAGGTGGACAAACAGAATAGTTAAATTTGCCACATACATAAATCCGTATAGGAATTATTTCATTGATTTAATTTGGCAGTACATTTGACGTTCACCTGTGATTGTTCAGATCATAATGCAGTATAGTTGCTGGTATTACTGGCTATTTAATTGTTATATATAACACAAATAGTATATTGGGTCATGGCTGGATACATAATTGATTAGTAATAATTGAAGTTGCACCGGTGACATCCTCCAGTACGTGTTGAAATCTTACGCAATTTTCTTTACAAATCATCAGATATACTAGAGATGAATGAAAACTTAGAACACACACGCAGCGCAGCACAAATAAATTGGATATTTCAGTAATACATTTTTAAAAAACGTATTTGGTTTATAAGATAAATAATACTGTCACATTTAAAACCTTCAGGCTGTCAGACACAAAATGGTCATATTTGGAAAGTTCAGTTGCAGGTCATAACATGCACAGTCTTGACACACTTAACGGACAGGCGTCCCTCACATGCCACTGGTCTGTAGTTGAGGTGACTGTGACTGACTAATGACTAAATGCCCATTACGTTTTAAAGAAGACTTCTTGTCACTGACAAACGTGTCGTGGTTTACCCACATCATAGTTTCTAATTTTACGGAAGTTTATGTCACACAATGCAGTCATCTGCTGAAAACGCTTTGGTGAACTCGTTTCCCACATCAAGTATTGCCATTACCATCTTTGTACACTGTCGGCTAATATTTCCTAGATCGCTCAAATTCCTAATATTGATCCATCTATAATCATTTAAACTTATCTTATGGCTTATGTTATATGTTCTTTTACATCTATTCCTTGATTATTAGCCTACATTTAATATTTAAATTCAGAAAAAGAAAATAACCGTTAGCCTTATTTACCACATTGCTATACAAGTATCCTTAACTTTTCCTTTTTTTTCACAATTGGACCCATAAACCACCAGTTTATTGGAGCTGAGTGAGCCCAGAACTCAATTGTTTGAGTTTGTATAACAAAAATGACCCCCAGATTCCTCATCTACTAACCATTTAAAAATAAAAAATCTAAACATTAAAGAGTTCAAAGAGGCCTATGAATATCATCAATGTAATACTGTGCATATTGGCAGACATAGTAGAAATGGAGAGAAGCTGCTCTCTGGAGAAGGGTTGATGGTGGTTTTTGAAAGAGGGAAAAGGCTTGGTGGATGAACAGTGGTGTTCTTGGCCTTGTTACTGTGGTCCCATTAATTATTTATTCCTTTGCTTTCAGGCAAAACACAGGGCATCATTCTGACACTTAGAGAGCCTCAAGTGAAATCTCCAGGCCTGCATTTTTTTCCCCCTTAAATTCGACCGCTATCGCTAACATGAATGATTAATAGCTTACGTCATGGTGAATGCAGACATCTTGCTGTTATGTTTTTCTCCCCCTTGAACGTGGGACTTTTCCTGGGCTGAGATCCATCCTTCCTTCCAAAAGCTGTATAGCTAAATAGCTGACCTGTTATCAGACATTTAATTTTTTTCACTTGTCACCATATATTTAACATACTTCTTCTATTTCTTTGTCCATAGTAAAGTCCCTACTTCCTTTTGTACAGTCAAATTGAATTTCAATGTTTTGTTTTTTTTCAATTATTCTATTCTCTAAATATATATTATTACACTGTTTATTTCATTATCTACTGTTACCATTCTTTTGTTCCATTTGTATTTTTATTATTTGCAAGCATAGAAAGACACCAGACAGATACGGGTATGAGATGTGCATCCCCCACCTCCGTAATCAGAGCCACTTCCTCCCCTGAAAACATTCCTCAGCAGTCTGCAGTGATGTATGTCCAGGTCAAAGGTCAACTGTTATTCCAGAGCGGAGAGCAATGTAGGACATGCAGCAGCAGGAAGTAGGACACTTGATTGGCCTGTTTGGGTCTTTCTGCAGACTTGATTAGTCTCACATGCCAACATTGCTCTTACACCAGGGGCCTGTACGATGAAGCTAGATTAGTAGGTTAGCCAGCTATCTTTGGGCTTAACTCAAGTTTTTCGGTATCACGAAGCGGGCCCACTTTTAACTTGGATCACCATGGTAACTTGTGCTGGACAGCTAACCTGCTACGGAGGAGGCAGGAGGAACTTCAGGTCACAACCTGTCAACACCATGAACCACTGGGGGGAAAAAAGGGATCCAGATATGGCCAATGTTCCTGGCTTTCTTATTACGCTCTGTACGTTTACGACACTAAACACATAATGACGGTTTTAGCTGCATTTTAATTGTTTTTATTTTATCTCAGGAGTGATAGTTGACAGTGTGGTTGATTTTTACACTCGGATTTCATAACTGCAGCTCAGATTAACTTGAGACAACTGTGTGATGACAATTGGAAATAAAAACGAAAGGTTGTCTTTTATTAGAAAAATAATCCACACATTAGTAATTGGCTCCCATGATTATAAGTGCAATATATCAGTCATTAAATTTTCCCCTCTCTTGTTTTGGTAGCATAAACTGTCTGGCACTAGGTAGGCATTTTCAGACCAGGGGAACTTTTTCATAGTGTTAAGAACAGTTGGAGGAACCTCCCTTTTTTTTTTTTTTTTTTTTTTTTTTTTTTATTGTGTCCGCACTGCAGGAACTAGGAATGAGGGACTTTTTTAGCTCTGACTTCACAGTAGGTGCTCTCCCAGCACAAGAGGAAGCTTGAGTGACGCATGTGTACATTGATTGGTTGAACACATGAGCCAATGCAGCACCGGCATCTGCTCATCATCCAACTAAATGACAAAACAAATACTAACTCGATAACTTCAGTCATATATTATAATGCCTACATTTTTATATTTGGAAATTATTTCTTGGTTTTCTATGTATTAAGCTATTGTTTTATTTTGTTTTTGTTTGTTTGTTTTTTTTCCTACTCCTTTAAATATGATTCGCTGAAACAGAAAATGTTCACAGGTACTTAATATCACTGTTTCATCATATAAAATACTTCATTCACGGTTCTGATGATGTCGTTCGTAATTCATAATCCCGCCTCTTTCATAGCTACGTAGGAAAACCCAGAGTTGACTGAGCTAGTTCATAGCTAGCGTTGTGATGCTAGTTATCCAGGATGGACATTGTTGGGCTCAATTAAGCCGGATCACCCAAAGAGAGCCAGACTAAGTTGAACTTGCGTCGTAGTAGGCAGGTCTCAGGACTGAGACTGGATTATACTAATTTATCATTTAGACTGATTGAATATGACGTCACTGCAGATGTCAGTATCAAGTGTTACCCTTAAGTTAGTAAAACTGAAAAACACGCGATATGCATTCAGACTGGCAAAGCTATTTTCAGTCTAATGTAATAAATATATAATTTTGGATTTAATTGTCTATGTGAGCATTGGTAAAACAAAGTGATTATTTAGTTTGAATGTGACAAATACTGTTGAAATTTTGACTTTTAAGAACGTTCCTCTGTGTCACAGTCCCTTCACCCAAAAGTACCTTTTCCTGAGGTTGTATTTTCTTGGCTTGTATTTGGGTTTGAAGTTTGCAGTACTGACGGTCACTAGTTGGACAAACATTGTCATGTTTGCAGGTTTTTTTTATGCGTTCACCTACTCATTGTTTGTATCTAGTGCTGAAAACAGTTTGACAGAAAGTACAGAAAGCGTTTTCACTACTTTCTACTAAACAATTAAAAATACTCAACGTATTTTTATTTTTTTTTATGACCAAGGGCTGGTGGTGGTTTACTATCATTAATGCTTTAATGACCAGCTATGTAATCGACTAAAACAATTGGGAAGGACATAAACTGAAACAACATAATTACTTCAATGCTGTCCATGTTTACAGTGTTTTGTTTTGTAATTGTAACCATTTCTCGGGGTAATTCCTTGTAATGAGGCGTGTTACTAGGTGAGGTCATGATCTAACAAAAAAACCATAAAACAGGCTTTATACTGAAGTTTGCCTGTAATGCTGCCCGTCTAACTTGGGCATATCTTCATAATGTTTTTTTAAAGACAAAGAAACAATAGATGGAATTTATCTAAAGAAAATCTCAATAACAGGTATTTCAGGTGTACCTAGCAGGTCCAGGTTCGCCGTCATTAAGAGTTTATGATTGTAGTAACACATGCACTTGATGAAATTAACACGTTGAAAGGTGAGCAAAGTGTGTTGTAACCTGACAGGTTATTATCTTCCTTGCCGGGTAATATGAGCTCATCTTGAACCTCTTGATTTTTTTCACAAATGGCTTTGGTTTGCTGAGCGTGAAAGACGAGTAGACATAAAGATCGAATATGAGAAATGGCAACAAAACGTGTGCAACACGAACATGTGTTCATGCGACAGGCCAGACTACTATCAACAGCAAGTCTGTCAAAGGACAAACCATTATGAGACATTTTTGAAGTACTTCCTGTTAAGATACACTGTACGTCTACGGTGCAGATGCCTACATCCTGCAGGAGGTGTTTAGTTCATGTTTCCGTGTTTAATTCAGAAGACTTCATCTGCTTCTGTGTTCCCAGAAGTTTGTTTACACTTGTCATTGTTGCAGTGCAGTTATTGTCAAGGACTGTCACTGTGATGCTTGTCACTGATGTTAATGGATTGTTAAGGACCATCTGGCAGTATTTGTTTTTGTACGATAAGACTTTGGTCTAGGCAGCATTGGAGGCCAGCTGGAGCAGGCTCATATTGTGGCTACCTTTTTTTTTATTTTGTCTTTTTGGAAGACTTCCTATAGTGCTGGCTCCACATTTGTCTGGTGCTACTAATCATCTATGTTGTATATACTTGTGATCCAGACTTTTCCTCTCCTGTATCCCCACAAGGTTTTTTTTTTTTAATGTAAGGGCTTTGAGTCGGTTGCTTTTTTCGCATCTGGAAGTTTATACCTGCTGCAGTGTTTGATCAGAACAAGTCATTTTAACTTGCAACAGACACGGGACGGACAGGAAGGACATTAAAGCTGAGCTCCGAGCCAGACAAAAATATGTGTTGGTCAATCACCAACCTGTCCCCCAAACTGCCATCTGCACAGAAAATGCATTATGAATATTACTGCTTAGTTGGAAGTAAGTATAAAGGCAAACATTCAGAGAGAAAACATTTAACGTTAATACTGTCTCCGTCCATCCAGGCACCACAACAGAGAAACGGCGGAATAAAGATGAATATCAGCTTGAACAAAGAAAAATCTTGCGAGTTTCATTCACCACAAACATAACAAGACACAAATATCTTGTAATATTTTCTTGTGGAAATACAGACGCCGCCGCTTTGCTATTGTAACCCACATTATGGTCATTGGGGGGGATTACATGCTGCCTTCAAGTACTCTTCAAGTACTCCAGATACACTCCAGTCACCTTCGGGATTTCTAAACCTTATTGTAGGACTGTTGCGTTGGATTTATTTAAAATGTAAAGTGATTTCTGTTCATCTCGTCCCTCAGTGGGATGATTTAAAAAAATAATAGTCAGGTCAAAGTTAAATCCATGTATAAATAATCTGTAAAGAAACCATAAATGAAGGTGATACGGAGAGAAGGGTTTGTAAAATAGAGCACACTTTCATCAACATCAGATTATGAAATGCCATAATTACCATGTACAGTTTTGTCATATTGGGTTGGGAAATTTTATTTTATTATTTGTGATTGAAGGGCAGATATAAACTTCTAACTTCGTCGTTAGCTGTCTCAAAGCACAAAGTTATTTAAAAATGCTCTTATTTTAGTCCATTTCTAAAACACTATAAGAATATTTGGCGTTTATAAAAATAATAAAGGCTTATAAGTATATTGGGTTAATATCACTCTCCTTTAACAGTTCTGATTGCAAGCTTGTGACATGTGTGGTGAGGACAGGTTGTGTACGTTTAGTTTTTGTCAGACTTTCAACAATTTGCACAAATGTTGCCGTTCTAGTTTGACTAGTCGGCTATATTTGTGTCATCAAGCACTCTTCCTGCTTGATTTGGATCCAGGGCAGTTTTGCCTTTGTGTCACATTGGAAATAATGTTTATTAAAAGGACGTTCAAATTCTTAAACACAGGCTCAGTCCAGGTGCGTTTAGAGGGGACTTTGTTTCCCACTAGATCCCATAGTTCACTTACCAAAAGCCAAATTGTTCCTGCAAATGATATGTGTGACAAATCGGCAAAACATTGAGTCGTCCTGCTCTCTGTAACTGTTTTTCCACGTGTGACAACCAGTGATTAATTGTCACAGATTTGACAGCGAGGGTTGTTACAGAATACAGAAATATCTCCAGCAAAGATGAATCTAGCTGAAGATGTCTAGTGCAATTTTTAATATAAAGATGGTAGAAACAAAAGAGGAATGGTATAAAGTCTATTATTATTATTATTATTATTATTATTATTATTATTATTCCCTAAAAACACAACCCCACACACTGGATGAATTGGAGTCTAAAATGAGTTTCCTTTCTTTAAAAAAAAAAAAAAATCTATGCCAAATGTGGCTGAAATATCTGCCATGTATCCAACTGAGCAGCTGTGATGTGGGCACAGTTGGAGTGGTTTTTCCATATGCCAGGAATGGCTGGTTAGGCGGAAAGTTGATAGACTAAAGCTGGCGAGACTCTGAACGTCGCTAGACCAATCCCGGTTAGTCTAAATTATTGGGATTTGTTTACTGTACTTAGCTAAAATTGAGCTACAGACAGGTTCCGTGCTTGTTTATGTTGGTGTTATTTATAAGGTCATTTACTTCCAGCCGCAAAAGTACCACTTGTGTAAAGCTGGTACCGTTTCTTGTGTTGTCGTTCAACATATTGGTCAGTTAGTCAGATTCTCCACTGCTTGCGAGAGCCTCGGGGGGGGGCCGAGACTGCGATCATGCGGTGTGCAAACTGCTTTCTTCTCAGAAAGTGATTCATCAACAAAGAGATTAGTCACAGATCCATACAGTGGAGTGTGTTTATCTTTAAGGCCGTGTTGTGGGGGTGGATTCCAGTGTGCGAAGCTCAAAGACTAACTCGTCCCTAATAGAGGTTCGAATGCAAAACCTTATCATCAATCAACATTTTCTCCCCCTGCAGAACGTTGTTGTTCTGTATTCTATTTTTAGTCAAGTATTTTTCTAGATTTGTTTTCGGCCTCGTTGCTTTTGTGTGTATGTTGAATGCGATGACCCTGGCTGCCTGGGAGAGGACATAATGTAAGACTAAGCGTTGTGTAGTGGAACACACAGTCCCTCAGCTGCCAGATGACGCTAGCTAGCTACCCCCACCCTCCACCCATGTCCTCCCACATCTCTAAACACTCCCAGGTCCTGAGACGGAGTGGGAAGACACATATACACACACGGCTAGAGGCAAACCGAGACCCAAACAGCCTCTAAGCTCTTCTGAATAGTGCAGATCTGTTTAGGATCTAATCTCTGCGTTGGTTAACGTTTATACGTTTGAAAGAAAGGTTTCCTCTTGGGGATTGTAAAGACATGGTTGTAAATGAAAGTGGTAAAAAAAACACACAGGTGTAAGGCTTGTTTTATTAGTCTATCCTGTGGAGACTTGCAATATTTTCCCTCTGTCTAAGATTCCCATAACTTTACACGTCACTTTCTGAGTAATTGAATGACTGTTCTTGTAACATGCTTTGTGCTCACGGCGTAGCTTTGATATTATTGTTGATCTTCAGGTGATCTTCGGGTGATCATGTGACAAAGCTAAAAAAAAAAAAAAAAAAAAAAAAGCCTCTAACACAGACAGCATGATTCTCACTGGACACCGTTTATTACATTTCTTTAAGTCTACACTATAAATATTATACAAGTCTGGACAGATATGGATGTAAACAGCAACTTGACGGGTTGGGGGTATTTCTAGTTCAGGCTGCGACAAACAATTATTTTCATTATCGATTAATCTGCCAGTTATTTTCTCAATGACTCAATTGTTTTGTTAAAAATGTCCAAAAATAATGAAAAATGCCCATATTAATTTCCCAGAGTGTCTTCACGTGTCTTGTTGTGTCCAACCAACAGTCAATAACTCAGACAAAGTATGTACAAAGTATTAAATAATCACATTTGAGAAGCTGAGAAGTGACAGTGATTATTCAATTAACAAAAGAGTCTCTGCGAGTGATGCAGCCCCTTTTGGGATTTTATAATTCAAACCAATGTGATTAGTAATTCATCTATCTTCACATTATTGAAGCAGGGCTCTGGTCTACCAGGAAAGATGGACTCTCATGAGTTTTTACTCAAACAAACTTTCAGTGCTCTATGCTGCCTTGGCTGCTCCAGTGAAAGAGACCTAGTTATTACTGTGTTAATGACAAATTGTTATTGATGACTGTTGATAGATATGGTAACGCCGGTATGCTCTCTTCTCTCTCCAGAGAGTCCAGCGAGGAGTGCAATGGGATCAGTGGTGCTCTGTCAGTGGAGTCTGTGCCGGGGCCAAGACTGAACTGGTGTCCTGCCAACACCACTTCCCCTGCCCCTGCTCCAGCTCCAGCTCCCGCTCCGGGGCCCGAGCCCACGCCCAACCCTTTTAGAATGGGGGACGGCCTGGACGCAGCACAGATGTCGGGCAGCAGCAGCAGCAGTCAGGGGCAGGCCCAGCAAATGGGCAACCCCTCTGCTCCAGAGTGTGTCAATCCCGGCAGGCCCAAACGCCAGACCAATCAGCTGCAGTACCTGCTCAAGGTGGTGCTGAAGACCCTGTGGAAGCATCAGTTTGCGTGGCCCTTCCATGCACCAGTGGATGCAGTCAAACTTAACTTGCCTGTGAGTAGTAGCTTTATCTTTCTGTGCATGATGCTACACATGTCGACCATCAATTGCCACCATGTTGTTCGCATCCATACGTTCCAGTTTTATCTTTTATATGTTTCTTTTGTGTTAATTTGTGGTCGAAAATGTAAAATTGGTTCTTAATCCAATTCGGTATAAAAATGTGGAGATACTTTAAATCATTGCATAATGTTTGATCATACCAGCAGATGGTGTCAGACCAATGGAAAGTTTCAACATAATAACTTGCTTTTCTTGCATTGTTTAAGTACTCGTATGTAACCGTTTCAGGACTACTACTCAATAATCAAAACTCCTATGGACATGGGATCAATCAAGAAAAGACTTGAGAACAGTTTCTACTGGAATGCCCAAGAATGTATCCAAGACTTCAACACAATGTTTACCAACTGCTACATATACAACAAGGTAACATAGTTGTGAACTGGAGCCATTGTTACTATAAACTAATATACCTCCACTTTGCTAAGAGTGCTTTACTCTCCCTGCAGCCTGGAGATGATATAGTCTTAATGGCCGAGGCACTAGAGAAGGCTTTCCTCCAAAAGGTCTCAGAAATGCCTCAAGAAGAAACTGAGATTGTTGTCATGACAGGGAAGGGACGTGGTCGCGGCCGGAGAGATGCAGGTAAGTGATTTACTGTTAACACATTTTCATGCAGATGGCCTCTGTGAGACAGAATACTTATCCGAGTGTCCTGTTCTTTCATCCAGGTCTGAGTTTGAAACCAGGGGCCATTATTGATTCCTCGTCCGTGACTCCTCAAACACGAGGTCTGTCAAACCTCTCAGCAGCACCACAGATCAGAGGACCAGTGCAGGGCCCGCCTTCACTACCTCCCCAGCCTTTGATGCAGGCCCTGCCGTCCCACGTGCCCCCAACGTTACCCAGCCATGCTCCACAGCTCGGAGCGCCCTACTCTTTGGGCCAATCTGATTACGCTCCTCAAGTTCCCATCATGACTTCTGTGCCTCCACCTGCTCAGACCTCCCTACCGCCAGCATCCATCCAGAGCACTGCCCCAATGCTGCAGAACCCTATAACCATGACCAAAGTGAGTAACTTCATTTTCAATCAGGCAATCTCATGCCGTGACACATGTAATGGAAGCCTAACAAAATTAAGAACAGAGAGTCACCCTACAAAACACAGCAAACAAACACCACCAGAAACTGTAACAGACATCACAGACAAATAGACTTGGGCAGATTGGCACATTTTAGATAATATCTGGGAACATTAAACGGGTATTACGTTTTGGCACCTCAGTCTAATCATTCATTTCTTTACCTTCTTTCCCCATTTCTCTGGTTTTATTTATATTCTCCGCTATCTAGCAAAGAAAGAGCCAGAAAAGGAAAGCAGACACTACGACACCCACAGCGAACGACCAGCTGAGTGAGTCTTCCCCTGCAGAGTCCAAGTCTGGGAAGACACTGCCTAGGCGAGAGAGTACCCGGCCCACCAAACTGATAAAGAAGGATGCGCCAGATTCCCAGCATCACATAGGCATGGGCATGGGGATGGGACTGAGCGGACCAAGTGGCGGCCTTAGCCCCAAACCACAAGATCAGTTGGGATATTGCGCTAGTCTGGTTAGGGACATGCTGTCCAAGAAGCACGCTGCTTACGCCTGGCCATTTTACAAACCTGTCGATGTGGATGCACTGGGACTGCACGATTATCACGACATCATCAAACATCCCATGGACCTCAGCACCATCAAGGTGTGTTCAAGATGATGCTTTTTTTTTTTTTTTATCAAGAGGCATTATAAGCAATTGAAAAAAGGATTTATTGCATTCTAAGTATTTAATATCCTTAATGTGTTTAATAGGTCAAGCTGGAGAACAGGCAATACCGGGAACCGCAAGAGTTTGCTGCTGATGTGCGATTAATGTTCTCCAACTGCTACAAATATAATCCACCAGACCACGAGGTGGTGGCTATGGCACGCAAGCTACAGGTAAAATCTATTCTAACATCTAAAACGATGTCTACCACTAATCACAAAATTATATTAATAATGTACTTGGGTATTAAAAAATGCGGGGAGCTGTAATGTTTGTGATTATACCTCATTATGCTCGCAATGTATTAACTCTGTGTAACAGCTGTTATTCTCAGGCAAGCCTAGTCATCCTACACATCCTTTTTTTTTTTTTACAGGATGTCTTTGAGATGCGCTTTGCTAAGATGCCAGATGAACCTGAGAGCAAGCCTCTGGTTTCTGCCCCAGCTCCTCCACTTCACCACCCGGCCCCAGTCAAACCCCAGCCTCCCATGGCCCACATCGCCTCCTCTTCAGACAGCTCCAGTGACTCGTCCTCTGAGTCTGAGTCTTCCACAGATGACTCTGAAGAGGAGAGGGCTCAGAGGTTGGCGGAGCTCCAGGAGCAGGTCAGTGACCAGGAAACTTTCAGAGTGAAGGTAAACATGTTGTCCAGCCCTTGTAACCCTTTTGGTTTGTTCTCTTGATACAGTTGAAGGCTGTCCACGAGCAGCTGGCTGCCCTATCCCAGCCGCAAGCCAGCAAACCAAAGAGAAAAGAGAAGGAAAAGAAAGAGAAGAAAAAAGATAAGCATAAGAAGAAAGGAGGCATGTCTGGCCTTGTAGATGACATCCAGGATGCCACACCTGTCCCGCAGCTTTCTAAGAAGACCAAGTCCAGTAACAATAACAAAGAGGTTGTTCCCAAGAAGAAATCCAGGTAGGTCCATTAAATTTGTATTAACTTTTTATCAGGCTAAGGGCAGTTCATGAGCCTTCAGGGGCTTTAAGTGCAGTCTTAAGAAATGCTGTGGTTCATAGAAGCCATTTCATTCTACCATTTTCTATTAACTTAGTCAATTTAAAGTCTTTCATTAGTTTTATGCATCTTCTTAAAATACTTTGATTTCAAGATTTAAGCTGTGCATTATATTGCATTTGTATTACCATTTCTGTTTTTACTGTTTACATGTCTAGTTCCTGTAAATTTTGATGGTTTTTCTTATATTCCAATAAAATGGTTGGTATGTGTTCTTGAGTTGACACGGGTTCATGTACGTTAAGAGATTTTTTTTTGTAATTGTGAGTTTTATAATATGGCATGTTTCATGATTATTAGGTATTCTTTATTATGTCCTCCTTATCTGTAATTGTTATAATTGATCTGCTTTTATTGTACAGCACTTAAAGCTGTGTTTCCTGAAAGCTGCTGTATAAATAGAGGCTTGCAATAGTTACATATTGTTACATTACACATTTGTGTTTTGCCTCCATAGTAAAAAAGAGGGGATGAAAAGCAGCCATCCATCCAACCTGCAGCCCGTTCCCAGCCTGGATGATGATTTAGGGGCAGCTGGGTCATCAGCTACAGGCGAGAAGTGTAAACCTATGACGTATGAGGAGAAGAGGCAGCTAAGCTTGGACATCAACAAGCTTCCTGGTGACAAACTTGGCCGTGTGGTGCACATTATCCAGTCCAGAGAGCCCTCGCTCAAGAACTCAAACCCTGATGAGATTGAGATCGACTTTGAGACGCTTAAGCCATCAACTCTGCGTGAGCTGGAGAGATATGTGTCTTCCTGCCTCCGCAAGAAGAAGAAGATTGCAGGTTAGTTTTAGTTTGAAATGTGAAAATACCATGAGTGAATGAGCTGTTTGGATGCATTATTCTGGAAATGCGTGAACACGTTGTTGTTTTGCAGTTGAGAAGCCTGTGGAGTCCATGGCTACATCCAAAAAGACTGGATCATCTTCTGAGAGTAGCGGCTCCAGCTCAGACAGCGACACTGAGGGGACAGGTGGGTCACTGCAGATTTGGCCACTGAAAATAAACGCCCATAATTTAAAACTCTAAAGGAAGTTCCCTAATATTTCTTCCACACTTTGTTCAGGAATAATAAAACCACAAAAGAAAAAAGGCCCATCTGTGAAGGAGGGGAAGAAGACACATCCTCATGTTCAGAGTGGCCCTGTGCAGACTGGGCTCCATCCCCAAGCTGCAGGCTTTCAGTCCAGCAGTCACATGAAGCAGCATCAGCCATCTCCTGCCGGCTTTATGGCTCCCCCTGTTACCGCTCTGGAGTCTTCCCAGATACTGGAGACTAGCTTTGAATCCCTGCCGCCTTTCGGCCAGCCGCTCATGCATCTGTCCCACCACACAGGAAACTCCTCCTCACCTCCACCTCCACACCTCAACGCTCATTCTGCCGGACCAGTGTCCCCTGAGACCCACCCCTTCCTCAACCAGCATCCCATCCTCCCACCTCCAGGTAAGGCTGACAGGTCCTATACTAATTGGCTACTTAGAGTGTCTCTGCTCTTAGAGGTGTAACTATAGTCCTTCTGATAATTTGCAGTTCAGTTTTCTTCCATTTATTTATTTATTTGCTGTTTAGGAAATTGTAAATAGTCACAAATATATTTTTAAAAAGCATACGCAAATATTGCAAATTGAATTGCCGTTTTTAAAAAAAAAAAAAGACAATCTGTCAATGATGAAAAATTTTTTACTTGTAGGGGACACTGAATATGCAACAAATTTTATATTAATTATATGTTTTGTTTCTTCTCTATTCATGTTTACGTGTTAGCCTTGCACATCTCCATGCCTCAGCAGCCTTCTCGACCCAGTCACAAGGCAGCACCTCTTCATCCCAAACCCCCCCAGCAGCAACCAGCACCACCTCCTCCTCCGCAGCAGCAGCCAACACTTCAGCAGCAGCAGCAGCAGCTCCAGCCCCAGTCCACAGCACCTCCACAGCACCAGCTCCCCTCTCAGATCCTTCACCCCCCTCAGCCTCTGCATCAGCGGCCCATGTCACCCCCAACGCTCACACCCCAGGGCTTGCTGTCTTCCCAGCCTCCCCAGATGCTGCTGGAGGATGATGAAGAGCCAGGGTGTACAACGCCTTTGAACCAAGTACAGTTATACCTGCAGCAGTTCCAGCAAACCCGTCAGCCGCAGCAGTCAATGCAGTCCATGCAGTCTCTCCAGGCACAGGCTCGTCAGCAGCAGCAACAGCCAGTACAGACTTCTCTCCTGCAGTCTGTCCAGGGGCAATCTCAGCTGTCGGCTCAGAACACGCTGCCTCCTCCCCAGCTCACAGTTCAGTCCCAGGCTCAGGCAGCCCCACCACATCAAGCCCCACCCCAACAGATTCCCCTTCACCAGGTCCGCCACATGCATCTCACTCAGCAGCAGCAGCAGCAGCCGCCACCACAACCGCAGCAACTGAGCTACCAGCAGGGTCCTGGACTAGCTGGTCAGCCCCAGGGATCACAACACAAGGTCTCCATGCCCACCAACAAAGCACAGCAGATCATCCAGCAGCAGCAGCAGCAGCAGCAAGAACAGCCCTCCCCTCGTCCGACCAAGGCTGACCCTTACATCACAAGTGAGTCTGAAAAGATGCGATGAAATGAATTATGTTCGTGGGTCAGACAGAATGGAGGGAAGGCAGCTTCACGAAATGAAGACATTGACAATTTACAGGGATTAAATAAAGTTAAAAAAAAGTTACCACCTGTAGCAAACAACAATCCCATTGGCTCATGAATATGACAACAGCATCTGGTTGGATGCAGCTCTCACTGCGCAGGGGAACTTTAAGCCCTGTGATTTGTGTTGGCTAACGTTTCTTTCTGTTGACAGGTCATATGAGGGATAACCCATCGCCTCTCATGATGCATTCCCCACAGCTTCCCCAGTATCCTCCTGTGACTCACCAGTCTCCACCTCACAACATGCAGCCCAAAAAGGTGAGAAACCTGCATAGGTTGGACAAAGTATTTTGTGTGGTATTAACATTGTGTCTTCATATGTCTTGAGTCTGACTTTGTCTCTGTTTGATCGTCATGCAGCAGAGGGCTCCTGGGATCCAAGGTGGGTTGAAAGAGGAGAAACTTCCTCCATCACCAGTGATGAGAGGAGAGCCATTTAATCCTGCCATGAGACCAGACCATCACAAGCATCCTGATAACAAGCCTTCCCAACCAGGCCACAGTCAACAGAGTGAGTACCAAGACGTCCCGTTTTTACTCCGGCTTACTATAGTTAAAACACACTAGAAGAAAAAGCTGCACAATGTTGAGACTGTGCCCGTGTGTGTTGAGCAGATGTGAAGTCCATGGACAGCTCCCGGCCTGTCATCCGCTCCTCTGAGCCCAGTGGACCGCCCTCCTCCCTGCAAGAGAAGGAAAAGTTCAAGCAGGAGTCCAAGGCACCCATTGCTCCTAAAAAGGTACATATTTTTAAAATGATCTAATACAGCTCATAAGGTTTTCATCTGTTTACATATGAACTTGCATGTTGAAAGTCTTTTGATCTGACATGGTGTTCCTCTCCTTCCTGTGTGTGTGTGTGTGTGCGCGTGCGTGCATATGTGTGTGTGTGTGTGTGTGTGTGTGTGTGTGTGTTTTCTCAGGATGTGAAACTGAAGAATATGGGCTCATGGGCCAGCCTGGCACAAAAGTCCACGTCTGCACCCTTATCTGCAGTAAAGTCATCAAGTGACAGTTTTGAGCAGTTTCGCCGCGCTGCCCGGGAGAAGGAGGAGAGGGAGAAAGCCCTGAAGGCCCAAGCTGAGCAGGCAGAAAAAGACCGGCTACGCAGAGAGCAGGACAAACTACGGTACGTTTATCTAGAAGACGACCATGTATAAACAAAATCATTTAAACTGAAGGAAATTGATAGATTTTGTGCATCACAACACCAGCAGTAAATTTTAACATGACAGTTTAACATGTATTTCGGTGGCTGCTAATTTAATTTATTGTGCTGCCTGATGATAAATAAGCCCTGAACTATAAGGTGATATCACACCCTCTGGTGGCCAGACGGTAGCACCACAACAGCCACTGAGAGTGGAGTGTAACTGAAGGTTGGGTGTCGCCAAAATTTGAACCAGAAAAGATTATAATTGGATCTATTTATGGTCGATGGGGCTTATCAGTCATTACTGGCATCGGAGGCAAAGCCAAGCTAATGTTGTTTGACTCGCTCAATAATAAGTTGCATGTGGAAAACCTGGTTAAAAAGACGAGGCTTACATTAATCGTCTATTTTAGAAATACATCATGATACACCAAGTTTTTAAAGGACCCGTGATATGAAAAATACACTCCCAGTTCTGATTCTGTGTCCCTGTGTCAATTGTTAATTTATCTCTCGTTAAATGCCAAAAAAAATCAGTATCATGGGTGTTCACAAAAGTTCATCCGCAACTTTAGGCGAGTTGCTAACCACACCAATCATGAATCAAACTGATTGTAGCCAACAGAGCAACATGGAGAGAGGTGAGAAGAGACGTGTGTTTGGATCTTAGTAGAATAATGTGGCTGAGGTCTTAATTCATTCATCTCTCCCTCATCCTCCTCCTGGTCTAACAGGAGAAGTGTGAAGAGGAGGTGTGTAACGGGGGTGTGTGTGAAGCAAACAGTCCTCTGTAACTCCATTTCATGATGATAAACCATTTTCATGCTCATAAATTATAAACCCACCTTTTAGTCGTCCGATCAAGCGTAAAGGATTTGATATAAATCCTTGTAACTGTACATCGCTCAAATATTTAGTTTCACTGGGAAATACGCCGTATACATCTCTGTACAGATCCTCATCCGTGTTGTAAATCTTTCTATGTGATCTTGTTTTTCCCTCACCATGTAGTTTCATATTTAGCTCAGCCATTTCTGGTGTGAGACCACCAGGATGGCATCGGCTGTAAGGACATCTGCTACACAGCAATGTGGAAAAAACATTTGATGTCACTTGGTCTGAATTATTGTCCTGAATGTTTTTCCAGAGGTCGGGATGACGACGACATCATGGAGCCAAGCAGAAGGGTGCACGAGGAACCACGCAGGCGTCTCGAGCAGCAGCAACACATCCAAGCCCCTTCGCAACAACAACAACAACAACAGCCACCACCACAACCACCGCAGCAGCAGCAGCAGGAGCCTCAGCCAGCTGCAATCCAGCAGCCTCCGCAACCACCCACACCGCCTCAACCCGCCATACAGAACCCACTAGACCAACAGAGGGAGCTAGCACGCCGCCGAGAGCAGGAGAGGAGGAGGCGAGAAGCGGTGAGATCATCATCTTTAATCTCTTTTAATATGATAGTAATTATTATGTAACACAAAAGATACAGTAGCATTAACAAATTATATTTACATGTGTAGCTGTAAGAGCATGTTTGCAGAAATGAACGTACAGGAAAATGCTTCATTGTTCTTTTTTTTTTTTTTCCAGATGGCAGCAACTATTGACATGAATTTCCAAAGTGACTTAATGGCTATCTTTGAGGAGAACCTGTTTTGAGGAAAGGAGCAACTGAAACGTAACTGCAAAAAAAAATAAAAAAAATTTAAAAATGGAAAAAAAACCCAAACAAACAGAAAAACTCAGATGATGTAAACTGAGATTTTGCGACTACGCATCAGAGGGACACGGAGTTTATGTAGACGTGACGGGCCCTCGGACGCTGAGCGCAAACGCTGGACGGTCGGTCGCAGTTCGCTTTGGGCCCCCTGAGGACCGAACAGACGCAACTAATGAGGGATATCATCATCGTTGCAGATGTCATTTCCTGGGAATTGGTTGCGTGACACCTCAGCCAGAGAGAGAAAGAGGACCCTTGTTGGCACAGTTGCCTTTGTCACACTTTATTCTTACAGTGTGCATCGGCACAATAATAACTGCAAGAGTAAAGACATCCCAATAACTATGAAAATGCTCTGATAATGTACTGACAGACTGCGCAGAGGTGTTTTGAAACTGCCAGATGTCTGTGGTGGTGAAGAAGACTGGTCTTTTTATGTTTTGTTATGTTTCTCTCTTTTTTTTTGTTTTGTTTATTTGTTTGTTGTAAGTGAACACATGAAATGGTTGGGGGGGTGGGGTGGGAGGGGGCAACTTCCATACTGTAAATCATGTATATTTCTCAGCAGAGAAGGTACAGTTTGCCTTACACCTCTTTCCTAAAAAGACCATTCTGTTCTGTGGCCTGCACACGTGGATAAACCAATAACATTTACGTCCAGGAGTAGGAGCAGTGCAGACCTTTTTTCATCATCTAGTATCTACTGTAAAGAAGTATTTTCTTATACTACAATAACTGTTTATTTTGGATCTTTTTTCTTTTTCCTCTTTAGGTCTTTGAATTGTCACACCGACACACTCCACCACCTATGTCTATGCCAAACAACCCCATTATCTTTTATGCTCAATTTCTTGTCCTAAAACATGGTAGGTAGCTAGTGGGGGGGGGGAAACCCCACCCTGAATATATGCATTATCATAGTTCCAGTTTATCAAAGACAGAATCAGTTCAAGTTTTCATCCTGCCTTGTGTTTTTCCATTTAAAGCTACAACAGGAACTTGTTTCTGAGCTTTAGTTGGATTATGAGTTCACTACAAATGTTGCACCATTATTTGTATTACACTTGATGACATAATGTTGTAAAATGTTCATATCATTGGCCTGTTCACAAGTCACACTACTGGATCAGTTCAGAAAAGAGACGACAAAGATCCCCTTGTTTTTTTTGTTATTTTTTTTGTTTGTTTTTTTTTAAATGTCCCTCTGTCCACCGCACTGATCTTACCTGAAGGTTTTAATGTCATCACGAAGGGGACAATCAGGGGAATAAATACAAACAAATACCACCTTCCTGTAGCTGTAACTTGAATCAGGTTAGTAAAACTAGTTAAAAAGTGACTGGATGGAGCTCCCAGTTAGATTTTTGTCTTCTAATGACACACAGTACAAACTACAAAAAAACAACCCAAAACAATTACAAGTTAAGAAACAGAAAACGCTGAAAAACAGTTTTGATTTTATATCTTTGTTCTTGTTCAATAATAGTGGATGTGAGTTATAATTCTGTTCTTGGAGACATCGTCTAAAGCCGGGATGAGTTCAGGAGCATCACCTCCTCTCCACTCGTCCCCTATGGTGTTTTTTTTTGTTTTTGTTTTTGTTTTTTTGTTTTTTTTTTCTCCAGTGCCTGTATTGTATTGCAATTCTCGTTGGCTTATATTACACTTGGAGGTGGGGAGGGGGCAGGTGGGCGGGTGGGCGGGAGGGGATTAGAAAGGAGCTCTTCAGAAATGGTTAGTGTAATATTTGAATGGGGGGAGGGAGATTTTTTTGAAAGAGTTTGTGTAAAAAAGAAAAATAATGAAAAAAAGGAAAAGACAGCGTTTTATATTTTACCCGTTGTCAATATTCGGGTTTTAAATTTAGTTTTAGCTGGACTTCTATGAGTGTAAACACCTGACAACTACTTTTTCCATTTTGTTCAATCAGCAGATTTTAGGTAGATAACGTTTCAGCGTTGCCACACTAGCGTTTGAGTCTGGTCTGTGAGTGTGACTGTGTACATTTGGATGGCTGTGTGACTGTGTGTGTGTGTGTGTGTGTGTGTCTTTTTGTTTTGGTTTTTTTTAAAGTGTGTGGTGCAGGGAGGCATGTTCCCCAATGTAGATAACTATTAAAGAGGAGAATAAACAGATAAACAGTACTTCAGGAGACCCTGTTTCTGTGCTTAAGTCACCTTTTTAATTTCTATGAAGTCCATCATATATGAATATATAATTTTTATTATTAGACTGACTTTGAAGGGGGTAAAAAAAAAAACTTCATTCCTTTTTAGCGTTTTGTTTTGTTTTTTTTCCTTTTCACAATAACTGTTGGACATATGTGCCATGAGTTCACAGAGAATGTGCTGATCAGCAGCTCAGCCCAGAGTTTGCTTTATTCAGGTATTTTATTTTCGTGTTACATTTGTTCACTTTTTGGGGGGTTTTTTGTTCAGACATTTTCCTCGGATTATCGTTTGGTATGTGAGTGGTCTATCGAGGTCTCTGATTCAGTCTGTTATGATCATTGAATAAACTCATCTCTTTTATAGAAAATTAAAAAAAATAAACAAAAGTTTGTCTATTTTTATTGTTTTCATTGGAATAACTTTTTCAGTTTCAGCTAATGACTGTTACAGCTGCAGTTTTCTCTCCTTTTTAGTAGTATATTTGTTGGGTTTTTTTTGGGCTATTTTTTAGCTTTAGAAGTTTTTGTACATCATCAGTATCGACATCTGAGACTAAAAAGACTTAACACTCGAAGATGTGTACTTGTTTTGACTAAATTGAACAGCCGAAGTGTGTTGATCACCCGTCCTATGAACAGGAAGAATGATTATGACTAGAAACATATGTGTCAGTGTCCATTTGGGCTCCTGACTGTTGTTTTAAGACACACTTGGAAAGATTGTGAACATGTCCTTTAACATACATGGTCAGAATAATGACTGTTTACTGCCCTCCGGTGGTCTGGAGGCTAAGTTTCCTGTTTTTGAGACCAGTTTAATTTCTTGATATTGATCAGCAAAAGGGGGACGAACTCTTTTAACATAAGCGCTACCATGATTATGAGAACACCTACTGATACCTCTAGAAAATATTAATGATCAGTGTAAATATTCATTATTAACATTGATAAACTAGAATTGATCTTTTTTTGCTGTTTTTATGACCTGATATTCAGATCCTTTACTTACCAATACAGCAGTGTTAAAATACTTCATTACAAGTAAAAGACCTGCATGTAAAATCCTATATATTGTTATATATTTATCATCATTAGATTATTAATACTGGAGTGTCAGTGTACAGTGAGCTAGTTTAGTCCAGTGGTTCCCAACCTAGGGGTCGAGCCCCTCCAAAGGGTCACCAGATAAATCTGAGGGGTCGTGAGATGATTAATGGTTCTGATTTACAAATATGTTTGCATATTTTGGACTTTTTCTCTAATATTTTATTATTGGTGAACTATCGGATCATTTGAACATGTATTGAAATAAACCCATGTGAGAAGTTTAGAGAGAAAACCACTGTTTGGTGGAGCTGTTAACAAATCAGACGTCTGAAATGTGACCCCCAACTACACACTGCTGTTTGTAAGGTTTCATCTTTAACAGTGTGTTGTATTATCCATTGAGTCAAAGCTTCATCTGAAACTAAACTAAAGCTGTCAGATAAACGTAGCAGAGTAGAAAAATCAATATTTCCCTCTGAAATGTAACGTAAAATGGAAATACTTGAATAAAGTACCTCAAAAATATTTAGATACTTTACACCACTGCTCATATCTACTTATATAGACCTGAAAATCCTTGATGTTGTGTTCAAAGTAAAATCTCATCTCTGGGGCTATAAAAAAAAAGGGCACACCTGATCAGGTGTATGTGTTTTCCGATACTTCCTGCTGTACGTGAAGGCATCACAGCTACCTGTCTATCGGATCATTTTGTGGGTCAGAAATTATCCGACGCGCCGCAGCTCAAACACACTTCAGTTTAGCTTCAAATGGCAGCTGACACCTTCACATTCACATCGGCCCTTTCTGGATGGACAGTCCTCTGAAACCGGCGGTAGGTTTTAAAACAAATTTAACGCCAAGTTTTAAAAATTAGTTTCAGTTTAACAGAGTGACACATTCAGTATCAGTAGCGCGTTTCATCACGCTGTGAACTCGCACTTTGAACAGGTACTTAATATTCTTGACGGTGTTTTTATTATAAACGTTGAAAAACTCCAAAACTTTAATAAACACGTGAATGCAGCGTTTACTGCCTTGAATTGTAACTCCTGGGTAATTTTATTTTATTTTATTTTTATTTATTTTTTTTACTAAAACAATTTGAAGATGTTACCTTTGGTCTCTGGGAAAAAAAAACTGCTGATGAGTATTTTCACTATTTGCTTTCTTTTTTTTTTTTACATTTAAATGAGATAAACAGCTCACAAAGAGTTAATGTTCCTACCTGCTTGAGTATCAGATCATCACAAGGCAACAGAGGAAATCTTTACTCTGACACACACACACACATATGGCAACCACACATTTGGAATACATCTGGATTTCTATTTATCCTCTACAGTTATTGATTATCTGAGTTGCTGATTACACTGACAGCCAACTTTAGACAACAAGTGTCCTCAGATTAATATGACTGAGTGTATTCTTTCAGTACAGAAACATAAGAGACGGAGAATGAGCCTTTCTTAGCATTCAGTATAATATTTCAGACGTTAAGTTATCTTCACTCTCATGTTGACCTGTCGTAGCGTCTTTTTAACGTGTTGGTTTTGTGTGTGCAGCTATGGCCATGGAGAGCAGCGTGTGGAATACCTGCGACTACAGTCACAACGTCACCTTCTTCTACAACTCGGTGGGTAAGAAGATCAACGTGGTGTGGACGCCTCGGGACTTGGTGGTGATGGGACTGGGCTTGACGGTGTCTCTCATCGTAGTCTTGGCCAACCTGATGGTGATGGTGGCCATCTTCATGAACCGCCGCTTCCACTTCCCCATCTACTATCTCCTAGGCAACATGGCTGCCTCAGACCTGTTTGCAGGTGTCGCTTACGTCAACCTGATGTTGAACACGGGTCCCTGGACCAGCACGCTCACTAAGGAGAAGTGGTACATCCGCATGGCTCTGATCGACATCAGCCTGACGGCGTCTGTGGGGAACCTGCTGGCTGTCGCCGTGGAGCGCCACCAGACCATCATCACCATGCAGCTGCACAGCACGATGAGCAAGCGGCGCGTGGTGCTGCTGATCGTCTGCATCTGGGCCGTGAGCATCATCATGGGCCTGGTGCCCTCCACCTTTTGGAACTGCGAGTGTGATCTGGAAGACTGCTCCACTGTCGCTCCTCTCTACAGCCGCCGCTTCCTCATCTTTTGGGCTGTTCTTAACCTGCTCACGTTCTTCATCATGGTGGCCATGTACGCTCGCATCTTCATCTACGTGAGATACCAGAGGCAGTACACCTCGGAGAGCAGCCAGACTGTCGTCAACCTGATGAAAACTATCTCCATGGTCCTGGGTGAGCAGTTTGGGCTCAACTCTGCTGGATGTTAGTTGTAGGTCAAAGGTCAAGTTTAGAAAGTTTGGTTTTTTAATTGACCAGAAAAATTGACTTCGCTATCTGAAAGGGAGATGAGAGAGTTATTCTTCTATGTTTTGAGCTTACCCAACTATTTTGATACCTGATAAATTTATTTTGAGTCATCTATTAAGAAAATAAATACTAAAATTCTCTTATTAAATTAAATTGTGGATATTTTCTGGTTTCTTTAGTCTCCTACGATAGTTAACAAGACATTTCAGGTTGCATCTTGGGCTTTGGGAACCAGTGATTGGCATTTTGTGACATTTCATAGACAAAATAATGAATCTCGAAAATAATAGAGGAAAAACAACACTAGTAACTTGCTGAATGCTGCTCGGCGGACCTGCTCAGGTGAACTGTAGTTTTGTCAGATCAAAATTGGTAAATAGCCCAGACGACAGACGATAAGGAAAAATAAGAGTCATCATTCCCTCAGAAATCCTGACATGGACAAAAGTACACACAGTGGTTAATAATAGAGTGAGCACAATAGATTTTTTTTTATAGATCAGTATAGAATCCACGTGTCCTGTTTAAAACAGAGCAAAGGGACAGTTTGAGACAAAGTGAATGGATACAGCTGCATTGTAGTTTCCTGTAGACAGTGTTGATATTGTATCGATTTTCAGACGCTTTTTTTTAACGGCTTTACGCAAGTAGTCAATTTTATTTAAACCTTTCACCTAAATTCACCTGAATTATTTTGCACTTTTCACGCTCTCAGTGCTTCAGACGGTTTCGGTGTTTTAGCTCGAGAGAGAGCCGTGAACATGTTACGAAACCTGCTGCCTGCATCTTCCCATTTTAGCCACCAACCAGTTTTTCCTCTTGTCCGTGTCTGACTCGTTTGATTATGCAGTTGTCGCCGGTTCAAAAGGCCGTTTGGTATTTCCAGTCTGTCTGGATGAATTTAAAAGCTACATTTACACCTTCAACTACAATAGTTCCTCAGGTGACTGAGTTAACAATAGGTTGGCAATATTAAGCAATCAGGCTACTAATGTTGCTTATCAGACTACTGGTGTCATGTTACATTGCTGCTTTTGTGTAAGTGATTTGAGTTCATTGTTGTTGACTCTTTTGCGGCCTCTTACTAACAAACCCACATCTCTGTAGGGGCCTTTGTCATCTGCTGGACGCCCGGACTCGTGACTCTCTTACTGGACGGGCTGCTGGGTGCAGCCAGCCACGCCAACACCTACGAGAAGTTCTGTTTGGTGATAGCCGAGTGCAACTCTCTGGTCAATCCCATCATCTATTCCCTGCGAGATGACGAGATGCGTCGGACGTTCAAGTGGATCTTGTGCTGTATGTGTCGGAGACGTGCCGGACAGCAGAGGGAGCTTTCACCTGTGGAGATGGACTCACCGCTGCCAGAGGTTCACTCAGATACTCTGATACCAAAACAAAAAAAAAACTGCTTGATACAGGAGGGTTTGTTTGTTTTTGGACCAAGTAGTGCAGGATACAAATTGTTTTCAAAAGACAGTTTCTACCTGTTTCTAGATTAGCAAGAGGTATGCAGATCTATTTTAAAGATAACTGCCTGCAACAAGCATTTTTGCTCAGTTTCACTTCTTGTATGTGTAAAATGTGCTTGTTGTTCAGACAAGAAAGAAAACAACGAGATTCTTGCTCTCGAGTATTTTGTTTCCTATTGTTTATTCTCACATTTTCATAGCTGGAGAAATATAGAAATGTAATTCTTAAGTGGTTATTTTCAATAATCGGTAGATAATTGGGGCCGTAACTGGATTATTATTATTAGTATCGTGATTATTTTTCCTCATATCTTCGCTTAATAAACAAACAATGCTCATTTTATTTTTTTTTACAGGAAACTCTTGGTTGTATCCAGAAGTCAGAAGAAAAGTCCCTCTGTACGCCTCAGGACACAAACAATAAAGAAGACGGTTGGGCAGCGCCAGGACTTTTCCCATCAGCTAGGCATGTTTAAAATCTGTTAATTTACTGTTTTTTGTTTTGTTTTTTTCCTGTTGAACATCATCACACTTCTGCCAAACAACCTCTTCATGTTTGGATTTGTATATCTGAATTCAAAACCATATTAAAATGCATGTATTTAAACAAACAAACTGATGTCATCCGTGTCGAACGAACGCCGTCATTTCTGAAAGAGTGTGTTCTGTATAGAAGATTCACATATGAATCATCAGATGGTGCAATCTCTCCTTTTATTACATTTGACTATCACAAGAGCGTTTGTGACAAATTATAAAATGAAACACTCCTAAAATCTGAAATCAAATACTGAAAAAAATCACACTAAATCATTTTTATTAATTTTCTAATAAGAACACTACAATTTGTCATATTCTTCCTTTTTGTTTTACTCTTTCTAGAACAATTCTAAAGTTGAGGTATAAAAGGAGTTCATACAGACTCACAAGTCTGAAAACAGTGGGGGTTATATACAAGAGAAATGGAAAGACAGAGGTAGAGAGAGGGGTAAATACAAGGGAAAGAGGGGAGATACAAATATACTAATAAAACAAAGAAAGCAAAAAGAAGGTTTAAGAAGGCATTTGATGCTGTGGAAAGTCTTTTAGTCGTTTGCAGAATCAGAAGATTTCAATGTGAAGTTTTTGAATTGCAGTTCAGGGGAACAAAATGTTTACCTTCCTGTACAGGTCTTCCTCTTTCTAGTCGTCAAAACAAAACTCTCTGTTCATTTCTTCTCAGTCATATGCAAATGTGGAGCTTGCATATTGTCACAGTATCTCTGAAGAGTTTACTGGAATTCATTTTCCATAAAACATGTTTTATTATTATTATTAGGCGCATATGTGGTGGGCTGATGGATTTGAAGCTTCAAGAGCTTGAATTTAACAGAAATGTCTTATTTCATGAAGTCATTTGAGCAGGTTTCAAACTTAAGATTTAAAGCACAGAACTGGATGAATATTTGGGGGGGGGAAGTGATTGTAAATGAAAAGAGGGTCCATAAGTTAACGTGGGGGAAAAAAAATAAAAAATAACGGCAAACATTTGAAATCCTCAATTGATTCAGTTTTCATTCCACAGCACCAAATGTTACACCTGTAAACCCGACATTTCCACCCGGTTATGTAACAAAAGACCTAAAATAATACTCAAAATTGATACAGAGTTACTGTGAATCCTGTGAAACAAAAAGGCCAAAAATAAAACTGGTATTTTTTCAACCAAACATCAAAATTTATAAAAAAGGAAAAGAAAAAAAAAGAAAAGAAAAAATACTGAAACATTACACAAACTGTACAGTGACATCCATTACAACAGGTAGAAAAAGGGGAGGGGAGGGGGGCATGATAATTTGGTGTGGCGATAACATTATTCATAAAATACAGTCGTATGAACTGCGATGAGTAACAAAACAAGTAATTAAATGTGGGATATCACATGTGACCAGTTTACAAGCTCAAGTTTTGTTCTGTAACATAATGGTTCTTGACTGACACGTAAAATCTTCATAAGGCTTTACCTTACTATCAAAATGCTTTTGTTATCAACATAACAGTTAAATGTATAAAATAGTTCAAAAGAATGAAAATCCCCCCAAAAAACGTTGTAGGTTTGTCTTAAAACGTGTGTTATAAGAGTTTTACTACACCCAGTGCTGCCTCTTTTTTTTTTTTTGGTAACAGAGGAGAGAGAGAAGCCCTTGCCCAATCGGCCATAGAACGAAAAGCAATAAGAGTTGTGGTTTTTACCAGAAGGTATTTAATGATGGTAAAGTGTGTGTGTGTGTGTGTGGGGAGGGGGGAGGGGCTCATATCTTCTCGTGAAACAGGTGCTCAACTGCACACAAATTACAGGCGTGATGTGACAGTCCTCACTCCACCCACCCTCCCATGAAGCCCCACAACAACAACAACAACAACCCCCCTCCCCCCACCACCACCAAAAAATAAAAAAAAAATAAAAATAATCAACTTGAGGCATGACAACACCACACAAGAGAGACACAGATACAAATATAATTCCCTCCTCTCCTCAAACTGTAAAGGTGGCTGCGCACCGTCGTTAAGAGAGACACAGAGTAGCATTATTACATTGCTGAACGTGGTATTTTTGGTTTTGGTACAACAGAAGGTTGTAGTGTGTTGCCTCGGGCTCACAAGCTTTAAAATGTTTCAAGACGGTGAGGAGATCTCAGTTGAACCCCACCATAAGTGTGTCATCGGCTGGTTGAAGCACCCAGTCTCTATTAATGCTTTACGAAGGTCAGAGGGGCACCAGCCGGTTCGACTAAGACGTCCCAAGAACACTGTACACGCGCCCACACTGAGACACACACACATCATAGCAAGACATGATGCACTTTTTCCTTTTTGGTCTGACTGTAATAATTATACCCTTTAATTTTTTTTATTTTTTTTTTAATCATTTTTTTTTAATTATTAATAAAAACGAAGCTAAAAACTCGGAAAGGTTAAATGAAAACAATAATATCACGCCTAGAAGTCCTACATGCATGGAAGACAGTCACGTTTTTCTAAATTCATGTTCACGTTTGTCCCAACAACACATCAATGCCCCACAATAGTTCCACCCTTCTCCTTAACGTCATTTAGATGCTTTATTGAGCTCATTTTTGGTGGTGGCTGGTGCATTCTTGGTGAAACAGCATTAGAAAATAGCCTACAATCAAATAAACTAGTGGACAGAAAGCAAGAAGTTAAGTCTACAAGCCATCTACCAACACCCTCTATTGGTTAGCAACAAAAAGGGCTATTAGTTACATCCACTGAACCAAAGATATTCTCCTCTCTCTGCCCTTTTCCTCCTCTTCTCACCAGCCCTATTATCACCTGTCCTGCCTGGTTTAGAACAGTGATCCCCTTAACTACCCTTTTACAGGTAGAGACACCCATAACAAGGATGCTAACTTTTGTGCTTGACACATCTTTTATGTCAAATCACTATGAAAACGACTGAAAAGTTGCAAGCTGTGTGTGTGTGTGTGTGTGTGTTGTGGAAGAGGGGAAGGGAGAGTGTGTGTGTGTGTGTGTGTGGGAGGGGCATTTATTCACTTTGAAATCTCCAACAGAATGAAACATCAAGCTATAAAGGACTGGAAGATACAACAGTGTCTTGTGTTGAGCTGGCAGAGGGTGATCTCGGAGGAGTGTGTGTGTTTGTGGGAGGGGGGCAGCACTTTGGTACGAGCGAGGTGAGCAGAGCCCCCTGGTGATCCGTATCAACAGTTTGGCTGTCGAATGCCAAGGCTTCAAGAGATACAGGCGATCACACACAGTTTTCCAAAGCAAAGGGTCGAGTGCAGAGGTCAACAGCACATGGACAAAGCTGTGTGAGTACTGTGTGAAGTTAACGTGCATATACACATAATGTACAGACATCATGATCATCTACACAGCTGGGTCAGTGGTTTTCAAAAAGTCCTTGATAGTGAAGATGTTTCCTATCTGTCTCAGCATCGGTAAAGCTCCGTCCCTGTTTCATTCGGAGTTACGGAGCTTCTAGCGTAGAAGTGGAGCTGTGGGGTGGAGGGCGGAGACTCCTCCTAACTACTGTTCGGCTGTCCTGTGTTCCAGCACAGTGTGTGTGTGTTTATGAAATGTGAGCGCAGCCTTTTTTGCGTGGCCGTCGATGTTGAGAGACGAGAAGATGGTGAAAAAAAATGGGGACAGAGGATGGTAGTCAGAGAAGACCTCGGTGGGTGTGAAGTGATGGCAGTGGAAGAGCCACCGAATCAGTTGGAGGTGTCGGAGTGGACGCTGCCAGGAGGACCGGGAGGGGAGGTGACGGAGGGGGGGTTGGTGGTGTCCTGCCAGCTGTTAGCCTGCAAACAGGCAGAGAGGAGAAATTTTAAAATTAAAAAATGATGCAAGATATCACTACGCTGTCAGTAACAGTTGGTTCCATTGAAATATATACACAATATTTATATCCGATTTCTATTATATTCTATTATATTTTCACCTGCAAAGTCACCTGACGAGGAGTAAATGGTAAACTGAGCAGAGAACATACTATGCAGGTATCCTCCTGACTAACTCGTAAGAAGAGCTTTCAGTTGGTACTCACATCCAGGCGATGAGGGGTGTAGAGGCCACTACCCGACAGCTCCTCATAGCCGCCCGTCAGGTGTGTAGCACGGTGCAGGGTATCCACCTGTCAGGAGGCAAAAACACATCCGGCAGCTTTCAACACAAAGCGCAACGTTCACACAGATAAACAAATCAACCAGATGCTGTTTTCAAACTAAACCGCAGCGTCCACAGATCTCTACTGTAAGCGTCATCATTATCCACATTACACACGACCGTTTCCCTTTTTGTGTGATAAAGTATAATCTCCCCGTCTGCATTTACAGTTGTTGTCGTTTCGGACAGGTCGACCGCCAAGCATTACGGCTCACTCATCAACTTAATGACTTTCCATTAAACCGCTTCTGCTCTCATTCACAAGTAATGAAAAACTGCAACTGAAGCCAAAAGGCCAATCTTTAACTTTTGCCTATTCTTAAATTATTAAGACTAGATAGCGCTTAACAGCAGAGATCTGTGGATGTCTCCAGAACAGCAACAACTTTCTATCACAGAGACAGAAATCTCTATTTGGTCTACACAGGACAGGGAGTGAACACATGGAGAGATGGGAATGATGGATGTTCGGAAGCAGGGAAAAACAGGTACAGCTGTTGAAGGGTTGGAGGTGTAGGATGACCTAGAGGTAGAGGAGCTAAGCTAACCAGAGGGGTTGCTGGTTCAATCCCCTGCTATTGACAGATGGTCATATTCCAGCTGTAAATCTTGAGGGAGGCGTTGAAGCCCCTGAACTGTTCCAGAGGTTGTGCTCTGGTAGCGATTATGTGCAACTACAAAGGGATATACGATAATACAAAATTTAAACAACCTTAAAAGACCGTGACATTATTCCTCCTGAGTGAGGAGCTCAATGTGTGGAGCACAGAAAGGTCAGTTTGTGTGTGTGTGTTTGTGTTCGGGAGGACGTTGATGGGGTCAAAAGGTAAAAAGCCAGGACGGGATCTGAGGGATCTGAGGAGAGGTCGAGGACAAAAGGAGCTAGGCTAAAAAAGGCAGGTATCCCGGGATGCTGGGTGACTGGGTTGATGGCATTGAGGTCAACTCTGCAGCTGTCCTCAGTGCATACCTGCTGCTGTAGAGAGGGGGCGATGTTGAGACCCTCCCCGTTGAGCGAACGCAGGCCAAGGTAGGCGTCGCCTGTGTGAGACAAACTGTATGACCCCGGTGACCCTGTAGGCAATATATATATAGCCAATAGCCAATCAGCTCCAGCACTGTGCCTTAGGTCAAAAGGTCGCTATTGGTCATTTACACTGGGGGGGTAGAAGTAGATTACTATCCAATAACTACCTTCAATATGAGGGTCAGTGTTCTTAGCAAGCTTATTCTTAATAGGTCATCTTTTTGGAATATTGATATGAACATTACAACTGGAAACACTAACTGCTAGAAAATAAAATAAAATAAAAAAATCATCAGTGTAACTCCAATGTTTGCAAACACATATTTTACAGATGCAAAAACATTTAGCGTTCGTTAAATGTTTCTTTGGCTATGTGGATTACAGACTGGACTTCTGATAAACAAGGAGAAAGAGAACTGGAAATGGCCGTCAAATTTCAATTCCTGAGAGTTAGTGGTGTTTGTTGCCACTGTGAGCTACAGTCCAGTGAGCGCAGGTCAGGCTGGGCGGTCGGACGGTAGTGGACGGACAGGAGGAATAAAGGCTTCAAACTAAATGATGGTGACACAAAGCTCATACTGTAGTCCACTGTAACCACATTTGAATCCCTCTCTACCTTTTTGCATTTGGAGGAAATATAAAAAAAAAGTTCACAAAGAGGGAAACAGTTACCGGCAAACAGGAAATGTTCACTTGTGTACTTTTGACAAACCGTGTTATGAAACTGTTCAGGTCACATATAGTTCTATGTTTAAAGTCAAGATGTGATCATCACTCATTCGGAGTATATATCAGCCTTCAACAAGGGAATTGACTAAATTAATTTATATTATGTATAGTATATATTATATACTATGTGCTCTGTGTGTTGAGCAATTGTAAAAAAAAAATTAAATTAATAATAATAATAATTTGCTTCATGGACAGATGCAAAGATCTAAGTAAAAAACCCAAATAAAGCAAATAAAATAAAATATCGTATGGATGATTTGGAGAAATAAAATGTGAGCGATATGACAGAAAGTACAGAAGCAGACATCAGGTCAGTCCCGCTAACTCAGTGCTTCTCAATTGTATATTAAACTGTTATAAGTACACCTCTGCATAACGTGTCTGAAGCCAAGCGCTGCGTACGCTTCGTCATATTTCCTCGTCTTAGGTTTGGGGTGACTTTCTTTTGTCTCTCTCTGCCTTTTCTTTTCATCCCTGTTAAAAATGTTCTCATGTTGTCTCTTGAGGGTTTGTTTACTGCACTTCACATCACCTGCTCGGTGCAAAAAAAAATTGCGCGCCCCACTATTTGAGAAGCACTGCGCTAACTGAGCATCAGAACAGACTCAAGTGGCAGAAAAGCGTTTTGAAAGTTTGGTATTTTGTTTGAAAAGCATTTCTTGTGCAGTGTGCGTTTTTCCTTAAAAAACACTCATACAGTTGTGTGGCTCAGTCGGGCTGAGGAGAGGTCGTGTTTAGGGGCAGATGAAATGAAGCATGTCGTACCTGAGTTGGGCGTTGCCGGAGAGTTAGCCTGGCTAGCCTGCGCCGACACATTGGCAGCATCCACCGCCGTTTTAACTGCGTACAGGTTCGCTTCCTCCTGGAACTTACCAATGTTCTTCTTGTAACGTATTCTCTTGTTTCCAAACCAATTAGAGACCTGAGGGACAGATATGTGTCATGTTAACTTAAACACAAATTAAAGCCTTTTTAAACTGCTAACAAGTGTGGACTGAAACAGATTTCTGCATAAACAACTACAGCTCTCTATAGCGGTTTTTACCTGAGACACAGTGATCCCACACTTTTTGGCCAGCTCCTCCTTTGCTTCCTCACTTGGGTAAGGGTTGGACAGATGGGAGTAGAAATACTCATTCAGCACCTCTGTAGCTTGCTTGTTGAAGTTGCGTCTTTTGCGTCTAAACACATAGATTTAAGAGATATTGACCAACATGCTTGATATGTACATCTGACACAAACAACATCAATGACTGAGGAAAATATCCAGCCATGTAACACACACACACACACACACAGACCTGGCATCGAGGAAGCGTGAGCGCAGGATCATGACGGCCTCACAGGTGCTCTGTTTGAGCTGCATCTGAATGGAGCTGAACTTGCGATGGATGATGGCCACCATGCGCTCAATCTCCTTGGGAGAGATGGGCCGCGTGCGAGACTGCTCTCTCAGCAGGTTCATTACATGGTTGGTGAACTCACTGCATGCCTGGCCCGAGGAGAGAGAGAGAGAGAGAGAGAAAGCTATCGTAAGAAGATAAACCAAGTACAGACTCCACTGTCCAGTTCCATGACATAGTTTTGACAGCAGGCCAAAGCTTTTCACTTCTGCTGATCAGTCGCTCTTGCTTCACATCTAAGAGGAATACAGGTTACTTTGTTTGCTAGTTGTGGCAAACATAAAACAACAACAATTTTTCTCAAAACTATATGAGTGATGCTCAGCACCAGGAAATCGTGGCCCGATTGGCATACAGGACTAAGAATGTGCAGAACAAAATCCCAAAAGCAAAGAATGAAGATCATTGTCAGACCTGCAAATGTCTGTTCCTACCAATTATGAACGCAATTTGTGTCACGTAATATATCGACGTCAGGATAAATATTCATGCTTTTTAAGAAAACCATCATTCAATAGGTCATCAGCGAGCGCTTTTCAGTATCTTTCTCCATTACTCTTGTTTTAAATGATAATTGTGACGGTTAACTTTGAACCAAATCACAACGAAGGCCTTTACAGTGCACAGGAACAATGAGGAAAAACCCACATTGTCATTCTCCTTTCTACTAGACTACATCGGATGACTTGCAGACTGGTAAAAGCTGAATTCACCTGGCAGCGTCTTTGTTTGAATTGACTCAGCTGCCTGAGCCATGTGGCTGCCAATCCCTGTACAAGTTTTCATTCCTCACTACACGTCAGCAGCTATTATTTTAGGATACCTCCAAGCATATAGAAACATAGTGCTGTAATGTTGCACAATCCTTTGTGTTTCCTGTTATTTAAACACAACATGACTGTTATGCTAACTGACTGACCTGAAGTTATTTTTTTTAAGACATATTAGCAGCTCCCACCTGCTCATACTTCTCCAGCTCAGAGTGATATATCTGGCGGATTTGGGCGAGCTTTGCTCTATAGTCAGAGTGTTCGATGCTGCTGTCGGTGGGCGAGCCCCCTGCCGCTGCTGCAGCTGCAGCCGCTGCAGCCGATCCTCCACCCTTCTCCGGTCCTGACACGCCCTCTGCTAGCAGCATGTTGTCCAACCGCATGATCTGGGGATCTGGGGGGTCCTCCTCCTGCACACCTCGTATACTCAGCACTGGACAGGAGAGAGAGAAAGCCAAAGAGTTAGGCAGGAAAGGCTTTAAAGAAATCTCCATAAAACACAGTTTCCATATAGCAAGTCAAAAACCTGTTGATGAAAAAGTTTTTTGAAAAATATCGACAGACAATCGCACATCATTTCCACTTTAAGTAGAAGGCCAATACTGGGCTGCACAAGAAGACGCTTTATCGCTGCTAAAAATGCAGAAATGCAGCCCTGTCAAACCCAGTCCAGTTTCTCCCGAGTCATTGCTATCAGCGCCTGGCTGAATTCTCAATGAGCTTGAACTTCCTCCTGATCAACAGCAGAGG
Source organism: Pampus argenteus (assembly GCA_036937835.1). Lineage (NCBI taxonomy): Eukaryota > Metazoa > Chordata > Actinopteri > Scombriformes > Stromateidae > Pampus > Pampus argenteus. The sequence goes on from CM072878.1 coordinate 15,054,889, forward strand.
GCAGTGTGGTCCCTTGGTGGCAGGCTGCCAGAGATAAGGGCATGAGGCATTGGACCAGTAATGGGAGTGCATGTGCTGTCACTATGAGCCCCAGTGGCCATAAGTATAGTTATCAGTCGCTGCTCTCCACCACTGTATTATACCAGGACCTCTGTCAGCCTGCAGCCATGCTCTCATCTCTCTCTCTCTTTCTCTCTCTCTCTCTCACACACACACACACACACACACACAGATGCACTCCATTACTGAAAAGTTTGGAGTACAGACAGCCATCTTTTCTTCAGATCCTGAAGCATTTAATACTTAACTACATTTTCTCTTCATTCAACCTCAGAAAATGAGAAGAAACTTCTTGGGCACGTTCTGTACTAATAGTTTGTTTATTCTGTAAACGGTAATAACATAAAACCCATTGGATACCACATTACTAATCTATTGAAATCTGATGCTAATTTTAAAATGGCACAGTTGCAACATGGTATGACTATAATGATTAGTTGTAGTTTCAAGAAAAAAAAATCCTGAACACCGAGGATTTCCTGCGGTTCTCCGTTTCCTGTAAACTAAATATCTTTTGGTCTGTCACCTTGTGATTTTTCTTTTTGGTAGACTAATGATGATATTAAACATTAGTTGTAGCCCCACAGAGAAGTAACATAATGTCCCTAGGATTATATTGCAGAGCTTCAAGCGTTTGTAATGTTAAAACGAGAGCCTGTCCTCCGAAGAAAAACACTAAATTCACCAAAAACAAGCTATAGTTACGTCTGAGCGAATGACGCCACCTAGCGGCCGTAGTAATTATGACCCGAGGACGTGATGCAGTTCAGATGATGTCGATATAAGGTGATTTCCTTATTAGGAAGAGGCGGGTTGTGTTGATTGATAGATGGCAAAATAGGGCGTTTATTTATTTTTATTTTTAGAAACTGTAATGCGGTGTTTACTTTTGCCACGATGACGAAGGTTGCCCAACAAGTACGAACCACATCTCAAGTTTTAACCCCAAACCGTAATCTTTTTCTGACCCTAACCAAGTAGTGTTTGTGCCTAAACCAAACCAGACTTTAACCACAGCGTAGTTGCACAATAAAACACAACTATTTTTAACAGTGATTTGTTACGTTACGCTCCTATGCGTCTTTCTTACGAACTATGTAATGTAATGTTTACTAATATGGAGTCAAATGTGTCATATAGCACAAATAAAAACGCCGTAATTATGTTGATCTTTATAACCGGGAACTAAATTAACGAGCTAGAAGCCAAATTAAACCAGACACTATTATGAAGGAGACAGACACTGACAATATGGATGACAAGATTAATCCCAGTGGAAACTGGGTGGCGTTAGGCACTTGTCCTCCTTACGGATTACGCTAGTTAGTCAAAGCTCCTCATCAAAGGTTGGGGAGTGCATGAGCTAACAACTCTGTAACAACTTTAAAAAATCTTGAGTCTTTATGTGGATGTCAAAGTTTCCCCTCACGAGGAGTCAAGCTGAAAAACAAGTTTGCAGCCACGGAGCAGTCAGGAGGTAACGAATGAGTATAGCTGTACCGTAGGGCTAACAGATGTGAAAGAAATGAGGACAAAAAACTGTTTTGCTTAAAACTTTCCAAGTGCCACGGAGCAGATGAGTTTTTTTGCTTTTTCAAACTTCATTTGATAAATGAGTCTGTTCCACCATTTAAGGCCTCTTGTAGCAAACCGTCCAACCCCCCTTTCTCTCTCTTTTTTTCTTGTTCCTTCTTGCCCGTTTCTTTCCCCTCTGCTTAGGTCTCTTCTCTTTCCAAGGCACATTCCTGCTCTGCTGCTCCCCCATCTTAGGGCTCAGGAATGCAGCAGACCCAGCCGCCTGAACTAATGACCCTGATTCGCCCATCTTCTTCCCTCCTCTCTTTTTTTTTCTTCCCTTTCAGCCATTCACAAATGATTTCTTCACTACTTAGCCAGATAATCTATACCTAATGTCAGTAACCAAAGAGCAGAATTATTTGGGTTTGTATCAGTTGTACAGTTGAATCTACGCAGGTCATCTGGAGACTTTGTCTGTTTGAAACGTACTAACAAAGTTTTGAAGGTCTGTAGTGGTTTTGTAAGGCTGATCTTCACAGAGAAGAACAACTGACCTACAGTGAAGAGGGCAACTGTTTATCTTGAAGCTTAAAAAAAAACCCCACCTCAACCCCTCCCTCCTTTTTGCCCCATCTCATTATGGCCCCCAGCTGTAGCCTAATGCCCCTACATTCCCCTAATTACTCCAATTAAGCTGTGATTACCCACAATTGCACTCATACACAGTCTAGTGGTCTAGTGGTATTATAGCAGCTGTTGAGATGACTTAAGACACTCTATAGAAAAGGAGTGTACAACATGGACGCAGGTTAAAAACAAACCGACCATGAACCCCCTGAAAACTACAAACACTGGCTGTTTTGCTCCTAAATCTAAGCCGTGTCTCATTTTGATCAACTGGCTCCTGACAGGCTGCTTCAGGTACTAAGAGACTAAAAACTCAAGAGTGCTGTAAGTAATAATACTTAAAATTCCCCCCTTTTTTCCCCCCCTCAATAGGAGGACAGCTTAAGGCCCGCAGCCTGCATCCACAGCTCTTGGAAATCACACTATTATGCACACGTTACCACCCTAGCTGGGCTGTGTGGCATTGAGAGACGAAGCGAGCAACACATACTATGAAATATTCAGGGTATCCAGCTGGGCTTTCACTGCATACATAATCATTCTCATTTCTGCACCGCCAATGTGGAAGTGGTGTGCTGTGCAGACACAACACACACACACAATATATGAAGTGGTGCAGGTAAAGGGTGAACAACCTAACCAATAGTGTAGTGCTGTACATTAACTCTAATGCTTTCCACACATAGGGATAGATAAGACTTAAACGCAGTCAGTATATCATTGCTCAGCTCACAGCACAAGCTTTATCCTTGTCTGTCTTTTCCCTCGCTAGCATCCCCTTTTTCACTCTGCACCCCCCCCCCCCCAACGCATATCCCCTCCCCCCTCTCCCTTTCAGCGCACCCCCACCCACCTCCCCTAGTGCCCCCCTCCCTCCCTCTGTTCTCCATTTCAGTCGAGTTCTCCATGTGAGCCGCAATCCCTCATGCTGTCAGCCCCCCCTCTCCCTCTCTCTGTAGACAGACAGGATTAGCATTTTAATTGCATCAGCTCCCTTGGGTATTCTCAGCCTTTCACTGGGAGAGAGCAAGGGAGCGGGAGAGGGAGAGAAGGATAGAGAAGGAAAAAAAGGGGGAAAAAAAAGGTAAGAAGAGGGAGAGGGTGGAAGGAGAACCAAGGAGAATTGAAAAAAGGAGTCACAGGAGAAGATATGTGTGCAAGAGAGGAGGAGACAGAGAGAGAGAGAGAGGGAGAGAGGGAGAGGGAGGCAGAAATATACAGAATCCAGAGTACAGACGTGCCAGAGAGTGAGCGAGCCAGAAAGAGAGAAATGATAGGACTGTGAAAACATCAGTTTTTCCTTTCATTACAGACAGAGAATTCAGATAAAGAGAATGGGCCGGAGAAAGATGGTTTCCACAATGAAAATATGCTACATGAATATGTAAATTTACCTCAGAAAAACTGCAAAAAAACAAAACAAAAACAAATTTCAACTGCAGCTCTGGAGATGTGAAAGGTAAACGTGTGTATACAAGTAAAACTGATTACGGGATATAAACGAGCATCCAGGAAAAATACGAATGCGACAACTGAAAATAATTACTCCTGTTTTAACAAAAGATTTTCCACTTAAAAACAAATAAAACCTGTTAAATATAAATATATATATATATATATAAAAATCTGGGTAGGAGTCTTGATGACAATAGCAGTTTCTTGTAACAAATGATTAATGTCAACTTTTACAAACAACTTCTGCGCCTACAGCATTTTGATTTACTATGCCATTTCGTTAGAATACGGGTTGCTCAAGAAAGGGCCTTGGGTGAATAAAATGTTGCCTTGGGCTGCTGGGTATTGAGTCTGACATTAAAACTAAAGGGCCAGTATTAAAAATGAATAGTTTCCCTGATGGGTTTTTTTGCCAAATGGATACTGGGAGAAGGTGCATTTGGACTGCAGATTGAACATGAAAAGTGTGTACCCCATTTTCTTTCTTTTTTTTACAAGGCTGTTGTGAAGTACAGTCAACTTAATGAGCCCAATCCATATGCCCATTCCTACTTTAAGCAGCTCACGCTAATCAGCATCTGTTTGGGTAGTTTAGTTCAGAGTCCTGTTGCACGTAGCCCCCCTACTCTGACACACACACACACACACACACACGTAAACATTCAGAGTAAACACAGTGTGGTTTGATTAAGGTGTGTGAATTGGAGAACTCACACCTTGGGCAAACACAACACTTCAGTCCAACACATCATTAATCAGCTCTTAATTAACTAAAGAGAGAGAATTGGACACCAGAGCAATGACAACGTGTACCCCCCCCCCCCCCTTTGAATGGTCATACACAAACACACTGTCTCTCTCTCACACACACACACACACACACACACACACACACACACACACACACACACACACACACACACACACACAACACTAATGAGGGATAGATCAATTAGTGTCACAATCTAAGCTACACAAATTTGAGGCGATGGAGGATCTTCTGGGCCGTCTATGTGTCATTTATATGCCTGGTTTTGGCAAATTTAAGTCAAAAATTAACGTAGGCTGAAAAACACATTTAATTAGAAAAAGAGGGAAATCTTGAATATAAAAATATTGATAATGCTAAATTTAAATAAATAAATAAATACAGAGGATTCAAATTATTAGCATCCACAATCAGTAACTTGTTGTATATGTATATCAGTTAAACAGCCATCGACCCTCACATATTCATAAAGATAATAAATAATAAGTAAAATCTTTCCAAATATAGTGAGAAAATGTGTGAATTAAGTTACTCTAACAATATCAAATATGAAAAATACTAATTATAACTTATTATCCTTATTAACATAAGGTTGACAGGAGATTCCAGATAAAGTCATATTATGATATTATTATTATTATTATGCGCCTGTGACCAAATAGTGTGGACAGACTGACATTTCTTTAATATCAATAAAGCAGCCTGTATGTTTCATATTTTCATAACATTTTCAAGGAGTTACGTTTGCAGACGTCTCCAGAAAACATGAACAACAATAAACAGATCTGGAGTCAAACAATTAAACTCGACCTAACAAGTAACACATATTGATACACTGATAAAAAAAAAAGGAGGTATATCGAGCACTGTTGAATACAACTCTGCACACAGATAATTATGGAAAAAAAAAAAATCAAATGTCACAAGAGGAAGAGGAGGATGACGAAGAGCACCTAAGCAGGAGGCTTGTTATAGCACTGCTAGGATCTTCCCCCAGTCAACTCTCATCAGGCCAGCTGCCTCCTGTGCTCATTAGCACAGACTCTTAAGGAGCTCCTAAAGACTTTGTGAAAAATGAACGCTCATTTGAGAGGTCGTTAATTTGCACTGTTATGCAAATTAGGTGGCAATTAAGCAATAGATCAGAAGAGCAGTGCCCATTTATAACAAGTGAACAAGCATTATGACACAGTCAGATGGTGCCAGAGAGAGCCGAGGCTACACGGTTATCCTGCACAGGTCTGATTTACCAGCTTAGTGAGGAATAAAACACTGTGGCGATATCATGTATAGCTGGTCAGGGTAACAATTTAGCAGTGCTTTTACAGGACGCTAGCGCTGCACATAGCATATACTACTACATCAATCCACCTGGGCTATATATGATACCCTGATGAGACTAGACATCGTCTTAGATTTTCAATATTGTAATATGGCATATGTTTGTCTTTTCCTGGATTTAAAGACTGTATTACAGTAAAGTGATACTTAGCAGACTGTTCTATTATTCGCCTTTACCCACATTATATCCACATTACTGGTGATTATTTATTAAAAAACTGTGCAGAAATATTTTTTTTAAAGCATCAATAGTCAATGTTGAGGCATTTGGTCAAAAATATAGTGATATTTGATTTTTTTACCATCTCACCCAGCCCTAATCCAGAATAATGAACAGCACCACAAACATAAAGGGAGCATGGGCTTCCCAGCATATGAAATAAGCTGCTAATCTTGGATGGGTGGTATACACACCCCCTCCCCTCGCTCGCCCTGATGTTTCCATTTCTCCCCTGCATTTATGACATGGTGTGAAATATACAAACATACTGTCTGGGACAGCAATGCTCACTGCTGCATAGGGGTGGAAAGGCTCCCATCAATTGTAATTAATCCTTAATTAGTCAGGATTAGGAGCTGGGCTCCTACACTCTCCTATTCCAACACCACCAAACTAATGCAATCCAGCTGAGACCACATTTACATATCTTTAATTAAAGAGACCTTGCTTTAAGAGCAAAGCCTAAAAGCAGTGTGAGAGGCATAGACCTGCTGAGAGGGAGGGCAGATGAGATGAAGAGGTAGGAGTCCGCCCTGTGGGTGATGTTGGACCAATACTGATCAGTCACTCAATATTTCACGGTTACGCCTTGTTGGGCAAAAATGGATGGGTATTTGTGGGTTGAAAGTAAGCTATAAGTGTACATGTTTGACAGTTTCAAGGCTTTTTTTCCCTCCCTGTCATGTCACCAGAGCAGCTCTTTTTAATTTAGTAAGTAAGCCTAATGAGAAAAAAACAAAAACACTCAGTATTTTTCAACTATGAAGCAAATTGGCAAAGACTCGATCAATATGTCAGGTGAGAAGCGAAAGACAGAAGGAGATTTTATGCATGTACGCCAACATCATCTTGTAATGTGCCAACCTGTGTTTTTCTCTTCCACATACCTCCTATTCTGGCAACAAGACTGCTGGAAATTGAATTTGGCTAATTTGATCAGTTGATAAGACTGTTAATGTTTGTCAACTATTACAAATATTATCATCAGGACTCATCACGTGTATTGCATATAATTACAGTATTATTTCTGCTGATTAATGACCGGTACAGTCAAAGTACAGAAAGTACAGAAATGCTGAAGATAGTTTGTCTGTAGGTAAGTATATATAATATTTTCATATTTTTTAAACTCTTACATATCATCAGGCTATATTTAGAAGTTTGTTTTTGTTTTGTCCAACCCAGTAAAATGGCTGCTGTGACTTTTATGTAAAAGTGACTCGGGTGCTTATTCAGACCGATATGTTAAATTGCCATCAGATTAACATAAAGGGGTGTGTGTCTGAAAGGGCCTTGTGATCCCCCTCCAAATACTAGGTGACAAACGGCCAAATCACTGCCCTTGTTGAATCATGGCCAAAATCATATCGCAGCAGTCTTAAAGATGAACAGTTCCACTGAGCTTTTCTCATCCTACAACACGCCCCAGACAGCAGTTTGCCTTGTCAATATACAGAAACCCAGTTCCTGCAGGAATAATACCACATGGGGAAATCAGCTGGGCCACACACCATTACGCCTAGGCTGAAGGTTTGGGTGCTCTGCCTCCCCAGTTGGGGGGTTGGGGGGTTGGGAGGGGGGGGTGTCTGTCAGGGCCAGGGGTCTGTGTGATATTAGCCGTCTGCCAATCTGGCTTGGGGAATGGACACCGAGTAATTACTCCTGCTCTTACTGCCTCATCAATCTCCTTGTATCACTCCTGCATCCCCCCCACACCCACCTCAACACACACACTATCTTTTTTTCATTCTCTCCTGCAAAGAAGAAGCAGGGGAGAGGAGGAAAAACAAAAAAAACACACGACTGAGTGGCAGGACACCACAAAACACAACAGAGATTCCTGAAAAGCCAATGAGATAATCCTGCACCACTGACTGCATGAATGTAAATATAAAACCGGCTCTTTAAAAGCTGAAAACATCAGGGGGAAGCTTTGTTAAATTAGACCTTAGTGTTGTTTAAACTGAAAACATGGGTTTTGTAGCTTCATATAACTGCCACATATTAAAAAAGGTTCTGCATGCTTTCCTTCCTAAAAATATAATAATGACGTCCCATAAGTTCCTGACGACAATAACATTTTATAGCTCTGATTCAAATTGGGCTCTCTGAAAACTAATAATAATTAAGTTGCTTTAATGAGGCATGTGATTCACCAGACTTCATGTACTGTACAAAGTCGGTGGAACACAAACATCCAAGTCAACCATGTGATGTTTAAAAGGGATTTATTCCAAACTAAATAATAAGATAATCTCTGATGTGTGATGTTTTGCTGTCAACCTTCATGCAAGGCCTCTAAAAAAAAAAATAAAAAAATAAAAAACAACATTTCTAAAGACTCAAGTGTTTGTTCTGGCTGTGAATAAACACATAGCAACTATGAGTGACATAACAGTTGTTTTGTTTTGGTGTTTTTACAACTAAAAGCATGCTGTAATTCAATTAACACGTAATTGGGGCCATTTGGTTGCTGAAATGCTATGCTAATGCATCCAAAGAACTTGAGTGCTGTGAATGTAGTTTGGTTACTGTCTGAAAAGGTTACAGGCTGAATAATACATGGCTCCATTCAGGTAAACCTTCAGGTAAACACAAAGGGCTGCTGTGGGTGTATTACTACGGGTAAAAAAAAAAAAAAAATAAATAAAAAGGCAAAAGATAAAATATTAACTTCTTTGGAGGTAGTTTTGTACAACTCTAGAAAGTTTACAAAGCCTAATTTGAAAAAAATCTTTATGACAAAATGTAAAACATACAGAAAGAAGAGTATTTTTTTGTTTGTTTGTTTGTTTTGGTTAACTAATAACACAAGTGTTTGTTCTGGCTGTGAATAAACAAACAGAAAAAATGTTTTCTAGCTTTTGAGAAATGGCGGTGAAAAACAGAAACCAGAACAGCGAGTTCATTGAGTCTACTAAATCACACCATTCATCCATCTTGTCAAAACATTAATAGGATGTGATGATGGGTTGTCATCCAGCTGCTTTGCCAACATACTAGGTAAGCGCAGCTGGTTCTTGGCACGAGCACTGACTGAGAGATTTTGGTGCTTGTAGGCTCGTAATAAATCATTTTTTTTCTAAAAATAAGACACTTCCCTCAAGTATAGTTAGACATCAAAGTCAAATTAGGCAAATATTACAGGATTGATCTTATTTTCCAACTCAATTACCTCATTATTTGAACATTCAGACAGACAATGTGTCTAACAAGCTCTGACCAAGTACGAGACCTGTAAGGAAATGAAGAGGAAGAAGAGAAAGAAGAAGAAGAAGAAGATGAGGAAGAAGAGGAAGAACAAGAGGAAGAACAAGAAGAAAAAGAAAAAGAAGAAGAAGAAAAAGAAGAAGAAGAAGAGGAAGACGAAGAAGAAGAAGAAGAAGACGAAGAAGAAATCTTATCAAGATGAGCAGTAAGTAAGTGTCGGGGTGTGAACTTGTAGTAGGTGGAGGAAGGAGGGAGGAACTACACTTTGCTGTCGCCAAGATACAAAAAGCATAATGTAGCTTTAATTTCACTTGAAAGACTATTTATATATTTTTTTAGTTTAAAACGTCCAAAAATAAACAACTGGGAATGTTCAGCCTTGAAAAAACAGGACTTGAGCTTGGTGACAGAACAGAGTGAGTGACAGATTCACTGTTGTCATGTGTAAGCACAAGGAAAGCATATAAAAGTAAAGAGAAACACCTCAAACACGCCCCAAACTAAATGAAAAACTTCTGAGAGTAACTGCAGTGGCTTGTGAGAGATTTTGGCATAAGCTGTCCCATTGCACCAAGAGCTATTTTTACAGCAAATACCCATGAGAGCGAGGGAGAACAGAACCGAGTTGAAGTAAAGCCACTGGCTCTCAACTTTGATCATTTCCCGTCTCTCTCCATGTGCTTTAATTTTCCTTTTTGGAGAGTATCTTTAATAAAGTATTAACCAGAATCAAATTTCATGCAGACGGAGGTCATGTTTAATGTGAGAGCTCAGGACAACGCAGGCACTGTTTTAAAATGGGGGGTGTTTTGGGGCGGTGACGATAGAAGGAGGGGAGGGAGGGAGGAGGAGGAGGGGGGGGGACACTGGCATTTGCGCAGAACATTTCCTTTACAATGAAAACAATCTAACCAACTGCAGCACTCAGAGGAATTCACCTCCCATCCCCCACACCCCACCTCCCCTCCTCCACCACCACCACCATTACATTACCATATCAAAGCCCCGAGTTCAGAGCAAGTCTTCTCTTTCAAGAATGGGAGCGAGGCAGAAGGAGGGAGGGGGAGAGGACAAGACCGAAGCAGTAGGAGCAGACCCAAGACCGAGTTTGCTTTTATCCCTGTTCAGTGTGTGTGTGAGAGAGAGAGAGGGAAAGAGTGTGTGTATGTGGTTGTGCCGACACAAGTGCATGTTTGTTAGTAAGAAATAAAAAATAAAAAAACTGCAGAAAATCTGTGGAGATACTAGAGTATTACTGATCGGGTCTTCCACAAGCTGCCCTGAAGAGAAGTCAATTCACATTCCACGGGCAAATAATGGGGCCTGCAGGAGGTCTGATGGAGTAGCAGTGAAATGCCAAAGCAGGTACACAGTGCAGAAGGAGGCCACTACATGGCAGATGGCCAGCAGAGTACAAGCGCAGCCACAGATCTCTGTATCTTATGGTTGCTATATTCCCTTGAAGCATGAATGTGCTGTTAAATCTGTTTTTCTGCTCGGCTCACTGTACGAGTACTCGCAGACCCCTATCTCTAGTTTGCTGGGAGACTAAATGTGAAAATCAAAGTGAATGGCATTAGGGTAAATAAGACCACTGGTTGCCTGGGAAACAGTGTACCCTGCCCCACTCACTCAAGCCTAGCCTTTACTTTTCTCCAATCACAGGAGAGCAATAATACATTATTGACAGAGGGCCACAACAGGCAGCAGTGCAGCATTTTCAAATTGTATTTGAACAAGAGAGGTTTTCTGTTCGGAAGATGCGCGAGGCAAGTGAAAGAGAGGAAAAAGCGCACAGAAGAAGAGAAGGGAGAGGATTCAAAAACCCGCCCCATTCACAGTACCATAACCATCAATCTGCCATCCATCCCAGGCCTCCTCCTTTGAACCGCACTAGAATCTGTCAGATAGCTGACTCGAATAGCTAACAAGATGGGAATAAGCAGCTTGTTTACTTTGAATAAAATATTATGAATAAGAGCAAATTGGAGAGATTTACATAAGCCACCGTTTCCAACAGAATGTGTGTGTATTTGAAATCCAGCGGTATTTGTTACGATAGAGTCAGAATCGCTTGTTGTTCCAAATTTATATGCACAACACGTTATTACGGATACACAATAACCCCACAATGTGTAGTGTAGTGTCTCTTTGTATTAAAATAGCAAAATACTGACAGTAAAGAAATAACCCCTGTGGAGTTTTTCCATATATGCTTGCTGTCAACTAGGAACTTTCTGTTGGGATTAGGTTTTTTCTCTCCCATCTAATTATTTGAATATGGTAGTTGTAGCAGTCGGTCTTTATTCCCCTGCCTTAATATATGAATTATTGATGTAGAATTCATCCAGCTGTAAGAGGGCTGCTGGTGTTCAACCATTTATACATTTTGTCCCATTACTATTATATACTTGACGAGAATTCAAAAAAATGTTCAACCAAAGCGCACTATATTTCTACTTTTGGGTACTCTAGTTCAGAATGGAAAACATAATTGCTATTTTATTAATAGGTATGTGCACTTTATGTGTAGTAAATGAGCTGTTAGCATGTTCAGCAGCAAGTTCTGCTCTCTGACTCAAATTACAAAAGGACACCGATCCACAAGATCAGTTTCAGCTGGTCAGAATGAAGGCTTTACATAGGTTGAGTTTCTATTAATTACTAGGCCAAAAAAACACAACAAATAGCCATGCATATTTAGAATGAGCTTGAACCAAAGTAATCAGTTCTACAACAAATACAATCAATATTCAGTCAATAGAGTTCTATGTGAGGCCAATAAAAGAGTAACTGAGTGCCAGAGAGACAATTACTGGAGCAAAGGCGCACTACATCTCAAGACTAAGTTACAACCTGTGCAGAGTGGAGAATACAAAGAAACTGAGTGAAGTAGAAACTTACCCGTCTTCTCTTTGATCTCACAGAGAACGCTGAAGAGGGCTGGCTTCATTCTGTGACAGTTCAGGGCATGCTTCCTGTAAGAGAGAAGAGGGAATAAGAGGGGGGAGAGAGCAAGGAGGATTACGATAAACAGACCTCCATCTCAAGTCGTTCCATGTCCTCCCCCATAAAAAAAACAGGTAGTAGAAGCTAAATGTATTATGCATACAGCATTTCAAGAGCAACACAGCAGGACAGAGCCGTGTTGTTTAAAAAGACGTTTTCAATAGCCAAATGCTTTTGTCAGTGCAGAAACATCCCTGATGCGCCAATCTGAACTAGCAAGACTAATGTTGTCATTTGGGTGCTTTGCACTGTGGGGCAGGTAATGATGCCAAACCTCAAGGTCATCATTACTGAGCACCAGATACCATAGATACATAGTAATCCAATGTCTACATCTTATAGAAATACTTCCTTGGAAGTTGATTAAAAAAAAATTAATTTAATCAGAGACATAATCTTTATTGCCAAAACAGGCTAATGGCAATTTAAATAAAGAGAAAATGCAAAACTTCTACAGTTTACCGTAATCGAATCATTACCTGCTAAAACATATCCATGCATGAACCCTTACAGCTTATTAGATTACAAAGCCTTGATCCTAATAATACAACACTAAATGACGTGACACCATTCTCTGTAATGTTACCTACTGTAATGACAGTGCACACCAATTACATAAGAGAGAGGGAAGCTGTTAGCAGCTGGGCACATTCAAAAACATATGAAAGGCACACAAAACAAAATACATGTAACTAAGCATGCAATACATGATACTACCCCTGTGTGACTGAGATCGTCACACGACTGTGTAGCCATAGTTTGCAGTGCTGTTGTAATAACTGCATTACCTTGCAAAAATATTTCTGTAATTGTGTGCACCCCCTGTATTTTCAATGACTAGTTCTTTACATACAAACATAAGCAACATAAGATTTTTTTTTAACAAATCCAACAGGCAACATACAGTTAATATTTAGGTGAAACCAAAACAAAACAAAACCGTGGCATGGGGCCTTTGTTTTTTGATGAGCATGAATTGGAAAAGATGACACAAGGGGAAAAAACCTGAAGATTACCCTAAAATAAAGCATTCCTTTTCCAAAATACATAACCAACAACACATAAAAAAAAACAACCACAGATGAATATGATTTGGCTACACCTGACCTCAACACCAATTCCAGTTGTGAATGTCCACTACAGTATTAATGAAGGGACTATGGGGACTAGGAAATAGTACGCGTAAAGTAATATGCCACGAAGGACTGCCTCTCTGAGAATATCGAGGCAGTATGATGTAAGGAGTTATGTGTCTGGCATTAAGTGTATCATTTTGTCCACCAATTCTGTCACTGCTGGATTTGAGTTGGGGGGAGGGCTGCCTTCAGCATGGAGGGTATGAGCAGGAGGGGGAGAAGGAGGTGCTCATGCGGTCCTGTACTGACCTGTGCTGGAAGTTGAGTGGCAGGCCACCCCCTGCCATGCCCCCCCCTGCTCTCCCTCCCTCTGTGGGGTCGTCTGATCCACCCCAATGCGCCGGCGAATCCTCTGGCCAGCATCTAAACATATGGCGACAGGGTGAGAGGATGAGGGCGGATGGTGTGCAGGACGTGTACTCTGCAACACCAAGTTCTTGCGCTGCCCTGACCACTCCCCATCCCAACACCCTGCTGTGCCACCCTGCACAACAAGGGTGTCATGGCACCTCACACATTAATCTGTAGATCATGACTGAGGGAATGACCGATGTGCGGTTGACAAACTTGACCGACGTAATGTATGATGCTGATAAGAACTGTACATTTTATGTCATAGCAACTGCTGTACATTAGCAACCCAATTAGCAACAACAGGCTACATATAGCCCTGAAGTCTACTTATGTTTTGGAGACGCAAATGAGCTAACAGCCAAATGCTCATATACTTGCAATGCAAGCTAGTCTGTCAGCTAACCACAAACGCCTGCTGTTCAATGGATGAATATTTTATTATCAGAATTGCCTTTATTGATTATATACATACCACACACACATGACAGCATCAAGGATATGAGCCGTACATGCCACACAATTTGCATCAAGTCCCTTGAACTGCAGTAGGTTGCATTCTTCTACGTATTTATCCTGCACACACACATATGGCATGAAGAGGACATGCTCTGAGTGGGAGTTCAGATCAATACTAGCATACAGCAAGGACACCTCCAGCACTTCCAAAGCAGCCACACCTTTAATTAGGTTTTTTTTTTTTTCCTCAGAAAAGCCTTATAACAGGCTTGCAACATGATTCCCTACACTATAAATGACCTTTTAAATTCACATTATTTGTTTCACTGTGGTACAACCTTTTTGTAACAGGTGAGTACAAAGCATGAGGTAAAGGGAGGGAAAAGAGACTCAGAAGGGGGGTAAAATATATTGGATTACAAGAAATATTCAAAAAATATTTGCAGTTGTCCACAAAATACTGGCTGATTAAGTCTTCAAACTTGTACTGAAGAAAAAAAGGTAATATCCCAGTGTTGGCTGGCGGTATAGCATCATATCCCTCCCCCTCACCACCATCTCATTAATAGAAACTCGATTTGTGGACAGCTGCACTCGCGTACACATTATAGGAGAATTGATTGCACCCAGCACACAATGAAAAGGATGAACACCAGGGAGGGAGGGAGTGAAAGAGGAGTGAATTAATTAAGAGAACCAGGTGGTCAAATGTTGGGTGGAAAATCACTAGCTAATGACACATCACACTGTGGCCACAGTCTTGCAGTGGACGGTTTTTCTATTGTTGCAAATACTGACGCTTCATCTGAAACTGACCTTATGCTCCTTAAGCCACATGGTAAATGAGTGCAGGCCATCCGCTCACTGCAGCGCATATATACTCTCCCCTTCAATAATGATATGTAGAAAAATACCTTAAACACAAACATTAAAAAAAGTGGCGACGACTCGTGTGAATGAATGATTGCTGTCATCACAAAAGCAGCCCCATGGACTTGATACGTGAGGCAATCGAGTAATCCTGCCCGTAATGTTTCCAACTCATTTGCATTTCAACGACTAATGTTATCGACACTCCTTTGACACGGAGCGATATTTCAGATGCATTTGGTTATAATTAGGCAAATCTTAAAAATTTGCTTAAGTATGACATTAGAAATACAGGAAAGCTTTTGGTAACGTGATTTTTTTACTCTATTGAGCTCTGACTAGAAAGGCATTCATATTTTTTTTTTTAATGTAATTTGTATGTTGTTGACAACTTAATAGTTTAGAAAATTGGTTTAAAAGAGCAATTAGAGTTACTAACTTTTTTTTTATATAGCCAATGGGAGGATATATCTAAAGAAAAACTACGTTGAAATGAATGCAAGATGTTTTTTTAATGCAATTTTTTTTTAAAAATGTTAAACCAGAGGATCCATGTAAAAGCAAGTACAGCTAAAGTGCTGTGCAAGTGGTTTGGATATTTTTACACGGCTACCATTGTCACATTCTCAACAGGGAGTTGAAACTTAACTGTAATTTAACACTTCATTGTTAAAAAAAAAAACAATTAAGATTATCTCCGTATTTAAACCAACTGAGTGTTTACCAACTAGTTGGCAATAAAGCACGATTTGAAGTAACACAAAGAGCCTCCTTTCTTTCTTACAACAGCACTGTAATGTGGGTGTTCAAGTTATTTTTTATTTTATATATGTAAGTAAATGCATTGCTTTTAGGAGCTAATTACAATGTAACGCGGAGTCGCATTAAGGTTACGATTATAAATCATCTAACGTGGTCGTTTCACAGAAAGAAAATAAAAAAATAAGTCCAAAAAGAAAAGAAAATAAGACACACACACACACACAGCGTACTTTAGCTTAGCCATCATTCGTGGAAAATGGCTCTTCGTCTCTCTTACCTGGCCTGTGCTTCGTCCAGGCTTTCGTCGGTGATGGCCATTATTTGCTGTAGGATATCCCCTATGTCTTGTTGAGGTTGACCGAGGGACTGCTGTTTCCTGACCGAGTCTGGGTCACCTACATCGGCTTGTTGTAGTCCACCGAGTCCGGTGAGACCCGTCAACATTCTGGTCTGGTCATCCATACTTTCAAAGAAAACTCGCCGTTTTCCTTATTCGAAGAATACACACAAATAGCTAGCCTGTTAGCTAGCCAGCAAACTATTCTCTACGGCAAATCATACAACACTTCGTCTTATATCCCGGTAGCGACGATTAGCAAACAGTTGAGAGCTGTTGTCATAAAAACGGATCGCACAAACACGCTTTACATTCGCTTGTTTTTTTTTCCCCCCACTCAAGTCAATAAACGCGGCCAGGCTAATGTTAGCTAACCACCGAGTGAAAAGCAGCTAGGTTAGTAGCTGTAGCCCAGCAGAAAAGCAGCAGGGACACACATGCACAGACTGTGGGAGCTTGCCAACAGCGCCTCGCACATTTTTGTAAGAGAAAAAAAATTGTAAAAAAAATAAAATAAAATAAAAAAACAAAAAAAATATCAATAGATAAAAACACCCTTGACGTAAAATTAAAAAAAATGCCAAAATATTAAAAGAAATAAGACATTGACACATTGACTAAGCTTTCGGACCGTCTAGCTCCAATCAGAGATCTCCTACCAAAACAGACGACGGTTTGCATTGTTGTTGATGTCGCGCGAGGATGTGGGATGTTCTAGGCTGCGCGAGCGCTGTGCGTAGCGTTGACCATTGAACTCATAGCAGCACACGACACGCGAGCTCGCGGGTGGGTTAATCGGCAGACTACAATAGAAAATACAGACACGTTTCTCTATTATCTGCCCTGACTGTATATGAAACACTGTGTGTTTGTAACACAGCGTCCTGCACTTAATTCCTCCAGGTGACGCGCCTCTCACCGTGAAGGCCTTTTTACAGATGGATAGCCCCTTACGTCATCAGCATTTCTTGTCCTATCATAATTGGTTTATACTATTTCTTCTCTCATTAATATAAGGTTTAGAGATCAGCTACTAAACGTAATGCTGAGGGAAAAAAGTTTATTTTTCATTATTAACTGTACATATATGAATATCCTGTTAATAAACATATAGTTTATCTACATTGGTATCCATATTCTTTATTGTACATAGATTTTTATCATGTCAATATACATGCACATACACCCCCAGTACATAGAAATGTACCTGTTCCTTTCTTACGCTATTATGTTTGTGTTTCTATTTATTGTTCCATGTTCATTTTGTTGTACTTTCTGTTGATCCTGACCACATTGAATTCTTCAGTACTTGCTACTTGATGGATCTCATCCTGATTCTATTTGAGTTTATGAGAGTTACTTGTAAACATTAGAAGACATTGTTTATTGTGTAATAATAACTAAAGTGTTAGAGCCAAAAGTCTCGCAGGCAAAAACCTAGTATCCTGTTCACTGAGTATACTCAGCCTTCTTGCTACTGCTACTATGACCTTCATATTTTAGTACTTTTTTAAACAAGTTTTACTTTCAGGTATTATAGTATTCCTTATAATTACCTTGTATATATATATATAAGGACCTGGGCAATCTTAAATTGCATTTTTTTTACATGCACATGTCAGAATAACAATAAAAAAATATATCAGCCTAAGTAATCTGGTCCTGTTCATGAGTGTGTTGAACAGCAAAAAAAGGAATATTGAAAGGAGCGCTGATCTGATCTCTGTAAGTCACTGTCATTTCATACATTGTGCCCAAATATGAATGCACCGATAGCCATCTGTGTGGGTAAAATGTGCAAATTTCAAGAGTAATATGCAAACTCAAAGCAAAACATAAGAATATCATTCTGTCCTAAATCCCAGATGAATGAAACATCCCATCAGTTTTCAGTATGAAAATGTTGACAGCACAGATTGAAAACAAGTGTCCTTGTTTTTTGCAAACTGGGCAATTCTGCTGTAGTTTATCACTCAGATCAGAGAGACAGCTTTCCAAGACGAATGGCTGGCTGAATGGATGTGGAGGAGAGCTGCAGCAAGCCTTGCTGTACTGAGAAGAGATGATGGGTGTGCATGAGGTAGTAGGACCATACTGGCAGTGGTTTATGCTGACTCTCCACACATCCATCTACTACAATCTGTAGCTAATCAATCTAAAGTTAGAGACAGCTAGAATAGAGAATACAATAAACCTAAACAGTAATTGTTATTTGCATGTGCATGTATTGCCAGTCACAATTCAGGCTTCTTTGTGGTTATACCAAACAGTGGGTTTCGGCCATTACAGAGTAATCGGTACTACAACCAAACTGTATACACTTCATTTAAATAACATATATATATATATATATATATATATATATATATATATATATATACACACACGCGTAATAGCACAAAAAAAACCTCCATTTCTTTCATTAAAATAAGTCTACAAACAAGGAACACCTTGTTTCCTAACTTCTAACATATACTAGGGTCACCAAGGTTGTTTAAAGTAGGTTTATATCATATAATTAAGTGAAAAGCCGCAGGGGTTGCCATCTAATCCCAAAGTAATTGTCACTGTTAAGAGACGCCTTCCTCAAAAGTAAAATGACAATGACAGTGGCTTTGTAAACTTCTTAACATTTCATTGTTGGTAATTCATTTAAGGATCATTTCTGTGAAACTTCTATTCATTTGGATGCTAAAGCTGCCCTCCTCTCACCCCACAAGCATCAAGCCTCATTTTCATCTAAATAAGAATCGATCTCTCCTGCTGTGCACCATCCTCCCTCACTCACAACTCTCACGGTCACAACCCTGCTTGTCTTCTCTTTGCTTGTCCCTATGCTCTGTAGTCTCTCCTCTGAATACAACCTGAAGGAAATTTTTTTTTTTTTTACCATACTCCATGTTGGACATCATAACAGCAGAGCACATAAAGCCATTTACTTATCTACTGTTGACACTGAGAGGGGGTTCATCCTGCTGTAATCATCAAATACATTAAGTAGAAACATTAATGAGTGAATGGGACCATGAGATAGGAGTGATAGTGAGCAAAGCTTTGACTGACTGGTACAATGTCAAAGCTTCGTTCTGCATCAGTGACCCAGCCAAATGCAAGAGATGGGGGTGAGTCACTGTGGGGGAGGGGCCTCCTCCTGAATGGTCAGGGGACACTGATGAAGTGAAATAGATGCAGCACCAAAAAGAGTGTAAAGGGGACTGAGGATGAGCACAGAGGTATATACATAGACTACAGGCAAGCTAAGGAGCAGGATCCTTCTGCAGTCAAATTGTTTTATGATTTACATGTATAATAATAATCTTTACATGTAATGCTTTCCTGTTGTACCAGTCCATTTGAATTGAAAGATGGCAATTTCTGCACAGGTACATTGTTACTTTTAGTTTGTTTTTAATGACACACAGTATGTTTACAGGGTTCTAATGTCTTTGAGGTCATTTACAAAACAATGAAACTGCTTAAAGATGTAATTTCAAATATATCTCATAACATCACATTTTAAACAGTCAATCTTATAAAAACAAAATGAGTTTTTGTTTCGAACTGTGAATATATTTTGAATATTTATATTCTGATGTCTCCCTGACAGTTTCAGGTTATACAGATGCGAATGCTTTTAATTAAGTCATAACAGGAAAAAGCCATACCAGCCATTCACCAAGCTTGTTACAATCTTATATAGCCAGCCACTGCCACCTGCTGGTTAAACACATGAGTTACCTGAACTAGCTCTATTTATGAGTCCAGCTGCTGACATGGAAAGCATAAAATTAGAGCTTAATTATGTTATGTAACAAGTCAACTAAGACAAAAAAGAAATTATTCTAAATCAATGAAATTACCAAATACATAAACACATATAAGTTTCGTATACAAGTCATAAAAAAACACGGTCCAATAGAGGGTCGGTTGCTCCTGCCTGCTTCCAGCCAGAACGACTATGTAGTAGCAGACGATAAAGCTCCTGCCATTAAGTTTGACCTGATGAGGTCAGGTGAAAGAGCCTGGAATCCGGCCTCTGCAGCTGGAAGGAAAAAGTAAAGTAAAATTTTAAACTTTCAGATCATTGGTGAGAGTACCAAACATATTTCATACTAAGGATTAAAGAGAAATAAAATTATTACCCAATCGGCCACTGGTCTCTTTCACCAATAACTGTGACTGCTCCTTGATAGACAGAAGCTCTCTGACCATCTTACACTGAGTGTCCATCTACAGATAAAATAGAATAACTGATTACATAATATATAAAGCAGATCAAAACACATAAGCTCAGATGAATCCATACTTGAGTGGTCAGTGTAGGAAAATGTATTCTTACTCATTATATATCAAGAGCCATCACATTTCAAATCAAACTAAAGCCTGATTGGCGCCCCTTTTTTAACTTACACCAATGACAAAGGCACAACTGTTACTTTGGCAGAAAGTTGTGTTCTTGTACCTGATCATCACAGTAATAAAAATTGTAATTTCAAACGTACAATCATTGCCATAGTGTGAAGCTTGGGTTGTTGTCTACTGAGGAGACCGTGGTAGTCAGGTTTACTCTGTATGAATTGGTACTGTGAGGACTGAGCCACAGATGTAGAGTCTAATGATACACCTCCCTTTTGGCCCTGCTCCACTTTCCTGTGACACATAAAGAATATATTATTGGCAAAAATTTGAGAAGACAATAATGATATATTCACTATTCTTCAACAACAGTACATATTTTCACCTTCCCAATTCCTCTGCCTTACTCCGGTGTTTGTTCAACAGTATTTTCCAGGATTCACCTTCAGCCTGAAGCCTAAATCACAACACAGATTAGTAATAAAGGAACCTTATGTAGTGGGACACATCATCTTTGTTTTATTTATGGTTTGTATGAATACTTTGTGCCTGGTAGTCTTTAAAAAGGAAAACTATCAACATACCTGCTGGTGGCTTTCTGGATTTTCTCCATAGCTGTCTGGACTGTGGGATCACTAGAACTGACATCAAATAATATAGGTAGAAATGCAGTATGAAATACCAATTTGGAGGCACCACCAAAATCAATCAAGCCAGACAGAGTACAAGCTGCAATACCTGGCTGCACTGGCAGCAAGTTGATGATTCTGTGGTTCACTGCGTATGCTTTTGGCCAGACAACTCCACTCTTTCTGTATGTGTTCAACTACACCAAGGAAGACAGAATACAGAAACTGAAATGACTAAACTAAATATTTCTACGACATGTATTCAGTTGGAATAAAAAGCTTCATGAAATATGTACAAAATTAAGATGTGCAAGCACTAACCTTGTTTTTGAAAAGACTCAAGTGAGAAATTCGGTACTGACTGGAGTGAATATTGAGTTCTTTCGATTGCCAGCTAGAGACAAAGAAGAGGTGATTAGATAGACAGAGATCCATTAGAAATTTATGACCAATGTCAATTAAGTGTATGTGGCCCTAGCCTACTGTAACCATGTTTACTCATTATGGCTAAAGCATTATGTTTTGTTAAGCACCAACTGGTTAATTATTCTATTCCCTTTTTAAATTTCATTTGGGTGTAAAAAGAAATTTGTCACAGCTAATACTACTTAGATGAAAGCAACTAATAAGTACCTTGTTTCATTCTACATATGATCCTTAATGGACTCACCCTCATTGATGCCTCCATCAGTTTTTCCAGCCTCTCTTGCTGTGATAAGGATGTACTTATGCTCCTGCACAAAACTACAAAAAAACATATAGATATTTATACTGCTGAAGGTTGACCACTATTTACTGATGACAAAGGGGTAAGAAAAGCCACATAACTCACTCTGATATGGGTTGGGAAGGGCAGGTAGAGAGCGTCGGGTTAGGGTAGCTCTCCTCCAGGATTTCCTCCGTGCAGTGGGGCTGCCAGATGGACTTGTAGGTGCCTCAGTGTTTTCTCTGAGCATTTCTTGTTTGTCTGTCTCTGAATGTCCCTCTCCTGCATCCGGTGCCTGTGTGGTGGGTGACTGGACGTCGGTACGGGGAGATTTGTGTGGAGGGGCTGACCCGGGGCTTGTGGGTGAATGCCTTTTGGGTGTCTGTTTAACTGAGTTGTCCTTGGTACAGATTGAACAAAGAGCGACGTAAAGTTAGCAGTGACTGATGATTAGCAAACGTTAGTTCACGGATGTCGGGTTAGCTTGGGTGTTGTTATCCAGCTAAAGTTAGCTTAAATGTCAGTAAAAAAATATCTTAAATTACCTCATTCTGGGTATCAGCAACGACATTTCCGCAACTGCAAGACAATTTTGTGAATTTAGTTACTTCTTAATTCAACGTTTAAGATGTTCAAACATTGTCGTTATTGTTCGCTGACAACATTTAACGTTATGTTATTAAGAACTGATCACAGATATAATTTTCTTCAGGGAAAACTCGGATAAAAATACCAATTGAGTTTAAAAACTTCACTTCTCAACATTGTTCATTCACTTGTTGCAATTGCTAAAAAATAAGATACAAACCTGTCTTGTCCAGTGTCTGAATGTTTTTCCGCCATTTTTTCTTTCAAATAGTTTTCTTCGCAGCGCGCGCCCAACTAACCAAACCCCTTAATGGAACTGAAGCATTCTGGGAAATGTAGTGTGATTGTAACACAAGCAAAATACAACACTGATAGCTGGACTGATAGCTCTTTTCATGATTTTTCATTTTGAGGCCGTTAACAGAGACACACTTTTAAATAATTTAGTAATATATTGCTGTCAGAGTTATTTTAATATTTTAAACTCTTAAAAATATGTTCTGTGTTGCACTTTGAGACCTACTTTCTTGGCTATCCATGCATGAAAAAAAATGGCCTGCTTTATTTATGGTTGTTTGAAATTAATGGTGTTGTCGCCTTGGGGCAGCCTTGGGACAACAACACCATTAATTTCAACATATTCCTCCACAAATCTGTAGTATTACTGTAATTAATTTATTATTAGGATATTATTGCTAGTCTTGGCTGATGGTTGTTAAATACCTACAAAATTGTTTTTACCTTTGTGACAATATGTTCCAGTTTCAGTTATACCTATTTTCAGATAATATAGGAAAAATTCATTTTACATGTCGTCTTGCTTAGATCTTGTGTAAGGTAATGTGATATTTGTTGTTTTTAACCGATTGCACTGTGTGTCTGCTTAACATTATTTTGTATTAATTGCTTGCATTGTATATTCCGCCTCACCCCATTTAGTGTTTTATCCTCTGTTCAGCTGATGTATGTTTTGCCTGCTTTCTACTGTTCTGATTTTCATGTTTGTTTTTAAACAAACATGGCCAACGTGAATAGTCCCCGTAAAAATAAATGAATAAATTAAATGAAATGGCATGTTTCATTTTGGCCTGCGTCATGTGATGAGAGAAAAGGTTTCATTCAGATACTTTCTACATTTCATCCCATCATTCCTTACTTACCTATTTCTGTAAACATGATCATTCAGCCTTTCCATGTGCAGACACATCAGTACTTGTAACTTGACAAAACACTTGACAGACTTCATAATTTGTATCTGTAAGTCTTTTTATAAGTCTGTTAGAGATGTTTTTCACTTTTTACAAAAATCAAGGAGAGGAATCAAAACAACCAAAACACTTTGCAATTCTCTTGGAGAATGCCCCTTTTTGTGTGCCTCTATGTTTCACTCTGGCTGGCACACAGTCTTGCAATCCACTCAATACTGCTGTCTCCATGGCCTTGTGTAGCAGTACGGGGTCGGAGGTGAGAAGTGAAAATGAGAGAGGTGTAGAAAAAGAAGGAAGAAGTTATGAATATTACAGAAAGAGAATTGAAATACAGAGCTGAAAATACAGAAACAGAGATTGGTAGAAAGGGGCAGATTAAGATGAGGGAAGGGAAACACAGAGTGTACAGTACTGCACGCCATGACTGTCTCAGCTGTCTTGTGCTCATCACAACAGCTTTAATTCTCTTCTTTCTCTAAAGTCTTCTCTCCCTTTACAGTTTGGTTGATAAGGGCAGTGGTCACTGTTGGCACTGAGTTCAAGAAGGCAGCCTAAGGGTTCCTTTGCCGAGCAGGAACTGCAGGACACGGTCCACCAGCAGAGCGACGACAAAGTCCACCACCAGAACCTGGGCAATGATTAATTTGAACTGCAAAGAAACAAAATAGGAAACAGTTACAAGGCTATAGCAACAAAATTATACATCGTAAAATACGTCTAAAGACTCGTTATGTCAGTTCACCTCAGTCGGAATATCTACAAGAGCAAACTGTTCGTTGAATTCTGGTGAGGAACCAGTAAGAAGTCCCACAATCGCTAAACCAGACAGAGCGATGCTCCATAGTAGTGGTCGATTCTCGCTGAGAGACTCCATGAAGGGATGACCCTATTCAACACAACAAGAAATGCAGCGAGGTTATAAAATGCAAGAATATAATATATACACTGTCAATGCTCGACTAGCCAATACATTGCTTATCATAAAAAAAGAAATGCAGTCTATTGAGTCTATTATATTGTAAATAATTCAGATAACAGCATTAAGAACAAGTACCTTGTAGTTAATGGCAAAGGTGGCCATCTGCATGGCCATGGACATTATATACACGGTGCTGTTGATTAGGCTGGGTTCAAACTCTTTGTATAGGTCTACAAACCGATCCTCTCTGCAACAGAGAAACAACAAAAGAAACTGTGTTGTGTGACTTTATAAAGCCGAGCTGCTGTTCACTCGTTTCCTCTCTTCCTGCCTCTCACCTGGGAGGACTTCTGCTCTGCGCCTCTTTATAAAGGAACACCAGACTACAGAAGTGAACAGCGAACTGCAGCAGTACAGTCAACACCGTATAAAGGTTAAAGATGTTTGGTAAGGGCCGTTCCCGGGACAATGTCTTCAGTGGCTGTGTAAACAGGAAAAAAAAAAAAAATCACGAATAATAGACATGTATTAATAAAGATTAACTTGACTCAATTGCCTGTACGTCCATATATAAAGTCTCACCTTTGACCTAGAGATGAAGAGGAAGCATCCAGCCAACAGCAGGCCCTGCAGGGTCGCCTGGAAATCGCTGAACTTGACCCCCTCGAGGTAGAGTACAGACTGGCTGTAGGCCAGCACCAGGGCGTTGAGAGCGAGGATCTTAAACATCTGTAGTGTTGTCACCAGAGTACAGCGGCCTTGCTTTATTACATGGCAGACTGGGGAAAAAAAAGATTAAACGGCAGGTTTCAGATGTCGGGAGCGATTTCATGTTTGGATCTTTGCCAACTGTGTCAAGGGCTGAAATTACAAACGTGTGTTACTCACTGCACTGTATGGAGGAGAGTTTGGAGGTGAATGGGGCAGCGATGGAGGCGTCACCCAGTTTTACTACTTGTATCTGATCCTCTTCAAGTTCCCGTAAGACTTGACTGATCCTCTCCTGTTAAAGAAAAACAGTGTAAAATCCAATAATCTGAATTTCAGGCCTTAGATATACGTCTTAGATATAGTTAAGTGTTAACGATAAAGTCGTATTAACTTCAGTCTTGCTTTTAAATGTGTTTTGGGAAAACATTGTATTGATCACACTTTAACTTGCAGAAACTTTGCTTTTAGTAAATTACAAAGATACACACCTTTTGTGCTGCAAGCTGCTCTTCTCTATGGGCCATCACCCTCTGCCTGGCTGCCCTGGAGCTCAATTTCCCTCCTGAACTAACAGGTGGTGAGGGTCTGGATTCTGGTATAGGGGCCTCCTTCTCTCTCCCCCGCTTCTTTCTGTCAGGCATGCGCTCAGGAGCATTGGCTAACAGAGCAACACCTGAGGAAAAACAAAATTGTCACGCCTAAGTCGTACAGCATACTGACACATGCAATTCAGTCATGTGATCGCCAAATCTTACCTATGTGGGCATGTTTGAGAGCTCCGACGTCATTCGTACCATCACCACACATCAGTGTCACGTAACCCAGCCCCTTCAGACTGGTGATCACAAATTCCTGAAACACAATAGACAAAGCTTAATTCCAAAACATAATTGAAGTTTACCCTTAAATAATTAATCCAACTGCAAAAAATCACTCATGTCACTTACTTAAAATAAATTGGATCTTTTTAGTTGCAAATGTGTTATAGCCTGTTTCCTCTTAATTCTACTTCTGTGATGGATTTCACTGTGTTATTGATGAACTTGGCTACAAAGCCCAAATGACCAATAGAACATCTTCTGCAATACTATCCATTGTAGCTATGGTTTTATAAACCTCAACATAATGTCGTATATTTAGCCAGATATCCATGGCAGTTACTTCCACCTACCTTCTGCTTTGGACTGACACGGGCAAACACTCCTATGTGAGGCAAGAGGGTGTGGAGTAGCCGGGTGTCGCAGCACAGTCTGGTCAGCCCTTCCCCTGTTACACACAGGTCAAACTGATGCACGAATGAGGGAATAGAAGGAGGGGGCAGTGGTACACACACAGTGCCGTCAATGGACTCCCACTGCCACTCACCTGGGAAAAAAAACAAAAACATCAATCATACATAATTTTGCACTATATACATTTCCTTCATCAAAATACTTACTGCAAAGGAATCATTACAAAAGTCATTGTTGTCTCAAGTAATACATGCGATTCTGTTAATTGATGTCTCGACTTACCCTGACTGGGGCCTGGCTGCAATATAAGCGTGTGTTTTTTCTGGATGAAGTGAAGCTCCCTCGCTACATGGCACGCTGTTAGGGGGTTGTCGCCTGTGATCATCACCACCTGACAGCAGAAGAAGAAGAAGAAGAAGAAGAAGAAGAGGGATCATCCATATTAAAAATCAAGCAGTTTCACAGTTTGTGTGCACACTTGTGTGTTGGCAGCTTATTTACATGATGAGATGCTTCCTGGATCTCTCTGATGACAGCCTTGCTGTCACTCTTGAGGGGGCAGGACACGACCATGAACCCGGCGAAAGTCAAGTCGCATTCGAGAGAACTGCGACTAATTTCTCGGACCTATGCGATATAAACGGATCAAGCTCACTTTCAAACAAAATCAATTCTTGCCAGTCTAAACTATTCAGACAATCTCTGACAGTTTTGAGTAAAATGAAGAAAGAACCTGTTGATGACTGAGGTGTCCCATCCCTTTGTAACCCAGTGCCAGCACTCTAGCCCCTTCTCGTGACATTTCCTTGTGAACTTCATCATAACTCGCCGGACACTCTGTAAACTACAATCACAACCACGTTAGAACAAACGTACGTATGCTTAATTAGGCTAAATCATGGCTGAGTATGTATTAAGGCTGGTATACGTGTGTACCATTCCTCGGAGTGTCTCTGGAGCTCCTTTGACAGTTGAGATGTAGCAGAGTTCAGTGGATCCCAGTTTCTCGTAGGAGGCTAAGACTGACATCCTCTTCAGAGCGCTGGCAAAGTGGAAACGCTGGTGGATCTTAAGTCCCTGGGTTTTGATGCCACGTGGGAATACCTTTTCATCTGATCAAAGAAACAAGAAGCAATCACATTTATGCCATGTGCCATTAAGAGCAAAAGGGATCCAAGTGAATAATGATCTTTTTCTTTTCTTAAATGAGGCCACCAACACGTCATTTACTGTGTAACATATACAGTTATAATACGGAAATATTTCCCTGCCTTTGAAGACAAGCATTATTTTTAAGATGCATTGGTTGGATTACACCAAAATAAACAAACAGGTTTGGTGCAACCAGAAAGACTCTACTGCAAGTCAGAAATACATGCATATTCGAGAGGGACACATGACATGTATGCAGACATCAATGAGCATGCACACCTGCCACTAACCTGAACTTTACATTTAGTAGAGGTAATTTCATTGTACCTTTAGTGAGGGTCCAGTCAGCAGCGGTCAGCATGGCCTTCTCCAGTGGATCTCCGACCAGCTGTCCATCGTCCAGAGTGACCAGTGAGTGACACGTCGCCACCACCCGATGTGTCTCGACTGGGATCTCAGATACAGGCGTCACCTCCTTTCCTTCCCTGTCATGAATGCAAATTTTTTTTTTTTTACATTTTCCACATTAAAGTATACGAAAGTGCCAACTAGCTTAAACTGTAGCATAGAGTGCTTAGTGTTTGTACTGTCATAAATTATGTGGCATTAGTAAACACTAAGAATGGTGGGCAGTGTTTACCTGAGGCCTGCGACTCCTCGCACCACCAGACTGTCACTCGTCAATGTTCCAGTTTTGTCAAAGCAGCAAACCTCCACTTTCCCTGCAAATGGTATCCTGAAGGGTTCTGTACAAAACACATCTGAGCAGGGGAGACAGAGAATAATCTAATGAACCACTGCTGCTCTGCATTATAGGCCCTGTTATAGGCTCAGAAACACACAGAGACTTACAAAGTTTGGCCAGAGCGATAAGAGATGTGTTAACCGCCAGAGAAAGCTCTATAGGGAGTTCTGGTGGAACCACTGAGGTGAGGATTAGCGTACACTCCAGAAACAGCTTGTAGCGGTTCCTGCTGACATCTTTGGTCCCTGAGAGAGTAAAAAGAAGAAGAAAGAACAAAGAAAGTGGTAATTAGATGTTACTTATGTCCTCACCTTCAGCTATTAGCCTTTCACTTTGACTATGATTTCATCTGTGTTAATAAAAATTATCCATCCTATGCGCCTTACCTTCTACCCACACATAGACAGCTGCAGCAATGGCAAACACAAGGAGGAAGAGAATGAAAATGAAAGTCTCCAGGTTGTTTGCCGTCACCCTCTTCACACCAAAGAGGATGGTCCGCAACAGTTTACCCTAGAGGCAAGTTTGTACACACAGTAAGTAGACATTCACAGCTGACTCCTTCAATGACAATGCTGTCTGATTCAAATATAGAAGTATAGCTAAATATAAAATAAGGACGCACTAAAGTAGTTCCTCACCTGAGAGGTGTAGAACCCGGTTCTCAGCACATAGGCCACACAGCCGTTGTCTACAGCTGCACATAAAAGGAAAAAATTAATGAGCTCGTTTTGAAAAGCAGATGAACTCGGTACTGAGTTACTGATTCACCAGCAAAAATATGTTGTTTTTAACAGCTAATTAAAAAAACAAAACAATATTCACTTACATTTGAGTCCTGCACTGGTCTTTAAAGGGGGGCTATGTTGGACCACTTTCGTCCCCCCGGAAATGATGTGAAGTCGAGTGTCTGTCTGAAGATCCAGGATCCTCTCTGGGTCCAAGTCCTCCACTGGCTCCTGCACACCCCATAATGTCAGCACTTATTACGACACCCCACAATAAGCCCATACCATTTAAAATGAATTGAGGGACTGTATAGCGTTATCATGTATGCACGTTTGCCTCTAACCTTCATCTGGGGGACAGACTCCCCGGTCAGCATGGCCTCATCTACGATGCAACGGCCCCTGAGCAGTAGCACGTCGCAGGGTACCAAGTTGTCCTGAGGCGAACGTCCTGTGAAGCAGAGAATACACTCACAGGGTCAATGTGATGTTTATGTTGAGAGACGTAATAAAACGTGGACAGGACCCTTACCTATTGAGACGATGTCACCGGGGACAAGCTCATCACTCGATATAGGTCTCCACTTGCGGTTGCGATACACCTGTGACGAAAAACACACAAAATTCAATTGGAATACTTTAAAGACATTAAAAAATATACAGTAGAGTTCTGTGGTGCAAGATGAAAATGTTTGTGTAGAATATTTACATACAAAAACTCTAAATTTGACTGAAGTTTACCTGGATCATGTAGGGCTTGTTCCCCATGCGGCGGATCTCAGACATATTCCTCATTTGCTGCTGAACCAGGGAGGCCTCAAACGCCACAAGCATGAACAGTGTAAAAACACTGTAGTACCAGTACTCATCCAAACACCACAGCCCTACACAGAACACCTGATGAATGGCAGAGGATAGATGACTTAATATGGGTACGGTTTATAAATAAAACTTGTGAAATTGTACAGAAACACACACACACACACATACCTGGAAAACAAAAAAGGGAGCTGTGGCCCTCTCTTTAAATAGCTCTAGAAAATCTGGAACCACCATCTCAGCACGGTTGGTGCCGTAGCACTTTTCTGCCACTCTGAGCTCAGCCTCCTCCTGGTAGCCACGCCAGGACTGAAAGTAGCCCATCGGGTTATTGATTGGAAATGCTATTGGAAGGAAACATTTCTTTTCTTTCTGGTCAAAGGTGTAGCGAATCTTTTGAAACTCAAAAGACAGAATCTCATCTCCATATTCGTCCTGTTGGTCAGTAAAAGAGAAAGAGAGAAAATTTAAAATTCAGCCTTGATTCAAGGGGCCAAAACACTTTTTTTCAACACCACTGTAGTACGACCTCTAAAAAATATGAGAAAAATATCAAAATAATATTCTCTTTAGACATTGTGTTCAATCATAAATAATGACAGTTCCTATTCGTGACAACTTGTAAAAATGTGATACTGACCTGGTCCCTTTGTAGTGCCACGAGCTCAGCAGAACCGTTATTGGGGGTAGGTATGACCTTTGCCAGCGTAGCCTTCTTTGGGTTTGGTTCCTGTGTATATAAATGAACAGGTGACAAATTCAGCTGCAGCTTAGACCCTCTCATATCAGACATTCCCTGACATAAACTTGAACAATATGAAAATCAAGCACATTCATAATGTTTTCTGTTGACTGCTTCTTTGAAAAAAAATCTAAATCTATATCTCAGTAAGAGCTATACTCCATCTATCAGATGTCTTCAGGCTTCACGACACTATTTTCTTTCTTTATCATCTTCTACTATTAAAACTTCAACTAAGCGTGATGAGGTCGGAGTGTCATGTCACAGTCATGTAGGTTTTTACACTTGATTGACAAATGTATCCTGGATATTATGTTGCTGATAGTATTTGCAGTATCTGTGATCTTTGATCAAACATGGTGTGTTACAGTAATGCAACTTGTATTATATTATTATTATTATATTAATTGCACACTGCATATATACGGTTTACTCATGGTCAATATTTTGCACATTTCATATAATTCTCTTCAATTTTAAATTAAAACCTGTAGCAGATCCTCACATATTTTTTATTGTAAAATTCTTTCTTTTTTTATTTTATTTAAGACCACAAAATTATTGCATGTGCAACATACTTGTAAAAAAGAAAAATCTGAACTAAAACAAAGATAAAAGGTGGCAGTGAAAGTTCAAAGTGTCTCTGTTCATTCAAACTGTGGTTACACAGTTATCCGGGACTCAAACCGCACACCTTCCCTTCTGTAGTGTCTTTGAGCAAAACATTGATCCCGATCACCTTGATTCTGGCCTTTGACCTCTACGTACAAGGGTCACTCGTATACATCAATACATTATAGCTGTGTTATTGTTATTATCACTCATGTTTACCTTGGAACAAGTGAGCCAACAGTGCGCGTGGACGGACCAATAACCGGAGAGCGCCGTGAGGACGTGCGCGATCCCGATAGCGGCTAGAGCCAGGAGGCCTGCCTCCGGGTACTCCGAGGCACCGTACACTCCTAACCACACGTACATCCAGCCTGGGTAGAGAACAGCGAGAAACGGGAGCACGGTGCCGTGTAGCAGCCGAGGCCTCCGCCTGTAGAGCGTCACCGAGCTCACCAGCTCGTCGCCGGTGCCGCTGTCATGCTGGCTGTGGTTCACAGAGGGGGCCGTTTGTACCTCATCCGGTCCGTACATCCCGTCTGCAGTCATATCTCCTTCTTTCTTAGCGTCGTGCATTGTACTCTGCTCACCCGCTGCCCCCCTCTATCATCCACCGCCACCCCGTTGTGCTGTAGCCGGTAAAAAAAATAAATAGGATTCAACACACGGAGCGGTTCTCGGTCCAGCCTTCACAACCCTTTTACTGAATCGCTTGTTCTTTAACGGTCGCTTCCGCATACGTAAACACGTAAAGACACGTAATGGTCTCTTCGTACAACACGGCTGAACTGGGAAATCAAACATTTATCATTTTCAGACACCTGAATTGTTTTTTTAGATTCAACTTTATGTATCTTGTGGATAATTAGGTTTATTTGACCAAATATAAACTGAATTTGTTCTTTAAAGCTGTAATTATGAGAATACGTAGCTACCCCTTTAAAAAACGTGTCGTCATTGTAGGGGCGTGACCGACGTGCGTGATTGACGTAAGTCTGAACCAATTAAATGAAAAGTACTGTTTCACAAGGTTTACGTCCATCCTATCGGATGTGAACAGGGTGTGTACGGCAGTGGATGCCGCGCGGACATGGCACCGCGTGCAGAAACGCTGCAGTTATAACCTTGATTGATCAGCTGCATCGTTTGAGACGAGCCTAAAACAGCAACATGTAAGACATTTAAATGTCAACACAGTCTCTAATCAGAGAAGTTGATATATATACTGCAAATAAAGGCATTTGCTACTTAAATCATGTCTGCATGCGCAATACAATTAATACAATATTTAATTTAAGTTTTAAAGTTGACGTTGGCTTGTTGGGTTTGTCAGTAATCACTGATATATAGTATATATGACAATACTTGCATCTGTTACCTTTCAGGCAGGCTGCTATGGATATCACGGCAAAGTACTGCCATAAGGAAATGGAAGCATATGGGTCATGTGTGGCCTCCAACCCATCAACATGGCAGCATGAGTGTCATGCACTGAAGATGAAGGTTGCACAGTGCACATCATCACAGTAAGGCGGCAACATGCTTGTGCACTCACTCCTTTATGACCCCGCACACCAGACCTGTCAAGTAGCGAAGTACACATACTTCGTTACCTTACTTAAGTAGAGTTTTTGGGTATCTATACTTTACTGGAGTAATTATTTTTTAGTCGACTTTTTACTTTTACTCCTTACATTTTCATGCAATTATCGGTACTTTCTACTCCTTACATTTTTTAAACAACCTCGTTACTCATATTTCATTTCGGCCTTGGTTTTTTCATTGTTAAAAAAAGACGTAGACTGAATTTGATTGTGATTGGATGAGAAGTATAAACATATACCATTCCGACACACTATTGGTCTGTCGCCCCTGCCTGTTACAAATCACGTCACACGCAAGCAAGCTTCGAAGCAGTTGTTTTATGGAATTGTAGTTCAGGTGTGAAGCACGTAGCGATGCTTCAGTGTCGCGACTCGCGTTGCCGCCAGTACCGTGCTTCCACTCGCGTTGCCGCCAGTACCGTGCTTCCACTCGCGTTGCCGCCAGTACCGTGCTTCCACTCGCGTTGCGGCCAGTACCGTGCTTCCACTCGCGTTGCGGCCAGTACTGCGCTTCCACTCGCGTTGCCGCCAGTACTGTGCTCAGTAGCACACATATATGGTTCTTTAATGCATTTGCATTATACAAAAATGCATTCATTTTCATTTGGCATATATGGGGCTGAATTTTTCAACATAACATTTTAATATAACATTATTTATTATAGCCCTTAGAAAAATTATGTTGTTTTTTTTTTTTTGGGGGGGGGGGGGTGTCGTGTAGAGCACTGTAGGGCCCTGTGGCCAGGGGCGCAACTACCTCCTTTCTGAGGGATATGCAGACACATTACAGGTGCCCCCCCCTTCAATGTTTACGTGTATACATCTTATTTATTCATGGACTTATAAAATATTAGACTTTTATTACAGACTTTTGTTTTATGTATTACAGCAGGTGATCAGCTCAATAAAACACAAAAAATAATGTATAACAATGTAATAACATAAATAAGTCCTCTACCTACCACTAAATTGTTACATGTCGTGCCCTGGGTCAGGCGATCATTGCTCATACTTGAACGAAGGTATGTTTTGATAAGCTTCAGCTTACTGAAGGATCTTTCTGCAGATGCAACCGTCAGAGGCATGGTCAGGAATACTCTAAGGGCTACTGTCAAATTTGGGAACACCAAATCAAGATTCTCCTGTATGAGGAAATTCAACTTCTCAAGAGCCTTGTAACCCTTCAGTAGACGGCTTGCTGGGTACATTTCTTGAATGATATCTCTGGAAACATCACAGGTAGTCAGGGCATATCTGGTAACTGATTCCTCCAGCTCAGCTTGTGTCATGTGCTCCATTTTAGTGATGAATTTAAATTTCTCAGACACAAGCTGAATATTGGAAAACCTGTCAGACAACTCTTGCAGGACTGTGTCGACAATAACATTGAAAACCATGCACCTAAAGTGCCTCTCTGGTTCCTTTTTATGATGACCAGTGCTGGAATTATCATCATCATTAACTTGCATGCAGGTAGGTAGGAACCAAAAACAAAATAAGTAGGAACTTATATTAAACATCAACTGACACAGAGGCAGTTATATCAATAATATCTCATTGGAAACGAATCTAAAACGTCACTAAATGAAACCATATTCCTGACATCTAAATAAAGTGAAGTTTTGAAAGAATGAAGAACGTGTATTAAGTCCTTCCTCCCACAGTTGGACCTGTCGTTTTGCTAGTAGCTTTGCTATCCTGAATATTTACAAGCCTCCTCTTGATACACTGACATAACTTAACCACTGTCTTTCAACCACCTCGAAAAGCTTTTTTTCATCCCCTCAAAACCTTTCTCCTTCTCCCTCTTCCGTTTTCTGCTTTGTGCTCTGGACAGCTTTTTTTCTGCCTCTCCATCTTTAGCTGTGACAACGCTATTCAAATGAATGGAAAAAAAACCGCGCCAGCGCGTGCCCGGAGGGGCGCGCACTGGAACGCTTATAGTGTGTGTGTGTGTGTGTGTGTGTGGGAGAGGAGGAGAGGAGAGGTGAGGGAGCGAAGGGGCGCCTAATTAGTGACATGCCCCTCTGTTATTGATCATATCATTTACACATACACAAACAGCTGTTAAATACAGAAAATGCCGACTCGAAATTATTGTTCCCCCATCGCTTTGGGGCCCCCTCTAACGCGGCGCCCCTATGCGCCGCATATAGTGCATACCCACTTTTTGCGCCACTGACTGTAGGAATAGCCAACAATATCAAAAATATAGGAATTCAACACCGCCATAGCAAACACAAGGTGGACCACGATACAGTCAATGAAAACTCGTTTTTAAGCAGCAAACACACTTTAAGTTCTCCCATAAACATTAGGCCCATATTCAATTTTTTTTTTTTTATTAGGGCTACCAGGCGTATACCAAAGCAGCTCCGTGTGTACGAGCCCGTTTGTCAGCATGTGAGGCTGTAAAAGTCACGGTCTTACATACCTCGACCATTAAACAGGACATTTAACCATCGTGGCAGCTCGTGGACAACAAGTGAATGCGACGGAAACAGGCGCGTGCGGAGTGTTTTCATTTCACGCGAAACGCACGAGTGAACCGCATACAGCAGGACGAAAGGTGACTGCGCCGGACTGACACCTGTTTAAAAAAAAATAAAATAACCAACGAGCTGTTTCTATTTCATCCTTCTCCCGCGGCTGTGTCCGACCTAACTCGCCCTGTGAGGACAGTGGCGGCTTTTCAAAGGACAAGGTGAAGTTGCCGTTTTCCTCCGCCGCGTCTCTCCGTGTGCCGGATGACTCGGTTGTGAGCCGCAAACAGAGAAGAGGGGAGGGCTGGTTGTAGCATCACAGAGGAGGGAGTTGTAAAGACTCGACCAATCAGGAGACTTGATACGATCACTGATTTCACTATGTTGAGTACAATTGGTGATTCTCAATTAAACGTGTTTAAATTTTGAAAGTTCTACTGTAATTTTTTTAAGGAAATTATTTGCAAAAATGGGTTCCCAAAATTAAAGATTGCACTGTCTAACAAAATTGTGTTTGTTTTTTTTGTCCCTGTGTAGTGTTATTTATTTATTTTATTTATATCTAAAAAAGTATCTTGCTGTCATTCTCAGATTTTTGCATTTGTGACCAGGACACTGGTATTTTAGTATTGGCCCATTTCCAATGGGAAAACGGGAGAATTTGTATATTTTCATTCACATAAAGTGAGAAAAAAACAACAACATAAGAATCACGGGATGCGATGATGGGAGACTATATTTGGGGACTGGGGCTCAGTGGCTGTATTGTATACTTTTGTATATTTTTATGATAAACACATTGTTTTTTTTGTAACTCTACGTGAATGAATTGGAAATATCTCAATTTCAAAATATCATTGCCTAGGTCACAAAAACAAAGTTTGAGAAGGAAATACTAGACATTTTCTATACTTCTTAGCCATAAGGAAATAACAAAACCGGTGTTACATAGTGTTATTACTTCCGTGAAGCCAGAGCCAGGTCAACTCACTGGAGGGCCTCGGAGCAAAAATATCCTTGAGCCCTGTTCACCCAGTCAATAATAATCCAGGGGACACCTCTAACCTGCATTAACTGATTGTTTGGCCACTTGGGGGCAGCAGGCACGAATATATCTTCACCTTTTAAGTTGATAAATCAAACAGTTGCCTATTTACTCATCCGTTAAATATGGAGCAACATTATCATTCATTTGGAGTCATGTTTCTGTCCACCTTATGAGTGTAAGTCCAATATTTACTCTCTTTTAGCTCTGTTTTTTTGTTTCTGTTTGCTCAGGGAAATATCAGGCAGTTAGCTGCTGAATGTTCTTAAAACAATACAAATATGAAGATGTAAGCAATTTCTACTCTATTACATTAGGGGAAAAAAGTGAAAGAAAAGAGAGGTTACATGTATTTTCATTTGTTTTGTGTGTGTGTGTGTTGAGCTCTCAGGGCCACTGTAGAAACAAATGTATTACTAATAATCATGGTATAAAAAATAAGACTATATAGTTCAAGAAACACATAACCTAAAAAGGAAAAAAAAAAAAATTTTAAGTGCTGAACAGGTTGTACTAAAGCAGAACTGGGTGAATAAGGAACTGAAATTCAAATCAATCCTACGGAAAATATCATCTTACAGTATGAAATCTGTTTGTGAATGAATTCTTTATGAAGCAGAACAAGTGCTAAGTGAAATAACTGAGTTAATGAATAACTTATCAAGCTCTTACTGAGCACTCGGTCCAAAATATTATTTTTCAAGACTTAACAAATCTTACAAAGTTTAAATCATTCAGAAACCTCATGACAACAGGCTGATAGTATTGAGAATGAGGTTGTGGTCTAACAGTGGGATTCTCAGTGGAGTGCTGCAGCCAAAATCAATCCAGTGAGCATATTTCCAATAAATATGAAAAGGTAGCACATCTCAAGTTTTACCGTCAGTGTAAAATGACAACAGGATGTGGGTAACAGCAGATGTAAATGTGTTGATTTCAATATATCCTGTTGTGAACTGAAGAAAAAACAGTGAGTCTTGAAGCCCTGAGAAGCACGTGGTTCTGCACATACCAGATATTACATTTTATACTTCATACAAACCTTTAAACTCTACTCCAGCCACCCATTCAGCAAACTTATACAAACATAAATATTTTACTAGTGATACTAGTTTCTTTAGTACTAATAGGAGGAGTGATCAATTTAAATGTGCCACACAGTAAGTATGAAACTAGTAAAGTTAAGAATAATAGGAATTAAAGGGGTAGTTTGGAGTTTTATGGGTAGGCTACTTAATTGACTTCCTCTTTCCGACAGCATTGTTGCATTGCATTGCTGCACTGCACTGCACTGCTGCACTGCACTGCTGCACTGCACTGCTGCACTGTACAGCACTGCTGCACTGTACTGCACTGCTGCACTGCTTTGACGTTTTTTGTTTCGCTGCACTGTTACGTTTCACTGCATTCTACGCACTGCATTGTCACGTTACACTGCATTTATCGCACTGCATTTAACACACCGCAATGTTACGTTTCACTGCATTTAACACACTGCACTGTTACGCACTGCATTGTTACGTTACACTGCATTTTACACACTGCACTGTTACGCTTCACTGCATTTTACGCACTGCATTGTTACGTTACACTGCATTTTACACACTGCACTGTTACATTTCACTGCATTTTGCGCACAGCATTGTTACGTTACACTGCATTTTACGCACTGCACTGTTACGTTTCACTGCATTTTACGCACTGCATTGTTACGTTACACTGCATTTATTGCACTGCATTGTTACGTTACACTGCATTTGTTGCACTGCATTGTTACGTTACACTGCATTTATCGCACTGCATTTTACGCACTGCACTGTTACATTTCACTGCATTTTGCGGACTGCATTGTTACGTTTCACTGCATTTAACACACTGCACTGTTACGCTTCACTGCATTTTTACGCACTGCATTGTTACGTTACACTACATTTATTGCACTGCATTGTTACGTCACACTGCATTTATTGCACTGCATTTTACGCACTGCATTGTTACGTTACACTGCATTTATTGCACTGCATTTTACGCACTGCACTGTTACGTTTCACTGCATTTAACACACTGCACTGTTACGCTTCACTGCATTTTACGCACTGCATTGTTACGTTACACTGCATTTTACGCACTGCATTGTTACGTTACACTGCATTTATCGCACTGCATTTAACACACCGCAATGTTACGTTTCACTGCATTTAACACACTGCACTGTTACGCTTCACTGCATTTTACGCACTGCATTGTTACGTTACACTGCATTTTACACACTGCACTGTTACGCTTCACTGCATTTTACGCACTGCATTGTTACGTTACACTGCATTTTACACACTGCACTGTTACATTTCACTGCATTTTGCGCACAGCATTGTTACGTTACACTGCATTTTACGCACTGCACTGTTACGTTTCACTGCATTTTACGCACTGCATTGTTACGTTACACTGCATTTATTGCACTGCATTTTACGCACTGCACTGTTACGTTTCACTGCATTTAACACACTGCACTGTTATGCTTCACTGCATTTTACGCACTGCATTGTTACGTTACACTGCATTTTACGCACTGCATTGTTACGTTACACTGCATTTATCGCACTGCATTTTACGCACTGCATTGTTACGTTACACTGCATTTTACACACTGCACTGTTACATTTCACTGCATTTTGCGCACAGCATTGTTACGTTACACTGCATTTTACGCACTGCACTGTTACGTTTCACTGCATTTGTTGCACTGCATTGTTACGTTACACTGCATTTATCGCACTGCATTTTACGCACTGCACTGTTACATTTCACTGCATTTTGCGGACTGCATTGTTACGTTTCACTGCATTTAACACACTGCACTGTTACGCTTCACTGCATTTTACGCACTGCATTGTTACGTTACACTGCATTTTACACACTGCACTGTTACATTTCACTGCATTTTGCGCACAGCATTGTTACGTTACACTGCATTTTACGCACTGCACTGTTACGTTTCACTGCATTTTACGCACTGCATTGTTACGTTACACTGCATTTATTGCACTGCATTTTACGCACTGCACTGTTACGTTTCACTGCATTTAACACACTGCACTGTTATGCTTCACTGCATTTTACGCACTGCATTGTTACGTTACACTGCATTTTACGCACTGCATTGTTACGTTACACTGCATTTATCGCACTGCATTTTACGCACTGCATTGTTACGTTACACTGCATTTTACACACTGCACTGTTACATTTCACTGCATTTTGCGCACAGCATTGTTACGTTACACTGCATTTTACGCACTGCACTGTTACGTTTCACTGCATTTGTTGCACTGCATTGTTACGTTACACTGCATTTATCGCACTGCATTTTACGCACTGCACTGTTACATTTCACTGCATTTTGCGGACTGCATTGTTACGTTTCACTGCATTTAACACACTGCACTGTTACGCTTCACTGCATTTTACGCACTGCATTGTTACGTTACACTACATTTATTGCACTGCATTGTTACGTCACACTGCATTTATTGCACTGCATTTTACGCACTGCATTGTTACGTTACACTGCATTTATTGCACTGCATTTTACGCACTGCACTATTACGTTTCACTGCATTTAACACACTGCACTGTTACGCTTCACTGCATTTTATGCACTGCATTGTTACGTTACACTGCATTTTACGCACTGCATTGTTACGTTACACTGCATTTATCGCACTGCATTTTACGCACTGCACTGTTGCATTTCACTGCATTTTGCGCACTGCATTGTTACGTTACACTGCATTTTACGCACTGCATTGTTACGTTACACTGCATTTATTGCACTGCATTGTTACGTTACACTGCATTTATTGCACTGCATTTTACGCACTGCATTGTTACGTTACACTGCATTTATTGCACTGCATTTTACGCACTGCACTGTTACGTTTCACTGCATTTATTGCACTGCATTGTTACTTTC
This sequence comes from Pampus argenteus, assembly GCA_036937835.1. Classification (NCBI taxonomy): domain Eukaryota; kingdom Metazoa; phylum Chordata; class Actinopteri; order Scombriformes; family Stromateidae; genus Pampus; species Pampus argenteus. Next base: position 15,095,265 of record CM072878.1, read on the forward strand.
ACTGCATTTGTTGCACTGCATTGTTTCGCTTCACTGCATTTGTTGTACTGCATTGTCTCACTGCGCTGCACTGTTACACTGCACTGATCACCTACAGCAGGGGCGCAACTACCTCCTTTCTGAGGGATATGCAGACACATTACAGGTGCCCCCCCCCCCTTCAATGTTTACGTGTATACATCTTATTTATTCATGGACTTATAAAATATTAGACTTTTATTACAGACTTTTGTTTTATGTATTACAGCAGGTGATCAGCTCAATAAAACACAAAAAATAATGTATAACAATGTAATAACATAAATAAGTCCTCTACCTACCACTAAATTGTTACATGTCGTGCCCTGCGTCAGGCGATCATTGCTCATACTTGAACGAAGGTATGTTTTGATAAGCTTCAGCTTACTGAAGGATCTTTCTGCAGATGCAACCGTCAGAGGCATGGTCAGGAATACTCTAAGGGCTACTGTCAAATTTGGGAACACCAAATCAAGATTCTCCTGTATGAGGAAATTCAACTTCTCAAGAGCCTTGTAACCCTTCAGTAGACGGCTTGCTGGGTACATTTCTTGAATGATATCTCTGGAAACATCACAGGTAGTCAGGGCATATCTGGTAACTGATTCCTCCAGCTCAGCTTGTGTCATGTGCTCCATTTTAGTGATGAATTTAAATTTCTCAGACACAAGCTGAATATTGGAAAACCTGTCAGACAACTCTTGCAGGACTGTGTCGACAATAACATTGAAAACCATGCACCTAAAGTGCCTCTCTGGTTCCTTTTTATGATGACCAGTGCTGGAATTATCATCATCATTAACTTGCATGCAGGTAGGTAGGAACCAAAAACAAAATAAGTAGGAACTTATATTAAACATCAACTGACACAGAGGCAGTTATATCAATAATATCTCATTGGAAACGAATCTAAAACGTCACTAAATGAAACCATATTCCTGACATCTAAATAAAGTGAAGTTGTATCAAGTCCTTCCTCCCACAGTTGGACCTGTCGTTTTGCTAGTAGCTTTGCTATCCTGAATATTTACAAGCCTCCTCTTGATACACTGACATAACTTACCCACTGTCTTTCAACCTCCTCGAAAAGCTTTTTTTCATCCCCTCAAAACCTTTCTCCTTCTCCCTCTTCCGTTTTCTGCTTTGTGCTCTGGACAGCTTTTTTTCTGCCTCTCCATCTTTAGCTGTGACAACGCTATTCAAATGAATGGAAAAAAAACCGCGCCAGCGCGTGCCCGGAGGGGCGCGCACTGGAACGCTTATAGTGTGTGTGTGTGTGTGTGTGTGTGTGTGTGTGTGTGTGTGTGGGAGAGGAGGAGAGGAGAGGTGAGGGAGCGAAGGGGCGCCTAATTAGTGACATGCCCCTCTGTTATTGATCATATCATTTACACATACACAAACAGCTGTTAAATACAGAAAATGCCGACTCGAAATTATTGTTCCCCCATCGCTTTGGCGCCCCCTCTAACGCGGCGCCCCTATGCGCCGCATATAGTGCATACCCACTTTTTGCGCCACTGCCTGTGGCGCAGGGCCTATAACATTTGATGGCTTTTTTTTCTCTTTAAATTACTTTTACTTTTCTACTTTAAGTAGTTTTGAAGCCAGTACTTTTACACTTCTACTTGAGTACAAATCTTGAGGTGATACTTCAACTTCTACAGAAGTCTTTTTAAACCCTAGTATCTATACTTCTACTTGAGTAATGAATGTGAATACTTCTGACACCTCTGCCGCACACCCACATTGAAACATAAAATAAAGCTTATTGGTATCTAACTTAAATTTGTTTTGTTTGTTTTTTTCTTCGATAGCCCTGTGATCCAGAAGATCAGACAGGACTGTTCAAAGGAGTTTGTGGAGTTTGAGCGCTGTCTGAGAGAAAACCAGGACAAACCTACCTCCTGCTCACCACATGTGGCTCGCTTTCTGGGCTGTGCAGAGACGGTGAACCTTAGTGACGTGGGTAAGTCCTCGCTGGAATTAGTTTTACACAACTCAATGTATAAACAGTTGAAAAATGGAAGTGATTGGATCAGAAGCAGGAGGAATCTGCAGATGTGTGCGTAATATTATGTGTTCTCACTTCTTGTCTCTTGAAGAAGCGAATCACATTGCATACTTTGTGCATGCAGTGGTACAATTTCTCACAAATAACGCTCTAATTTGGTTATTCTGCCAGCAAAATGGTACCAATGATGCACCGTGGTTGTGTGTTATTGCATTAATGGTCAACATAACATTTTCTTTTTCTTTTCTCAGCTACAAATCCAGTACCTCAGCCATCATAGCATTCAGCCAGGATGTCTGCTTTCTTCTACTTGTATGCAATAGTAAAATATTGGAGATGAATGCAACAGCACTGTGCTATAGACAAGTTGTGTATTTATTGCTTGTGTTGTTCATGTGAAAATTGATAGTTTCCTGTAAGGAAGGATGTTTGTACTGGTCTTTATTGAGCCGTTTCATTAAAATTGACATCAGATGTGTGTAGTCATCCCCTTGTTGTTTTCTATTACTTATGCAAGTCCCTGCTACCCTCTCCAGCTCTGAGTCAGAGTCAAATATTAAACTGGAATGTATCGCTCCCACACAAACTCTCCTGGCTACTCAGTGACTGAGAAAAGGGGAGTCTGAGAAGAAAGGAGAGGGAGGAGGCTTGTCCACCTCTAATCAGCAGGACAACTGAGAGAGACAGAGGGAGGATGTTGAGTTATGAGCCCTGTGACCACCAAGCAGAACAGACATTTTCTGGTTGAATTATTAAAACCTCCAAGGGAGTAATAGAGGGGAAAAAAAGGTTCATTCCTTCCAAGTGTAATATATTCTGTTTTACCAGATGAGAAAGTGATCAGTGTATCGCCATTTATCATATTTAGGACAAATAAGGCAGGCATACTTCAAAGATGAAACCGCAGATTGTATTGTAGATACGGCAACATTACATTCAAAGCACATCACCTGGCAGTCACTGAACATAAAAGTAAAGAGAGGAACTCGCCTAATACTGCACAAATAAGTTACATTCACAAAAAATATCACTGTGAAAATACCACGAGTCAGTGATCAGAGTGAAACATAATGCCATGAAAGAAGGTCACAAGCTGTAGCCGATCACTGGCACCTAAATGAAACAAGTATCACCCTAATCCTATTTTATTCTGCACCACGTTGCGAGATTGATTCCTGATGCTTTTTCTGCACTTCCTGCAAGACTTCCTGCTATCCAAACTTTAGTCTGGAGGCTATTTATTTAAACCTACTTCGTGACACATAAATATCATGCTACAGTTTAAATATTGGTTTGATTATCACAGAGGAAGGTACAAAATATCTACCTAACGACATCTAATTTGAGATGTTTGAGAAAGCAATTACAGAAAGTGACTACAACATTTAATTGTAACACAGTCATACTCACATTTACATTTTGGAGCACAGTTATGTACCCAGTGTCCTAAGTTTTTGGGCAATATAGATCTATTAGTTGTTCTTGGTGATTCGACTTTAAAAGAAAAGGGAAAGCTAAAGCAATAATCCCTCGTACAACCCTGTTTCCGTATAAGGCTCTTCAAATGACCCTGTAGCGATGTCTAAATGCTGAAGAAAAGTGTGATTCCTTTTTTTTTTTTTTTGGTCTGCATTATACCTGTCAATGCATTACCAAAAAAAACTAAAATATGTAATAATAGTAATAATATCATTACATGTGGAGGTTTAGGTTCAAATTTGTCTTTCCATTTGTCTACATTCTTGCAATCATTGGGCACGTTGAATTGTAATCCTATCCAGCACAATATCCTGAGTTATGGCTCAGGTTACATAAACATACACACTAACCTGAGAGCAAAAATTGTACTCCAATCCATATACAGTATTGTATACGCTGCAGTCTTTCACGCACAATAACTAATCCTGCCAAAAGTGTTATGTGATATACTCGTTCAATTTAGACCCTCAGCTGCTCATGAGACGTAACTTGATTGATGAATTCACTTTCAACAACCAATTATCAGCTGTAATTCAGGATATACATATCAATATGTGTCTTTTGTTTGTCTGTGTTTTTGTTTTGCCTTAAAAGTGCCATGAAACTCTTGTGTTTCGCTGAACATTACATAAATACAACAGGAGAAACTGAGGTCCTTTCACATATCTCGGACATTTACAGTGTCTGTATTTCCAGCATGTGATTCGTATCTAAGAAAGATGATGGGAACGTTATGCTAATCTGCTGCAAAGTAGTATTATTACTATGATTGACTTGTGATGACGTCTGCCTGTGATAAGAGGCGGGGTTGTTTGGGTGTAGGCTGTGTCATGGAGAGTGGTCCCACAGGCATGTTGATGGACAGACTCCATTAGCTGCATCTCTGAGGTGAGAGGTGGAAGAGGAGGGGGGAGGGTGAGAGTTTATAAGGGTCAGGAGGTGAAATAGGAGTTGTGCATGGAGTAGAGACGGTCGATGGGGTTTCCCACTCGCCCTGGCAGGAGGCCGCCCTCCCCTGTTGCTAGGAGGCAGTCGCCAAGGTGACCAAGGCTTCCATCGCTGTCCAGGTCGTGGAACACTGTCTCTGAGTCTGTGGTGAGAAAAAAAAAAGAGTGAAAGCGTGCACGGCTGAAGTGGAGCGGTCTTCAGTTAGTACCAGAGCTCACAGAAGAAAATGAACACTCATGTGTCTCCAAAACCGAGAGTAAGTCAGCCCCATAATTAAATCTCAACCTTTTCCTTATATCATTACTGTATCTATATCTGTTTTATCGCTGGAAACAAGCAAAAAATGTAATTCAAACATCACTTCCTGGCACCTAATGCAACATAACCAAACTGTTCTGAGTTAAAATACTCAATTTTTGCCTCCCACCGCACATTTTTCAAGTGTACAAAGCTCCATTAAACCCAGTGGTTTGGAAGAAGGCTGGAATTTAACCACACAGCCTTAACTTCCCATGACCTTGATTTGTAGTTTCCCCTGTCACAGCAAGAAATAATCACAACACTTTCATTATGAAGTGACTGTTTCCTTTAAACTTGCAGCTTTGACCTTCTGTCTTACCATACGAGTGGAGCTGCTCGTTGTTCAGCTGAGGCGGCGTAAGACCGTGTCGAAACGGCTCTCCGCCGTAGATGTTGGGGTCCAGAGTGAGTAGCTGCTGCCGTGGCAGCGAGGGATATCCCAGTATCCCATCCATGCCATGGGTACTGGAGCCATCTGTGTGGAGATGAGAATCTCTTTAGACGTACCATTTTGTAATCTCTTCTTCTGATCGTTGCCGATTCTTCTATTCTTAATCCTGCATTTGTACTGAGTTGTTCTTACCCTCACTGTCATCGTTGCTCTGGCGGCCCCCTCTACTCGGTCCTCTCCTGGTTCCTCCCAGCTGTTCTTGTTCCTGCTGCTGTTGCTGCTGTTGCTGCTGTCGGCGAGCTATCTTCTTCATCTGAGGCACAAAAAGACACGCTTGCGGTGTGACATTTCTCTGTGTTTTATCTGAGAGACAGAATGTGTCTTTAAGAAACATGTAAAGTCTAACCTTGGCCCTCTGGTTTTGAAACCACACCTGCACAACTCGCACTGTCAGCCCAGTCTCAGCAGCCAGTGTCTCTCTCACCTACAGATTAGAATATCCATTGTTAAAGTTATGTGTCAGACACAGTTATATAAACTGACAAAAAAAACAATGAAATTAATAAGGCAAGGGAGGATTTCCTGTCAGGCATTCCTATAGGTGAGAAGCTGATCCACCCACCTTGCGGCAGGGCTTAGCAGACACTTCAAAGGAGGCCTTGAAAGCACGACGCTGCTGTGTGGTCAAGATAGTGCGTGGTCGTTTTGAACGCTTGTGCTCCTTGCCTTCATCGCCACCCTTTCCCCCACCAGAGCCCCCTCCACCATCCTCATCCTCACTTTTCACTGAGCAAGGTAAGCAGACGACAAAACAGTGAGAACAGCCGGTATGAGAAAGGTACGTCTTCATTCCTCCTTAAATATAAAGCAGGGAAGTATTTAACACTGATTTCTAAGGTGTTCGCATCAACTGTTTGTGATTGAGTTTGATGAATGCATGCAGGTAAAAAGTAAGATAATTCACATAAGATGCATGAAGAAAAAAACTCAAATTCCATGTGATTGAGACCAAGGAGCCATGTAACAAACCGACTTTACCTGATTCAGTTGGTGTGGGACTGATGGCAGCGAGCATTTCTCTCTCCTTCTCATAGTCCATGCGACAGAGCAGCTGGCCTTCTTTCAGCACAAACTCATCACCTCTCTGCAGCCGGCGTTCACACTCACAGCAGCTGAAGCAGCCCAGGTGGTACACCTGGCCTAGCACACGCATTATCAGCTCTGAACGTCCAATCACCTGCAGACAGGCGCTGCACTTCCTTACAAACAGCCTGGAGGTGCACAGAGAGAGAGAGAGAGAGAGAGACACATTTTTGAGGGACACCTACATAAATTGTAAAATACAGCATGATGGGAGTCAAGGAGGGCAGAATAAGGGAGGTGAGGTAATTAAAGATGGAAACACAAACCCGTGAGCTCCGACACATTTACCCCTCAGCTCCACTGATTGTGGAGATTAGCATAGTCTCTTAATTAAAGGTCGTATAAACATTACCCAATTCACAGAGCAACAAGGTGAACATCTGCTGAGAGGAATTACACTAGTTTCCTTTTTCCACATTGTGTTTTCTTTTCTCCCTCGTGACAGTAGGTGGCAGTAGTTAGCTTATGATAAGAGAGCAGCCTGTCATGAGTCTTTCCCTTTTGATTCCTTACATGTTGAGATCTGTTTGATGGGGTGAACACCAGTCTATCTATCCCACCCACAATCTTAAAAGCACAGATTTAACAATATGAATAAAGCTTAATACAAAGTCTTTCTCAGGTCCATTGCCTTTCCTCATGACCATTTTTCCCTCCTTTTGTCCCTCTATCTCTCCTCCTGTGAGATGTTATAACCCTTCAATTTCTCTTCTGCCTCACCATCACTTTTACATCCCTATTTCCATTCACAAGGCCTAAATCTCTGCCATTAAATTCCTCTCAAATCCCTGCTTTCGCACTTGGTTTCCTCCCCCTCCCTCCCCAGTATTTTCTGCCAGCATTCCCAGTTCTCCCTCACGCCCTCCCAGCCTGCCTCCCCAGTTCACTGAAACTAATAAAGACAGGATTAATTAGATTGTTGTTTAAACAGTGCGATGGCCAGACAGACGCTGTAAACTCATAACCAGGGATTGGGGATAGCATGGGGTTAATCTCTCTCCTCTCACTTATGCACACTAAAACACACATAGACACACAAACATAGAAAATCACACACACACACACACACACACATGCACATACGCGCACACGCGCAGGCATGCACACAGACATTTGCACACACCCACTCACCAAGTATCAGTATACATAGTCTGATACTGGCTAGTTACCAACATTCACCATACCAGCACCCATCACCGTGCTGGTGGTGCAACGCACCTACAAACAGGAAGTATAAATATGTTGGATTGCATCAGATATCATTTCAAGAGGAAGATTTACTAGGTATTCAGAGCATGGAAAAGAGAAATGTCTGTGGATGGAGATATAATATAGCAGCAGAACAAAACACAAAACCTAGACAAGGAGGGAGGGAGCATGAGAGGAGAGGGAACAGGGGGAGGAAGGGACGGAGACAGAAGTGTTGTCGCTCCCTGACTGAGTGATAGGAAGGTGTTGCTGCCCAAATCTGGAGTGTAAAGAAGGAGCCAGGTCTGCACATTAGAGCTCCTAATCTGTGATTCTGTCCCAAACGCAGCTGCTACGGCTAATCTTTCTCAATCCATCTGCCAAACGCTCCCCAAATTCCCCAAATGACAGTGTCGCTAACTTAATGTCATAACGCAAACACAAGTGTACCTATAAGCAGCCCTGCATGGATCTATTGTGACAGGCCCTTGTGTTTAAGTACATGTTGCTCAACTCATTTTCTTATAGTAGTATTGCATAGCGTCATTGAGATGCTCCCTCTGCAAGAACCCATGTTAATCTTAATATCTGGCATCTAAGATGTATTTTATTTATTAATATTATAACATTTAGGGAGCAATCATCACACTGCCCTGTTCTAGCCTGACTCTCCACCCACAACTTCAACACAACAGCTTCTTCATTTCACTGTGAACAAAATACAACAGAATTGTCATAGGATTGCTTGACATAAGACTGATGATGTTGGTGGTTAAGTCCCACAGTCCCTAATTGGGGTATACACAGCACGGTAGGAATTTACTCAACATGGCAAATGAAGGCAACTCGGGGCAACTGCCACAGAGGGGGGTCTGTAAGTAGATCAGTCTAATCCCTCTAATAGAAGTATCATTCACACTGGCCCTGACCAGGGTGTAGCCTCCAATAAATCACTATGGACATAATGGTTAAAGAGCAGCCACACGAATGAGGTAGAGCAAAATTTATCTGGTCAAACAGGCCCACACTCTCAGTAGTCACATGTTTTTCAATGGAATTACATCTTTCCCAGTATGTCGAAATACAATTCCCTAAGGAAAAGCAGAAATATATATATATATAATCAAGATGTTTGTTTGAGGATAAATTCAATTTTTACAGCAAAAAGACCAAAACGCAGATGTTCTTCCAAGTCCATGCACCAACTGCAAATGAAAGAAACTTTTTGATGTGTGTGTTTTTGATTATATTTTGTGTGTGATAAAATACAGAGTAACGAAGACAACAATCAGTTTTTATTACGTTACGGCAATAAAAAAAATAAATAAATCAAAGTCTGAATATCACTTATGCAGCAGCCATAATTTAGCATTTTTTGTTTAGAATTTAAACATATGAAATGGAAAGACAGAAGACAAACAAAACAAAACAAATCTATCAGAAAAGATATGCTGAAGAGGACTTTATAGTCAGTACATGACACATACAGCATTACAAAGAGTAGACATGCAAGTGCAGACAGAAGGCTGAAGAGAACCTGGAGATCTTGTGATGTACAAAATCTTAGGAACCTTAGGAACCCGCAAGCAACTTCATGTTCACCGCCTGTGGATTTCAGGAGGAGTTAAGGGCCACAGCTAATTCCAAGCTCGCTGATTATGAGATCAAATGTAAACGAGCATAAAAAGGTGATGTATTGTAAGTACCGTATCTGGTTAGTTATAATCATCTCGTGCTCGCTGTATTTTAGATCCTAGGCGTACAAACAGAACAACAGAATCTCCGTCATCTCCCTAAGCTGTGTCATGTGGCATTGTTTTGCCTGTGAGCTCTGACAAGCACGACATTGTCTGGACTGCAACAACAATCATTTCATAAATATGTATGTGTCTCAGAGCGATACAGTTGTTGTGCTTGCTTTCATAATTGATGAATATTTATATAGGTACGGGTTTGCTTATACTAAATAAGGTTTGCAAAGCCTTTAGCAAGATCAAATTTAACCTTGGTCCCGGGACCAGATTCCTCCCCTATAGTCTAAGATGCATTTCTGTCTCGAAACATGTAGCACGCTGAGGTATTTATAGCTTGGGATTCCCACATGTATTATGTGTTCAGGATGACCATAATGTATATGTCAGGCAAATAGATGTTTACACCTGCCCTGAGAATGAAAAGTATATCCAAAGATTAATGTAATGGATGCAAAGAAACAACCAATGATATGCAACAATCTTACTTTTAAGTTGTATTCAGTTTAGTATCCATTTCTTGGACGTGTGTGTGTGTGTGTGTGTGTGTGTGTGTATGCTCACTTTCAGCGGATATTGCTCTGTGAAGCAAAATGGCTCAGAGCCAAGGTTCAGTAATCACATCATCTCCTTTTATTAAATCTCCCTGCACTGCTTCTGTGTTATTAAAATCTCCCAGCATTCCCCACGATACTTGCTACCCCTGCCACCGCTCTCTCGCACACACACGCACACACACACACACATGCATGTATATCAATACATATATACAGTACAGTCACACACAGGTATATACATACACACATGTGAGTATAAATACAGTCACATAAACACAAATATGCACAGTTTGTGTAAACACAGATAAGGTGCCTGGGCACAAACATCAATAAAACACTGACAGATGCCGTAATTTGTGCACCATATCGTGCATCAATAAACTAAACATCATAAACAGTCCTCATGCTCAATGGATGCTCCCCTAAACTTGTAATCATTGTTATCTAACGGCCATGAAGGCCTTCAGTGTACGGAGCGCATCATCAGAGGTAATCTCACAGTTTATACAGTTACACATGTCATGGACTCTCACTGTAAACCGTTCACACCAGCTCTACATGAGAGCGGTACAGAAGCATGTAATATTCAAGACCACATGTAATGTACCTGTGTAAAGTAACACCTAAAAAAAACATGCATTGTGTGTGCATGGTCTGTATGATACGTGTCTCTGGGTGTGTGCGATGTACACCTGATGCTACCAAGAATGAATGCTATGTGTGAGGATATAGCCTAGATGTGTCTTTGTGTGTGCGTGCGGGAGTATGTGTGTGTGTGTGTGCGTGTGTGTCTGTGTGTGTGTGTTAGTTTAGATAAAACAGTTAATCCCCAGGCCACCAGAACGCAATATCCTGTCTGCCCGTTTCTCATTTCCTGTCTGTCTCTGGCAGAGCGGGAAGCGGTGGGGAGGGGGGTTGACGGGGGACAGCGGGACCCGTTGCCCCAGAAACAGGAGATACAGCCGGTCGATTTGAGAAAAGTCTACGCCGATCTCCCTATCTCTTTCTCTCTAGTGCGACCCCCCTATTCTCTCCCTCTCTCTCTCTCTCTTTCTCTCTCTCTCTCTTTTTCCTCTTCCTCTCTGCTTTTATTATCTCAGATTTAATAAAGCCAAGGCGAGCAGCTTGTTCTGCCATGAAACATTTATTAGCTGTCTGTTATAAAATTGTTGTGGGGGAGGAAAGATGATGGGGTCTCATCTCACATTATGCAAAAACAGTGGCAATATCACCCCATCCTACACACACACACACACACACACACACACACACACACACACACACAGACAAACCTCCATCTCTCCCTGCAGCTGTTCCCTTCCTAAAACTCTCAGACACCTTGTCTTTACCTTTTTTTTTCTTTTTAAATCCCATTTCTAACTCTTTCTCTGTCACTGAGGTTTCTCCCTGATGTTCTTTCACTGATGCCATAAATACTTATTGTTCCCAACAGCGCAGCATCACAACACAAAACTCCCACATCCCCACTTTTCCTTCCTCCGGTAACACCTCCACCCATCATCTGTTGAGCTGCAGGTTTAGTTAATGTATGACTCCTGGGTAAGAGGGGAGTGTTACAACATTTCAGAACTGCATTTACCTGAGCTGTCATGACTCACCCAAGGTCACACTGAACTATGGCTGTAATTTCATTATCCATTTATGTGGTCGATTATTTTCTTGATTAATCAATAAGCTGCTTGTCAGAAAATGATGAAAAATGTCAATCACTGTTTCCCAGATGCCCATGATGTTCTGAAACGTCTTGTTCTGTCCCGACCGACAGTCCACAAATCTAAGATATGTCGTTTATTATCATAGAGGAGTAAAGAAATCATCACTTTCAGGCTCATTATATGGGCATAAATGTTTAATTATGTCAAGATAGGTTGCCTGATATTAATAAAAAAAAAAAAAATTATGCTGACACCCTGATACAGTCATGATATTGTTTCTGAGGGCACTTTTTTTTTTTTTTTTTAAAGTTCTTGTAATTTATAAAAGTACATTTTCCATTGCTGTGAGCACCACAAACATAATTACACTTGTGTACACCTCCTGTTTAATGTTAAAGTCGGATGTCTCAAAATACGGGAGAATAAAACCTGACCTACCTGCAAGAGACACTATAGTAAGTTTAAAAAAAAATGAAAATGAATTTAAAAAGATCAAAAACAATGATCAGCATCAAGACTTATTGTATTAATGGTAATTCATATGGCATTCACTCGTCACTCAGAGTTTAGCTGCTTAGCTGATAAGAGCATGTTGTCCCTCTGACGTGTCATTGCATAATTCTCTCTAATAGTATTTCCCTGCAGCCCAATGTCAGTCCTGTCATCACAAAACAGCCAGAGAACGCTGGGTAATTAGCACCGTACCCAATCAGCCTCCCCACCTCTTCCTCCTCCTCCCATTCCCATCTTGAGACACAAAGAGGCAACTGAAGGGGAGTGGGGGGAGAGGGGGCGGGGTGATGATGATGATGGGGGGGGGGGGGCGATTAAGAGAAAACAAGGGATAATCGGGGAGATAAACTGTTTGGTGTCATTGCCGCTATCAATCTCAACGAAAAGGAAATGAGGTTTGGAATAGAGAAATATTATTACAAAGCAGACAGTGATGAATGAGGTAACGGATAGAGAGACAGAGAGAGGAACGGTGGGTACGGCGGGGGTATGGAGGGGAAGAGGATGCGGTATCTATCCTCAGTCTCTGTGTTTTAGAGCAACGAGACTCAGAGGTTCACTCGCATCAACACACAGCAAACTGAGAAGACACTGTGCCAGGATGTTGGTGTTAGACTCACATATATAGCTACTCAGGCGGCAGAGGGTGGCAGGGTCTCTCCTCTCTCCGTCTGGAAAGACAGAGTTTGTAAACCTAGATGTAGTCTCAGTGCCCTCCACCCCACAGAGTGAGGTATTAAACCCAAGGTTTAGTGAAAGTCCACCCTGATGACCTGTTTTTCACAGGGCTGAAGCTGCCTTTATGGGGCTTACAAGGCAGCTTGCAGGCTCTGCACAGCCAGGCTACCCTCCATTCTGTCTGGGCTCAGCACTATTGACCGGGGGAACACTGGCCTTATACGGCACAGCTTGGCAGGGAACCATAATGTTGACCCAGTGTGTGAAAGACAATGACTGTAATAAAAAGTGCATGAGTGTTTTGCAGAAACTATTCATGTATGTTCATGTGCTAATCAGCTTGTTTTTATTGTCTTATTGTTAAGCAGAACGATATTTACTCATCTTGAGGTTTGATTTAAAAGAAATGTTTTTAATTTACAGTTGGAAACTTTGCTTTTTTTTCTTAAATTTCTTCCAAATGTTGCAGATGTAGTAAATGTTTGTCCATCACACTTTTTATATATTTTTTTTATTCTGCCCATCTCGTTGGTAAAAGTAGATTTTTACTACCGTGTAAAATTATTCTAAAGCTTCTCACTGAACATCTGGTCCGTGAAGTTCCACAAGAAAAATCCACAAGATACACTTGAGTATATGAGGGGTCTAAATCCCCTCATTTCCATGAACAGATTGAGACCAGGAAAACTGAAGGCATACCTCCTGTTTTTTTTTATCACATGGATAATGAGTAGGGTAGTAGTAGTATAATTATGAATAAAGGTGATTGCTTCTTTATCACCTGATGACTCAAAATCATCATCAGAAATCATTTGAGGCAAAATTTCCTTCAAAAACACAAAACAGGCAACGTGTTAAATGATAAACTTTAGCTCTGAGTCAATATAACCCATCATTTTCTGTAACAAATTCAAAACTATATCGCATTAATAACACATTTAGCTTTTTTTTTTTTTTCTAATTTCTGATTCAGCAAACTACAGACCTCTTTAGCCTACAGTATGCTGAGGGAGACTCAGGGAGGAGAGGTCTGCCTGTCTGTGTGTGCTGGGTGATGTAATCAAAACAAGAGATAAATTAAAAAATATTTTGCATATTTTGACAAGCTGGAGATACTGCACGAGGGAGACATGGAAAACTACTCATCATTCATCTACGCATGCTTCAAAAGTCATATGAGTCATTTAATACCTGGAAAACTCAGTGTGAACGGGCATCATCCAGCTGATCTGCCTCTTTGAACTATGCACCAGGCTTCAAGTAGAGGGTTTAAAAGACAAAAACAAGCATCCTCTAATAATTATATAAATTCCCCCTGAAATTCTTATGCACATTTCAAATTCTTGGACTATCTGTTGCAATGCACACACACCTGCTCTAGATGAGGGGGAGGAGTGTTTAATGTAAGGCACTGATAGACAGACTGCAAGGAAAACAGAGAGACATTGTTGCTGATCCGCTGAAGGTCACAAGCAGTATAGCGTGCCAAGTCTGGCACCGACTCGCACAACAAGGCAACTATCCATATGCAATGTATAGGGGGGCTAAATCAAACACTGCAGTGAATGAGCTTCTGACTATTAATTTGGAGCTACAATTGCGGTCATTACACGAGCAGAGCAAATACCAGATTCATTCCATCACTGAAAATGAGACGGGTGCTTCATTTATGATAAGCTATTGTCTCCCATGATTCCCATTCATTTTTCCAGATAGACGTCACACTTTCATCAGCCGGTTCCTGTCTCTCTCTCTCTTTTTGTCTGTGTGTGTGTGTGTGTGTGTTGTACACTCTCTCTCTCTCTTTTTCCTCCAGATGTCAGGTACAGTGGGAGCTGCTGGATGCCGTCTGACACTTTTCAAAACAATGATAACAAGCTGCAGGCTCGTCCTTCAGACTTCTACCCCTTGGAGCTCCAACCGCAGGCACACCCACTGACCGCGGCACACACTAAACAACCGAAACAGAAAGCTCTCTCTCTCTCTCTCTCTCTCTCTCTGTCTCTGTCTCACACACACACACACGTTGGGTTTCCATCTCTTCAGGGGAACATACCTGAAGGGGGACATAACCATAACCACACCATGCATAACACTAACCCTAACTTAACATAATGCTAAACTTACCTTAACTTTAAACCAAGTCTTCTCCCTTTAATCAATGTTAAGGGGACTTGCTTTTCTGTCCCCACAACATGACTGTATAACATCCCAATACACACACACACAGTGCAGCCTCAGATATCCCCGTAGAGTTGAATCATCACAAAACAAGTATTGCTGTCAATTCTAATGCAACTGTAAATATGTGGGAATGGTGCTATTAATGAATTTATGAGTGGACAAATTTCCAACGATCTGTATAACACACAATGTTTCTTGACAAGTTTTCTTTTTTCATCAGTTTATTGCATTCAACCTCTAACTCTGACTTATTCTACCTAACTTTCTAGATGCTTACTGTACTTTAACAAAGTTTTACTTGGTTGAGAAAGAAATCGGCTGATTCGGCGTCAATGTGTGTTACACTTGTTGACCACATTAGCATGTGATCTTGTAAATATCAATTTCAATGTACCGTCACACAAATTGATCAGCTAACCATAAAAGATGACTGCATTGTTTTTGAAAACACAACTTGATATAATTGATTGATTAGTTCATCGTTATACTGGTGTGGATGGGAAGGGTAGAAGGGGAATTATTGTATTGTCTCCACATTTGTTGTCTTTTTCAGATTTTATGTTGCTTTATTTTTGATATGTGTTTGTAAATGGATTTCTGTCCATGTGTAAGTTATGAATCGTGGTTAAATATTGTAGTATTATCTTTAGTTTCTATATACTTATGAGTATGTTGATGTGTGTATTATGTATTTATGTATGTTTACAAGTCAGCACATGTGTGTCTATACAGTATGTGGATATATATATATATATATGTATATATATATATATATATATATATACTCAATAAAAATGTGTGAAGGTATTTACTATGTATTTTTATCCACTACACAGAAGGAAATATTGTTCCTCTACATTTACCTGATGACTGTAGTAACTTTTAATTAATGTTTTATTTTTATTTTAACTAGTAATCACAAACAGTGATTCGGACTTTACTGTGTGTGTGTGTGTGTGTGTGTGTGTGTGTGTGCGCGCGTGCGTGTGTTTGCTCCTACTTCTCATAGTCGAGCTTGCAGTAGAGCAGGCGGTCCCTGCAGTAACAGGTCCCGGTGAGCGCGCTCAGGCACACGGTGCACTTGACGCAGGTCTCGTGCCAGGAGCGCTCGTTCACGCGCAGCAGGAAGCGGTCGGCGATGGGAGACTCGCAGCCCGCACACAACTCTCCTCCTCCTGTGTACTCCGGACCTGGACGGAGCAAATCCCATTAAGCCATTAAGAATTAAAAACAACAAGTCTCAGCAGTGCAACTCCAACCTCCCCCAAAAAACCTCCAACAGTTATGAATCTCTATTCCCCTCCATTATTATAAAAACACTGGGACTCGTTTACAATACGGCATAATATTTTTCAGTATTTGTTTCCTTCAACGTGGAGGAAAAATGACCCAGTGTTCAGTAAGTATGACTCCTCCTTTGATACTTTAAATAAAGTTTCTGGAATATTAAAATTTCGTGTATCCTCATCTACAGACTTACCTTAAAAAAAGCAGTGAGAATGATTTTTGTTTTTCATCGCTATGATATGAAGTTGACAAACTTCTTATATATTATATGTTATATTTCCAATTTTTTTTAAAATCCTCTTTAATGTAACTTATATTAATAATCCACATTTTTATTGTTTTATTTTCTCATGTTTATCATCCATAATTCTCATTCAATATTCAAATAATATTTCCACGCTGGTAATTGTGTCACAGACCTATTTGATGGTATAATTAAGAGCCTGTCCCTATAGGCATTTATTTTACGAATTATTTTAGAAGAATGAATTTATAATGATCTCCCTCTTGGTAATATCACCTGATTTGTATTTGTTTTATTCTCAGCCTTATATTTCTGCACAGAAAAGGCCTACATTTTTGGGCGACTCGTGAAGAGTTTATTTCCTCTGGGCCTCATGCAACAAATTGTCCGTTTCACTCACCAAAAGGCGTTGAGGATGGAGGCTGCTGCAGACAGGGCTGCTGGCTCTCCTCTGTTTTCATCCCTTCTCTCCTTCCCTCAGTGTGATCGCTGCACAGAAAAGAAAAGAAAAGAAAAAAGTAAAAATGAGAGTTTCTCTCGAAAGAAATCAGCTGTATGTAAATCCAGTTAAAAAGTTAGACAACATATAGATTGATGCACAAACACCATGAAGACCAGTCATGTTTCTACGATATTTTAAATTATAACAATATAGATAGAAAATTAGAGTGAATTCCCACAGTCTCTCTCTCTCTAACACACACACACACACACACACACACACACACACACACACACACACACACACACACACACACACACACACACACACACACACACACACACACACACACACACTTTGGACTTAATTCAAGTATCATACAAATAAAATAAATTACATATGAGCATCAAATATCAACTGTAATCAATTATGAAATCTTAAATGTAGGTTAAAATGAGGCTACAGTGATGGATCATGAATTCAGTTAGTTTCTGTCAGACTTTAAATATCACATAACACAATAAAATAAGAGAAACACGAGTATTTAAATACAGTATAAAATTGTGATGATTCCAAAACTTACGCAGAAACCATCTACGTGTCTCTGCCTTTGTATTAATGTTAGTGTATAATATTAAATCATATTTGTGTTGAAATTAATATGAACATATACTGCACGTTTTGATCCTTCTGAGACTTGAATTCAGTAATTGAATTATATTAAATGAATTATATTGATTCTAGTTTTTTTTTTGTACAAATGTAAGTAAAACGGACGATGGAAGAAACATAAAAGACATTTACGGAATATTGGATCGTATAAAAACATGTTTTCTTTTTTTTTTTTTTAAATATCGACAAATCCAGAGAAAAATAAGAAGGAAATTAAGAACTAATGAAGAATAATATATAATTTTTTTTTTGGAAGCAGCTTGAAGGATGTAGATTGTTTACACTACCTTTAGGTTATATGGCATTATAAAAATATATATCATAATATTTATATCTTAATTGGATATTAGATCTTATTTATATTTTTGTTGTTATGAAACTAATAAAAAATGGAAGATGATATTCTAATTTTTACTACATTTTTTTTGGAGGCCTGTCCGGTGATTTCTACTAAATATTAAAATACGTTATTAAATATTGAGATGAAAGCCACGTCGCCACAGAAAATGAAATAATGAAATAAAACAAATGAATTATGTAAATACAACTAATCTGATTTGGTTTTTTTCCCTTCTCACTGCGGGCTGAATACATTACTGACACATTTGTGTAAATGAATCGATAATTACATGTTGAGACTAACAAGCCTGACACTCAAAATAATAACAATAACCGGAACAAAAATAAATAAATAAAATAAAATAAATATATTTCATTTACTCACCTGGAGCTACAATTAAAGGAATATAATTATCATAATATCATATGAGGATCAATAACGTTGATGCCAGTGGAAAAAGTAAAAGATGGTCATTCAAGGAGGAAGTTAATATACAAGTTAATATAATTAAAAAAGCTGTTAAAGGTGAGTTACTCTCTCTATATATAAAAACAACAACAACATAAACATAAGCAACTGACTATATGGACATCATGACTTCATTCATTATAAAACATCTGTAAACTGATAATAAAGATTATTTTTTCAGACATCCTCCATTCAAAGCAATGCTGTTTGACAGTGAACTGACTCGACTATATGATGCTTCTAGTTGGAGTTGAACCAAGTCAAAGACCAGAACTTATCAGATAACAAAGGTCACTGTGACTCCATCGTTTTTTTAACCTGCCAAATAACATTATAAACCCAATCAGACGCTGCTGTTAAAGAAATAAGAAACACATTCATTCAAACAGAAAAGAAGAAAAAAAACCCACACACGTCTGCATCCACTGACAAACCTGTTTCCTGAGTTGCGGAGTCTTACCTTGACGTGAAACACACTCCTCCTGAAATCTCGGTTGGCAACATTAAATTAAAAACAAAAACAACAACAAACAAACTAACTGTGGAAACTTGGAGGCAGTAGATGAACAGACGCGTTTTTTACAGATTTTTTCACCTGTATCTGTCACAATCCGGTGCGCATGTTTGCTTACGGTAAAAATCCAAATACCATGATGACCCAAAACTATTGTCTATTGTCTCCACTGTTTTCTCCCACAAGCCGTGTGTGTGTGTGCGCTCTGACTTGTTTTGTGCGTAAAAGGAAAGAAGAAGAAAAAAAAAAAAAAGGCGCAGAGGGAGGAGATGGACAGACAGAGAGGGAGGGAGGGAGGAGAAGGTGCAGGAGATGATGAGAGGAAGACGAAACGATGATGCAGCCGATTGATAATTCATATGAGGAAGGATCTTTTACATTTATGTTCGAGGTTGGACTTGAAAAAAAGGTTCATACGTGAAAAGACTCGCGGTGAGACATTAATTAAATTTTTTTTTTACTTCGAGCTATTATGGCTGTTATCATCTTATTCTATGCGCGATATTATCAAAAGAACAAAGGGAAAAATGAAAAAGCTGCATTCAACATAACTCCATCCAGACACCAGAAAAATGTTGCTTCGATTCACATGTTATTACCAAAAAAACCCCCCCAAAAAAAACAAGGTTCAAGGATGGAAACGTCTGACGTGGGAGTAGAAAAGGTGACACCTCGAAACTCTGTGCTTGTAATTAGAAATAAATGGTTTATTGCCCTTTTTACTGTTGTGTCTTGACAGGTTTGTCTCATAACGCTGAGAGGATACCGCCCCCTTGTGTCAAAATATCAAAGATGCAAGAAAAAGAATTGACCTCACTGACACCAATTAAGGCATATGTTTTTGGTGCACTGCAAAATTACTATTTAGAGCCCTTTTTTAAAAAATTTATTTAAAAAAAAAAGAAATTTTTTTTTAAAGACAACATTTGATGGCATTTGTATGTTGCTGACATTCATCATAGTTTTATGACAACACCTGGAAGAAATTTATAGTCATGTGCTAGTTTGCATCTCTTCTTGTTACATTCATAAACAAAAAAAAAAAAAAAAAGATAAATACATGAACCTCTCTTCTTCGTCCGGTCTGGGTGAAAGACAGCTGGATGGCCAACGGGATTAGTGGTAATAAAACTGCCTGTAAGCATCAAGTCTGTGTTTCCTTAAAGAGTTGTTTGTGTTGCGGGTGAGATATTTGTGACTATATAATCATGAAATCTTGATAGTAGTCGCAGTCGTCTAAATTATTTTACTTCCTCAAGCGTGTATCTGGACTGTCTGCAGATCTCTATCTCTTCAAACAAAGAGCTGCTCGTCCTTCCCCGAGTGGCTGCGTCTCAACTTCAGACCAGACAGGATCTTCTGGGCAGGTGAGGTCAGTTTGTGCTCAACAGGAAGTGTCTTTGGTGACTGACACAGAGCCGTATTACGTCCGGCGCCCTGTCTGTTATTAGACAGATGTATGTTCGCATCAGAATGACACCCAGCCACCACCGTCTCAGAAGACTCCTGTGTTTTATCAGATGTTGAGTCCAGACCCAGCATGTACGTCTCAACCTTGCAGAGCCTCAGTGGGACATCCACTATATTCTCTGTGGTAACGGTGGCCCGGTGAGGCTGGCAGGTCTTCTCACTGGATACATCTACGTTTTGTGAGAGTCTCTGCGCTCCTGGCTCTGGAGAGGAGCTGCGGCTGCTGTCTGCACTCCCTGGATGGCCTCTCGCTGAGGCTGCAGGCTGTCTGGCTGCACGACCTGGCTTGGAGAGCCGGGTTCCTAGGTTATGATGGCGGTAATACTTCACAGGCTGTCTGGTAAAACGATAATGTGGCTGGATCACCAAAACAGAATCAGGTTCCCCCACCGGCTCACCCTGAATATCGCTTGATGCCTCTTTCATAGCCAGGACTGAGGCAGAAGAGGGAGAAGAAGCACATGATTCATAAAAATAGTGTTAGTAATAACCAGGTTATTGGTTATAATGAGCTCCACTTTTCTTGCTTTTTACTGTTTTTTTAGGCGATTTAAGCAAACAGTACAGACTGGTACAACATTGTACTGTAATTGAAAGTAATTAAACTGTAAGCCTTTGTAATGCATGCTGCTGTAGCCGTAGAGAAGAGAGCAAGAGGAAAGGCAAATGAAATGAATAAGAGATGAAACATCAAAAAAAAATTTTTTAAAAAAAGATCACTATTATTAATGAAGTGCCTCATTCAAATGACACACCCCCCAACAATGACTCAACATCCGATCATCGGATCAAAAGGAAGTAAGTCATATTTCTAAAAATAATTAGAGGAAACATATAATAACATAAAAAAGGGGAACTACAACAGACCGTCGAGGCGTACACAGAAACGGGTGTTATTCTGAAATAAACCACCGGTCTATGAGACATACTAGGAGCTATATGTCTTCTACCTACACACTAGTCAAACAGGATTAATTGATGTCATCATTACCTTGCTCACCTGTTCTCAGCAGGAGTTACTACTCTATCACTACATCCTGCCTACC
Organism: Pampus argenteus; assembly: GCA_036937835.1. NCBI lineage: Eukaryota > Metazoa > Chordata > Actinopteri > Scombriformes > Stromateidae > Pampus > Pampus argenteus. The sequence continues at coordinate 15,116,585 of CM072878.1, forward strand.
TGCTCTCTCATTGGCTTCGGGGCTGAGCTGGTCCACTGCCTCATTGGATGAAGACTTGTCAGATATATAACCTTCGCTTGAGTCTCTCTTGATTGTTCGACTCTGTTGGAATGACACAAGCTGAGTGGTGCGTTTCAGACCACTTGTGAACGTAAAAAAATACTGCAGCGTATTATACATACATTGTTACGAGGGGGAAGGATGATTTTGACCATTTTATAGCAGTTAAAAATATCAAATTTGTGCAGGAGATTATAAACTACCAGGATTAACCCTTCTCTATAACCCCTGAAGGACAGGTGCTTCTGGTAAACTCCAAAAAAAACAAAAACAAATTGGTTTTAAGCAACAGCAGTGAAATGTCCATATAGTTAAAGCTTGAAAAAAGGACAGAGTCCATGCAGGCAGAGCAGTGGAAAAGCAGCAGCTGTCCAGTATGTTAATCCTGACAGAATAAAGGTGACGTTAAGGTGCCTAAGGCTCTTAAAACAGTAGGTAAATAAAAAGCAGCTCAGGTGTGTGCCAAACTACCGCTACTGATCCTTTTTAAATCTCAAGCAGCAGTTAAATGAAGGATACCATTCAAAAGGGAACTTACCTCTACTGAGTGCGGACGCTCTCTGGAGGAGGTTTTAGGTTCAGGGACGGAGTAAAGCCTCTCATCCAGAGGACAGGAAGCTCTGGGAGGGGTGTCTGGAAGAGGGGCAGTGGGGGCTGGAGGAGGGGGTGTACCGGGGCTCTGCAGAAGACCAAAAACCTTGTCATGGTGTATGATGAGGAACTCCACAAGTGCAGCCTGGTAGCTGGTCTCGAGCAGGGCGACCATTGACATGTCCATAGACACTAGAGGGCGCAATAGTGTTGGGCCAAACACAATACCCAAATTGCAAGGGGACATCTTGTTCTCGGGGTTCTCTGAAACTCTGTGAGGGACAGATAGCAGACAAATTCGAGGAAAGCTCAGATAAGTCATCATATAGAAGCCAAAGGGAAGGTAATACGATGGTGGACAGTAGCTAGAGAGGTCTGTAACCCAACTGCACGCTCACTTTTGCAGGTGAGACATCATGTACTTCAAAGTGCTGTAGCAATATGGAGGGAGTTTTTGTAGTAGGCTTTGCAGCATGAGAATGATTTCCATGATGTCGTTAGTGTCTGGCGTTAACTCCCTTTCATTTAGTTGCTGGATGTTCCTTCCCATGTTGATGAACTCATTGTACAGGTCAAAGGTTAGCAGGGGCTCTGGAAGCTGGGACAGATAAAAAGAAAAGCATATTACAGATCTGAAGTCTGAAAAAACCTCCACTTAGAGTCAAAATAATGTATAATAATATTATAATTTAGCAAAGTTCTTTTGGCTCCTTCACCTCCTTGAAGAAGTGCTTAATGATAGAGGTGATGTCATGTGGTGAGAGATCGGAGAGGTCCAGCTGCTCCTTTTGTATCTCAAAGGCCTGACAGAGCTTCTGGATGCGAGGCTTGGAACCACTCACACGATACACCCCCTCAGAGGAAAACAAAAGCAGAAAACAGTCATTGGACCATCACTAGAAAACCGAACGCTCTTTTCATCTATATTTCCGTCACCGTGTTTGTAAGTAGTACCTGGACCGAGAGGGCGCGGCTCTCGATCTCGGACGTACAGTTTAGCACCACAAAGGGCACCTCTTCTGGCTTATCCCGCAACAGCAGGGAAAGGTCGACTCCAAACACGGTCCCCTTCCTGTTCTCACACTCGAGCTGACACACCTCCATACATTTCCTGTGCAAAGCCAGCCCGCACTGAAGGTGAGACAAGAAACAGGAAATGAACAGCTTTCTCAAACTACTTGTATGCTATCACTGTAGACAAAGTGTCACGTCGTGGTATATGACGTGGCATCATACCTCCTCACATTCAACCCCATTAACTACAATGTAGTTTTCACACTGCTTGCATTTGACCATCTTGCTCTTCATCTTCCTGAGCCGGTGTATCAGTGCAGCTCGTGAAAGTGTGCGCATTTTGACTGGTTGACCATCAATGTACTCTGCAAGGAGAAGGAAACTTATAAAGATTAATGCACACGGGTGGTGGTGGTGCAAGTAAACCTGTTACGTTTACTTGTTAAGGGTGTAAAAAAATGAAGTAAGAAAACCTGATTCTGATGGCATGTCCCGTTCATCCAGGTCGTCTGATGACACTGTTAAAGTAGATGAGGTTTTGGGCAGCCTCCTATGAAGGTAAGCTTCAGTTACACGTTCCCGCAGAACAGAGACACACAGAGTGAAGAACCATCAGACCGATCAGGCATGTTTATCTTTGCAAGGTTTAATTTTTAAATGAAAGTTGCAGAAAAGTTGCAGAAACAAACGCTGGCTTGTACCTACCAGGGCTAGACAGAGACTCCAAACTGCCTCCAATGCTCTCATTGTCACTGTACCCTATTTTCCCTAAAATGCATTAATACATTATTAGAAAGAGACATTCGACTGTCTGTGAATGTAATTACGTTGTTGTCATGGAGAGTCCTTACTGCCATCGATGGTTCGTCTGCTGGGACTATCATCTGTTAAGTTATCAGACACAAAGCTGGGAGGGTTGCTGGTTTTCCGTTTGCTCCTTTATAAAATCAAGCATCGTTTTAGTTAAGTTCTATATTCATTGGATATCAAAATTGATCAGTCATCGATCAGTCTACTGTACCCTTTGCCATGAGGGACATACTCCTCGAAGGTGAAGACTTGGGACGGCTGCTCACGGAGATGTTTTCTGAAGATGTATTGCAGGTAGGACTCGCCTGGCACTAGTGACCTGCATGTCATCTCCAGGCTGTGATAGCCAATGGGAATCCCCTCTGACTGCTGCCGCTGGTAGTAAAACATGTTGACTGTGGCCTGATGCACAGAGGAGAGTGTAGTAGTACTTTACCAAGAGAACAGTGAAACGAGTGTAATATACAATATCAGAATACTGCTGAGCTGCAGACTGCATCTAAATGTATCTGCAGCTGATGCAGCTATAAATCAATGTATACTCATTGAGTTGAACCTGGTAACGTTACCACCATACATTTTATATTCACACCACAACCAATTTTGTATGCTTTTAGAGAGCTGCACTTAATAATCCGTCTAGATGTACGGTACCAGACACACTTTCTCGTTTTCGGGAATGGGAAGGCGTGTACATCCGATCATACCAACCTCCTTCAGCACCGTGTCTCCCTGACAGATGAGCTTCCGAATGTGAGAAATGATTTTCTCCTTGACCTTCACTAAGTCATCCTGGTGCATCTTGGCGTCAGTCACACACAGTCTGTACAGAGACTCTGCCTCCAACACCTGGAGGAAACAGGTGCATTATTATTATTATCAATATAAGGAAAATCACACGTACTTCAATATATAATGGCAGGATTTAGATCTTATGCACTATTACAGAAGAGAAAATGTAGAAATGACGTTTGATATTTGTGGATTTTGTCAACATACAACATGTAATGTGTCAGAGGTGGCTGATCTGCTCTCTCAAAGACTTGTAATATATCATTTCACCAAATATTTATCGGTTTGAAATCCCAATTTAAATCATGGCTGAAATTAACCAATTATATGCTGAAAAGAAAAAAAGCACAACTCCACCTTAGTCTGGGCTTCATCCTTGGACTTCCTCCGCTTATCAATTGTTTTGATTCCACCCGTGTCGTCCACAGCTTTAGCTTTCTCAAGCTCATCACAGCGTTGGAAGTATTGCTGCCGAGCTTTTTTCAAAGCCGTCACTGCCTCATTCTAAAAACACACACACACACACACACACACACACACAAATAAGTGAGACACATAAAGGGTAAAACAAAAAGTTTGTTTTACCCTTTATGTGTGCAATGAGCATTAAATTAAATTAGCATTAAGTCTCAAATGTGAGAAAATGGCTTTTGACAGTGCAATAAACTGAGCTCAGCTACAGTGATAAACAAGGCTCCTAATTCATTTACCGTCCTCCTTTGCTGTTTTACCCACTGCTCCTTGAATTCTCTGCGCCACTTGTCAATCTCATTTTTCTTAGCAGCCAAGGCCTTTGGGACAGAAATATTAGATTAAGCATGTAGCTGCACACTAACCTCTGAAAGACAGAGAGGAGATTTGGTAAAACTTTTATTTGTACTATACTTGGTAACAGCGATTTTGTATTATTTCAGAAGTCTTCCTTGACGCCGCACTGTTCTTGATGTCTTGCTCTAGCGTCATGGTGTAGATGTACTGTAAGGGCATCATTTCCTACACGGGCGAGAAACAACTTTAGACAGATTTTCAGTAAACACAACTGAAAAGAGGTAAACTGTTCCAAACGCAACACACACACACACAGTGATAATAAGCTGTACCTGCTGCGCCACATTGACTTTTGCTCCTTCAGCTGTCTTCGTTATATTTTTGGCAAATTCTTGTTCTGTAGACAACAATCTTCAGTCATTTTTCTTCATCATATTGTTATTCACAAGTTACAGTACATCAAGACGAGACAGGTGGAGCATCACAAAAAAAAAATCTATTTGACTGAACCTCTACATCCCTTCCACATCAATCATCAAACCTCCAGGAGCTCAGGTGGGACTGGACTGTCAATCCGGTCCTGTCAATCTTTTTAGTGAATCTGATTTGTTTGGTATCTTTAGTTACTTTAAGTAAGCGTTTTTGCATCAGCTGTTGACAGGATATTACCTCAGACGCTACCTCAACTTCAGTGATTACGTCTGAAATTGTGAAATAGTCCATAGATAATCTACTAGACTGCTCTTTCTTACACACTCTGCACTGCCGATCTGGCCGGACAGCGGCTCTTGAAGAGATTGATCTTTTTAAAAAAAAAAACTGACTCAACTACACTGTTGCTACTGAAGTGTTTTGTGTTGCTCGGTGTTGCTCTACTATGTGTAATTCACAGTAACTTGCACTTGACCTCCACCCAGAATTACTCATCTGTTGCTATTTCCTCACACTGCTCTTAACACAGATGATCAGGAGGACTTCCCTGTCGCTCTATCAATAAAACCTCCATGTTTGGCATCCCACTGGGCACCTGTGCAGGCTGATACCAGGATAATCACTATGTCTATGTACTGCAAAAACAACCCTAGTCTGCTAATCTGCCCTCTAATCCTTTCTCTCTCTCTTTGCACAGTATGTAGCTTACTTCACTGTATCATCCACAGATGTCCTCAAAGAGTTAAATAACAGATCAAGTTATGGTAGGTCATTCACAAATTCACAAATCATGTGTTTAAAAAGTTAATAAACTTGTTGCATCTGCACAAAATGCTACACAGAAAAATGTTGGTTGGTTATTTTCTCCGATAGTAACTGTATAGTTATCAGCTGCATGTGTACTTACCCAAGTTGAGTCTCTTCTCCATCCAGGTCAGGAGGTCTTTGGCGTAACGGACCCACATCTTGGTGTACTGCAGCGCCGTCTCCACTCCATCCGCGCAGCGACAGAGGGCCAGGTCTGCATCCTGGGCTGAGAGGGAGCACATCAGCATCACTGCAGGCTCCACACAACAGCTACACACACACACACACCCTAGACTTTATCAGTCAAGATAAGGATGATCAAAACATTATCACTTTAAAAAAAAAGGTATACACAAACCCAAAAAAGGAAGCAGTGACATATGGTAAGTAATAGTTGCTCCTCCAGTAGTTTCCAGTAGGTCTCACTACATTTGCATGTCTGGATAATGGATGTACACTGTTGTAGGCTGGCAAAAAAAACCCTCCTCTATCCAATCTGTATGACCTGAAAGAGGTATGCTTGAATGATCCAAAGCTTTGGCCGTCTAACTTCCCTCCTTCCTCTTCCCCTGCTTGGCCCCTCCCCTCTCACATCTGCTCACTTCTAGTCAGCTAAAATGAAAAAAGTCATGCAATGACACAACTCAGTGCCAGGGTGCAGAATCATAAACCACCATGCCACAGCTCTATTATAGTCAGGCAGGCAGGCAGGCAGAGAGTTGATATGACAACCACCCTGGTTCTTCCTCTGTGACTCACACCGATGCGGGGTTGATCATGTGTGCGGTATCAGGTGGTCTTGCAAACCACTTTCTCTTTTCCTCTTCCTCTCTGTGCTCCACTTCCAGCACATCCAGCACACTTTTTTTTTTTTCAAATAAATGCCTCAGTTATAACATATAAGAATAATAATCCTCATTGTCTCCTTCAGCCAAAGGTTAGAGCACAGACGCCCTTCAAGAACTTTCACTTCTTCTTCTGCTGAGCAGCTCCAATAATTCAAATTTGTTTCTGACACTCAGACACGAAGGTTTTATTTTACTTTAATCTTTTTTTTTTTTTATACAGGCACCAAATAAAGTTAAAGATCCAAGCAGGATGATATTTCTTCAATGTAAATCCACAAAAAAGAAAAAAAAAGGAACAAGCAATTCCAGAAGAGTGACCAGTTTGCGTGCCGAGCTTGACCTCTGTTAGCCTTTCCTCTCTGGTCTCATGAAAAGAGATCTCTCTCTCTCAGCATTTTCAGAAATCAACCTCCAAACAGATATTGTGTGCTTCCCTATGGACATAGCCACTCGCGTTTACCACTGAGGATTAGCTCAGGCAAGCACAGATTGCGCAGAGTGACAGGATTTAGAAGAGCAATCGAGAGAGGTTTACCTCCTGGCGTGTGACTGTGTGGAGGGGGGTTAAAGGGTTGATGGATATCCAATCCCAACCAACGGGAATACATAAGACAAGTCTGGCCAAAGATCATGTTCTATGTATGTGCACGCTGCCTAAATAGGTGATTATAAATTGCTTACGTGCTATGTAATATACACATAAATTAACATACTCAACGTAGATTGAAAGCAGGAATTACATCAAATGGGCTACGGACTCACTGGCTGCTATTCAACAGGTGAAGATATTTAAAGTCCACGATGAGATGCTGCAAAAATATATTATTCTTTAAACACCGTCTGTGCTTGGTAATCTCCTACTGTGTGCTGTGACCTGCAGTTTGAGTCAAACTGAGGTGGAGTACTTGGCAGCCATCCCCTGTTTGGATTGTGTGTAAGTGTAGTCTTTTTCTCTGTCTCCCCTGTATATTGCACTACAATAACACTGACACTTCCTCTCTCTTTAGACCACTCATGTCTTCCCCTTATGTTCGGAGGTATAAACTGAGTGCAGCTGTCTCCTGCTTTAATCCTCTCCCTTTATCCTAATCTTGTTAACAACGAGGCAATTACAACTGGCGGCTAATTACACGAAAACAAGTAAAGATTGAAAGAAGATACAATATTAGTGAGTGTCATAGCGCCTGCACATCATCACCACTGATGATCTGCTGACATGTCAAATGTCAGTCACGGGCCTGTGTTTTTAAAATAAATCATACCTGTTTGGTTTTCATCGATTTCATTGGCCTCAGAACGAATCTGTGGACAAAACACATCAATTATATCGCTGGAAGAAAACACTGACTTTAATAAGTAGGTGTTCATCTCTTACAGTCGCATTTTGTTGCTCTGGGAGCTCTGCGCTTTCTGCACAGATGGTTTCGGCGGGGGACTGCGTGCCATTGTCTGCCAAGGGATCCTCCCCATCGCTGAACACAGAAACGTATATACATAATGTATAGGGAGAGAAAACATACACAGTCAAATAGCAATACCTAAAAAGGCCCATGGGGTTAGTTGAGGAACATACTATATACAAACACTCCATTTACCTGCAGCTATGTGTCCATGTACAACATACAGACTACACACATTGTTGGGCCGATCAGTATTACACAAAAATTTCCCTCCCGACAGTACATTTATTTATACACTTTCATTTTAATTGACATCACAGCAACTCTTTGTTTAGTGGAAATGTCATATTGTGTTTCCACAAGAGAAGTGGGTGGGTGTCGGCGGTTTCTGTGGCTGTCATAGAATTAAAGTAGCTTACGAAAAACACACTATTCCTGCAAACAGCATCGATTAAATCCTTGTCTAAGCTCTCATTTCATTAAATATGCCAAATTAAAATATTCTATATTGGGAGAGCATGCATATCCGGCCGGGTTCCTGTAGATGGATAATAGCTTCACTTTTGTGAACGCTTTTCATCCTGTATGTTACACATGGGACTGTAAAATACTTACAGATAGATGGATAAATCAAGATTATCAAATTCTCTGAAGATCTCACTGTATCGCTTAGTTTCAGATTTAGGATGAGCCTTCTTCACTTCTGAAATGAGAAAAAAAAGGAAAGAAATAAGGCTGTGTTACTATTTATGTCATTCATAACAACATAAAAGAAGTGTAATACTCACCACTCGGCCTCTGACCACACATACTGTACACACGTTCTTTTAATACACAGAAATGTGCAGATTTTAAGGCCGTAACAGATTCTTTAACAGTTGTGGTGAAGAAATAAAAATAAATGTCACTGCTACACATGTTGCTTTCTCTATCTTTGCCCTACTTATGCTCAATGCCTAAGATGTGCAACATAACAATAAAACATCAAAAGAAAATGCATAAAGACAAAAACTTATTTCCCTCTGCAGAATTTAAATATGAATTTCTGACATTTAAAGGATTGAAAATGTTCTTTGATTGAATGTAACGCCAAAAGTAACGATGTTGCCTTTTTTAACAAAACTTCACACTTTGGCTCATGTACAATAGGTTAAAAACTGGTGCAACAAATGGAAAAGACGAGCTCTCTGTGTCAGAGTCAACCACATCCTGCTAACAATTTGTGTCAACCCCCATAATGATTGTTGAAAAGCTTCTGATGGGTGAAAATATATAGTTACATGTTACACACCTCACACCAATCTTAATGGTATCTTAATATTCTATTTTAAAAAAAAAAAGCTTAAAGAGAAGCATATCTTCCTAAATAAAAAACAGTCACCCAAAAAAGTCGAACAAGACAGTATGCAAAATGAAGCAAGACTTCAGGAAGTACACCAATCCTGCTCTGACTATGAGGATGAAGCAGAAAGAGCCTCGAGACACAAAGAATAAGCAGGCGCATGCAGTTACCGTGTTATAATGGCACTATAATGTCAGCTAATCTCCAATCAGCACAAAGCAAGAGACTATTAATCCATTTAAACCAACTTAAAAAAATGTCTATCTAAAGGTTTTAAAACACAAAAGTAACAAAAAAAAAGTACATGCAAGCCATACGGGCAACAAGTGAAAGGTGGAACTTCCTCAAAGTAACCTCAGTACAACGCAATTCTTTGTGCTCACCTGTGGTTTGAGAGATATCCTTGTTTGGCTCTTGATTTTCCTCCATTTCTATAGAACCGCCACAGCAGCAAGACCCTACGAACACAACTCACACATCATCTGCCCTCAGGGTCACACTTCAACACAACAGTGTAGTTGATGGAGGCAGGAAATCTGCACTGCAGTGCGCGCACACACACACATACACACGCACACACACACACACTTATGGTAAGTTATTAGCATACGGCTCTAAGCTTTGTGCCGTTTGTTCTCTGAAAATGATCTTCCTCTGGAGGTTGGCCAATGTTTTCACCACCATAAGAAGAGGAAGTGTATCTTGCTGTCACTTCAGGCCACACCTACACCATACATAGAGAGAAGGTATCCGTGTTTAGATTGAGAGAAAGAGAAAAAAAAAAGGCTGACTTCACTTTACTTATTGTAGAATATGTTTAAGTGCAAACACTTTATATTTAAAAAAAAAAAAAAAAAGATTATAAATACATGACCATGAGACCATCAGAACATATGATCAAATGATAACATATGATAAAAAAAAAAGCTATTTACTTAACGAACAAATCAATTCATACATATCATGAAATGTCACATCATTTTTTACAGAGGTGACTGAAAAAGAAGTGACTGAAGTGTAAGTTAAGTGTACTCATTTGGCTTCACTGAGGATCCTAGAAAGCTTTCTATTACACCTAATGAAGCCTGGACTGAGTATTACTGAGTGTTTGAGTGGTTGTCAAAGATCAACCATGTCTCAAAATGTCCTCCGTCTAGCTGTACTGAACAGCTCGCGTCTTAATTAACAGTTGAGAGATGACACCTTGAGGGTAACCCAGATAAAACAAGTGAAAACAAGCTCAGTGCTGCGTGCTTGGCAGTGGCCAAAGTACTCACTCAGTGTGTTTCTCAAAAAGGTTAATGCATTGGATAGCTCACCATCGTTTGACAGATCCACGTGCACATGAGGTGCAGGTGAACTTTAAATAATATAATAATTCACAGTACATTATTACTTGCAACAACAATCCCCCGTCATAAGTCAAAATAACACAGCAGCGAACATTTTGCTTGAATCACAAAGTCAGCTTTTTTTTTTTTTTTTAAATAAAAACATTTTATTATTTGGCGTCATTGTTGTGCACAATCTGTGTGAGCGAACAACAGAAATCAACTTCTTGGTAGATTTTGTGTAGCCGTGTGAGTCAAAACCAAGACAGAACAAATGTTTTAAATCCAGACATCCAAAATGCTGAAATTCAGATTTAACAGTGTGATGTGTGTTTGGATGTGCCAGGTTGAGGTCTTTTTGAGGGAACTTGAAGGGCATTTTGTAACCACGTTCCTCCCACACCACCAAGACTGAGGCATATACAATGGTTTGCCTCGCCTATAACGCTGTCAACAACTGGTTGGCGGTATTGGTCTGGAAACGATCCAGAAGTGGCAGCAAAGGACACAAGAATAACAGCTTTCAATGGTTTATACTCGACTGTAAATCAGTGATTATGGGGTTAACGGAAACTGCCGCTTGAGCGTTTTGTAAAGCTCAGCTGTAAGCGTCTAAAGTGTTGGCTAATAATTATTCAAAACGACAAGTATGTTGAGAAAACGTTAAATATTAAAACAGAAGACATGCAGATGTTTCTCCTCTGGCCGATTGAAGACGTGAACGTCGATCTATGTCTTGATTTTGCTCAGTGACATCTAGTTGTATCCTCATTCATTTGTTGAATTTTATGAATTGGATTTCACAGTGTGACATTAAAATATGACGGTGAAACCTTGAAATGTTGTAACAGCCCAATTGAATCCTTATGCTAATATACAGGTTCATTTCTGTATAACAGACAGAAGTTGGGTACTGCAAATGCCATTCCGTATGGCAAGTCTAGTGCCTTTATAAAGTAACAAACTAAAAAATGGACGTGACAGAAAACACACCTGATCCCCCCGCCCTTTTTTTTTTTTTTTTTTTTTTAACTCGTCACATCCCTGCTGTGATGCAAAAAAATCAGGGGGTTTTAAAAAACGATAATTAAAAAACTAATATGCTTTGCCCTGATGTGCCTCCAGGGCTCCCGTTCAGTTCCTTTCATAGCTCGTCCCGTGCTGTGCTGTCCAAAGGAGACTGGAGCACATCCGAGTTCTGCGCCTCGGTGCTGATCTCCGCTTGTTCTCGAGTTTTTCCCGAGCCCGTTCTGTCCCAGTCTGTATGGACCTTGTCATTGTCCCACACTGTGGACGTTTCAGTGTCGCTGATGTAGCCCGAATCGCCAGTGTAGTGGGTCGGATACACTAGAAGAGGCTCCGCTGAAAACGCCTTCAAGTCTCTGGTCTCAAACTGTCTCATATAGTCAGACCTGTGGAAAAAAAAAACACAGTAAATGTAAGAAAACAATTAAAAAAAAGGAAGAAAACACGCGTGTTATTTATGTATTTATATTGCGTTACAAACACTTACACAGGGTGTTTATTGTACATGATAGGAAGAAACTCATCCACTGGTAAAACCCTCTTTAATGGTTCTGCTTTCAGGAGCTTCTCTGCACCTTGTAATGATATCATATAGCCTAGTGTCCAGTACGAATAGTCAGCTTCCACTAAGTTGTGTATATTAGGCACAGCTTTCTCCGGGTGGTCCACTTGCATTCTCTTGCGGCCAATGTAACTGGAAGAAAGAAAGATGAAAGAGAGGTGAGAAGCACTTATCTCATATCTCATATCTATGAGAATCAAGGTGGGAAAAATTAATGATACAAAACTTACATGAGATCCCAGTCCAGCCCTTCATTCTCCACTTCAGTCATCAGGTTCATCAAGCGACGTTTGAAGAAGATCTCAAAGCGCAGGTCATCTTCAATCACCAGAGACGTGTGCAAGCCGCGCTCTACAATCTGAGGTACAAACGCACATTTTGTTAACGAGTCAAACGAGTTCAATTTCATTATCTGCTAAAAAAAAACAAAACAACAACAAAAAGTTGGCTTCTGGAGTTCACCTCTGTCCAGATGTTATAGTGGGAAAGGAAGCATCCCAGCTCTCCCTTTGTGAGTGGGCGGCTGTGATAAGGGTCACTGTATCCAGGGAGCATATGGATGCCGTTTTTATGAAGTTCACTCACATTCATCGCTCTGACACAGTAGGAGAAGAAGAAATGTGACAAAAGGGGTAACGAGAAAGGGGCGGATGCTAAACAAACCTCAAGTAATTCATTGAACCGAGTCAACTTACTTTCCATCTACAGCTGCAATAACCTTACAAGTGATCTCCTGCTGGTGCAACGCCGTCAGCATACGTTCTCGGCGGTCAGTCCGCCTCTGCAGGTTTATCATGAACACCTGCACATGTGGAGCAACAGCGTAGTGGGTCAATGTAAATGAATATATCTGACAGCAGGAGGAAAATATTTAGCACAGCAGTGGAAAGAAAAGCCATTTTTGCAGATGCCATCTTCACATCACTCCTCACTCACCTCATCAAAGCCCAGTTTGTCAGGTCGTTTGCTAGGAACACGTATGTGTTTGGAAGGCATCACTTGGGGATTTCGCACTACACATTGAGAAGGAAGATGGATGCAGAAATGGTATAAAATTATGTATTTGAACGCCATGCTGAAAGTTTTTATGAGTAGTGAAGCAACAGAAAGGAGTATAACAACGTCGAGCCAGTGGAGGGGGGGGTGAATGCAAAAGGAAAAGCCTTAATTATGAATGCCGGCTTCTTACCGTTAACCTCCAGCAGGGAGTGCAAGAAGCTGTCAGCTTCATCCCGCAAAGTATTGTGGGATCGCAGCGGCACAGGGAAGGTACCATAGGTCTCCTTGTTACATACAAACATTTGAACATCTGTAGACAGAGGATTGAAATGTTTTTTTTTTCTCACCACTCGTTGCACAATTTAGTTTGAAACAGTTCGTGCCAAATGTTTTCTTATACCTGCCATCCGAGCAGAGAAGGCAAACACAATGATGTCGTCGAAAGCCCAGCTGTATTCGGGATGTGGCGGGTGAAAGGCCAGCTGCTTGGACGCCTCTTTCCTGAGGTCTATCAGGAAGGTGGAGTGGACCATGGGAACTGCAAAGCAGCCCTGTCGTACACGCTTCCTCATGGGCAAGTAGGCAGGGGTGCGCTTATAGTAACCCTGATAAAGACGAGTTCATTAACAGCTGAGCTCAGAGTGCAATAAAGCTCTTTTGAAAGCACTAAACACACACACACACAAGCACAAAATACACAAAACAGTACCTCAGACGTCATTCCACACCAGAAGTTTGAATAAGCTGCGCGGGAGTCAAGCATCGGAGCAATAATCGTCTTATTCTCTTCCATGAGTTTCTGCAGCACATCGGGATGGGTGAGGAGGTTGTCGGAGTCCACCAACTACACAAAAAAAAGAAGTGTGTGTGTGTGTGTGATTTAGACAGAAAATGGAAGAAAATGCTGAAAAAACAACAACAACAAAAAAAAAAAACAGTATTCATTTAAATAACAGTGATCAAAGTCTATTTTAAAAGGGAGAAGGCTAAGAGCTTTTCCAAAAGATTTGTAGTGCAGAATTATTGCAATTTTAGATGTAGCTCTGCTCCAAAATTATACACCGCTGAAGCGAGACGGTGCGGGTTAGGCTGGAGAATACAAATAGAAACGCGCACAGACCTGCATGTTAAAATAGGGTTGATGTCACTCTTTGTGTCAAACCAAAGATCTTCCAGAGCAGATAAACGTTCAACCATAACAGACATGAAAATATAACTGGTTAATTTTCATCACCCTTTATTGGTGCTTAAAGTGCGTCACGTTGCCATGGATGTAACTCCTTATTATTGACCAATAAAGTTTCTCTGGGTTGGTGCATTGGCTCAGTGCTTAAGATAGAAACGTTTTCAGTGTTATTGTTCTTTCTTATGTGCTTATAAAACAGTAGTTATGTTATCCTACCAAAAAGTAGTCCGCCCACATCTCACGAGCTGACTCCAGTGCAACTTGCCGAAGCTTCATGACGTGCTCATAACGTTGATCTGTCCAATGCTTCGGACCATCTTCGTCCGCATAGCGTCTGCAAGAGACATTTTGCAGCTGTTTATTTGCTCTGTAAAGCTTTGCTGTCACATAATAACACTTAGACACCGACCTGGGTTCCTCTTTTGGCCTCCACTCCACATAATGGTACAGACTCTGCACGTGGACGAGCCAGTCACGCAGGATTTGTGTGGTGTTGTCCTCATTATGATCAGTTGCTACCCTGTTAAAACACACACACACACACAAAAAAACCAAACTGTATTCAACATCACAGGCGAGTTGAAACGATCAAACACTCAGGACAATAAATGGGAAACTGTAACTGTGACTCAAGCAAAAAAGAAAGAGAGGAAAAGCGAAACCGCTAATCAAGTTACAATAGCACAATGCTCAGTGTTTGTCTGAAGCTGTGGGAACTGAGACAAGTGTTAATGATACCAGCACCACACAACAAAAACACTGTTCACCCAGTTTATAGCATATCATGTTTTGATGAACAGAACAGAAGTGAAACTTTTGTCTGCAATAGCTCAGAAAAAAAAGAAAGAAGAAGAAATGATTTGACCATGTGTGAGACAAATGAAAACGTCAAGAAAACGAATAAAATCATTTCCTATTCTTAGAGTGATCCCATCTTCCTAAAACTGGGACTGAAAATGACGAATGCTGCAACACGACATCCACAGACTTCCTCTCTTTAGCTGTATCATGTCGAAGATCAGCATTAGTATAGAAAAGATGGTTTGAAGTTGTTCCAGTGGTGCAGATATGCAGGAGACACTTAAGATTAAAAGGGACACTTGAGCCAATTGAGATTGCTTTGCAATTCTTACACGCAGCTGCAAAAAAAGCTTCTGCAAAATACAGCGTGACTTGTTTACATCAGCTTAATGTGCTTGCAGAATATGTCAAAACAAAACTGTCCTGTCTATAAAAGTGTGCCGTGATAACTACACACACACACACACACATACACACACACAAAAAAGGATCAATTAAACAGTTTCACTCATATAACACAACTCAATATAAAATGAAGTGAAGAGCTCAGAGCCATACGAACACAGGCGGGCTGTTGTTGGGGCATGTTGCTATGTGGAAAAACACCTTTCACTTCTCTCTTGCTGAACATGGTAGACAGATGTTTAAAAAGGGTCTATAACAAGCGTTTCCATTCATCACTGGGTAATTTACTTCATAAATTTAAATAAGGATGACAGATAGGGTGAATTAAGTCTGGAGTATTTCCAAGAGAAACGCACGCTTCATACTAATGAAGCCATGAAAACTGCATAAAAGCATCTAGATTTTAGTTTCTATGATCACTGGCATCATGAAGGGTGAATATTCCACATGTCAGCAAATATTTTCTCAGATGGGTTTTTTTTTTTAAATTAATTAATTAATTTTTTTTATTTTTTTTGGCACTAAAGGAGATTATTCTGTCTGACTGGAGGCAAAGATAACTGGAAGTATCCCAACAGATAAAGAGTGTGTGTCAACAATAATTCACTCGGTTATGATTTGTGTGTTAAAATCATGTAGCTCCCCCCGTTGCCAAAGTGGTACCGTCCCCTCCACGTATACAGAGAAATGCATCCTTCTGACTAAATGTGGCCACATCTGTCCAACAGTAAGATTTTTTTTTTTTAAAGGTTTAAAGTTTAACATTTAGTTCCCTACTTTTTAAGACCTTTTTTTTTTTTTTTTTTAACCAGATTGTATCCATCTTGGTTACATTGTTACCATTGACATACATGTCCTGCGGGTCCACCCCTTTTTATAATCTGCCTCACATCTCTGCACGATTAGAAATACAGTTTTATGAAAAAAGGTGAACGGATGAAACCTTGGGAAGATACTTTATAACTTTTGTTTTGTTTTTTAGCTCATACAGCTTGCAATGAAGCTATAACTATAACTTACCACAGTGCCATGCGTTCCTTGGGATAGTTGAGGCGTTCAATAGTACCCAGGAAATAAGGCAACGAGTGCTCTGCGTTTCTGCAGATCAGGGCGACGAAGACCCGGGGAGCCAGCAGCGGAGACTCGGGGCTCCAGCGCTCCTCCGCAAAATATCCCCGGGCTGGTTTGCAGCAGGACAGGAGCAAGAGGACCAAGGTGGCGGTGAAGCAGACGAGCCAAGCGACACGGTGCATTGCAACAATAAATTAGGAAAGATTAAACAAGAAAACAAACACACAAAACAAGTCGAGGTGGGTTGTTGCTTCTCTTATATATGTTCGGTTATCATAGAAAAGCAAAGAAAAAAAAAATCTGCAACCAGCAGCTCCTGATGTGACAACACAGCGAAGTTACGCTTTAAAGGGGAAGTGCGATCTTAAAGGGGATGGACTAAACATGACTGCACAGTAAACACAAAACACACAAAAAAGGTCAAAAAGTTGACATTTTATTTTTCAGTTGCTGAATGAAAGTAAGTGTTATGAATGGTTGATGGTGCCAAAAAAAAAAAAAATCAATGCTGATTTTAAAAGTACTGTTTTTTTAAAGGTTAATGGACTTAATACAAATAAATATTGCTTTTATGTTTTATGAAACATCTAAATTACAGCCATGAACATGTTTTAATAAACCCCTCACACACACGCACACGCACACAGACACACACCTACCTCCAATAAGTGCTACATTATCTATCCCCACTGCATCACCTACATAAAACTAATAACACCTTTGATTAAAAGTAGGAATGTACAGCGTGTAATTTTTTTCAGTGCACTCCTCATTCACGTTTTTTTATTCAGTAGATGGAAACCTCTACAGTTTGGCCCCTGAACTCAACCTCTCCACCTGGATAGTTAATGAGGCAGCTGCAGGGTCATCGACAAGCCAGAACAGCTCGCCTTTAGTCGGGTCAACGCGGGCTGCTGGGAGCGCTGGACCCTCTCTGCCCTCCAGCACCTCCTGCAACACAACAGTCACCGTGTTACAATGCAACAGCGAAGTTACATAACTCAGTAGTACATGCTATTTTCTGCTTCGGCAAGGGATCATAAAACTGCTGATCTGGTCTCTCTATTGAAAAAGAAGCATAAATCTGTTTATTTTTAGTCCTGACATGCGTTTTGTGTGTATGTGTTTTCTGGTCAACCTTCAGAGCCGATCTGTTTTTGTATTTTTTTTGCAATTTCCTGTTTTTTTTTTTTTTGGTTGATGTTACCTTCAAAACTGGTGCTTTGCTTCCTCCAGTTGATACAAAAGCCACGCAGCGTGCAGAGTTCACCACTGGGAAAGTCATAGTCACACGCTGTGGCGGTGGTTTGGGAGAGTCGCTGATGGGGGCCACAATCTTCTTGCTTTCCTGAATATGAGGGTACAAAACAAAACCGATCATCTATCGACCGAACTGATATGTTATATATATGATGCGACATGAGGCAGACACGGTTCAAGAGAAGTACAAGCGAGAGCGCACGTTGATCTTTTAAGACTTGCAAGTCAGGAACGGCATCAAATTAGAAACCCTGACATGCTTCCAGACCTTAATTTATAGGCCTGCCACAATTAAAATAAAATGCTTCATACGACTACTGTAGAAAAACAAAATGCACATTTACAGAAATATATGGACAAGACAAGCCCAGAACCCTGCAATTTAATGACCAGCGACAAAGTTACAGACAGTCCTAAAAACAGAATAACTTTGTACAACATGGTTCAACATCCAGATGTTGGAGGGATGGTCCAAGATTGCCTGTTTAAGGGGTCATAATAAGGGAAAAATGTTTACTTTTCCTGACATGTATGTAAAGCTGTGACCGCCACTGTTGATTTAATCAGTTAAACAATGTAATCAAATCCACTTTGTATGGTGGAAAATCCCAGCAGAATCTTTCTATACTATAAGGCAGAAATGTATTGTAAAAAGAGACAAATTTACTTTAGTATGGCCCTCACCTCTAGTAGAGGGTGGTCCGGGAAGAGGGAACAGGTGTGTCCATCAGGACCCATACCCAGCAGTAACAGGTCAAACCCGGGGAAGTCCTCATCTGGGAAGGTCTGTGTGTTTGACAATAGCAAAAACAAGCAAAGCAAGAGAGAGAAAAAAATGGCCAATAAGAAGTAGATCCTAGGATGGGATTTTGTGTTGGTCCACTGTAACAGTAGTGAGAGGCCTATACAGGATCGGTAGGAAGAAGTGCAACGGTGAGTCTTCACAGCTTGAGCTCTTGACTATCACAGTTTAACTCGACTCTTTTCAGTGATTCTTAATGACCAAAAATACCAAAATAATAAAGGAAAAGGAGCGAATGACACAGATCAAATCAATACACAGATACTTTGAATAAATATACGGGGAACGGGACGAAATGCTGGGAGTAAGAGATTGATGGATCATCTGTATGGAGATGGCCTCGGATCCTGGACGTGGTCATGTTGCAGTTTTCCTGGTATTTTATGCCTTGGTGTTGATCTCAGTAATAATCTCTGGCAGGAACAACATTTCCAACAAGTTAAGAGGAAAAATGTAGTAAAAAAAAACAAAACTAGAATATTACAGCTTAAAGCCACTATAAAGAAATAAGCTGAATGTAAGATCATTAAAAAAAACAACTTATTGGATAAGTTTTCCAGAAGCAACAAACATAAATGATTATTATGTTTATGTTACTGTAATGAATATGGTGATCTAAAACTACAGAGACAAGCAAACGAGGATTTCTGAGGAAAAGGGAGAACATATTCATCGTTTGACTCAATATTTACAAGCAATCATGAAGTGTTGCTCTTCCGTTTTCTCTGGTATCGTTTTATATTTTTGCCAACTCAACTCTGTGAACTGTGAAGGTAAACAAATCTGGCATCAGGTCTTCACTTCACTCAAAGCCTGTACTCATCTCCTTACCTGGTCACAACCAGATGATGAGTCATTTAAAAGGTTGAAGCAGACATTGCTGTCGGCTCAATCTTTTATACTCTACTCGTACGTGAGAAATGTGGACTTTTTAACGCAATCTGTTCTCACTCAGCACACAACTGTTCTAAAAGACAGCTGGCCGCCCACGCAGAACGTGGTTCTTCTGGAGGTTTCTTCCTGTTAAAGGGGAGGTTTTTTTTTTCTCCTTGCTGCTGCCGCCAAGTGCTGCTCATGGAGGAATTTGTCGGCTCTCTGCAAATTAAAATACAGTCTCGGCCTGCTCTAAGAGTAATGAGATAACATTTGTTGTAATTTGGTTTTATATAAATACAACTGAACTGCCAGACCTGTTGCTTATTTCCCTTCAGACTGGACTGTCTAAAAGCTTTTGTCTAAAAGCCACGGCTGCAGCTGCATTCGTAATTAACTAATCTGTTCATGTAGTCTTAGATTCTCCACGCAGGCATGTAACGGAGAGAGGCAACATTTGTACGAACGCTCACTTTCATGAACTCTGCCCTCGTAGAAAGAGATATACACACTGATGAGTCCATGTCACCCAGCAGAAAGTAAAAACTATTGCAATTATTACTAAATAAATACATAGATGCATAACAAGTACCCGTTGTTTGCTGATGATCATGTCTCATGATCCAAAGCTTTAGTTGACCATGACGCCAAAACAGCTGCACGTCCGCCTGCTAACGATCCTGCTACCGCTAGTGATGTAGCCTTCATACAACAGAGCTCTGTTGCAGAGAAGCATAGATAGATGTAAAAAATGTAAATGACGGCCGTGTTGTGGCTCCCAAACCCCCCTCACATGTCACCTGTTTCATGTGAGCAAAGGGACGATGTGTCAGATAATCCTAAACTGATGTTTTAAGGCCTCGTCTTAGGGAAAACAAACAAAAACGGATACGCATTATTCCCCCGCTTTGACTCTTAGAAACAGTGTGAAAATCTGTGAGTGTTTTTTATATACATTTTTACAACTGGTCTGGAACTCTGAACTTGCAAATTAGCCATCTCAGCCTCCGTATGTGCCAGATATCCCAATATTGTGATTTTTATGCAACAAATGAGAACCTGTTCATAGGTGGAGACTGTTTTTGTTCCTCTAATGGACTAAATGTGGCAGGAGACTAGTTCTGTATCAGAGAGCTCCACCAGCAAACACCCTGCTGGTCCAAATATTAATAAACTCACACCAGTGAACTGGAATGATTTCTTTAACGCACCTCCTTCAGTTTGCGGGTATAATCCTCAGCACAGTCGTCCACCGGCAGCGAGGGGTCAATGGTTACGATCCCACTATCGGGGATGTTGACCTTGGAAAACAAATGACTCTGCAAAAAGAAGCAAGAGGTTAGATTTTATACTAATGAAACTAAAGAAACTTTATAGCACACATTGCACTCATACAAACCCTTACCTTGTACAGCCCGGTGGTGCTCTCAGGATCATCGAAGGAAACCACTCGCTCATCGCAGAACCCGACCACCCACTTGCTGCAGTCCAGGCCGGGTATGACCAGCAGCTCTTTGCTCAGCATGGACACGAGGCTTCCTCCAGAGAGTCCCAGGGTGAACCTGCCACGAGACGTGATGGCTTTCTCAGCCCGAGACGTCACCAGGTGGGCCAGCGCTGGACCGAGCTCCGCCGAGGAGGGGAAGACCACGACTCTTCTGGAAGCCATGATGTGTCTGGGTAGAAGAAAGAGAGAGAAAGAAAGAAAGAGAGAGAAAGAGGGAGGGAAAGCATTTTGAGTAATGTATAAGGAAGTTACAACACCTTTTTGCAAGTCATCATGATGTTTGGAAATATTCTGCAGTGGCTCTTCTCAATATTAAAGTCCTGCTTTAAAACTATTTGGAAGTTAATTTAACACTGTGTTGTAGGTTGCAAAATAAGAGGGTGTAATGCAACAGCTGATGCAACGCGGTATATTATTATATATCCACTATCCACTACAACATTGGACGTCTCTAACAAACCTCACATTTGATCTCTAACAGTGTTACAGCAGAAATAAGCGTGGAAAGGTAAAGGTAACGTGTGTTTACCCGCTGGATGAAACTCTCAGGAGCAGCTCGTCATGAGGGGAGATTTTCAGTCGGCAAATGGAATTAGACGCGACACTTCCTGAAACGGCTTTTAAGTAGCCAATCACATTCTGTGTTTAGATCGCATTGCATTCTGGTTAATGTAGTCCCCCGGCTAAGTGGCTTCGATGAAAAGTCAGCTCGGTAAGGAAGTTAAAAAATACAATTTGGAGGATTTGGAGTTTTTTTTTTTTTACATAACATTAATTGAAAAAACCCAAAAACATTTCTGTCAATATTAAAGCTTCAGCTTGAAGTGAAGTTGTAAAGTTTCCTCCCACCCGGTAGATGGAAACAGCGTTTCCTCTCCAACCACTTGACTTTTGGAGACTCACAGGCACGCATCCTGCGAGCATGCACACAGCCTACATTTTAACTCCATTTTTTTTTTTTTTACATTATAACCTTTTAAAAGACACACTGGCTGCAACAATTCATCATCTGGTGTGTTAAACTACAGAAAACAACCCAAACATGTCGACAGTTTTCTCTTTCCAGACACAGCTCGTCTCCATCATGGACGCGCTATCCAAAACAGCAGTAATGGAAATAAGCAAACTGGTCGAGATCGAGTCGAAGATGCTGAAAATAGAGATAACCAGAGGTCGCAATGAAATCGCCTCTCTCGCAGAGAAACTGCAGCTGATGGAGAAACTGCTTTATATCGCTCAGGGCAGCCGGCAGGACGCTGCTGCAGCTGCATGCTCAGCGCTGAGGGACGGTTCACAACACGGGATATTGGAGCCTGACAGGACAAGACATGCCATAAAAAGGTAGGCTGGTGTGTAGCCTGCAGGTAGAAGATGCTGGAACCAAAAGAAATATGTCCATCATAACCTTTTGGTGCCATCTGAACCCTGCCTGGTTTTTATTTATTCTGACTGTTCTGCATCCTAGTGAGAGTCCATGGGAAAACATAAGTTCCTCCACTGAGACAAGCAGTTTGCATCAATGTGAAGAGCATTCTGCAGCTGAAGTAAGACCTGCACTATAACTGTCATACAGTATTATGCCATTGTGTTATAATGTCATTTTTAATTCCTATACTGTCATCCCTCATTAGCTGCCAAATCCACTGAAAGAGCAGCCTGAGCTGATAGTGGTAAAGGAAGAGCCGTCAGAGGAGGACAATAGAGACTCGGAACAGGATAAAACGAGTGAAAACAGTGAGTTTTAAATGATTGTTTGGCTGTGCAGCAATGTGTGAGAATGAGAATGATCTGACTCTGCAAATATTCTTGTATCATAAAATAGAAACAAGTTGATTATTTTGTCAAAAGCAGCTGCTGCAAAAGTTACGAAGGAACCCTCACTCACGCTCGTCATAAAATGTGCTCCATCAGCAGATAAATGTTGTTTCCAGCTTTGTGGCCTTTATTAACAATGTTCCTGTTATTAACGTGCTCATATGCTGTCAACAGGAAGAACAGTGTTTACAGACACCCAGAGGAGTCCAGATGTGATCCAGCCACCCATGTTTACAGACAGCTTTGTGACCCTGAGCACCCAGTCGTCTCTCGCCGGACCAGGAAGGAGAGACACACAGTGGAATCCACAGCTTACACCCACACACACAAACCTAGAGGCAGGGAAAATCTTGCCTGCAAATGTTGCCCCCCAAAGCACGAGTGTGCTCAGGAATATGAAGATTCACAACCTGAGGAACTCAGCAGCTAAGAGGTTCGGCTGCTTGCAGTGTGGCAAGAACTTCAGATGCTTTAGCCAGCTTGAAATACACCAGAGGAGTCACACGGGAGAGAAACCATTCAGGTGCACGCTGTGTGGAAAAAGATATGCACAAAAGGGGCATTTGTACACACACCAGCGCACACACACGGGGGAGAAGCCCTATCGCTGTCCTATTTGTGGAAAAGGCTTTATTCAGAAATGCACTCTGGATATGCATCAACGTACGCACACCGGAGAAAAGCCTTTTGTTTGTATCAAATGCGGCAAGGGTTTTACAAAGAACTGCAATCTGAAAAAACACTTTGCAGTACACCTTGATCCTAGTTTGCATGTTTATGGTGGCGAATCCGGTGCGCCAACGTTTAGTGGGAGATTCATAAATGGAACCACTTAAAAAAAACAAAAACAAAAACACTAGCCAGTCAGTCAGATGACTGGCTCACTTCTGCAGCTGTGTGATTGAAATATTTTGTGCATAATAAAGCTGTAATATTGTGATACAAAAAAAAGTGTCAGTACATGTGTTGCTCACTCTCGTTTTATCGATAGCTGTCAATGCTGCATAATTATAAAAAAACAACTAAGTTTCAGTAATCTAGTGGCTAGAAATCATAACACTTCCTCCTCCACAAATCCAGTAAATATGCTGTTGTCAGTGACTTTGATTTTAAATGACTTCTCTCATTATATTTACATTAATAATGACTTGCACATATTGATTATATTAATATTAACAGTTAGTGCTGTTAGTGTTATTTAAGCGTCAAGTCAGATATACAGTTCCTCAAATGCATCACCAATTAGGTAAAGCGTTAAATTGTAACTGTAATACAGTTATAATCTGTATAAATGTTTATATTATTCCTATTGAGGAGGATTAAAAACAAAACAACACAAAACAAAAACATCATCGGTCGTTTTTTTGTTTTTTTTATGTTGTGCTGCGTTCAGGTGCTCTTCGTAAATATTGCTTTCCCATGATCCCACAATGCCTTTCGGCACAGCTGAACCACATATACATAGATTCGGGAGGAGCGTCGTTAATATATCCATGGTCGGTACGCTGGGTGTCTTATCAAAATACCGAAATACTCAACTTCCCTGTCAAGATGATGTGCGACACGACAAACCGAAGTTTTCGGACGCAGTTAGCCGCTATACTGGAAAAGCTAACGAAGGCGGCTTTAGCGGAAATAGGAAACCTTGCAGATGAATGTTCCTCCGTCCTTCACTCCGAGATATCCCTGCACAAGACCGAGAACGAGGCCCTGAAGAAGAGGTGCTACTCGCTGGAGGTCCAGCTGAGAGCTGCGAGGGAGGCACAGACCTACCCTGGACATGTTAACAGCGTCGGCCGGCGGCACCCTGCAGGTCAGGATGGTCATATAAACCGGCTTCAGTGGCCTTTAGTCCACGGCTTACTGGCCCTGCACCGGCGTGGACAATTTCAGTGTCTCTACCTATGTCCAGAAATGCTCATTTGCATTGTTAGAAAAGTTGAATTTTAATCTTGGTGAATATTTCCTTTTTATTAAAACATATCTGCTTCTCCCTCCAGAACAGCAGCAGCCTCCTCCAGCTATTGAGGGAGTTTTTGGAAAGGACTGGTGCATGGACCTGTGGAGAGAGGACAAGGTCCCCCCTCAAAGGAAAGAGACAGAGCCTGCGATGACAAGCATGGGACCCCATGTCAGTGCATCATAAACTACTCAACTAAAAAAAAATAATCATATAGTATTAGGATTATGTTTTACCTGATAGCTGAGATGACTAAACAATTTGTTGTGTCTTGTGTTGTTTGGTAGGTGTTAGACTTGATGGAGCGAGAACCTGATCTCATCTTTGTCAAGGAGGAAATATATGATGATCATCCCATTGGGCAGCAGATGAGGCTCACAGATAACAGAAAAAGTAAGTTTGGATTTTTTTAAAAATTAAAAAGAATAAACATGATCCTGATTAGTTTTTGTGATTTTTTTTTTTTTTTACCTGTGTATTCTCGTGTGACAGGTGTTGACATTTTTGAGGCGGAGAGCATGCTTCACAGATCGGTCAATGAGCTGCAGCTTCACCCGGGGGAATTAAACAATTTCTCCATGACGGCTGACAGTCAGACACAACATCGCACACAGCCGACAATTATGGACACATTAATAGACGATGCAACAATGAGCACTCAACTGGTTGACAACACAAATCCTCCTGCAGCCGCTGGCCAATACTTGGACTATACGAACAATATCCACATGAATGCAACCAAAGAACTCACTAGTGTGCCCAAACCTTTGAGGCCTACGAAACGCTTTGAGTGCTTATTCTGTGGGAAAATCTTCAACTATTTGAGCAGTTTAAAAGTCCACATCAGACGACACTCTGGCGAGAAGCCGTTCAGCTGCACGGTGTGCGGGAAGCGGTTTGCTCAGAAAACATACCTGAAGCTGCACCAGCGCGTGCACTCGGGGGAGAAACCGTACAGCTGTTCGGATTGCGGCAAAAGTTTTTCCCAGAAAAGCTCTCTGAACATACATCTCCGAACGCACACCGGTGAAAAACCTTACAGCTGCGTTGATTGTGGGAAATGTTATGCGTACAAGTATGGTTTAAATCACCACCAGTGTTTGACCGGTGAAACCTCATGAAGAGCCTCAAGTCAAAGTAGATGTGTGATGTTTTCTACTTTATTGCTCAAAGTAGCTCAACTTGTGCCAGTAGCTCTACATAAACCTTCATTCGCATTTCATTCATTGCATGTTGTCATACAGCTGGTGTAACATGTTATACATACCTCAACATTACATTTCAGGCCGCAAAAAAAAGTATTTATCAAATAATGACAAAATAATTTATTTGGAGATGTGCTCTATTGTTTGCACACGTGTAGCATAAACCTTTAAAACTACCTCTTCAGGCCACTAGGTTGAGCCACAACAGTAAAAAGGGGTCACACTGTTTGCTTCATCGCCGTCGCCTCCCCCCGCTGGTTTTTTATATGCCACGCCTCATTTCTCGGGCATTGAACTGGGTTGGAGCGTGAGGAAGATATTAAAAGTATTGATGTGAATTATTCACATGATGTTTAAATGAGTTTTTTTTTCTAGTGTAGGTAGTGTACTGAATCAATGTATTTGTATTGCTGCCTAATTATTGTTGAAAAAAATAATTGTGTTGTTAATATGCAGTGAAGCCAAACTTTTATTTTTTATTTTTTTTTGTAAATGTTAATCAATTATGTTCATGAAATCACACTGAATATTTTTTTTATTCTGTAATATCGTTTGAGAATTTCTCATCAGATTTGTCATTGTGGAAAGAAATGAGAAAGTTATAGCACTAGCTTCTTATTTTATCTGTAACATGACACTTTTGAACGAACCACAAGCGAGTGAAGCCCATCGAAGCCCCGTGCTGTTAAGTTTCTTCCGCTCTTTTCATTCACACCTGCATGCCCCGACAAATCTGCAACCTTTAAAGTTCAAGGGAAGTTGAATTTAGACAAGAAAAGAAAAAAATCCAATAAAATTTAAAATCTCCATTGTGAACATTTGTGTTTTATTGAAAGTACGTAAACAACTAAAACGCATAAGCACAAACAAAAAGAAGGCATATTGCTACACACTCCTGGGTTTTTAGCACCAAGCTAATGATTACATGACTTTAACAACTTTAAACTAACGGGAGAAGTAGTACAAGATGTAGATAAACAAGTCACCGACAAGCTATGGGCTATTCTCCCACGACCTCCTGATTTTTGTGCGCCATTAAATGATGGTTGAGATTCACCTTTTGTGTGAAGGTCTTTCCACATTTCACACAGCGGAACGGTCTCTCGCCCGTATGGATGCGTAGGTGACATTTCAGATTGCCTTTCTGGGTGAACCCTCTCCCACACAAGCTGCACCTGTAGGGTTTCTCTCCGGTGTGGACGACATAGTGAGTCCTCAGAGCCGATGGGTTCGCAAAGGTCTTCCCGCATAGCTCGCAAGACCTACTGACTCTCCGAGAGAGGGCTGAAGGCACACACGTGTGTGTCTTTAACTTGGTCCTGTGCGGGAAATGCTGCTTACAAACGTTGCAGATGTTTGACTTGTGTGATTTCATGTGGTGTGTCAGAGTGCTCTTGTGAAAGAATGTCCTGCTACATATTTGACAAGCGAATTTGCCTTTTGTTGGATCTCCGTTAGTTTCGACATTAAGCACGTTAAAGTTGTCACGTGAGTCTTTATCTGGAGCAGTGCTGTTTTCTGAGTTTGCTGCTACTGTTTGGACCTGTTTGGACCCACCTTCAGCGTTTATCGTCGGCTCCTGGTGACTTTCTTGAACAAACTGCACATCATCCTCCTCCTCCTCCTCCTCCTCCTCCTCCTCCTCTTCGATTGGAATGATATGTGTGCTGAAGGCCTCCTCTGTGTCACTGGACAGTTCTTCACCCGTCGACACAATCTGCTCTTCATCTTGATCAAACGACAGGTTGCACGTGCTGCCGTCGACCGAGTAACCAACGGACAGCCGCTCTTGTTCCTCGGCCAAGCATTCTTCACGCTCTGTTGCACAGAAACAATACAGACGAACGCTCAAACAGCATCTGAAGCCACATCTGCAGAGTGTGCTCCCTAATGCCAGCGTCCGTTCATTCACTTACCTTCTGTACTGAGCGTTTCCCGCCGGCAGCTGCTGGCAGCATCCTCCACATCATCTTCTTCATCTATGACGTCACTGACAGCAATTTGGTCGCACTGCAAGACAGAAACAGTCGAAGTGTAAAACTAACTAATAATGTAAGTTGCTGCTTGTTACATACATTTTTGTAGATTAAATGTCTTCGGTACTTTTAGATACTAAATGGTTTTCTTATGCGTTAACTTAGAAAAAGTAAAAACTAATAGTTGGCTTAGACATGCTGTGCATTAGGGCATCTATACACTCCTGTCTCCAATTATTATTTTTATGCATCAGTGTTTTTATACTATAAGTTCATATTTAAAACCTGCATAGTATTTGTCCTACTGCATGATTTTTTTTTTATTTCTCAGTCATTTAGTGGCTGTGTAAACCTTCCTCTCACCGCATCAGAGGACTGAGGTGAGTCTGAGACTCTCTCCACACTATACGGGTCTCTGTCCTTCCACAGGTCCATACACCAATCCTTCCCAAAGATCCCCTCTATAGTTGGAGGCCCAGAAACTAAAGAAACTGAAATAATAAAAAAATAAAAACAACAAAGAGGTGATTGTATACACCAGTAGACACAGGCGACATGTCTACGCTACTGTGAAGCATAAACTAAAGTACCGGGAGCGTCTCCGTCCCAGTGACAGACAGTTTGTACACCGACGGTGCGATAATGTTTACGCGGCGTGGGTGCGTCGCTTCTCGCGGTCGTCAGCTCGGACTGCAGGTTGTTCACTTTCTCTGTTAAAGCTGAATTAACAAACAGGAGCCGAGACAACTCCAGGCGGAGCTCCGACGAGTCTTCATCCACCAAGCTGCAGACCTGACTCAGGGTGGACCGAGCCATGGTCTCCATGATGGAGGAGAGCTGGGAGTGTAAAGAAAGACGGCTTTCCATGACAGGACACGGCTCGTAACAGTCGTGTCTAACTAAAGGAAGAAGCGACTATAAAATGAAAAAATATGTTTACGTAGCTAACGAAGCTAATTTATGCTAACAGCAACAACGAAGCGGGACCCAAACAAATGTAGCAACCGTGACGTGTTTCCGGCGGATGCAACCAGTCAGCTGCGTTGTATTATAAAGGCTTCCTGGTTCGCCGGCAAAACCGTTGTCATTCTCTTAATAAAATAATCATAAATGCCGAGTGACTGCTCGCAGACTTCAACCGAAACGGACCAACCGACACCACCGCAGCTGCCGCCATGAACACGGAGAAGGATTTTTCGCCTCTGACGCCCAACGTTGTCCGAGCTTTGAATGATAAACTGTACGAGAAAAGGAAAGTCGCAGCTCTGGAAATAGAGAAGCTGGTGCGAGAGTTTGTGGCTCAAAACAACTCCACTCAAATCAGACATGTTATCCAAATCCTGGCCTCGGAGTTTGCGCTTTCCCAGCACCCACACAGCCGCAAAGGAGGTCTCATTGGGCTGGCGGCTTGCTCCATCGCCCTCGGTAAAGACTCTGGTTTGTATCTGAAGGAGCTTATTGAGCCTGTGCTCACGTGTTTTAATGACTCAGACAGCCGCTTGCGCTACTATGCTTGCGAGGCCCTTTATAACATAGTCAAAGTGGCCAGAGGGGCTGTGCTGCCCCACTTCAACCTGCTCTTTGATGGGCTCAGCAAGCTTGCAGCAGATCCAGACCCCAACGTGAAAAGCGGATCTGAGCTGCTGGACAGACTGCTGAAGGACATAGTGACAGAGAGCAACAAGTTCGACCTTGTGGCTTTCGTCCCCCTGCTGAGAGAGCGCATCTACTCCAATAATCAATATGCCCGGCAGTTCATCATCTCCTGGATCCACGTTTTGGAGTCGGTGCCGGACATAAACCTGTTGGATTACCTCCCTGAGATCTTAGATGGACTCTTCCAGATCCTGGGAGACAACAGCAAAGAGATCCGCAGGACGTGCGAGGTCGTGCTGGGAGAGTTCCTGAAGGAGATCAAAAAGACACCGTCCAGTGTGAAATTTGCAGAGATGGCCAACATCCTGGTCATCCACTGTCAGGTCGCAGATGAGACCAAACTCACCAATGACCTGATCCAGCTGACGGCTATGACCTGGATGAGAGAGTTTATCCAGCTTGCAGGCCGAGTGGTGCTCCCGTACTCCTCTGGGATCCTGACCGCTGTGCTGCCTTGCCTCTCCTACGACGACAGAAAGAAAAATACCAAAGAAGCAGCCAGTGCCTGTAATCACAGTCTCATGAAGCTTGTGACTCCGGAGGATGACGACGAGGAGGAGGAGGAGAAAAGTGGAGGCACGGCGTCACCGTCCAGGGAGGACGACCAACCCAAGACGGAGACGGACAGCAACGATATGCTGAACGCATCACAAGAATCTGTTGGTTTCAGTAATATCAGCTTCTTCACTCCGGCGAGTGCAGACAGGCCTCAGGTAACTCTGGACCTGGACGGTATTGTCCAGGTGTTGGACCGCCACCTCCATGATTCCTCCACCGGCATGATGACCCGCATAGCTGTGCTCAAATGGCTATATCATCTCTACATCAAGACGCCACGCAAGATGTTCCGCCACACAGACAGCCTGTTTCCCATGCTGCTAAAAACACTGTCCGATGAGTCTGACGAGGTCATACTGAAAGATCTGGAGGTGTTGGCTGAGATAGCGTCATCTCCTGCAGGCCAAACGGACCAAGTCGGCTCCTGCGACAGCGCTGACCACCGACTGCAGCTCAAGGTGCCGGAGGGCGCCAAACCAGGTAGCAAAGCAGTGGATTCATCCCCCTCCACTCCCAGTATGAACTCCTACTTTTACAAGTTCATGATCAACCTGCTGAAACGCTTCAGCCTGGAGAGGAAGCTTCTGGAGAACAGAGGGGCTTTCATCATAAGGCAGCTGTGTCTTTTGCTTCACGCAGAGAACATCTTCCACTCCATGGCTGACATCTTGCTGAAAGAGGAGGACCTCAAATTTGCCTCCACCATGGTTCAGACGCTCAACACCATCCTGCTCACCTCTGCCGAGCTCTTCCAGTTACGCAACCAGCTGAAAGACCTGCGCACTCAGGAGAGCTGCGCCCTGTTTTGCTGCCTGTATCGTTCCTGGTGTCACAACCCCGTGGCCACCGTGTCGCTGTGTTTCCTCACACAGAACTACAAACACGCCTACGATCTCATCCAGAAGTTTGGAGATCTGGAGGTGACTGTAGACTTCCTGATGGAGGTTGACAAGCTGGTACAGCTCATAGAAAGCCCCATCTTCACCTACCTGCGCTTGCAGCTTCTAGATGTGGAGAACAACCCTTACCTGATAAAAGCGCTGTATGGCCTGTTGATGCTGCTGCCGCAGAGCCAGGCCTTCCAGTTGCTCTCCCAACGCCTGCGATGTGTCCCCAACCCGGAGCTCATGAGGACTGTGGACGAGTCCAAGTATATGGACTCAAAACAGCAAGCAGTCTCCAAACGTGCCTCTCACACTCACATGGATTACAACGAGCTGCTGCAGCATTTCGACCGCGTCCAGAGCAAACACCTGGAGGTCCGACACCAACGCTCCGGACGTGCCTCGGATCACCCCGACAGGAAGCTGATGTGAAGCCATTTGGGCCGTTGTCACCGCAGCAAGAGGAGGATGAGAGAAAAATGTTAGGAACAAAAAATGATATAATAGAGTCTTTCTGGAAAAAGAATATTAAGATGCTGTTGAAGCCAAAACGAGTATTATAATGTTAATATGATTAAAAACTGTCCTATCGGAGAAGCACTGGGTATACAAGAAACAATTGAGCTGTTTGTAACTTTCTTTGCTAAAAAACGATGAAAATGTCCTGTAATGTAAGTAATCAAACATTTTAAACAGAAACCTAATTTAATACAATTCAGACTATGTTTTAAGATTTTGAGAATGTATATAAAATCCCATACATGCATCATAACTAATTATGGTAACATTATGTAATATATCATATATCATATATCATATATATATCCTGAGTTTCCATCATGTCAGATTACTTCCAGCTAAATGAAATATTCACAGTGTTTCAAGTGAAACGGACATGCATCTCAATGTTAAATAGCACACTGCTGTCATGTAATGTCCATGTGAACCACAGTATTTTCATGGTGTATCTTGTTGAGTGTGAACACAGCATGCGTTCAGGGTTGCCTTAATCTTATGTCGGCCAGAGAGAAAAAACAAAAAAAAAACAACTGTCACATGTTGAGTATTGACGTAGCTCAGCTAAGATTTGAAACTTTGGAAGCAACGGATGAACTCTGGCATACATTGAGGGTACGCTTGTTTTGCTACACCTCTTGTTATTCTTTGTTACCCTACACACCCCCAGCCTTTAACTCAATTTCTTTTCTTACTTGTTCTCTTCAGCTAATATGTATTATATGTATTTCTCTTTTGTTTGTACTGTCTGTGTTTTTCTAGCATTCTTAAGAAGAACTGCACTTTTGTCATTCCTGTGTGAAAATCAATAAAGTGGACCATGTGATTAAAAACACACGCTTCTTCCATACACACACACACACACACATATATATGCAAGCAAAACAAGCTTTTAAAACTTATATTATAGGGTATGATAAAAATAAAGTATTTCTTTTTATCGATGTAAATCAATTCTGCAGTAAATGTTTACATTTTTGAATGGTACTGACAATATAAACATAAACCACATTGCGTAGCTAATGAAGCTAACGTAAGACTGCTTTTACCTAACAGGAAGACCAAGTAATTGCATTTAAAGAAAATTAATTACAATTAAATTTTTAAACTCATAGAAAATAACTAATATAATATTACAAGATAAAATGCCTCGATATGAATGTGGTACTCAAACTTCCATCCTATAGATGGAAACAATGCTGTTCAATTACTCTAAATAACAAAGCATAGTAAAGGAGTGACTGCCACTGCTAATCTGACATGGCAGGAGTGTGTGTGTGTGTGTGTGTGTGTCTGCTGGCTACTGTTACAAGGAATGTCTGAACTGCTGCTCTGGCACTGCCATGAATACCTATCAGTTTTTTTTTACTTTGGCATCTCAACAAGACTACGACTTATTTGGTCAAGGATTACCTAGAGTGGGTGAGTGGAAATAAAGTTTTGACTCACTACACATAATATATATTTATGATTAAATTGCTTCTATTGGACTGTGATTTCTATAATGTTGACATTGCTATGTCTTATGGTGTGATATGTTAGGATTATGGTTAGTAGATACCGCCCTTACAGCTCATATTGTAATGATTATCCTACCTGGTTGAAAGCAGGCATGTGAATCCTAACATAGCATGTGTGAGATGTAAAGGAAACCATTCAGTGTGGTACACAGGACATGCATCAGCATCAGCCTACACTGTATTTCCTAATGATCACACGTTCTTGCCCTATTTTTGGTGCAGCATTAGTTCTGGCAAACCCCCACAACAAAAATATTGGATTACAGTACAAACGAGGTCGGATAACTGTTAGATACTTAACGAACTAACATCTTGCTTTTAAATTACTTCTGTTTGCTCATAAAAAACTTTATCATTTTACTCTAAGTGGTGTTAGATTAATGTAATAATTGTATTTTTATACTAGGATAAAGCTTCTCTGCCTAATGTTAAAAAAAATAGTGCCAGTGGTCAGCAGGAGGCTATTTTTTTACCCGCATAACTTTAGTCCAAATCAGTAACTTCTATCTATTTATATACTCACCCCGAGTCTTTCTTGGGACATTGTTTCTATGTAAACTCCCAAATTACACTATGACATATTGTATAAACACTCTTCTCAAATAACACAGAGGTGATTATAGCATAACTGTAATCATAAGACCATCATGAGGGCAAATATTCCTCCACCATCATCATCATCATACGCTTCGCTGTCATCCTCGGGTTATTCAGGCTCAGACACAGTATCCTACATGTAAAGCCTGGTGGTTTTAATTCAGAGGTGGGGTGTTTATTTGAGAACGCGCTATGTGCACAGTCAACAACACACAATACAGCATAACACGGGATATGCCTTTTGGAGCTGAAGGTATTAACGCTTGTTTCTAAGGTTAAAATGAGGTGGCCTTCAATGGGCGGGGCCTCCTATCCTTCCTTGTCATCAAAGCCCTGTGAGGAAGAATGGCCACCAGACGTGCACGCCTAGAGGATGACCTTTCCTGTCCAATTTGTGGACTCATACTCAGTCAGCCTGTGGTTCTCACGTGCAGACACAGATTCTGTAAAACTTGCCTTAAAAAGAGCTGGGAGACACAAGGCAGTGGGGATTCATACTGTCCTCTGTGCTGGCGCCGTTCCTCCATGGATCAATTAATGGTGAACTCTGTGCTGGAGAAGTCCTGTGAATCCTTTAAAGAGGACAGGAGCAGGAATGACCCAGGTTCTTGCAAAGAGCATGGAGAAAAGCTTACACTGTTCTGTTTGGAGGACTTGGAGCCAATCTGTGGAGTGTGTGGGAAAGCAGCTGCACACATAGGGCACAGGCTCTATCCCATTGGGGAAGGTGCTCATGACTGTAAGGTAGGCAACTTATATGGTTGGTCACTCCTGTTATTTTACACTAATGATAATGAAATATTTATCTAATTAACTGTCACATTTGTTAGACTAATACCTTAAGGAAACAAGTGTTGGTGAGAGTCTAAATGGGAAGATGCTAGAGGAAATTTAATCGTAATTGATTAGTTTGGCCATAATCCCACGAACAGATGAGAGTGTCCCATTGTAAAGGTTTGAACATGCAAAACGTGTTTTCATTTAGATTTTCTCACTACTTTTGCGCCTCTCTGAATCTGATAAGCTGATATGTGTGAAGGTGTTTGGTGATTGAATTTATTAACAGTCTAATAATAGATTTATATTTTTGGTTTGCTGTTGGCGTTGGGGTCTGGAGAGGACTGAAACTCGACTCCCACATGGTTTCATTCTACTCCTGCACTCCTCAGCCTCAGCTCAGAGAAGGAAAACTTTGAATGCTAATAAAATTAATTTATTGGTTTTTCAAGAGTTCAAATGTGCTTATGTTTCTATTGATTTGTCCCATTCATTTGATGCTTCTGTACTGTGCAGCTTTGCATTTACGGGTGCATGCTGCCTGGCACATTGTGCTGACAGCTCGGCCACCTGCCAGACTGACCTTGTTTTGTGTCAATGCCCTTTCCTTGACTTTATAGGAGGAACTGCGGAGTGCGCTGCTGCCTTTGAAGGAGAAGTTGCAGCTGTACAAGAAGGTGAAAGTGGTCTGTGAAGACATGGCAGAGCATGTTAAGGTACTGTCAGACCAATCTGTATTTTAAACATACTACAGAGCCAAGGTGTGGAGGCAGTGATCATCCAGCAATCATGTCTCTTTTCCAGAGCCAAGCTGAACATACTGAAAACCAGATCAAAGAGGAATTCGAAGCCCTTCACCGTTTCCTGAAAGAGCAGGAGGCCGCCAGACTTTCCGATTTAAAGGCTGAAGAGGATCAGAAAAATCTCCTGATCAACCAGGCGATAGAGGAGATGAGCAATGAAATGTCATCTCTCTCCAACACTATCAGATTGGTGGAACAGGAGATGCGATCCCATGATATCCCATTTCTGAAGGTATATAGACAATTTAACCTGACTTTTTTTTTTTTTTTAAACCTTCATATGCACGCTTGATGAGACTTGTTCTCTTTTCTGGTTTCAGAGTTACAAAGAAACAATAAGGAGGTAAGCGTCCTTGCCACAACTCCAAGATCCAATTCACCTGATTTGTTTATTAGGAGTATACATCTTTACAGAAATATCAGACACAAATTTTTAACAACTAATATCCTTTCAGAACCTGGCAAAGTTCCCCCGATCCACAAATGATTTCTGGAGCTCTGATTGATGTGGCTAAGCATACAGGCTCTCTAAAATACAAAGTGTGGGAGAAGATGAAGAGCATAGTTAGATATAGTGAGTTCCTCACACAATACCATCAGTCATTCTTTATCGATCAGCTCTTTTCCTGACAGATTAACTAACTACCTTTTTCTTTTCACAAGCTCCGGTTGTTCTGGATCCCAACACAGCAGCTAGCTGCTTCTTCCTGTCAGAGGATCTCACAGTGGTGCAGAACTGTACCCAGATTTTTAAGTTACCAGATAACCCAGAACGCTTTGACGTCAGTGCTGAAATGCTGGCTGCAGAGAGCTATTCCTCTGGACGCCACAGTTGGGATGTAGAGGTGAAGGATAACACCTACTGGGTGGTGGGTATAGCCAGCGAGACCATCAACAGGAAGGGGAAGCATGTGCTGACACCAGCAGAGGGATTCTGGACTATAAGGTATCGCAACGGAGAGCACAAGGCCTGCACAGCACCATGGGAGCCGCTAAACATGAAAAAGAAGCCGGACGTGATAAGAGTGGTTTTAGACATGGACCGAGGCAAGGTGACGTTTTACGACCCTGGAGAGAGAAGTCCTCTCTACACTTTCACTGGGGTCATCGCACTCTCAACATTTCCCTACTTTTGCACTGCCTGCAAAGAGCATCCACTGAAAATCCTGCCCAGTAGAATATTGTTGTCAACAGACTAACTCTCCTTGGAGACTGCCAAAAACAAAAACAAAAACAACAACAAGTGAAAGATATGAAGGGCTGTACAAGCGTGATTGTTGTGGGAATGCAAATTACTGCACTACATTACCAATAAAGTAGAAAAACGCCAAACAAATATTTAGCAACATTTTAAAATATTTAATTTGAGTTACAACAACACACACATGTTGTCTGGGAGAATTGTAAATTAAATCCAACACCTATATACTGTATGTATATAGTGATTTGCATGACACAAATCACTACTGCCATTTCCACATTCTTTTGAGCTCCTTTCAATAAGAAAAAAAAATATATATAACAAAAAAAAACTTTTCATATAAGGCACATATTACAACAAACGTGTGCCTGTGTTGTTCAGAGCTTCAAACAAGTAGGATTAGATGGTTCCATTGCATTAAATAAAGACTATAGTTAGTGTTTGATCTAGTAGTCACATGTACTGCATGTTGACATCTGATTCAAACACACAGCAGTAACTTCACAGCTTCACACTCAAGTATTGCTTAAAACTACACAGAATCAATCTTGCAGCATATTTCATGAAAGGGCATATATATATATATATATACCCAGTAACAAGGTTTGACCCGATACCACCCGTTGCTGTCCTAACCACATTATTGTAGCATGGATCTCATTACAGATGGGATGTGGGAGATGCCCACTTTATGTGCGGTGATACTTAAAAGGTTTGCAAGGTGTTCATTTAGTAATTATACATAAATTATTAAAGGGAATAAATGCCTTCACATTATGTCCTACTCAAACAGTGTTAAAATATCTTCTGTAACAGTACTGCCTATGTAAGTTGTCTCGACTCCCTGAATGGTTAAAAATCCAGTCAGGCGGTGCAGTAAGACCGATGCTGACAACAACATAGACACATTATCTTCTCTCTACAGCATCTGTATAACTGAGGCACCATGACTGCTACTAGGTCCTCCATGTCATAGAGACATTCTTCCCTCCACTATAGCATTGTATAGCTCCTCGTCTACAGCCTCATAATGTGCAGCCCTAGTGTTTAAAAAGTAGATCTGATCAGTCGTGAGACGTGGGTCATATCCCTCCCTCTGCAGCCTGGTTTTCTGGATTTTAAATGTACCTGTGCAGGAATGTGGAGATACATAGATATATATTACATATATATTTGATATGAAATCATCAGTGATGGTTGACATTTTTATGAACTAACCTGTGGTGTCCACATGCGGAGAGATTCGCAGGAACACGGGGCGAGCATACGGAGGAAGAGATCCCTGAACCATCTGCAGGAAAGCACTGCAGTCAAAACTCCCTGCAGTGTCTGCAATAGCAGCCATACCCGCCTTCCCTTCCACACCTGAGTATGACACATGATAACAGACGCTTGTCAGTTAGGACAGAAACAGGTGAGGACAGTCAAACGTAATATGCAATAAAAGGATAATGCTAATTTGAAGCACTGAGAACACAAAGCTTCACCTGGCACTGCCACACCATACACAGCCACATCCGTCTGACCCAGGAGACTGCTGAGTACGCCCTCCACCTCGGTGGTGGAGACATTTTCTCCTCGCCAGCGGAACGTGTCCCCGCCGCGGTCACGGAAATACATGTAGCCCAGGTCATCCATCACCAGCACATCACCTTGGGTAGTAAAGAAATAAACAAAACACATTTCTAGTCAAACTGGCCAACAAATCATATCTTAACGCCTACACCAAGAATTGACTAGAAAGCATGGAAATAAACATCACTTTCAAGTACAAATATCTTTAATGTTTACATAACTGGTTTATTCGGCTGTGTTGAGAATTATGATGTAATGCAACATGTATGTTGATGAATAAAATAAAGACTGGTAACCTGATAAATATGCAGAATCATTTTTCTTGAAGACATTATGAGCTATCTTCTTCCTCGTAGCATCTTGGTTTGCATAGCCATCGAAGCGCCGTAATGGGTCCTGCTGGTTGATGCGACCCACCAGAAGCCCTGGCTCGCCTGAAAGACACGGATAAGATAAGGCTAATGGAGTACTGTCATTTATACTATACAGAAAGCAATTATTGTAGTATTAATCTTAGTTACCAGGGCGACAACGCACACAGAGCCCCTGGCTGTCCCGAACCAGCTCCATGGTGTCCTCGTCCACCCTCACCAGGCAGATGGGGTACACGTTGGGGAGAATGCGACTGTTGAATCCACAGGCTCCCACCTGACAGGGCAGAATTAGCTCAACTTTGATCCAATTCACATTTTAGACACAAAGTAACACTGGTCACTGTGATTGCTGACCTTGCCATCCATGTTGGCGATGCTACAATTGCACTCAGTCGCTCCATAGAACTCGCCAATCTGCGCCACCCGAAAACGTTCTGTGAAAGCCTCCCAAACGCTGGGGCGCAAGCCGTTTCCCACTGCCAGACGAACTTTGTGGCCCTTTTCTGATGGCCGCACTGGCTGAGACAGCAAGTAGCGGCAGATTTCCCCGATATACTGCACCACCTTCGAGGGAAGTAGGGAAAGCAGTCTTGTTATTCTAGTTGTAGTTCAAGAATGACGTTTTACAGTTATTGATTTCTTAAATATGGCACCATGAACCTTAATATATTCCAAGCATAAGCTCTTACAGTGCAGTTGTACTTAATGCAGTCTTCCCAGAAGCGGCTGGCAGAGAATTTCTTCTTCACTACAACAGTGAGGCCATGCATCAGACACTGACCAACACCCATTATATTACCTGTTAAGAAGAGAAAGCTCACACCTCAGTTTTGCAAACCTAGCAGGGAAAAATGTATTCATGAAGAGATAGACACTAGCATCACATACCCGCTGAGTGATAAAGAGGGAGACAGTCGTAAATGATGTCATCAGAGCGCATGCGAAAGGCATAATAACCAAAAGCAGCAATTCTGTAGTAACTGTTGTGAAAACACAGAGGAAATTCTCAAACATCCATCACGAGTTGTGCAGCAACTTTTATGTGATGCTTTTTTTTTGTTGTGAGTGGTTGAAGAAAACATACCGACTGTGTACCACAATGGCAGCCTTGGGCAGTCCTGTGGTGCCAGAGGTGTAAATATAAAATAGACGGTCTGCAGGAGGGAATACAACAGATCATTAAATTTGAACTATTCAATTGTAAAAGATACATGTACGGTAGGTGTATTCACAGCATTTCAGTCACTGCTTTAATAAGACCATGAAAAGACCAACAGCAATTATTATAGTCGGTTTTTCCATCAGTTTTTCACAAGCAACTCATCAGGCTGGAGTTACGCAACTACTGGGAAGCAATTTCAGTTCAGAAACCAGATAGCAGTGTGAGGAAAATTAATTACTGTGAGACAAACACTTCGGGAAATCATAATAGAGTAAAAAAAAAACACACACAGAAGTTATCAGCCAAACAGTATAAAGAATATTCAGTTGAGTTAAGTTGGCGATAACATACTCACCATTCATGCCTTTGGGGGGATCACAAGGTGAAGGGGGATGTCTCGATGCGGAGGCTAAAATTGGGTCCAAAGGTTGAGCGCCCAAACGGGCCAGACGTTCTGCACTGATCTCTCCTGTACAAAAGCGCGCCATAGACTGGCTGCTGGAGGAACTGACTTCTGACATGGCTGATGTTCGGTAAGATGAACAAGAGGGAGATGGGAACAGAGGACAGCAATCGGGTCAGTTCAAGGGCTGCAGTTTTCACAAGAATGTTACTACTGATAACTAAATGCTAACAGTGTGAGTCATGGAAACAAAACAAAAAAAGCAGAGAAAAACAGTGTTGTTAAACTAAAACTAATGTTGATCAAATGAAAACATTCAGTAGATAAAGTCACACATGTGCTGGGACCAAAAAAATGGCCCCGAAGGCCAGCGATGAATCTCTTGTTTTTGTATAATAAGCTGCTCAAGCAGCATTGGGCTTTG
Source organism: Pampus argenteus (assembly GCA_036937835.1). Classification (NCBI taxonomy): domain Eukaryota; kingdom Metazoa; phylum Chordata; class Actinopteri; order Scombriformes; family Stromateidae; genus Pampus; species Pampus argenteus. The sequence continues at coordinate 15,156,678 of CM072878.1, forward strand.
AATTCAGGAGATTTGGGAGACATTGGGAGATTTTCTGGGGCCCCATCTGAAAGTCATTTTTACATTATGAAAAGTGTTTCCTCTCTTCTAGGGAGCGCTTATGTTATGTTTTCTTTCCATCACCTGACGCTGGGCTGCTTTCTCTAACATGTTCTTTAAATCTTGAATCAGTTCTACACTTTCTCCTTGTTTGTCTTTTGTCTTTGCAATTCTTCCTCATGTCTGTCTCCTCTCTCCTGATTCCTTCAATCACCCTGAAGATGTAAAAAGCCTTGAAGCAGATATAGTTATAGGAACTGTGGGAAACACACAGTGGGAATGCATCAGCAGTTAAGATATCCAAAACCTCAAGCTACATTTAAGCAGCAAGACGAGTTAAACTGGACTTTAAAAAAACAACACAATCAGTTTTTGTTAGCTACTTACTTTGTGGTTACGCAAGTAAAATTACTTAACAATTAAATTATTATTATTTAATGGTGCAAATGTCAGTTAATGTCAACCTCGAGATGTGTTGGATCAAAAAACACAAAGGTTAATTTTTGTGTAAATTGCTCCACCCGCATTGCTAACTGTTTGCTCATTGTGCTCACTGTTATGATTTGTGATCCAGAAAGTATTTTACTACTGCTCTGGTAATAAAAACTATAACACTGATTTGATTTGACTAATCTGGATGGCTGACGCTTCATATCAGATAAACTTTTGAATACATTTTTTTGGCTCCCTGTCACTTACCCAATTCATGTTCATTTGGGCACCTGACTGTTGTTTTAGGGCAGACTTGATCTTAAATGTCTGTATCAGCTTTTCCTACCTTCTTTTTTTCTTACCATCAGCGAGCTCAGCTCCGAACACAATAGCCTGCGACCCGGACACCCCAATACAGTGCAGGAGGGAATCATGGCGGAGGTTGAAATTGATGAGTGCAGCTTCCACTCCAACCTTGGCCAGCCCCAACCAAAGTGCCACCTGTATAGGTCTGCTTTCCATGAAGAGCGCCACCACGTCCCCTGAGACCCATCCCTGATTTCTTGCCCAGTGCGCCACGGCGTTAGAAAGCTCATCCAGCTGGGTGAAGGTCCACGTTTCACCCGTAGCCTCATAGATCAGTGCAATTTTGTTCGGGTGGAGTTTTACCGTCTGGGCAAAGATGGAAGGAACGTTGCTTCCGTTGCGCACGTAACGCCATAAAGCCATCTTCACTCTCAGCAGCACATACAAACCACTGGTGAGGATCAAAAAAAAAGAAAAAAAAGAGGAATGAAATGAGGAAGATGGAAAACTTGACCAGCATGACCAGAACTTTAATTGTTCATATTTCACTTACTTGAGGTCTCTCTTGGCGGTGCGAGCTGCGATGTAGAAGTATTTCCAGGTTCTTGTACCCAGATACACCCCAAGGCCTGCTGCCAGACTCCAGGACCAGGACACCCCGAAGAGACGCAGCAGTCCCAGGGATCCCAGAGAGGCTGAGACACTTGCCACATTGTGCATTCCTGTCATGGAGGAAATGGACAGAGACAGGCTTTAAAGACAGCATGAGCTGAAGCCTACATGAGTTATTATGATAATAATAATAATAAATTTTTAAAACAATTATATAAAAGCCCTGAATGATAAGTTTATCTACTAAAGTTCTCACACAAGGTCACGTAACGTACAGCGTCAAATCTGCATTCATGCTTTAGTTTATTCACAACTTACCTCCGAGTCAATAGACTGAAGCTATGTCCCCTTTCACCCGGTAACCCGGCCCTGAGCCCGTTACCTCGTTACTTCCGCGTCAACTGCCGTCTACTCAAATCCGTCTCTCCGGATGTTGAAGACGATGAGAGTAGTTGTTTTTTACAACAGTTTTACAGTTTACTGCTCGTCGGAGTGTCAGCTATTTAACAAACCGCTCCGACGATATTTGGAAATATGTCAAACATACGTGAGTGAGTCCTGTTGGATGGTATTTACAAGGGAACACTTCATTATTTGTTCCCGACAAACAACAAAATTAAGCGAAAACTGAATGAGAGCGGTGGAAATGCAGAGTAAAACAGGCTATTTTCTGTACTCCATATTGAATAGAGTCATTACCAAAAGAAGCACCGCCCACCCCGGGTGTAAACCCGCTCGAGCTCAGCCATTGGTTAAACTAGACGCTTATCAAGCTGTTCTTTATTTCCTATTGGATAATATTCACCCCGCCCTGTTATCTAACCGCTGGATTTGTTGGTGGTCGCTATTCATAGTAGTACCGGTACAGACTACTAATAAATGCTGTGAAATGCTGTGCCAGGCTGTTTCCGTTTAAAGTGCTGCCTTGGTGGTGTTTAGGCTTGCTGAATATAAACCTTGTTTTGTACATTTTTCACAAGTCACACGAAAAAAAAAAAAAAAGAAATAATTTATTGAAGTCAACAAGAGAAAAAGTCAACATGGTTTTTGCAAACTTGTCTTGTGCAGCAGACGCAATTCACAGGAGCTTTTTGCAGTTACAGAGGGTCTCTGTGTGTGGAAAGCATAGTAAACCCTGTAAAGCACCGCTCTCCTCAGTAAGATGTAAACCCATGGGTCGAGGATCTGATTCCAGGAGGCCATACGTAAAGCCAAAAAAGTGACCTCATCTCGCTCTCCGGGGCTTTGGATGAACTGAATCAGAAGAATGCGGATCTATTAATACAGGAGAGACACATAATCACACATGAGATGGAAATAATTCAAGTAATCTGTCAATGTTTTAAAAAAAGAAGTAGTACTTACAAGGAATGGGCTCCAGCAAACACAGGAAACCACAGTAATCACTGCCAGTTGCGTCATCATCTCCACATCCAATGACAAAATCAAGGAGGAAGATGATGTAGAGGACGCATGACGGCTGCAGCGAACCGCTGATTTTGCGTTAACATTATAGGCTTTTATTCTGGCCTGCAGCAGAACGAGACCACTCAGGATGTTGCAGAGCAGGGAAAGAGTGAGCGCAATGAGGCCCAGACACGAGAAAGCCAAAGACAGATTGATGTCGTCTTTAGACTGCGGAGCATGGATAGACAAGAAACACCATGTGCCGGGAAATTGTTTAGTGTAAGTTCCCACAGCAGAAAAAGGTAAAACTGCCAGGATGAGTGCAAGCGAGGACAGAAATATCACAGCTCCACCTGCGTGAGCCACTGTTATCCTTGCAGCGTAGAAAAAGGGCTGAGTGATGGCCACACAGCGCTCTATCGCCATGGCACAACCCAACAGCAAAGGGCATAGGCCAAAAAACACCATACATGCTCCAAAGATCTTGCACAATTCCCCGGTGGGTGTCTGCATTTTATACTGAGCCGTGTGCAGATACATGGCAAAGGCACCTGGGATCACATGACCTCCGAGGTCAGCCAGCAGCAAAGCCACTGTTAGTAGCAGAAACGGCGCTTTGGATTGGCGGCGGAATCGTACATGAGATTTGACCAAGATGCCCAAAGCGGTGAGGTTGGAGATGGCGCCTAATATCATAGTGAAACAGGACATGCCCAACCCTGAAAATTTGAATGGTAAGGTGGTGCTGTTCAGCCCGGCACTGGGCAGGTCAGAGGAGTTGATCTTCAGGTTCTGGTGGAGGATGGATGGCGTAGAGGAGGAGGAAAATGAAGTCATGAGTAAAGATGGCGTCCTCATCTTCAGTGTCATCTACAGAGGATTATAGGCAAAGTTAAAATACTTTGAGCAAGTGTTTTCTATGATCATCACATGTGCAGTCTATGGGTGAATTGTTAGTATTTGTGCATTACTGACACAAACACTGAGATGTATTTTTTGGTGTCTTTATGTCATTCTGTTCTGCTATCTAAAAGGCCTCCAGTAATTCATAGAGACGGGGACAAGAGAGGAGTCTTAAATGCAAAAGCGTCTATTCCGAATGAATTATATGATACATGCTTCACTTCAAAGGCTGATTACAACAAGTGGTCTCCCAATGACACTTGGGACTTAGATCTTAATTAGGAGAACTACTTGTGCCCAGGCAAAATTGAAGAGGATTGCGAAACCCTGCTGGAGCCATTTTCCTGTGTTTTTTCTTTCTTTCTACCTCATTATGTAAGCAAATAAATACAAAAATAAAAAAACCCCCACAAACATAAGTGTTTACACAAATGGATGCATTTTGTGTGAGAGAGAGAGTTTTAAAAAAAGGGATACGTAATAACTTAAAATCACTGTCCTTTTCTAATCTGATGCTACAAATGTTGATAACAAGGCTGAATATTGGGATTATCTTTCTCCACAGTCTCAACCTTTTTTCACAGAGACACAGAAATAACTTTTTTAGGTTTCAGGAGCTGACATGTCTTTATATTTGAAGACATGATGGAGACCAAAACGGTCGCTAATTTTTTATTTATTTTTTTATCCTCTGAGTCCTTTGAAGGGTCCTCTTGAGTTCAATCCCTTTCTGCTTCGTTAACATCCTCCACATACTGCTGAGGTTACAGACCTCCAAAGAAAGTAAGAAAAATAAAAAATAAAATACTTGCTTCAACTGCTCCCTTTGATCAAACAAGTCTCTTAGTTTTGTAACTTGATTTTTTTTTTTTAAATATTATTGCACTTCTTCACTTTGTTCACTCTCTCATTTTTCATCAATGGTGAGCGGATAAAGATAAGAAATCCCCCAGAGAGTGTGAGGAAATGACAGAGAAACTGCCTGAATAAAGGCGATCCGGAGGTTATATTCATAAAAGAAAGTTGTCATATCAACCACAATACTGCATTTTGTATCTTTTTCAGATATTCTTAACATCTACTAGGCTACTTGTTATTCTGCATCTTCTGTTTATTTCATCTTTTAATACTGTGTTCTTCAGCAACTCAGCCATATAAAGGAACGCCCTGCTAATCTCACATCTCATGTTAGTGCTCCCTCTACACTAAACATGTTTCAAATACCTCACTTATCAGGACGTTTGAATCTCTCACATTTATAAGGATTAAATAGATGAAATCAATTAAAGATCCACACTTAGAGACCAACTCCTTAGTCATACATTTATTTTATTATATATATATATATTTATTTATTTTTGCATATTATTCAGGTGTATTTTGGACTAATTTGCCATTAGAGATGAATGCTCTATGTACACTATGTCATCTATAAAGTAAATGGAGATGAACATAGTTCTGAATAATGAATGAAACTTACCTTCAGATGATTCTGGATGAACACTGGATTGTTTGGGATGGATCCTGATAAATGAGAGAAGAACGAGTCTAGTCCTTTAGCAAATCCCACTTGGTATATGCGTCTCTCCTGTGTGCAGAGCTGCCCGACTCCAGTTATCACTATTGTCCATAATGGTCTTCTCTCTCTCTCTCTCTCTCTCCCTGGTCAGCCTTTCATCTCTCTTCAGAGGCTTTGCAGCAGTTTTACCTCTACTTGCTCGACCTGCATTTTCCAAATCTCCTCCCCTCTCTCTGGATGAGTCTCTTCCATCTATTCATCATCTCTGTTAATAGCTGCTGAATCAGAGGTGCTCTCACCCATTACTTTTTATCTTGTAGTATTGATCCAGTGCACGATGTTGATAGTAGTTGAACAGATCAAATTCAAAGTCGGCTATTGGCTAGCGTTTCATTATTCACGTTTTTTTTTTAAAACTCTTAATGATAAAAATAGATTTTAGTCTATTATTGAGCTGGGATCATGACAGTTATTATACACCATCTAAACAAAAGCAGAGGCAGATATCAAAGAAACAAGATGATGATGATGATGATGATGATGATGTTTACGTACCTCAAGGGTTCCAGGTATATATATCCCTGGAGGTGTGGGTTGATCAAAAGACACAACACTCTACAGAGGTCTGTAAATGTTTAAAGAAGGAATACTCTCCAATACATTTTTGGGACTTCAGAATTGGTTGTGAGACCATCATCTTTGTGATCTCACATAAACAGGAAGGAAGAGATAGTACTCTATTTCCTCTGTATGTATCACCATCATTTCAGTAAACAGCTAGATAAGTATTCCATAGATAAGTAAGCAAAGACTTATGGAACAGTGTCAGATATTCAAAGCAAAAAATAATAATAATGGTAGTGACTTTCTGTTTGCTCTATAAGAAAACTACTCCATTCTCACTATGCTGATGTCTTCGAATCTAAAAAAATTGAAAACTTTTCTTCAGCAGTTCAACAAAAGTATGACTATATTAAATATAGTAGTGGTTCGAGGATCTCAAGGAGCCTTTAAACATGAGGTGCATCAGAATTGCATTTATTTTGTTAAAATTTTCTAGGAGAGACATTAAGTTAAAAACAAAATGCACACAAAAAAAACAACAACTCCTGAATAATTCATACAATGAAAGACAGAAAATATTTCATTGGTAATATAGAACAATATAATAAAAACCACTCAAATATGTGCCAAGCCAATGCTTACATCAGTACTAATACTCTAATGGATGCTTATTAATATTCAAGTTTTAAGACATTTAACATTATCTGAACTTATAGTAATATATATATAAGTAAATAAAAAAGAAACCTTGATATACACATTTAAAATGTTACAGTACAATGAGAGCAAGAAACGCAGTCACTTATTAATACATATTGAATTGCACAGCAACTAAATACACAAGCTTATATTTAAAATCCATCTATGTCTCATAATTGTCCCCAATTTGTTCTTAATATTCAGATACTATCAATTTAAATATGGTGACAAGTTATACAGAAAATAAAAAGTGCTCGCCTCAGAAATATAATCTTTCAGATTGTCTTTGCTGATCGGATACAGTACCTGGATGACAAAACAAGCCATATTAGATGAAGACCTGATAAAATTAAGTCCTCATAATATCATTTTTATATTTTGGTCCAATTTTAATAATAAAATGTTGTTTTTTTTACAACCAAAAATTATTTATATTATAATATATTTCATTTCCCAAACTGTAGTAAATACTCCGAATGAAAGTATAACCCATTATAGGCTTAAATCATGGGTCATCTTAAAAAAAAAAAATTAAGGAAACAAAAAATTTGATGACACAATAATCTGTATTATGGCAATACCCGCTGTCAAATGTAATGTTTATAGCATAGAAAAACAAACGGATACACTGGCTACTTAAGCAAGAACAATAACTGTGTGTCTGAAATGGCAAACTTTGCTTCCAAATCGCTGTTTGGCACCTCAGATATGAGACTCTCCTGTGTCGTGGGAGCTCTTGGATGCCTGACGATAAACAGAACAGAGAGATAAACCAATGAGGGCATCTTCTTTAACACTGTGTGAATAAATTCTTTGTTATTGTGCTCTCTAGACAGTACATGTTTCATGAAAATAGATGTTGTGGACTCAAATTTTGTAGAGTAGGGACACTGGTATGTTGAATTCTGATGAAATCGGTGAATGTGGCAATGATTCCTGCTAAATTATTGATTATTCCACCTAAAACCAGAACTTGAAATATAAAGTTCTTACTTGAGCTTTGCTGGAGTAAGTGAAGTCTAAATAGTTCTTCTGAGGTGCACAGAATCTGGACAGGATTCTTCGATACTCTTCCGTCACCTAAAATCGGAATACAAAATGAGTTCTGAATGCAGGAAAAAAGCTGCAGAGTTTGCACTGTCAAGAGGATTGTGACTGACCTGTTTCGAAAACAGACAATGCATGACAAAGAGCATAACCCCCTGAAGGCTGCCAAAGATGGTGAACAGGTAAGACATGGCTATAGTGCCCTCTGAAAACTGGAAACAACCAAAGATCCACGTGAGGCCCAGCACACACAGCTGAGCCACTGCAGTAATGATGAACGCCCTGCAGGAGGCGACAAAGATGCACACGGGTGAAATCAGCAATGCTCTATCGCCACTTCTTTTGTGTCATTAAATAAATAGCTTAAGGGCAAAGTAAAAGAGAACACACACACACGCGCGCACACACACACACACACACACACACACACACACACACACACTACGTGCAGTATTCAGGTACCTAGTTGTTGCAGGAAAACTGAGCTACAGGTGACTCACTTTATTTTCTGCAGTTTGTTCAGATCAGTGTTTAAACTGGAGAACTTCTGTGCCAACTTCCACACAGTGATGAGAAAGAAGAAAACGTTTATCTGAAAGGCAACAAAGACCAGGATTTTTTTTTTTTTTTAAACAACAGAAGTCATTTTTAAGCATATCATTCAACTCAATAATTCTTCTTTTTTTTTTTTTACTTACAAATATGATGACACAGACAGGGCCAAAAAAACTCCAAATGATTTCCAGGTTTAACCAACAACTGCAATACACATTGAGAGTTTTAATTGAGCGGGATACACCAAAGCCACTGCAACGTGTGTATGAGGCATTTATTATACAATAAAAGAAGCATCAGTATAGTGAACCTACTGTCTCTCTGTGCCATATCCTTTGGCATTGACTAAAGCGGAGACAGCCACGATTAAAGCTGGGACTCCATAACCGCCTGCCATCATGTAGAGGATTCTGAAGTTGGTGTTAAATACCACCACTACCATCCTGAAGAGTTGTATGCCCTCCAGACACATCCAGCAAAATGCTGCCAGGTAGAAGAAATGCAGCAGCCCTGCTACCACTGCACAGCCAACCTATTGCAGAAGGGAGCGAGATGAGGATCGAGGTGACAGCAGTGTGACAAAAGGACAAAGGATGATGAGAAACGACTTGCTGGATTCTTGTTTTTAGCACCCACATGAATCATTCAGTAGCTGTGTTGTTATTCTATATCTACCAGCTGCTGCATTTGGAGGTGTCAGAAACTTTTGACTGTGAAGTGTTTTAATGCGCAAGTTGTGCTGAGGCTTGTAATTTACCCGGTTCTCTGTACGAGAGATGCCGGCAAGGAAGATAAGGGTGGCAATGAAGAGGGTGATGCAGAGGTGCAGGTGGATGGTGGTTCTCGGGCTCTGGATGGAGCGGATCAGCGAGAATGTCAGGATGCAGATGAACAGGCAAGCCAGTGAAAGGGACATACCCACTATGGAGATCATCTGCAACTCAAACTTGTTCTGTATGGGAGATAAAAACAGAGAAAGAGAGAGCGAGAGAGGTTACATTACAGCACAATTTAATGGACTTGAACTTCAGGTTTGCGGTGATGCGTATAGTTTTAACCTCAATCTCATAGAGAGCCATGAGCACGGCGAAGCTGCTCAGGTGGTTGCAGGAACACACAGTGTATTCAGCGCTGGACGTCACCACGCTGCAGCCTCGAGCAGACCATGAGCCTCCGCCCTCCGAGGAATCCCAAAACACACAGGTGTGTGTTTCATTTGACTGCAAAAGAAAAAATATAATGTACTTGTGTTTTATTGGTGGTGTTAATTCTTTCAAAATGTGGCATCAATTGTGAGAAATAAACACTATGAGGGGCTCTAAACTCATGTTGTTGGTGGTTCTTGGGAGCTGAGAGTACAAGAGTCTAATTTTCATGTTGTTTCCTGTAGACTGTGGCATAACAGACTATTATAAATGTAATATTTTCCTGCAGAGACAGATTATAACAGGCAGAATCCTTAATGTCAAATTGAATACCTGCTCAAGGTGTTGGAAAGTTAATTGGACTGGCTTTTCTAGGTGGCTTGTGTCTCTGTTACTGACAGTGACAGACACAACTTTGGAGTTGATCTTAAAGCTTTCGTTCTTTTGTGGTTTCATCCCACTAAATGTTTTTGCAGATTCTTCCAGACTCGCATAGCTCAGCAAGGACACTGCAGCAAAACCTATAACGTTGACGACAGGACAAGACTGGATTAAGTAGATATTTATTATGCATTGAAACTCATCTATATGTCCTCATGGAAGTGGTTACATATGTGTTATGATTTTTTACCTGGGTAAATGGAGGGATCTCCTGCAACTGTCTCCAACTGCATATCCACCCGGGCATCCTTAGATGATAAAATCACAGCTTCCTTGGGTATTACAGACCCCTTATATACCAACAGGTCCAGATCTGAATCCAGACACAAAAATCAGCTTTTAATGGACACAGAGGAACATATTTCCTTGTAAACAAATTAGATTTATTTTATATATTTAACCTGTGTGAGTGAAGGTTTTCTTTGTCCTGGGGGTCTTAATAAAAGGTCCTATCAGTCTCAGAATTTCCTCGACCGTGTCCAGAAAGATGGAGACTTTCCTGTTATCATTGATGGCTCCGCTGGACAAGAGTTTGTCGATCATAGACAACAATCTCTACAGCCACAGCAGAGGAGGAGGAGGGTGGGGGGAGAAACAGGAGACTGAGTCAGACAGAGGCAGACTTTCAGACTGCATACAACCTCAGGTCAATATAAACACTCTACAAGGTTGTGCGCAGAGATCTAAACACGACACGAACTTCCTGTTTGCCTGCCTGAGACGTGCAGAAGTACCTCTAGTATGTCCTCATTAATCAAGTCGGATGTTGGATTCTCACTCTCTGTCAGCTCCAGACAGCTGTTTTTCAACTGCATCAGAAGACCACGTGCAGTGTGAAATTTCTAGGAGAGAGTGATTAGTAGAGAGATTGATTTGGCAGGAATAAAAAAAACCCAAGTAGGATGTAATGGACATTTTAATATATGTGAAATAAAATAGTTTATGTGGAGTTACCATTAATTCCAGAACCTCAGTGTCTTTGAATGCATCGCAGTCTAACGCTGAAGAAAACAGGAGGTTTGTTTTATTGGATATGCTTGTTAATTACCATAACACATACACATGTACATGAGGTCATGAAAATGTTCTGTTCTGTACTTTTCCACTACTGAACAAACACCAGTTCACTAATGGATGTCGGACAACCTTGAGCGCTGCCGTGTGCTTACCGGTGCATCGAGACTCGTTGTTGCCATAATTAGTGAACCCTGCGTGGCATGCGCAGTAATGGCCGCTGGCTCCACGGTGGCAGGTCCCATTTCCACAGATTGTCTTATCAATCATACATATGTCTGAAATGGAAACAAATCAGTGAGAGGAAAATGTCTGCACTGAGTGTTTTCGGTTATTGCTAATGGAACAATAAATATCCTGGTCTAACACAATGTTTACATGTGAAATGTCGCGGGGTACGTTTTTAAAGATAATGTATACATAAACAATAATAAAAAAAAATAAAAAAAATCCACATAAAACAGGCTGGACATAATCAAAACATAACCATAACAAAGGATCAACCAACTTATTAGTCAGACCTAAAATCACTTTTCCCCCTTAAAAACAATATAGGAAAAAGACTTTCTTTAAATGTTGTTTCACTTTAAAGAGACGATTCTCTTGAAACGTTTTATTCAAGGATCATTTCGCTTGATTAAATCTAATCTAGAAACACGTTAAGCTATATTTAAATCAAGCGAACCTCCTTAACCATGCCATAAATGAGTAAGAGAGCAACTACTAGATTAAGTGACTTGTAAAATTGTCAAAAAAAAAAATCAACATTTTGCAGCATAACAGTCCTAACCTTCACACTGCTCCTGCAACCCAGTGAAGGTGATATTCCCAGATTTCAGCCCAAAGCCATCATTGCAGACACAGTGATAACTGCCTGGTGTGTTGATACATGTTGCATTCTGCCCACAAACATTTTTCTCTTGACACTCGTCAACGTCTATATTAGCAGGAAGAAGACATTTAAAAAAAAAAGGTGAGACAGGAAACTACCAACACTGTGATACACTGTGAACGATATCCAGACTTAAGAATAAGATGTCATTATTGTGATTCATCTACATTAATAACGAAAAAAGGTAGCCTCTGCATGTGCATATAACCTACCACAGGGTACTAATAAGCGTCTTACCTCTACATGTCACATTGTCACCTTCCAGGAAATGTTTCACTCCAGTAGAGGAGCTAAATCCCTTGTCACAATGGCAGGAGTAATTTGATTTTTTGTTAACACATATAGTATTCGGTCCACAGACGGCTTCGAGACACTCGTTGATATCTAAAAACAAGCGACAAGGGCAGGACGTTTATACTTGGATGATCACTCCAGTAAAACTTTAATGCAATACGAATCAGTATCGACTGCCGTCAGTGATTCAATATGGTGGTGATGGCTTACCTTTACATGTCGCAGGTGTTTTGGCTGAAAAATTTGTAGCCTGTGTTGATGATCTGAAACCTTTAGCACACTGGCAGTAGAAGCTCCCGTTTGTGTTAAAACAGACTGCGTTATCTCCACATGGCCCAATATCATCACCATTTTCAGCACATTCATCCAAGTCTTAAACCAAAATCAAAAAAAAAAAAAAAAAAAATGAAGGAAACAGTAATGTGTAAATAAATAGACCACAAATAAAAAAGAAAAAAAAGAGTTTTTCATACCAATGCAGTTTGGTTTCTTGAACGTAAATCCCTCAGGACAGGAGCTGGTCGACTTGATCGTGACGATGGAGAGGCACAGAGACACTGAAAGGCAAGCGGACAACTGTTAGTCTGCAGCTCAGTAACGCAGCATCTCCTACATTCGTGTTTCTCAACCTTTTTTTTGGTGTCAAGGACCCCTAAATTGATACACAATAGGTCACAGACTTTCATTTGACAAGATTTCACTTCAGGGACCTTCATCTAAAACAATGTTGGTTGTTAGATGTGATTAAAACCAGAATTCAACTTGGTGAGGATAGTTACTCAAGACTCTTATGCACATTGGGCTCACTAAAGAAGAAAAAAAAAACACTCTGAAACTTCCTCAAAGATTTCTTACACCATGATTAATCCACACTAGCTCCGTTTGAACTAATAAATATGTCATTGTAGCGCAGAATTAAATGCCCCCTCTTTACCCTCATTTCCTCAGATTGTTCTGACATTCAAAATGAGCAGCACAAGTCTGTCTGCTTCCCATGTAAGAGGAAACATCAGCTGCCATGACACGCAAAACAGCCTTACTGTAATGTACAATGTAATGCAATGCACAGCATACAAGGAGAAAGAGTGTCACCAGTTTATATAACCAATTCAGTATAATCCTCAAAAGACACAGCTAATTAATTGTCAATTAAAGAGTCAGTTCACCCACAGTCAGTTTTTTCCTTCTGAGGGCAGATGCGGTCGGCTTCCGATTGCGATGAGCTCATAGTGCATAAATATCACTTTAAAAAGCAGAGGACAGAGGACCTCTGTGCCACTGTGGATCCCAGACAGTGGCTTGTATGAGACATTTGGAGTTTCTCACTGTTTCAATTTAGCCAGCGAGACCTTGGATAAGATTTCTGGTACATGCACTGGTATACAGTAGTATGTTTAATACTAATAAGTATTTTTCTTTTTAATGTCTTTTGTTCAGTTTTTTTTTACTCATACAGAAAAGAAATACTGTCCAACAAACAACTCCTATACTGGAAAGCTTGTAGGCTACTGCAGCCAGTTAGTTTCCTTCCACAGAGCACAGAAAGCAGATGATTTCTCAATCCAGATACAACTACGGTACAAATGGATGACAAATGTTACTCACCCAGTACCAGGAGGTTCCACCTGCCCGCCATGGTGAAAAACAATGTCCAGATCTGAATAAACAAAGTCCAAACAGCTGCAGATATGTCCTCTCAAATTTGCATCAAGTTTTAAAAATGTAGAAAACTAGGAGTCTCTTTCTCTCCTTTAAATTTCTGTCTGCTCACACTGCTGAGGTGACATGCTGGGAGTTTTTGGGGAGGGGTTTTTACTTGCTCTTATCACGCCTCTGAGTTTTTTTGGTTTTTTTTCACCAACTTCTGTAAATTTTAGGGTGGGGTGACAGTGCTGGTGAATGAGTGAGCGAGTGTCATTTTCCATGACAACATGTGTTTCTGCAATCCCTCGTTCTCTTTCTGTGTCTTTGTCCTCTCTTGGCCTCTGTTTTTAGGGGGTAGATGGGGGTCAAGGAGATTAGATGGGTCATTGTTTTACGCAGGCCTGCTGGCTGGTACACCCCTCCCATCAGCCTGCAAAACTATGATGGTGACACATATATGGCTTTTGCCTCTGACTGCGTCTATCTGAGACAATGTAACAATGGTTACTATGTTGAGCTTCATTTGAAAAGATGTGAACAAAGAAAACATCCACTGCTCACACCACATAAAGAATTTTATATATATATATATATATATGTCGTTGTAATAGGTCATGAATTAATGTTTTGCTGAAGAATAATCTCTCTGATCTCTATGCCTGTGTCACTACGTGCCTCACCAACTGTTTTTGGGTTGAGCATTGAAAATATAAGGAAATGTTGACATGCAACCTTCAGATTACGTAACAAACTAATGAAACTAATTTCAGCAACTTTTATTGTCATAGTTCACAAGGTCATGTTTAGGACTGAACACATTGTCCCATTAAGTGGGTCCCAGTGGGTGGTTATTGCATTACTTCACACTTCTAAACAATGAAGTGAGCTCTGGAGGCTGGCGTGACAGAGTGTGCTGACCTTGAAATATATTGACATTAACATAAAAAAAAGCATCGTGCCTGTAAACAGGCCTGTGTGTGTGTGTGTGTGTGTGTGTGTGTGTGATCGAGGTGAATCTCTCTTTATGAGAAACAACTAATTTATTCCACCGTTGGTTCACACATACAACGTTAGTTCTGAAACTGTAAAAAAAATATTATTACACAAAAAATGAAATGTCCGGTGACCATGTAAAGTTATCAGACAGACGTGTGTTCGGTCTTACAGCTTGGTTTCTCTCTGCAGCTGTACTGTAGATGATTCAGATATTAGCTCATGCTTGGAATGATAACAAATACTGAATAAATAAAAAAAAAAAAAAACGTGAGCAAGAAACATGAAACTGTTTTGTAGACACTTATCACCACTTTTATAAGGACAACATTTATTTACCAAATAAGAAGGCCAAAAAAAAAAAATAAAAAATAAAAAATAGACCAGGGTATGACGCACCACATGGGAACTTTTTCATCGCAACTCTCAGTACATCATGTACTGATTATGTACTACATGTGGGCAGGTGCTGATTTTCTTTGCCGATACTGTAGCTGGAGCCCACAGCACATGCTCTGCAGTACTGATGGGAATTATAATTATTATATACAGTATATAATTCAGAAGTACAGTACCATAGGGGGGAAAAAATACTGCAAAATGACTACTCTTTTTCACACACAGTACCGATTGATTATCCTGTGCAGAGTTTCTGAAAAAAACCCAAAAACAAAACAAAAACAAACCCCTGTATCTATGCTGTGCTGAGCTTAGTGACTCAATTCAAGAAGTAATGAGGTCAGAGTGCAGACTCTAAATATCCCCTTTGAGCAAACTGTATTCAAATAATGAATCCGCTTCACTTGAGTTGTCGAGAGTTTAATTCTCTCTACAGTTTAATTCTAACTTCTTTTCCAATATGACTTCCAGGCAACAGATAATCATGGCAAGCATCCAGAATATCTCCTGTTATCTCTCAGCTGTCTTCATACCCGTACCAAGATCATGCGGGATGTTTTGTTTCCACTGTATTTGTTTTTTTCTTTTGGTTGCTTTCTCAATGTACAAACAATGAGGAAGGACCTCAATATGACCCAGCTGTCTCAACAACTTCCTCACAAAAAAGACTGAATGAAAAGTCCAGAATAGAGACAGAGTAGTTTGGTCTAACATCTGTCTTTAGTGACCACTGCTCTGCTATAAACCATTTCAAATATATCTACTTAAAAAAAAACCTGCGGTCTGTAGTGGATCACCAAATACTTCAACAAATCATTAGTCATAGGTTGTTGTGTGTGGAACCTTCACCATTTATGTGGTATATTAACCTCGTATGGCTGTTGCCATGGCAGCAAACCAACTGCGTGGTCATGCAGAAAGAGAGAGATGGCCTCAGTAGAAAAATAAACTTTCTTTCAGTTTTCCGACTGGTCTCGTGGTGACTTTTCCCCTGTTGGAAACTCTAAAAATAAGAAAAAACCATAAAACCCCCCCTTCTACTTGCTTTCTATTTATATCGGCCTGAACTTCATTTAGTTCAGAATCAATAAATCAATTTTTATAAATTTTATACAGGTTTGTGCTATTCAAAATACTTGGTAGCTGTTTACTAAGGTAATAATGAGACACATGTGAACAGCAAAGACAAATTGAGACTGACGCACATGAGAATATGGAAAATATGAAACGCAATAATAGAACAGTAAAAAAAAAAGAAGAAAATAAATGAGAGGGAGTAAAACCTTATAAAACATGAATAAAATAAGATAATGATAACATGAAATAAAATGAATACTAGTTATAAAATATTTGAATTAAGATCCAGGCTAAAGAGGTTTTTTTAAGTTCAAATTCACACATATACAGCTGCTGTTCCAACTGCATGAAGCGTTTCCATGTGAATAGACGTTGTCACAACAACACCAGTAACACGTCTTTGAATGCAGCGTACAGCACTCACAATATGTGCAAAATGACATTTCCTTTATATAGCTGTGAGAAAATAGCTTCGTACTGAGAATTGAGGAACTGTGCTCATGTGACCACCGCTATAACTGCTAACAGCTGTACTTTTACACTGTCACTTCCTGTGTAAAAGTATTAAGTATTACGTACATTGCATTTCATGACTTTCGTGTTTATGTAATTTTTTACCATAATGATTTTGACTTTCTTCCCCATGTGTCCAATCTTTATTATGATATCACTTAAAACAACAAATAGAGTGTAAAGAGGATATATATATATTAAGGATGGCAGCTTTGCCATGGTCTTTACCCCCTCACGCCTATTAACATGTGAGGACTAGTATGGAAAAAGCCTTTGAGCTTCTTTTGTGTAAAAGGATCTGAATTAGTAGCCTCTCAGTGTTTTGAAGGGTTTTTTTTACGAGCATATAAACTACAGGTATCTTCATATAAGTGTAGAACTTGTCTTATAGATGAAAAGTTATACTTCGTATCTCCTGGCAGATTAGTCTTAAACTATTAATCATGAGAAAAAAAACAAGTTTAAAACCCCAGGGTTAAGTTTTTGCATGGTGTTAGTGCTGAAATAACAGATTTTAAACCCATGTGGGAGTAATTCCAAGCGCTCCTTGTTTTTATTGTTTTTTTGGGGAGGAACTACTTTTTCATTACTTTTGGTGCCTTTTAAAGCAAGAAAAAAAACAGGCTTTTCACTAAGTTTGTGTTAGAACATCAGCCTCAAATCTGTGCCAAAACATGTCATAGTAAAATAGCATTATCTAGTGGACAAACATGATTATTACACCGATGACATCCTCCTGTATAATAAACTGCTATTGTTGCGTTTTTAATCTCTAGTGTATACCTCCTTTCTGTACCTACTTTGTTACGTAATCATTACAACCATTTACAATTTACATAATTGTTTACCTGAAAAGGGAAATAAAATATGACTAGTAGGAAAGTATTCTTGGTGTTGGTTCAGATTAGGGCAGCCGGTTTCTCAGTGGGGCCAGTAATAGGTGTAAGATAATTTCCAGTCCGGAGAATTATTCTTATCAGGTGCAACGTGGAACAACAATTTACCTCCTGTTATTGGGTTGGAAATTAAGGCGGATCAAGTAGCTCAGCACATTCAGCAGTTCAAAGAAAAACTCTCGAAGATGCTGACTTAAGCGTTTTGAACATGTTGCAGGTTTGCATGTGCAGTACCGAAGTCAGGGGGGCGGGGGGCCCAAACCATGTTCTATGTTAACAGAAAAAATGCACTGCAGTAGCCTCTTAAACCTCCCTAGGTCTAAAACTGAATATTTTAGACTGCATTAGCTTTCATCCCATTGGACTCGATGGTGTGCACTGACATTCACAAACAGTACACAGTACATTTCAGTAAGTCTCTCTTACTTTTTTTTTTTTTAAATAAATCCACTGTAACTGTACTATAAGTACTGTTTTTTGGTACCCAAGTAGATATTTCTCTGTGTGAGCAAACACTGAAAACACGCGGGCTAAATATGAGGACATTATTTAATCAGTTAAGTCTATTTAATCAGTGTATTGCTGACATTTTCCATGATGACAGACATTGTGAGGTTGTTATAGAAATCATACCGGCTTCACTGTATGATAAATGTGCAATCAGAGGATTCTGCTTAACTTAACACGTCCTTCACGTTTCTCAACAACCTATCATAACAGATTAAAAGAATAGATCGTCGGACTTTTGAACAGTCTTTTGTCCCCTTCTTACGTGTCAAGATTAAAGGTTGTCGTTTTTACTGCTAAGCCGTGCAGAGTGGCAGACGAACCTTTTCATTTCCCACACAGATAGACTGAACTGGACTTCTCTAATTTGCTCTATGGCTCAAGGCCACTCTCACAGAAATGGATGTGGATGGATTTTTGAATCGTTTTCTAATGCAATAGAGAAGCGCCGTAAATATTATCCTGTCCTGTGCTGTCATTATGGGCACAGTCAAGGAGAGGCGACGTTTTGTCACTCACAACAGCACAACAGGACTCTTTGCTAAATGAGTTTATACAGCAAAATAGCTATTGTGTATGAAGCTGCGTCCACATCCGCGCCTATAAAAAGGCTGCGGATGTGAATACAGAGTGATTGCGCCTGACTATAAATCGAGCTGGCCCTTGAGGACTGCTGTATATCACAGAGAGGCTGTGCAGTACTTTCATCCACATGGACTGACATTAGACAGCACAATGGAAGAGAGCACGCTTGAGGAAAAGACATTTATCTGGTTTAACTTTTCTTCACAGACTCGGTGTCGATGTTTGTCATGTTTAAGAAGTCAAATCAAAAAAAGCACTGCAGGTTTGGTGAAGAGTGCACCACTGCTGGACGAGGCATAATGTTTGGATATATCAGTCATCATGTTAATAAATCAGTCATTATAAAACCCCCATTAAAGCTATTACAGTCCTACTGCTGCACCCAAAGCTATGTGTAATGCATATTATTGTATTGCATTGTATTATATTTGTGAAAATACTTGATAAAATACTGTTTACTTTCATCATTTGAGGCTATTATCCAGATTAACTTCTTGAAATGTTTGCTTTATAAGATCTATTTGATACACTGTGGTTGAAGGACGGTAGTTTAAAGCTTTTTAATGCCTAAATATATTTAAGGCTTTACTGAATCATGTGAATAATGTAACCTCTATGTGTTAGAGGGGCAGTGGTTCTCAGTTTAGGGCATTTTTACTCAATATTATCCAAGAACTATGGAGTAAATGACCACAAATTAATTACATTAATGTGTTTATTATATTTTTTATGGTTATATTACTGGGGGGGTTCTTTATGAATAAGTACTGTTTTGAACAACTCAGCAGTTGCACACTATACCGCAGCGTCTGTAGCTAATGTGGATTTAAGCATTCACTACTGTCAGCAACAAACCAGAGATAGACCATTTGTCTTAAAGTGAACATCTCCAGACCCATTCAACATCACTAAGTTAATAATCACAGACACTAATGTACTTTGTATTGTATGAAACACTTTTGAAAATTGATTACGCCGTCATTCGATTGAGAGCATTTACAGTGTAAATGTAAATGTGATTGTTTTTGTTTTTTGAAGTGCACGAATAAACAAAAAGCTGCAGGGTGGTTCCAGATATATACGATCAAACCGTTTTACATGAGAACATAATAATTGCACTGTACCATCCTCCTGTAATGTTGACCTTCATACTCTGTCCGTGCATGCCTGAGTTTGTCAAGGAAATCATAGAGTTGCATCGAAAATTTAGCACTTTGGGCTTCAATGTCAGATATTTATGGACACTTTAATTGGACTGTTTTGTTATATTTAATGCAATGCTCCAAGTGTACTACCAAATCCCATATCTCAGTTTGGAAATGTGTAAGTGTTTTAAAATTCCTTTGAATTTCCTCACATCTGAGGCATTTGTTGATGTTCTTACGCTGTGTACGTTAGTATCTATTGTCCCCGCTAAGAAAACACTGCATTTATAACTATTTCTCTGCGTCGGATTAATAGAGAATGAGTTATTTGGACATGAACACTGTGCAAATCAAATATCTAAGTCAGTCTCTAAGCTGGGAAAACGTTTAAAGTGCTTCAGAGTTTTATCAGTTTTGCTTAAAATCAGGCTGTGCTTCCCAGTCTGCTGTAAACGACAAACTGTAGATTAAGCAGAAGTTGGTCAAGTGGCCACACACACACACACACACACAGAGAAAGGGGGAGGGTGTGAGGCCTGTTGTGCTTAAACTCAACCAGCAGGATGCACTGCAGCCCCATCACACACCGACTTCAATCTCAGTAAAACTACCGAGCTGAAAAAGCACCATTTCAGCGAGTCCGAGATGAATATTTATGTATGTGGGAAAATGAATACCATTTTTCACATAAATGAATATCAAATTAGAGGGTTGGAGGAATGGCTGAGATTATCTTGTTGCTTAATGCTTAATTGAAGTCAGCTTCTAATTAGCTCGGCTATTATCGTCCGACTTAGGAACAATTCCAGTTTTCTAAAAACTTCTAAAACGCGGCGAGAGACGAGAATTCGGCCCCGAGAAATAAATTTAAAGCCACTTTATTAAGAAGACTTCTAATCTGTGTCCTCTTGTCAAAGCTTCACCCACTGTGACCCCTTTTTCAATTCTCATCCTGCTCAACATTAATTTAGCTAAGAGCAAAATTTCTGAATTAATGTCCCTTCATTCTTTTTTTTTCTTTTTTTTCTTACAGTGTCAACCTCATTACATACTATTGGAAATGGTGTGGTGTTTTACTTCTCACAAGGCAAAAAAGGAAGCTCACTCTGTTATATATCTGCAGCAAATTGTCTTCACTTTCACTCTGAATGCCGCCTGAGACAAATGACAGAGCGTTGGCTACACAGAATGGAGTTGCGCGTTGTACATTGGGGCTCTGAATGGACTCCCTGTGGTTTTCATAAGAGTATAATTCCTCCGCTTGTGTCTGCACTGCAGGCTGGTGGCAGCTCTGAGTATGGCCGTACTGTGCAGCTGCCAGGGTGAATGAATTATTCCAAAGTGATGTCCTGCACAAAGAGCTTACCTTGGGAACAAAGCGAGACAGATTTCATTGCACTGCAATAGTGCCAGGCAGGATTCTGCCTCTGGACCACAAGTACTGGCGAGGTGTGTTTTCATCTGACAATCCACATGCTGCAGGGGTGGTGCTGGTGTTGATTGATAATTTCTGACCTGTGGGTGATCAACACTCAGCCTTCAACCCTCTACATACAGTATATTCTAAACACCTGTCAGCCAGCAACTCCGATTCTGTCGCCTTCTTCTCCTTCTTTTTCTACCTCCCTTTGAATTATAGAGCTCTTTCTTTCAAGGGAACCGGTTCCTCTCATCAGATGTGTACGCCATCAAGCTCGCCTCACCGCTCCTTCACCCGTGGCTGCAGCCACCCCCATGTTGCCTCATGACACTGAGGAAATCACTCACTCCACCACTAGCTCCCTCTCAATCTTTTTTCAAGCTCCCGCCCTCCTAACCCTTTCTTTTAACAATCTCTACCCCCCCCCCCCCCCCCCTTTTTTTTTTCTGCAATACCCCCCCCCCCCCCCCCCCCCCCTTCTCTTCTCCCCTATCCTCCAACTCCTTGCTCTGTTTTTCTGTAATGTCACGGCCCACTGCTGGGTGTCACTGAGTTGATGGAGGGAAAAAATGGAGGACTGGGGCAAGGGAGGGGCTTGACAAAAGTGTATGTGGCAAGAACGTGTTGGTGTAAGTGATGGAGAGAGAGAGAGAGACTGAGGCACAAGCACAGACATTATACCTGCGGGTATCATGTAAAATGCTCCATCCTGGTGAAATACACTTGGCTGTTAGTGTGCCACCATTTTCAATGAAGCCATATAGACTGGTGCTTGTGACTTCACTAACGGTGTTCTATTACAATCTCCCAAACGACATCTTTCTGTACATACACACAGGCTGCAGTCAGATTCCACTACGTTATTATGCAATCTTGTGCCATCTGAAGTGCATTGTCTGGCAGATATATCCACAACATGATCGCCAGGTAAAAAAATTTCTTTTTTTTGTAATACTGCATCTAATTTCAACTTTGCTGCCAAATCACCGCCTCTATCTAACAGGAAGAAGAGCACAGTGTTCTTTGAAGAAAGAAAGATGCCTTTATTCTGTGCTTTGTTGTTGTAGGTTCATTTTTGTGTCACAAGAAAGCACCGAAGCGAACCATTTAAGGATTACTTTTAATGGTAGTACGTGTGATCTAAAACCTAATCAAGGAGACATTTCGGCTTGGTGCGATTGCAACATTATGAGAGTCGATAAGAAACCTCAATGTTAAATACAAATTAATTTTCACGTGTCGTCTCTATTTACCACACAGGTCAGTCAATAGAATTGATTCAATCAGCAGCAAAGTACTAAAAACAATACTGGAGAAAAAATAAAAATCACCCATTCAATGGCAAACACAATTCACATTGACAGAAGCAAACATTGCAACACACAAACACACATGCATACTCACACAACTACTAAACAGGGATTTGGGGATTGAGCGTTTTGGAGGTGTTTATGCGCGTAGGATTTGGACTGTGGATTTGGGTACGAGTTCTGTTTGAGGAAAAGACAGATGTGTGCTCAGCCACCAAGACAGTAAATTTAGCGGAAAGTGCTTTCGAAAAGCCCCCCACAGCTATTCAAACAGATTAACGGCAACAAACACGGACCAAACAAAGCACTATAAAACACTGACAGTGGACGGTCGCCAGCTGACCGATGGCAACAGTTGATTTATGTTTTGTGGGATGTATGCAGTGTAGGGGAAGACGAGTCTGTGTGTGTCTGTGTGTGTGTGTGTGTGTAGGATTGGGGTTGAGCGAGGTCTCTGGCATGAGTGGGTGGTAAAAATGCCACAACTCCTGTGATACGTGATGATCTGAGGAGGAAGTGGGAAGTGGCTGATCCGGTCCGTGTTATTAGTCGAGCTCTGTTAGACCATGTAATAGCCTCACAGCGCAACAGGGAGTCGCTGTTCCAAGAGCCGACTCTGCCCAGTATGACATCCTGATATGGAAGATATTCGTAACAGTGGTACAGCAAAAACTCGCTGCGATGGCTGTGTACAGGTGTGTGTGTCTGTGTGTGTGTGTGTGTGTGTGGCTAGCTCCTCAGAGTGTTTGCATAAGTGCTGATTCTGCTCTTCCAAACCCTTCAACTCTGCATTTTTTCCACAGACCCCCTCCACCCCTCACACCCCTCTCTGCTGTGCCCTCATCCCCTCTTCTCTCTTCATCGCCACACAGCTTGCCTCCTCGCCCTTTGCCTCAATTCATCACACATACCTTTTCATTACCCCTTCTGCCCCTTCCAACTCTGGCAAAAAACAGAAGAAAAAAAAAAAAGCCCTCCACTACCACCTCCTTTCTCTCATCACAGAGAGTTGCAAACAACACGATTCAGCGGGCATCAAACAATATCCTACTCTGGAAAACGGAGAGCTTGACATTTATGAGACAGCTATGAACCTTGGTGACGGTGAAGGGAATGAGTGTGCACGGTGTGGATGGAGTACTGTGTGAGAGTGGAAGCAGGCGATAAGAGAGAGTGGGACATCGTCTAAGAGCCAAGTGGAAAGCAATTACTCAGGATGAGAAAAAAAAGCTTGTTAAGAGGGGATACAGATTCTCTCGACAAAAGGGAAAAAAAAAACTCCTACAGTTCTGGTCTACATGATCAAGTGTAACTTGAGGAGGAAATTGCTCTGTATTATGTGAGAAAAGTAGAGAAAAAAAAAAAAACAACATTCAGGCAGATCAGGTGTGGACCTGGAGCTCAGGAGGATGTTGATCTTATTTCTCTGGAGGGGCACCTCACCTGTTTCCTGTTCCTCAGATAACAGGAGGTTGCCAGAAGTAGCAGAGAAGCATTATCACCTCAAAAAGATTACGATAGGAAATATCTACATGCGGATCTTAAAAGGGAACTGTGCAGACTTTCATCAAAGACACTTAAAACTTGAGACTGCAGCTTTTTTAAACTTTTTCCAATTGCTGCGATAGAGAGAATTTTTTTTTGGATCTGGTATGTTGTGCCACACAAAAAAAGCATAAGCACACACACACACACACACACACACACACACACACGCATGCTCATGCAACCATACAGCGTATTTAGATAAGTAATACAAACATTGTTTAAAGAGAGAAAATACAGCAAATGAATCAATATACAGCCCCCGTGCCAGGGCATTTTATGTGGCATCTGTTTCCTATTCCCTTTTACTCGGCACAAAGAGCTGGCCGAGTGCCGCCGACGCTGTGGCCAATCTCTCTCATATCCAGAGTTGAGGTACGCAGTCTGCATCAGGCTTCATCAACAGCCTGAACGTGCCTTTGTGTTTCCTCAAGAGTTTGGGTGTATATCTATCAGAAGGGGTGCAGAACAAAAAGAGGAAATAACTGTTTACTGTACTCAACAGTGAGCTGCTGCATTATGGTGTCATTTCTCCCCGTTCCCATTTTGGACAATATTACACTTCCTCTGTTATTCTGACCAACAGCCGTCCTTCTTCTCTCCTGTTTCTCTGCTTGCCTGCATTCCTCCCTCCCTCTTTTTTTTTTCCAGAGATCGTTTGTCTCCCATCTCTCTTGTCTCTCTCTCTCTCTCTCTCTCTCTCTCTTTACTCTCGTTTGTAGTTATTGTAGCACCACTGGGATCTCATTAAGCCACTGACTTCAAATAAATAAAACAAACTGCAGAAACAAAATGAGGGATCTATATATTATATTTTTAAAAAAAAAGTGTTGTAATGAGTTTTCCCTTTTTCCTGTTTTGACACCTTTCTCCCCTCTCTTCGCTCTCTTCCCCGCCTATGTTAAGCTGGCTACCTCTGTCAATTCAATTAATTTCAAAGCAGGCTTTATTGGCATGACAGAGGCATTTTGATGGTGCCAAAGCTTTACAAAAAAAAAAAACAAGGAAAAAAAAAAACCAGGCTATATCTGCCTCTCAGTGTCTTCCTCGCTTCCCAGCTTTAGCACATCCCTGCTCTCGCTCTGGCAGTGTGTGCTGCAGTCAGTCACACTAGCCAGCAGAAAACACACAAACTATCTCCTTCCTCTTTGCCCATCTTCTTCAGCGTTTCCATGTTTGGGTAATTTTCCTCAATTGTCCATCTGTAAGAGCCCCGAAACAGAGATTCTGTTTGTCTCTCCACTTAGAGATGAAAAGACGCCAATGTGGATCAAGTGGATTCTGTGGTGTCTACATCTCTGCTTGTTTCTCCTTTCCATTTTTCCCTTCCGTTTCCCCAGTTGGCCTCTTTCCTTTTCTCTCTCTCTCTCTGTTTGTCCAGAGTGTGTGTGTGTGTGTGTGTGTGCACAGTAGCAGGTCTGGGTATTTTACCACCTCCTCCAGGCTTCAGTTTCAGCTCATCATTTGTGGCTGGATTCTTTGTCCAGGAATTCCTTTCAAACATATGTAGAGGATGGAAAAGGGAGGCTTGACCCACAGTTGCAAGGGCAGGCTTTACACAAAGATGAAACGGGGAAAGGACTGGGGCCAAAACAGAGGTATGGGTCACGGAGACGAGATGAGCATCCTGGGAAAATATCTTATTATTTTAATCGATCAACCTCAGAGGGTGAGTACATCCTGAGATCGGTGAGTGGAGTGACTAGTGCCTGGTGCTCCAAGGATTTCCACTGACATCAAGAAGCTGGTGATGTCGATTGAGGGAAGGGAGAGGGAAAGAAGAGAGTAAACAGAGCGATAAGGGGAAAGCAAAAGAGTAAAAAAAAATTTTTTTTGATTTTGTCTGAGAGAGTATTGATTTTTTCCTCTGGGTTGGCCATGTGCGCACTGCCTGTTATTAGTTTAGAAACAAAAAAAAAAGTGGAATGTGGAGAGAGTTGGTGTGTGTGTGTGTGTGTGTGTGTTGCCTAGCCGCACTTTTTTCATGTGTGTTTTTATTCTGTGCGAGAGTTTATGTTGCCTGAGTAGCATCACGTTACAGAGTGGGTTTGTACACCGGTGTGTGTGTGTGTGTGTGTGTGTGTGTGTACAGAGGCCTGGCTGTTGGACTGGTGTACAGGCCTGCATGCTTTGGAGCCCCTGGCAGGTTGGAGATGTTGGGATTAGGTGCAGATTAGAGCAGTGATTACACAATGTTTTCGCTCTAATGATCCCAACTGTTTGTTCATCTTATCAGCCACGCTGCACCGGATTCCACGACTGCCGCTGATATGAGATAACACACGGATTACTCCCAAACACACACCACCCTCCGGTCCCCCGCACTCCACCACACCAGTCAGAAATGTGAGTGACCACGGAAAAAAACAGAAAGAGATGGACACGTATTGTAGAAAACTCATAGAGGGTGACTCACAAGGCTGACCTCTTGAATCCACAGAAGCATTAGCCAGAGTGTTCATTGTTCACCGAGACAACACACTGACCCCCCGGAGAGCCCTCGGTCTGCAGTGCAATGTACCCACATGTCCACAGCATATTACAGAAGGAGCAGTGGGTGGGAGCAGCGAGAGGGCGTTCGATGTACTCTACTATACTATGTGGTGCGAGTGTACATTTTTCTGGGTGTTGGGGAGAAAGTATGAGGTTATTAGTGTGTGTATGCGTGTGTATGTGTGGTGTGTATTTCCCTATAGAAAAAGGTTGTAGTTGGTTTCAGCCAGCGCAGTGGCCTGTGAAATAAAGAAGTCTGACAACGGGTGTGTGTTTTTAATAAAGTAAGGATGCACAGATGTGTGTTCTTAAATGGGTTTGCTTAAATATTACTGTGTGTGTGTGAGAGAGAGAGAATACTGTATATATGTGTGTATCAGCATGTGTGTGTGCACTTCTCTCCATGCCTGCATGCCACTCTGATCTCCCCATTACAAGGTCGATTAAGCCACTAATCCCCAAAATACACGCGTCCAACAGCACGACACTAGAAAAAAAAAAAAAAAAATCTCTCCCAAGGAAAAAATGGCTGAATCTTCTCTTCCCTGTTGCTCGGAGCTTAAGCCACACACCAGTGCAGGGTGCTATAGAGCATGAGCAAGAAATGTGTTTTACCTCCATAACCACACAGGCAGGGGATTAACCAGCACCCTAAACCCTGGAAAAACAGCTACTTTTACAGTTCTATGACCTCAGAAAAAAAAAAAAAAAATTAATACACATGCCACAATGCCACAGTGACACGGCAGGATGTTGAATGTTATTCATTAGGCGTCGTTCATGCTAACAGAAACCTTACATTATAACTGATTAACTGAGATGCTTTGGTATCGTGGACTCACACACACACACACACACACACACACACAACAGTTGCAGGAAACACAGATGAAAGAAGATGAAAATAAAACGCTGCACACAAGTTCATGAAACGGGAGATAAAAATCTCCTTACATCCCTTTTTTTTTTTCTCCTTCCAACATTATGTAGGCTTACACACAAGCTCAATGTCTTTAATATCATCTTGTCCTCATGACTGCATACTGAAATCCAGTAATTACCGTGGCTCTTTACTTATGGATCCCCGTTGTACTGCCCTGCTCTCTGGAATGTGGAGAAATCTGCATAACCTTTAATTAGAGTGCTGGTATTCAGAGTTGAGCCTCCTGGACCAGAGGACCAGGGTGCCTGCAGGACTCAGCATCCCCCAGAGCCGTCCTGATTTCCACCATCTACTACCTAATTTGACCTGATTCACCCGGAGCTATGATTAGTCCTCAAGTCAGTCCAGGGTGGCTCAACACTCATCCTGTTTCCCTCTCTCCCCTATCCTTCCCTGACAGTAATGCTGGCTTTACATAGAGCAACTTAAATGCTATAGATGTGTTGGATTCCTTGTATTGATTTCTTAAACTATGCATCTTATTGGAAAAACACAACTTGGGTTCGATAGATAGATATCACCATTTTCTTTGTAACCTGCAACTAAAAAGTCCAGGTTAACCAGGTTCACACTATGATGAATACGGCAGCTGATTATTAAAGAACAAAGCACTGTATAGTACATTATTGTCCTGCAAACTATTTGTTTCTGTGTCCTCTCTTTCCTAACCCATGTTGCTACACATACTGAAGCATAGAATAAGTAATCCACATACTCTGAACAAATGTTTTATTTATTGCCCCGGATGCTGTTCAGTCCTTTTCGATGTGCTTAATGTTAGTATTCTGTTTTCATAGCCAACGCCAGCTTGCTAACCCCGAATGACCTCAAATGTTTGTGTAACAAACAGTAGCTTTTCTTGCTCAGTGAGGACTTAAAAAAAACAACAAATGTAAATACATAAAAATTATCATTAGAATGAATCGTTCTGTTGTAACACTTACCGCAGCTGGTGGTCTCCTACCTCACTTGTGGTGCACGGACCTGTTCTGTTCTCCAAGGATCCCGTTACCATGGCTGACCTCCATCTCTGCAGGTCGTTCGCTCGTAGAGATCTCTGTCTCGGAGTCTGTCGCTGGCTGACGTTTATTGCGCCACCAGGAGCTGCCCGGGAGAGCCTCTGTCATGACCCCGGCCTAATTGAAATATAATGAGTCAGTATTCTTGTTTCTGGCCTCTAATATGTATTTATCCACTGTGAAAACAACTTCTTAGGCTTAAAATATAGTATCTGGTAACCGTATATATATATATATTGCAATTAGATCGGCTCATGATGACAAAACACAGATTTCCCAGTTTTTTCGATAAATTAAAACTAACCATATGGAGGGTAATAAAACTAATTAGCATCTGGCTTATTGTGGTAATTAGTATGAAGCAATGCAAGTGCAGACAGTTCATTTGTCCTGTTTACTTATGGCCTATGAATGTGTAATTAACCATGTTCAGGGCACAGGTGATGTATTGTAGCTGTATGGGCCGCTCATTAATAATAGATGTGCATCACCTGTGGTAAAAAATCTCATGAAGTGTAAAGTGAGAAAATCCACCAGAGGTTTGGACACATTAAAATGAAATTATGTGTGAATTATCCAACTCATCTCACAGAAATAAGCAATCGGAAACATTCGTTATTGTATTGGCAATTCTCCTTATGTAGTAATTAAAATCTGTTGTGACTTCACTCCATTTTAAATAAAAGAGCTCCCTGACTCAAAAGGGTAATGTTAACTGTATTAATTATGGTAATAATGTGTTTAAAGTGGAAGATGTATCCCCATCAGTGCTCAATTTAAGCTAAATACCTGTTGTTTTTTTTGTTTTTTTTTTTTGCCTTGATTATCTCGTAATGAGAACATAATTAGTGTTTTTTAAAAACACAGCACAGGAGCACAGGATCTCTTATAATCTCAGTCATGACAACCACAAAAAAAACATTGTCATGAAAATGTATCTTCACCATGAAAGACAAAAAAAAAAAAAAAAAAAAAAAAACGCACAAAAAAACCCATCCAACTCTAAGGAGAAATGGGTCCCGCTGTGACAGATGAGTACATAGTTTCTATTCAGGTAGAATTTATTCAACCACTTTACTGCATTTATTTTCTTCTCTGTGCTCTCTCAGGAAAATCTCCAGAGTCCAGGTGTTGCCTGTGGGTGTATGTGTATGATTTGTTGTTTGTTGAAAGTCTAATTTTTTTTTTTTTTTTGGTGGTGGTGTTGATTGTTATGTAGTGCACTTTGCAGAACGATGCTGCTGCTCCAGGTAACCAATCAATGAGTAATGAGAGACCCGGAGACCTGTAGGAGATTGACCGCAACCCTTTCGTTTCATTCAGGTCTTAATCACAGTGGTCCCGCAGGGTCCTATGATGCATGCCTAGAAATGTTTGGGCCTGTTTGACTCAACAGGGGGTATGCACTCCCCCAGACCTCGTCCTTCCTCCCCCCTCCACTGCCTGATGGAAAGTGGAAGGATGGAATTGAAGCCAAGAGCTGGACTGTAGTATACCTGAGGGGGCAAAGTGGCTCTGTAAATGGAGAAGTGAAATGGCTCATGAATAGCATTTTAACCTGCGGACAAAGTCTTCAGGTTAAAATGTTCACTTTCGAATAGTCAGGGTCAAACTGTGAATGGAGGAGAGATTCAATGAAATGCCTAATGAAAACCATTGCTATCTGAAGGCGATGTAATTAAGTCAGGGTCACTGTTTAATTGCATTTTTTCAAAAGCCTTTTCATTTGATTGGTATTTTTTTTTTTTCATTTTCTTGAAGGAGCATGGGGCTAGACTGTAAAAAAAGGTGTTGCTTCCTGTGTCATTTTCTTATGTATTAATATTCAGTGCCAGCTCTTCTCTGTTTTTAATCATTCTGGTCGTTATGAATGTTTGGCCTTGGCAAACCCACACGTAGGAAACCTCAACGGTCCAGTCAAGCCATTGTGCGATTTCCATTTGACTATTTAATAACCTCAATGTAGATTTGAAAGGCCCCTGATAAAGTATCTCGCTGTCATAGCTGTCAGTGCTGTGTCCTCAGCGTTGCTATGAATGTGGTTCATTCGGGAGGATGACGAGAGGGTGTGGGAGGATATGCGTTGTTGTTAGTCTACATTATTCAATAGAAAATGTTAGGGTCACTTCATTTCATAATGATAGTGTAAGAGTGCACTAACCCGCACTAACAATGTTCCCACAGTAACAGCAGATATCTGTTAAGTACTGAGAAATAAAGACGGAGATATAAGGAGAGAGGGAGGGAAAGACACTGTACAAGTTACTCTGAATGCCCTGCCGAAAATTAAAAGGCATGAAATATTCAACAGTTTAAGACTGCAGGCAGTTTTTAATACACAGAATTAGACACCTGCACCCTGAAAAGAGAGTGAAAAGGAAGAGAAAGAGAGAGACAGATAGAGAGAGAGAGGGAGGGAGAGAGAGGATGATTGAAAGGCAGAGGGGGAAGGGATGAATAGAGTGTGCTGTAGTGAGCCAGTCCCCCAGGAGCACATTAAGTGAACAGTTCTTTAGTGTGTAGGTGTGTAATGTCCCTTTGTAAAAACCTGCCCTTGCTTCTATAGCAACACGCCTCTGTGGCTTAAAGCGCCGATGTGTAAACTCAGCTCTGCATGCTTTCCGATGGCCACCATCCTCAAGTGTTCCCACAACTCCTTCACTTAACACAAATAATACTTCACTCCATTGTGCTTGAGATACTGTTTCTGCTCTGCTGTCATTTCATATTGACACTGAAATTGCATTTTTTTTATGCTAAAACTCACTTCCAACTGTGCATTTAGAGTTGTAACCATTATACATATATAAACTGTTCAGTATTATAATAAATGTCCCCTCCTCAGTAGAATGATTTAAAGGGCTGTTAAGTAATCTATGCAACCCTAACCCTCTATCGACCTCTATTGGCAACCAGAAGGAATTGAAACAACATTAAGAGAACGACTAAAACAAACAATTAAATCATGTATTCACAAGTGAGATGAATAAGGTAGCTAATTAGACCGGAGATCCAACAGAAATAGCCGACTAAAAGGTAATACATCACAATGCAAAATACAAAACGCCGCAATAATAATACTGCTGTGTCATTTGCTTTTTTTTTTTTTTGGCTTGAGCATGAGGTTTTTCAGCATTTGTAGCTTTAATGTTATAAAAAAACTAGCAACTGAAAATGAGAATATACATAGTAGTTTAAACAGGAGTGTCCTTTACAAGAGAGGAGTTGAAAGTGAGGTTTGAAAGCCAGAGATGTTACAACCAAGGGAATAACCAGTCATTGGTATTCATCAAAAACCATATACCGTAAGAGCTCACGTGGATATATTTTTGACCATATATTACTTATAGTGTAGGAATAAGACTGTAGTTATTGTCCTTTGTAAATGTGTTGTGCTTTGGTGTCTCTCGTGGAAAGAGATCCCTTGCTAAAGCGCGCTCAGCGTTGTGACTGGCCAATCATCAGCTCACTATGTGCAATAAAAGACTCCCAGAGCGGAGGGTGTGTGTTTTTTTTTCAGTGAAGCTGTCAAATGAGTTTCCTGAAATGCATTCATTATTATGTTTAGCCGCTGCACATTTTGGTCGCACCGTCACATGGTCACTTCTATGCTCCGGGATATTGGTGGAAAACACATTTTATGTCTCAGATGACACAAACACACACAAGTTCATTGGGTTATTTTTGCTGCTGTGCAAGATTCACGTTTACACCAAAACATGTCATCTGGGATTCATTAATAAGCCTTTGTAGCTGGAAAAATTATTATGAGGCTTGATACTATAACTCCCACTTTAGCTAAAATTAGTTAGCTGATTCAGTAAACAATTATGAAGGGACTCACAAGGACTATGTCCCATGTGGGCACTCAACACCTGTTTGTCTTACCAAAGTGAAATAGTTTTCTCTCTCAAAATTAAATAAATTCCTCATACGAATAGACTAAGTTTACTTTGGATGCCTCCTTGCAGGGAAAATAAACTGGTCCATAGCATCTGTTACCAGCCTACTTGCCAGAATTGTATCACCAGTGTCCATATGGCCACTGCCACCCAGAGTAAGTCCCCCGTATAACTTAGTTTTCTTAATTAAAAGAAATATTTTCGTTTCTCTTACTGTAATTGTGAGCAAATTGGATAAACATTGGTGGTGTGAGAGATGATGAGACAGGACAAGCGAGAGGCAAAAAAGAAAAGGCTGGTAATGAAGGGAAAGTGTAAAACGCTGAGAGAGCACTTATTGAGTGAAGTATGTGTGAAAAATTGAGTCTGAAAGCTTTGTCTGTGGCTGGCAGATGTGCTGAAAGGGAGCTTGTTGGCCATACTAATAGACTAGTCAGTTGTTTGTTTGGTTTTTTTAGTTTTTTTTGGAGGGGGGGGGGGTGAAAAACACAATGGGACCATGTCACAGCCTGAACATGGGAGAGAGAATGAGCATAATTGTCTTTCTGTGCAGCTGCAATATGATTATTCGATGATATGATCCTCTGTTGTAAGTACAATATCACTGCAAACACACCTGTATACCTGCAGCACACACACACACACACACACAGCAGAAGAGTACATGTATCTATTGCCATTTCTTTGGGCAGCACAAAGAGGTCAAATTAATTTTTAAGCGCATTCAGGGTTAAGTGCTTCTCATTTCATCCTCTTCTTCAGTAGCTCTATGACAGCTCTGATAGCCCAGGAAAGACATCTCCATTTCCCTACTGATATGGGCAGTTTTATCTTATACTTATCTTATTGAGCATAGCAGGAAGGGGAAAGAGAAAAAAAAGTGAGACGTACTGACACACTCACACACACACACAGATATATATTAAGAATTGATTAGACACTTTCCTCCTGACAGGTGACAGTACAATGAAAGGCTCTGGATCGGGATATTCCATGTATAAAGATTTCTGCAGCTTTCATTATTATTAATTGCTCTTGGGGAATTTTTTGTGCATGTTGGTTCGCTGTCAATTAAGTGCACAACAATGGAGACAAGCTCACCTCCTCTGGCCCTCTCCTGCAAGCGCAACTGTTCTCTTTTTTTCCCCCCACAGGAATCAATTCTCAATGGTAGACTTCAGTAAGCTCATTAGGCTCTCACTAGGTACCGACTCCATTACGGTTGCATAATTACCACAGTTCTGCCTTCATCTCCCTCTCTGAAAGAAACACCTCTATTCTGGGCCTGACAGTGATTATTTTTATGATACATCGTTTGGGAAACTGAGAGCTGAAAACGTTTTCTTACATTGTACCATATCATATCTACATGCTATGTGCTTGTATACTTACAAAATCTGCATTTGTCTGTTTGGAAGCAGCAGGTATGTTTGAATCCTGTGATTTTATTTCTTTTCTTTTGTGTGGATCAGATTCTTGTTTTTTCGTTCACTGCACGTGACCGATGTGTCTGTCTAATGTTCATCAGGTTTTTACCATGCATACACTACAATAGATACCCATTTGATTTGCATATGTTCCCCCCGCTCTCGCATATGCAATTGTGCGTGGTTGTATACTCACATAAAAGTGTGCATTTGTTTCTATTTCTACAACACGTGTGTGTGTGTGTGTGTGTGTGTGTGTGTGTGTGTGTGCCGAGTGCAAATTGTGTGCTCGTGTGAATAAATGCACAGATGGGATTCGGGTGGCTAGAGCAGAGAAGGCTGCAGTGGGAGTAGCAGCCATGCTTTGCATGTCTATCCTCTCACAGGCGGCGCAAAGGAAGTGTAACATGACATGAAGATAATTAAAAAAGCAGATCCATATATATTAAAAACAGCAAAGCCCACAGTAGGGGGACTAGGCCAGGGATAATTAGGATTCTCTCCATAATGTAAACTTAAACTGGGCCTTAGCTAACCACCCTGAAGGCAGAACAAGCCTTTCAGAAAGCTGCCATTTCATTACTCCAGTCTGGAGGGACTGAGTGCTCCTACACCCCTCACCACCACCACCCTCACCCTGCCCCACCTCCCTGGCTTGATCTGTACCTGCCTCATGGAGTGCTGGAGGCTCCCTGTGGGAGAATAGTCCATACTGTGCACTCCACATTGGACTCTGGACTGAAAGAAAAAATGACATTTTCAATCCAACCCACACACTTAAGGGTGACTCAACAAGCACTTAGCAATCGGGTCCTGTACCTTTTTGAACACGTTAGATTAAAATCTACCTCGAATTTGGTGTGCTGATATTCATAGCAGCTGGCCTTGATATGATTTATTTTATCTTTTTTTTTTTCTTTCTTTCTACCAAGCAGCAACATTTAATACTTTTAGCTCTGGATTCGCACGAGAGGGAGTCAGAGATGCGAGCTGCGAAAAAAAGGAGAAAAAAAAACTGACAAAGTGTGTAAGTAAAGCAAGAGGAGATACACAGAAGGTTGTCAACATTTAGATGTCAACACATCTGTGCCTGTCTTGCACATGCGATGCTGTGAGCTAAACTACCATCACACTCACAAGACTTTGACAATCGTCTGCCATTATCCTATTAATAGGTCGCCTCCTACTGTATGCATCTTTGCTCCTCTCTCTGTGTGTACATTTCCTGAAGTGGACTGTTTACATGGCGGCCCCTCGCTAACCCGAGAGCACAGCAATTGACCATGAAAAACAGCTGTAACAACAGCAGTATATGATCTAACAGTAGCCCAGTTGTTTGGAGGTGAATATATTTTTTACTTGAGGGGATGATTAAATGAGAACATTGCAGAGGAGGTGATAGATGAAAAGAGAGAGATAGAAATGTGCTGGGAAGGAGTGGGAAGGCAGCAGATAGTGAGGGATAGAATAAGGCAGAAAGAAGTGAAAATTAGCATGTGGGAGTAGGAGAGCTGAAATAAGAGAGTTGAGGCAGGCTGGAAGTAATAGACAGATCATGGAGCAGGGGGAGGAAAGGAGGAGAAGAGTCTGATTGCTGGGCAGAGAAGATACAAGAATATTAGTTGTTTCATTACGCAGTGAAAGAGAGCCTGAATCTTTCCACACAGAAAGGTGTAAGTATCTTCCATTAGTGTGCCTCAGCTCCCAAAATACACCCAAAATAGATCTCTCCATTTGGCCCCTTATTTTCCCTCCTATTCAGCATGAAAGCAGGGTCACATGCAGCACAGTGGTGAGGTTTTTTTCTTGTCTGTGTGTTCAGTTGTAATTTAATACATCAATTTACATCAGTCTATTTTGAAAAAAAAAGTTATGACATGTCACTCTGTGCAAGAAAGCAATGTTCTCGGCATTGTAAATGAAATTATATATAAAAAAAGAAAAGAATATGCACGTCTCTGACTCAACTCAACTAAAAATGTTCTTTGCATGTTGGTAAACAGGGCAGGGATTATGCATCAGAAAGGAGAAAAGATGTGGTTTTTGTTGCTGTGTGTCTGTGTGTGTTTCTATTTTACTGTATCTGTGAAAGACAGCGAGGGAGGCAGAGCCGCAGGTGACTTCATCAGTCAGAGAGACGGGTGGGTTCCGTCAGTGTGACGGCCTCGTCAGCGGCCCATATTAAACACATTAAACACTGGGCCGAGCTCCTCATTAATCAGCCCAAAGGGATGACAGCCAGCTCAGCTATCGGCCCCATACATCCACGCATGCCCAGGGCTGTCTGGGCTCCAGGTAATATACCTCTTCCGTAGATAACACCATGATAGATCGACTGCAGCCTCTCTGATTGGGGTTTGCTAGTGTAATACCACCTTGTCTGGCTTTATCAGAGGAGCCCATTGAGCAGTCAAGGTAGATCAGCTTTTCAAGAGCTCCGTGATTCAACTGATTTTTGACTGGAAAGGGAGTGTCTTGGTGTTCATGTCAGCTGATTTAGTATCAGACCTATAAGGTGAGACAGGTATTTTAAAGGTAGCGTCCAATCATAATGTCATCTCTACCCTGTCTTGGAGAGAATAATAACACCCTGAATGCAACCTGTCACATTCATTTTAACACTGTTATTAACTTCAACCCCCCCCTACCAGCTTGAGGAGTGTGATTGATTAATTCTCACAGTTTGCTGCGGCTCATGTGATGGGAGGTATTTCTAAATTTACTTTGATATATACTGTATATATATACATATATATATATATATATATATATATATATATATTTATCTGGGTTTTTATTTAAACACAGACACCAGAAATCGCTCGGTGTCTGTTTAGTTACAGAACACAATAAAGGGAAAATGGAAAATGTTGGAGTGTATATTAACTTTTGAGCAGCGCCGCTATCAAGCTTCTCCATTCTGAATTTAATTGATTTCTAATTATGCAGCCTACTTGAAGGGTGGCTTTTAATCATCTTTTCTCAGTAATATTATTCCTTATTCCTCCTATGTACCACACACACACACCAAGTTGATCAGCCACAAAAGATGGCACCTCATCCATAACCAACTATTCTTGGATTTGTCCTACCTCACAAAAAGCCCCGCCCTCCTCATTCCTTGGGAAAGGCGTCTGAGGGTGATAGCGAGCAGTGTGCAAATCACACCAATAATTGCTGTACTTAGTGGTTCACTTTGATTAATGTGGCTCTGTTTAAAAAGGGTCCTTTAAGAGGGAACGTGTAACAGTGATGGGTTAAGTCAATTGGAATAGAGAGCATTGTTCATGACCGGGGGAAGATGGTTGGTTTTACACCACTAGGTGTCTCTCTTCAGATAGAATAGAGGCCGGGCTCGGAGCTTATAGAGGAGCTGAGAGAGGTCAGACCCAGAGAACAGGGTGGAAAGGAAACAGAAAGGAGATGAGAAAGTGGCCAAGGCAGCTCTACTTCTCTTTGTGCCCTTGTTTGTACACAGACATGTTTTCTCTGCTGCCTGGAGAGCCATAAAGGCTTAGTGTCTAGCTGTCGAACTGTGTTTTTCAGAAAAATCCTTGAGGTGCATTATACTCACCTTTCTGTTTCCAATTCGACTGAGATTAAAAAAAAAAATAAAATAAAAAAATTCTTAAAATCTTGACGCCAGTGAATAAAATGTCTTTTTTTTTTTTCATGTATTCATTTACCCAACAAGTATTTTGTATTTGTTATTTATCTTCCTTTTTCACCTCCGTGGGCCTTGTGTGCTGCCAAATGTACATTCCTTTTCTCTTCCTTTCTGGTTTTGTTGAGATATGCTGCTCTGCCTTTCCGTTTCTTTGTCCTTCCCCGTCTTTAACAGGAACTCGCACATTCCCCTCCGTGCTCTTTATTGTCTGCACTTGTATCAACTGCAATCCGGCGCTACAGAGGTTATGTCGTTTTCTATTGCGGGGTCAGAAGTGCAGCACAATATTCGCCCACAGGCAGCTTATCGCAAAACAACATAGGACTGCATTACAGAAAGTCTCACAAAAAAAAACTACATAACATATTCAGGCGCTGAAATACTTGCAGAATGAATAGGGAGTGAAAACTACAGCACACAAATATCCATAGGCTTTCTATCACTTCTCACCACATTTGCAAACAGTATTTTATTCCCTGGTGTCTGTGTCTCTGTTTGATGGTGTGCAGGCCCATCAACAGTGATTCTCCACAACGTGTGAGGATGTGGCCGGGCAGCGGGCGTCACAGCCTGCCCGTGCTGCTGCTGCTGTGCTGTGGAACAGACATGGAGCTAGTGTAATTACTTCCATTATCACTGCCACACAACACAGAGCAAAGACGAGAACTGAGCGGGAAGGGAAGGGGGGCCTCACAATGTGAAATACCAAATCTAACTTTAACTCGTGGCACATTGGCAAATTGAGAGAGAGAGAGAGTGAGGGAGTCGTAGAGAAAGGTAGGAGCGGCGAGAGGGAAGAGAATGCGAAGGACAGGCTGCGGCAAGAAAGAAAACCAGTTATAGTAGACAAAAACGATCCCTTTACTGCGTTTGTGTGTCTCTGCTTGTGGCCTGAATGTTTTTGTTTTTTTTTCCTTTTTCATGTTTGCAAAGAGAGAGAGGAGCCGTGCAATCAGTTCCTCTAACCCAGCTTGTAATCAGCAGCCATGTCAGTAAACACTGTTAATAGGGGTGGACACTCTTTCTCTTCTCACCCGAGACCCCTGCAATAGTTAATTGGGATAAATGCAACTCCATGCTTCATTTACCCTCACCCTCTCTATCCCTTTTCTGTCTTTCCCCCCTCCCGCTTTCTTCAGTCCTCCTTGGCTTCTACTTTGACCTTGCCCACCCCCCCTCCAGTCTTCTGTTGCTCTCTTTTTGCTCGCTCCCCTCCGTGCTTGTTAATATCTTCCCGGCTCATTGATACCCCAGATGTTTTTTCATAATCAGAACATGAGAAGCGGCAGAGTGGACACGACATTTTTCTCTTCCACCGGTGATTGAAATGAGCTGGTTGCTGGTTGTTTAACACGGGCACAAGACAAAAAAAAAAATTGTACCGTGCAATGAATCAGATATGAGATACTGTGAACAACTAATACAAAGCATTTGTTCCCATCTTCTATGATTAGTATTACATCCCAACAAAGACACACCATACTAAAAGTCCATATATATATATACACACACTTCATGTACCACCATGTACAAGAATAACTAGTTAATTTGACTTATTACTCACCCTCTGTGTATATATGATGGTGTAATGTATTCATGGGTGCTGCTGCACCATCATTGCTTTCGTGATGTAATCTCTTTTCCCCTGGCTTGGACCCCACCTGTGGGAGAAGGAGAGAGAGAGAGAGCTGTAAGTGCTTGTGTGATCTAAAATGCCTAATTTAGGGGGGTGATTGATGGTTTAATATTGCAGCCTGCAACCTTGCTGCCCCCACCTACCCAATGAAGCTGCAGGCAGGCAGGAAACCATAGCACTGTGTGTGTATAATGTCACTTTCTATTCTCACATTCAAACCCAGCTGGTGGAATTAAACCAATTCTGAGTTTGTTTGTTTTTTTGTTTTTTTTGTGTGTGTTGAGATGTAATTGTGAGTGTGTGTGTTTGTGTGTGTGTTTGTGTGTGTACTGTGGGCGTGCTAAAGCATTTATTCTACCGTGCCTGAGCTGAAATCCACTTAGATATATTGACTGTGGTCTAGAGTTAGTGGTCAGTTATTGCAGCCATTTCTATTCCCCTCATTTTAACCAATCTTCCCTCATCTTGCCTGTCTCCCTTGTTTTCTCTTAGATACAGTGCGAGTTCTCAGCGTCACTCATTACTGTTTCCATTTGTTCAGATGCTTGAAAGGACCTATTGCAGGATGCTGTTATAATGCTTAAGGGGAGGAGGTTAGGGTAAAGTAAAGGCCTTAGCCATAGCAGTGGCAGATCTCAATAACATATCAATCATTTGTCATACATTTCATTCATTGACAGTCATACAACTATGAGTTTTTTTGAGTTATTTTTGTGTAAGTGTAACACACTAAATTTGCCTTTTTCCCAAAGCTTTTTGATAAAAACTCGAAATGTGCTTTCAATGCATAAGTGACGGGGCCAAAATCCACAGTGTGTGTGTGTGTGTGTCCACAGTCATGCATTTAAAAAGTCACCTGAAGCTTTTATGAGGCTTCAGCCGTCTGAGTCTGAGTCATATCAGTTGGATATCTGACACATTTACAGTCTTTTATTTTTTTATTTTTTTGCTCTGACAGTGTTGAGTTGTGGAAGTATAGCAACAAAAAAAACAAACAAAAAACGACATTAACGTTGAAATACATCTACTAGATTGACTTGTGTGAATTTTAACCCCCAACATTTACATTGTAAATACATTATGAAGTAATCTCCTAATAGCCAGTATGAACAGCAGGATTTATTATGGTAAGATTTGGAAAAACTTGGAAAAAACTCACACAATGCAGGCAGTCAAAAAAGGACCCACATGAGGCAGTGTTTCTACACATTTCCTTGTCGTGGCCGTATTATCCCCGTTTTTCACCGGATTTCTCGTCTTATTAAAGATGAGCGGATGTGCCTTTTCCAGATTGATACAAACATTTGCTCCAGGGGTTGAAAAGAAACAGGACGCAGCAGCAGCTCACGTTTGCCCCCAAATTAGCCTGAGAGAAAGACACAAAGACCCCCCCGTTTCCTGTTAGCTGTCAGCCAGCTTGATCGACAACATCATCGAAGAAGAGATAAGTTTAGTTTCCTTTTATTAAAAAAACAAACAAACAAACAAACAGACAGAAGCGCCGCGAAACAGTGAATGAACAAGAAATAAGCCAGTACAACGTAAAGTTTGTTTGTCACTGTTGCTAACAAACAAACTAACAAACAAACAAACAAGATGACAAATGCATCAACAAATGTAGTTGGACATTCAATAGAAATCCATCTCCATGAAAGAAAGAAAGAAAGAAAGAAAGAAAGAAAGAAAGAAGACGTCGGACAACGTGAGTGTTTGTGTACCTTTGGTCG
Organism: Pampus argenteus; assembly: GCA_036937835.1. NCBI lineage: Eukaryota > Metazoa > Chordata > Actinopteri > Scombriformes > Stromateidae > Pampus > Pampus argenteus. The sequence continues at coordinate 15,197,395 of CM072878.1, forward strand.
CTGTTTGTGTACCTTTGGTCGCTGTTTGTGTACCTTTGGTCGCTGGTTTCTTGTTGTGATGGTTAAATGTCTCCGTTGGGCTGTTTGTGTGTGTTTATTTCCTGTTGGCTTACAGTGAATCAGTCAGCAGGCTGATTTCATTTATCTAGTTGTTGTGTTTTTTAATGTACTGCTTGTTCAGTCACCTGTTGATGTGTGACTTATGAAGGATCCTGTGCTGGTTCTCTGTGCTGTATAATGGAGGGCACTGTTAGCTTTGGGGGTTGTGTGTGTTTGTTTAAATAAGCTCGTGTAAGTCATGTATGTGATACATGCATTATTACTTTTTTGATATGAACATACATCTGTAAGTCTGTGCATGTTAAGTGTTTAATGTTTTTAGTATTAGACTAACTGAACTGTGCCCTATAAAACCTATATACATTATATCAATAATTTGCTTTCAACTAATGATATAACTGATCATGCAACTAATTTAGTGCTGTGAAAGTATAATGTCTTAACTTTCTAACCATATTTAATTTTTTGCCATATTTGGAAAAACCAATGCCGGTTATTTAGCTACTTGTCACTTTGTGCTGCTGCTGATTTTACTGTGTATTTGGGAGTCTGGCATGACCCGAGACCAGTCAATGTTTGTTGGGTCCAGAGGGTAGACACCACACCTCCTGAACCCTGAACCCGCTGAGGTTCAGAGCCAGACATATTCCTATGGGCATCCTCTTGGTACATAATAACCTCCCTCAGTCGATTATTTCTGGCAGTAAGGCGATGGTGCTGTTCCTGGAAGTTGTCTGGCCAATCACGGTCTTCAGGGTGGTGGTGGTTGAAACCAATGACTGCATGGCCTGTCCCATGGCCTCCGCGGTCCACTTGCTGTCTTCATCTCCCTCTTTTTGATAGATGTGTAAAAAACAACCCCAAAACTTTAAAGTCAAAAACATAAACGGCACAAGAGAACAACAATTAAACTTGAGAACAACTAAAACAACTTGTTAATTTTTTATGTTTATTGTGTATGTTGCAGATATCAGAAAAAATAACTGCATTCAAGATGTGATTCTTTGTTGAAATATTTCCCCACGGCGATATTTCCTTGTACTCAGGAAATACGTAGAAAGCAGGTGTAAATCATATCTGTAAATCTGTCATCGTGGTTAAAATGGACTAGAACTGCTATATAAGAAAAAGTACAGTTAAGATAGGACCAGCATTTAATCAGGTTCATTTTAGTTAAATTATGCCTGGAGTGGCCTGATGCCAGTCTCTAGGTGCGTCTTTGTTTTGATGCTCCTCTCAAGGCATTGTGGGAAAACAGCTAGAGAGCAGGATTGGCCTTTGATTTAAGAACAAATGAAGGTTTTTAAGTTATTATTATTATTATTTGTTAACTTCATCCAAAAAGGGCAAAACTTGTCTTTTTATCTTTGGCTTTATCTCCAGAGTTCTTCAAATTCCTGGCAAAAAAACAGCGGCGCGTCGCTTGTTTACTTCATTTAGTTGAAGCTTTGTTGAGTGTTGACACGCCCAAAGTGGCAAGCAAGACGTTGGCAGAGGGGATGTTGTGCCATTGGCTTTTTTTTTTTACCGTAATGAAAATCACGTCAGGATATTGTACTCGGGCGACTTTTAAACCTTTCACCATCTACATTCATTCCTCTTGTTTGTTTGGCCAGCCTTTTCAATCCCCCCAAGGTTTCTGAGTTTCCTCTGGCTGACCTCCGCCCTCCCATCAATCCTTGCTTCATGTGAGGACGGACGGCACCGGAGGAGCAGCTAGAAGACTGACGATCGGTATTAATTTTCGAAAGTTAGGCAAAGTGCCTTTTGGATCCTTCTGGGTGTGTTCATCACCACTTCAGTGTTGTTAATCTGTATTCTATACAGAACTCAGTGGGGAAATTAATCACGGTGCTATGCCTAAGAGTCATCTAGCCTTGCAGAAACTATGGTATCATTATGTTGATATTTTTTTCTACTATTAGCCGTAAGTAAATGGTAAAATGGCGTATAGACTTTTTTTTTTACCTTAACAGGCAAAGCGCTTTACTATTCTTGCCTCTCATTCACCCGTTCACACACACACACACCGATGGCAGCAGAGCAACTTCGTTGTGTTGCTCAAGGACACTTTTGACACATTGACAGAAAGAGCCGGGGATTAAACTGCCAACCCTGCACTTAGCGGACGAACTTCTGTCCTTCCTGAGAGCCGTCCCATTAGCCATAAGGTTCAAGCCCTATTAAAATACACAGAGAATACTTTTATTTGACGCGCACACACACACAAACACACACACATGTGCATATGTGTGGCCACAGCCTCAAATGGTAGTTGTGCTAATATGTTTTTAATGTCTTTGGGATGCAGTCGACATCTCTAATTTGTTTTTGTCTAAGCTGTGCGCTTATGTGGATGGGGGACATCAAAGCAGTAAAAATAGCATTTCTCATTAACCAGCCTTTCCCTCTCATTTATTTTCCTTGTCCTCACTTGCCAGTTTGTCCACAAGTGATTTTTTTTTTTTTTTTTTTTTTTTTAAGGCGCAGCTTGTGAAGTTGTGAGGAGGAGTTGCTGAAGAAAAGATAATGGGCCGAAGCGTGGCGTCCATTTACTGCTTCCTATAGTCGCTTCTCAGCAGTTGAGCTTTTGTCAAATCGACTTGCATTAATGTGAATGAAACAGCCAGTTTAATCGTTGGAAGCCAAAGTTTTTTAGCTCGGCATGAATAACGTTTCAGAGCGAAATGATGTAGCAGCTTATAGCAAGCGGTTTGATAAATGAGGTCTGATTTATCATGACGAGATCAGAAACTTTTACCAAGTTAGTTCAGTGAATATTTTAATACGTTCTTACTGGGTTTGTTAAATTATTATTCTTTTTAGTTCTTTAGTTTCATCTTTCTTAAAGCTTTAAAAAGTCACTTACAATGAATTTGCATCATATTTTTGATGGAGGTTCATCCGAGTCAGTTCAAACTATCTGTAACCAAACACAACAGCAAATAATTCAGCCACTTGTCTTCATCTGAGTTATGTAGTGAAGTCTTCAGTTTTAATCACTTCAAGCGTCATAGATGTAGCGAATCCCACATGCGACGGTGAACGGATGTGTTTGTTTGTTTCAATAGAGCGCAGATCCCTAAAATATTCAGGCGACATACTGTATCCAGCTTCTGTGTCGCCTAAATTAGACTTTAAATTCACAGTCTTTTTGACAGCGCCATATGTGTTCGTGTGTGTTTTTCTCTGTGAGCTGAATGCACTGGAAGCTCACGACTACATTGTTCAATCAAAGCTTTTCATGCATATACGTGGAAACGAGAAAACAATGTAAAATGATATCGTTATTATACTTTTTTTTTTTTTTAACTAATGTGTTGTCCAGGAGATTAAATCTGTGTTAATTTGTTGATAGGTTTACATAACAACAGTATGAACAAAGATCCCTGAATATGAGCGATCCGTTCTGCCCTCCGTTTTGTGGACAAACTAAAATCCATCCTCTACTTAAAACCACTTTGCTAGCCGTAATTGTAATAAATGTATTTTGTCAAACAACAGAGAGGCGAGGGGAGAGAGAGAGGCGAGGAGAGAGAGAGAGAGATAGAGACAGAGAGAGCTGCATTTGACTGACTGATTTAGCTCCTGATAGAAAGTCTCATGTCCTTACACAAGCTATTACAGTTGTATTGTTCAGTTAATTGTGACAAGGTTTTATGTCACCTCTTCTGTTTATTCTCCATTAGTCTTGTCTGTGCAGCATCGTGATGAAGAGATGAATCTACAGTATTTTCCACGTCATCAAGGAACTCAGACAAAGTCACAAAGTTTCAAATTCCCCGTGCAGAATGAAATATCTATCTTCTCGAATCCATGGTTTGCCTGTCGATGTTGTAATTAGAGGGACATCAAGTTTCCGCTGCACCGATCTTTTGGGTTTGTGTGGCCAGTTTAGCAGGATGTGTGGTATCGCAAGGACCTTCTGCCCTCTACTCAGCTGCAGTTTTTTATTTTATTATAATTATTTTTTTATTTAATTGCTTCTGGTTCAAACTCCTCAACTGTAACATGCTTTTGATAATTTAATTGAAAGAGCTTGAACTTATTATGTGTTGTCATTGTTAGAAATAGTCACACCATCCAGTCAATGCATTATTAAAATCTGATAAAAAAAAAAATTGTAATACTTAAATTGTTTGATATTACAACGAAGAAAAACAACAAAAATCAATCTGTGATACTTAGTCCAGTGAAACCGTGTCGAATTCGAAAAAAACAAGAATACTACGATGTTTAAAATCATGTGAAGCTGCTGCGATTGAAAAAAACGATTTATTATTCTGCGTATGGTCAAATGTTGTTGCTGGAAAAATAGTCCGTTCTCAAAGATGTGATGTTGGCCTAAATTTCTGAATTGGATTCAGTTTCCATAGTAATGGCCACAGACTAGTTTGTCCCTTGAATGGTGTCAGCAGACATGCAATTTTATGACTATTCAGCCATTCTGTTTAGTTTTGCATCCTCTCTCCCTGATATCACCACACAAACACAACTGGTCCTATATAATCATATAGCTATCCCAGTGGCTTTTGTATTGTTGTTATTTATTTATTTATTTTTTTTTTTTAGCAGGTTACAATCTCTTCTGATCTGCCTTTAAAACATCAGCATGAGATGAGGAGTCTAACACTGATGTTGAAACAGAACAGGATAATGCTAATCATCCCCAGCCATAACAGAATTCATTATTCTTAGCCACTTCATGTTGCTGTGGAAACTGTTTAAGAGTCAGTAGGTCTGCCAAGGGTGTGCAGATAAACATGTCATTGTGTGTGTGTGTGTGTGTGTGTGTGTGTGTGTGTGTGTGTGTGTGCCTTGGCATACTATGGTGTTTTATCAATTGAAACGTTGCACTAGCTGGCGGCAATGCATGTTTGACGGGTTAATTTAGAAAAAAAACTGATGAACAGATTCCCAGAGATTCGTGGAGGGTGAGAAAGAAATGAAAAAGTAGTGGCGGAGGAGAAAGAAAACAAACAGACAGACAGACGGCGAGGGAGAAAGATGCACGGAGAAGGCAGGGAGTCTGAATGGACATAAAGACGGAGTCAGAGAAGAAGAAAGCTTGAGACGTGAAGAGATTCTAGCTGTGACATGTATGTAAAGTATATATAGATTGTTATGGGGGCGTGTGTATTAAAACCCTCTCTGCGAAGTGCGATGAACTGGCTCTATTAATTAAAGAGTGAACCGCTTTGTGGTCATGGATCCAGGACACATACACACACATACACACACGCTCGCACACACACAAACACACTGTGCTCCCTCTCCAGGCTCATATCATTACCCATCATTACACCCCCCATTTGGCATCAGCCGGCCAGATCGATCATGGCCGATAACTCTGTCTCACTCCAGGCCGGCCTATCTATCTCTATCTCACCCCCTCTCATATCTTGCTTTCTCTGCATCTCTCTTTTTTTTTTTTCACACCATATCTCTTCTCTCCCTGTTTCAGCCCCCTCACACAACTATCCCCTGCCTACAGACTGTATCAGTTTCAAAATGACTTAAATCGTCCGCCCACCCCTTCCTCCATAGCTTTCTAGCGTCTCTCTCTTCATCTGCTGTCGACCAAATCGCGCGTTCTATCTAACGTTCAATATAATCTTCCGCTGAATCCTCTCCAGATTCTGTACCATATTTCCCTAACTCATATCTCTAACTTTAAGCACCGTGACAAGCATATCAATCACCTCGTATTTCCATTCGTTGCTGACCTGCTTTCAGCTTCACTTTAATACGCCTCTTCTTCTTCTTCCACTGTACCCTCCCACAGCCTTTCATCTTTCTCTCAGTCTCTGTCACCCATCTTGCTCTCACTCAGGCAGCCCAGTCACACCAGCTGTGTCTTTGCACATGACTCACCGTCGCCGCCACCACCACCTCCTCCTAGTACTCCTCATCCCCCCCCCCCCTCTTCCTCTAACTCTGCACTCCCCGCTCTCCTTACATCAAGACTTCAAGGCTGGGCTCAACAGTCACTTGGAAAAGTTGTGAGGTTTTTTTATTTTTTTTGTGTGTGTGTGTGCGAGTGTGTGCATACTGAATGTGTGCAGCGAAAGCTAGTGACAGGCAGAGATGAACACTCGAACAGAATAAAGAAAACCAAATTTCATTCATCTGATCTCATTGCGAGGCTTTTGATAACATGGGCTGAAAAATAAGGGAGCGCGATCAGCTGCTTTTCGTCTCCTCCTCCTTCTTCTTCACTGTCCCTCTCTTTGCTTATGTCTGTTGATCTAATGATGCTCTTGCTTGTGTACGTTCCACATAGATCCTAATTCAATTTGGATGGAATGGCTCTTTCAGACAATTGTCTGCAGCGAGGCCCCAGATGGATTTTTAGCTTCTTCTGCCAGCATTAGAGATTAATGGGAAGAACGCCACACTGGACAGAAGAGAGAGAGAGAGAGCAACAATCGATTTCTCAATAATTCCATATTTACACATTCTCATGTAAAGAGAGTAATAAAAGAGGGAGAATACGCCATATTGTATTGCAGAGAATTAAGCGCCTCCATCTCCCAGGAGGGAAAAAAAACTGTATTGTAGTGAATGTCAAGAAGTGAAAGCTGCCACAAAATAAGTCTATGCTGTTAATGACATACTTCCTGTTTAAATAAATCAGTGCTGCTGTTAAGAGCTAATTGATAATCATTGATGAGTCACTTTACCCAGCATTTTTTATTTTGTTTTATTTTACTACGATACTTTGGCTATATTGGTCATTATTTCTATTGATCGTGGTAACATTTCATGCATTAGCTTTTCTTTTTATTTTACAAACTTAATTGCTGAGATTTACAGCTGCAGATCCCGACCATTAAGTTACTAAATAAAATAGATTTAACTAGTATAACTGTTGGCCAAAACAAACTTAAACAAGACCCAGTTTGTTTTTCCTTCTGATATCTTGCAAGCCAACCACTGCAGAGTTGGAGCTGGCTATGGTTTTATTTGCAGCTACATATCATGCAGTGACATCGCTATACTGCACTCGTCTCGTGTCAAAACAGTGGTGACTTGCCAGACGTGAGCTGTTTGGTGATGTCACATAAAGCAGCCTGAAGCAGTAGGAGCCCACAGTGCAGCCCGATAATATCCTCGACTGTCTGCAGTGGCTATTGTTTCCTGGCTTTCCAGCTCTTTCAAGCAACTAGCTGAGATGGTCTTCGTAGGCCGTGCTATAAGCCCCAGACTCACTCCCTACAGGCCGTCTCACTGACAGGAGATCAGGCTACATCAGTATGTGTGAGAGGTACAGCGGGATCTGAGGGATGGATCCTATTTCAGCTGATCCAGCACACCAGAGAGGTTGCCAGAGACTCGCAAAAAAACTTACTTTGTGCATTGGTGTGTGTGTGTGTAGATGGATGGATGGATGGACACATGTGGTTGCGTATGATGTGAGTGGGTTTTTAGCAAAAAGACAGCAGCGAGTGTTGGGGAGAGTGAGTGAGAGAGAGGGAACAAGTTGGAAAATATGTTTGCCCTGTTCACACCGATCTGTTTGTGTGGGTGTGCATTAACATCTATGTGGGCTGTAAGGAGGCTGAATATGCAAAACTGTTGGAACAAAGGCTAATAACTCTGGAGCTGCTGTGCAAAAAAAAGATGGTACATTTCCTTGGCTTTTCTGGAAGCTAAACAGGCTTGTGAAATTGTTTGGGGGTGTAACACCGGTTTCTGTATTATTATTATTATTATTATTTTTAAGAGTGCTTGTCTCAACCATGAGGAGAGATTTTCAGGCAGGTGAATTTGAAACTACTTTACTTTCTTGTATATTTATTTTCGTTTGACAGAGTTCATCTAGTATACTGTAATATAAGGGGAAATGAGAGATGCAATATTGTGTTTCACAGCCAAAAACCTGATAAAACAGAGAATGTCAGAGGAACTAGGCCAAAGTAAAGAAGGACATAATTGGGGGAGCAAATTAAAAGGGAACGAGGAAGGATATTGTGTGAATAAATTAGGAATTAAAGGGCTGAGTTGTACGTTGAGGGCACAGTGTGCTGATTGGAGGGAACAATTCATAATTAAAAAAAATAAAATAAATCAACCTGGCACCTTCCTTCCTTCCTTCCTTCCTTCCTCTTTAGAAACTGGTGAATTGTTTTTACTGTCACCCTTGAAATACCTTTTTTTGTTTGTACTAAAATATATTTTCTCAGTCATTCAGCTGAGGAAACGTTGCCATTTTTGTATGGGTGTGAGCTAAAAATGTCAAGGTTATGTTGCATTGCGTAAGAGACAGTTGTGCCTTAACGGGGATGGTTGTGTCTCTTCGCTCATGTTTTCCAGAGTACACCCAACAGGGTGTAATAATGTGCATGCATGTGTGTGTGTCTTCTTTTATTTCAGTAGTGGAAGGTTTCTGGCAGTAAAGGGATTTGGAAAGTGAGATTTTGAACTTCTTCATGTTAGAAGTCAGTTTGATCAATGTCTGCTGCAGCTCCCACTTGCTTCAGGGCACAATGAACCACTGATAGATGAATTCCTCTGTGTGAGTCCATGGACTGATGTGTAGGTGTACAGTGAGGGGAAAAAAAAAGAGAACAAAAGCAAATCACAGAGTTTAAATGTGTGTGTGTGTGTGTGTGTGTGTGTGTGTGTACACATATCATAATATCTACATACTCTATCTTTTAGTACAGAAAAAGGTGTAGGCGTTGTGTATCCGCAAGCTTCTGCCTCCATCTGTGTGTAGTGTTCACTGATTGAATCACATATTCAAAGCCTCTAATTAGTATCGTCTTACTCGTAGTCTCGTAGTGGCAAACAAAGACACCAATGAGTCTCTGGACTTTATCAGCCAGTCCAGCCACAGAGTCGGGCTGGCAGTCAGGCCTCAATGCCCCAGCCTGGCCCTGGAGCCCAGCGGCCTGCAGAGGAACCCATGTGCAGAAAACCTTTTAGAGCTCCAGCAATCCGATTAAGGCAGCTCTTTTTTTTTTTTTTTTCTTTTTTTTTTTCTGCAGCACTGTTGATGCTGAGATAAGTGTTCTAGTGGGCTCCTCAGATCAACTCTAAAAGCACTATTTCATTAAACCAAGAACTCAAATTTCTGAGTGGATCATTTTGGGCTTCTTTATATGTTTTTTTAGAGGTGGCGAGATGAGGTAGAGAAGCTTGCATACATGCTCAAACATACGCAGGCAAACGTAGACATACAGCACCCACCATCAAGATGTGAAATAATGATGCGGGATAAAAGGCGGCAAAGCTGCTGCTGACAGCGTGAGCGGTGGTTGATGAATAGGCACGAGCAAGAAAGATTTGCAGAAATTGATGGGAATTATGAGTGTGTGTGTATGCTTATTCTGCGTGTGTTTTATGATGTGTGTGGTTTAAAAAAAAAAAAAAAAAAAAAAGGTACAACTTGAAAAGCCTCCATATTTATCTCCAAGTGTTCTGGCAGAGCGTCAGCGGGATGATGGATGATGTCTTCATCGGTGGCCAATTCTCTGAAGTTGTGGTTTGAGCGCTGGACTGAAAAACAAGATTACATTTAATGGACATTCACTCCTATCCAGAATTAACTGCAGGCTAAACAAATACAGCTGCGCATAACATGGTGTCCAACAATCCATTTTAGTGTCCAGTGTTTAAAAAAAAATACACAAAGATAGATTAAATTACCCCGGACTCTCAGCTCAGTGGAATAAAATATATTTATTTATTTATTTTTAATATAAAAATAAAAGTTACATACACATTGTGTAGCAAAATGTGCAAACGCAGCATGTGGAACCTCAGTGAATTGGATACGAAATGTTATTTCAGGAAAAACGGTACTCCTAATAGAAATTACAACGGTGTGACCTTGTTTTTAACCGAAATGGAAAAAAAATGTGCTTTAATATTTATTTGCTCTTTAAAGAGGACATTTTTCATGTAATGTGGAGACATTAGGAACAGAAATTCATAATTAGAATTCATAATTAAACTGTTCATTTTGTTGTAAAAAGTGTTGTTTTTATTATTTAGTAGCGCTGGCGCCTTATCTTTATCTATTAGCAGAACAAAAAAAGATAATTTCCTAAGAAAGGTCACGTTACTGGAGCATCTTGATGATAATGGGAAGCTATGAGATATCATTTTGGTTAAGTAACAGAATAGCCTTGATAATGCAATTAAAATAATAGCTGAAAAATGCAATAAATGATACTAATGATCACCGACTCTGCAGGTACATGCTTATAATTGTACAGTTCTGTATTCTGTAATTAACTATTAATATGATATGGTCTCCTTCATTTTCCATGGCAACATTAAAAAAAAAAAACAAAAAAAAAAACTGCTGCTTTTAAATGAAAGAGTGGGAGCATGAAGGTTGACTTAGTAATAACATTTCAAGCAGTTAAGACACTAAATAGGTATGCAGAGCCAGTTGCAACACCCTATCTCCATCAGAGCATGACCTTTAGCGTGGCCTGTTCCTGTATCGTTGTCCTCAGGGTGCGAGGATGTGGGCAGAGCTCGGCTATATACAGTAGGAGTACTCGGTGGGATCAATAGCTCTCTCTCTAAAGCTGCTCCCAGACACACCTGCAGTACCCGGGGTGGCCTTTGTGACACAGAGATAAAGAGAAAACACTCCCCAGGCTGTTGGTGTCTGCCAATCTGCTCCTGTCCCTGTTTTCCCTCCTCCTCCTCCTCCTCCTCCTCCACCCGCACAGAGGAAGATGGATAGATCAAACCTGCATGACAGAGCGCCGAGTATTGCTAATATTTTTATGGTCCACAACAATATTTTGTGACTTAACCTTTTCTTAAAGGCAAGGGGAAAAATCCCTCCCCCATCCATCCAATGCGGGGCTATGCTGAGACAGCTGAAAGAGCTGGAGGGCGGGGTCCATGTATATTTACTAACTCTCCGCTCAATCCATCACAAGATACAGCATGTTGGCTCCACCTGTCTGTCAGTGTCTTCTCACATTCCCCGGCCACTTCCTCTCCACCAGCCACTCCATAGCTCCCCTACACTTGATATGTGCATGTTTTAAAGGAGAGCACTCTCCTTTTCTTTTCTGTCACTTGTCTTTTGTTGCTGACTCTAATCTTTCACCTCTGACTGTCTTTTCCCTCCTCTTTATCCCTCCGTTTTTTGTTTTTTTTTGTCTATCTCCACTATGCATTTTCCCAAAGCTCCTGGGACAGAAGTAGTGTATAGGATGAGTGTGCTGTCCAAGCAGGTTAGAGAGGGTAATATTAGCCTCTGAGGAAGCCCCGGGGCTCGGATCTAGTCTTAGAAGAGGTGTGCTGACAGTCAGCAATCCAGCACTGATCACACTAAAGTCACACAGATCGGTAAGTTGTGTAAAATCCTGGTGGGAAGAGGGTAAGTGTAAATGAGTTAAGGAGAGAGTGAAGGGAAAGGAGTGATTGTAGTTTTATCCATGTAGACAGAGTCGACAGAGATGTCACTTTACACTGAGGGCCATGTTAGATTTTGAGCCGAAGTCCATTTGCACCTGACACGACAGGAGAGAGAGTTTTCTGCCTGAATCCACATTTGTGCAGGATATAGGACATATTGTTATTTGATGCTGTGTGTGGGTCTGCAAGTGACGATGCATATTTAGAAAAATTAACTCTGTTGTACAGTTTTTTTCAAATGTATTTGAAGAGAAATTAGGCTTAGTTTCAACAGAATAACTGACACATTCTCAACTGAACAACACACAAACGAAGGAGAGTTGGAAGTTGAAGTTGGAGTTTGAGACAAGCGTCTGATATAGAAGCAGTTTTAATATGTTAGCCTGTCTCCCTGCTGGCTTCCCCTCCCCCTTTCAGGGACGGCACTAATGACATTAAGTGTGGGACAGATCTGTTCCATGTCTGCAGGCCTGCCAGTCTACTGGTCTGCTCCGAGACCACTCTCCATCTAATCCTATCCTCTCTCTCCCGCTATCCTCCGCCTCCCCTCCACGCCAGAGACAGGAAGAGGCGGCTGGGAGAAAAAAATCTAATAAATAAATGAGAGGATGCAAGAGGAAAAAAATATATAAATTAAGTTCTCCGTTCTCGTAAATCATGTTGCCAACTTCCAGTAGACAGGAGGGCGGAGCTTAGGGAAGAGAGAGACCATAGGAGGAAGAGGGAGGGAAAGGCAGAGAGCAAAGGAGACAGAGAGAGAGAGAGAGAGAGAGGGAGTCAGGGAATGATCGAGAGAGTGCGGGAAGCGTTTCTGTTCCACCCTCAACCCAGGCTTGGCTCTGGAGACTCGGTGGCGAGGTGTTTTTAATTGATTTTTGATTAGATAGACATGAGGAGGGGGGGGTTGTCCATTAGCACGAGGGGAATGAACCTCTGAGAGGAAGCGAGTGAGAGAGAAAGGTACAGTGAAGGAGAGAGAGAGAGAGAGAGACAGACAGAGAGAGAGAGAAGCTGAGATAAAGAATTGTCGAAGACACTGAAGCAAATGACAAGTAAATAAATGCATATGCATATTTCATATGCACCGATGGGATGGAACATTTTTCTTTAATTTAAACTGCTTGCAGCCTAATCGACTAAATTATTAGCTTTAATTATACCCTATTACCCATGGGTTTAGGGTTTTCACTCATAAAGGAACATTTTCAAACCTGGAGATAGACTCAGGCTATACACAGGCTAGAGTTTAACTCAGGAAAACAACAACAACAACAAAAAAAAAAAACAACAAAAACAAAAATGTATGCAGTTTTTACATCATTTTACATGATTTTACATTTTCTGTCCTGCTCAGAGAGGTGCTTAATGTCCAGGTGTCTTTGATAATACTTTGTAATCAACATCATCTAATCATTTATTCGTTCAATCAAGTATTTACCTGTAAACTACGAGGGTGGGGGGGGGGAAAAGGTGGATGTTTTTAAACTCAAATTCAAGAAGTCTCAGTGACTCCTGGTGTCTGAAAGCCCCATATATAGAATTACATTAAATGCATTAATACAGAGTAGGATTGACAGGTAATTAGTCTTAGAGATGCTTTTCTCCAGCTTTAAAATGTCGGATCAGAATCATCATATAACACGGCGATCTTTGGGGAACACGATTGTCTTACCGGTTATTTTAGATAGTCGGACGCCAACTTGTTGTCGAAAAATAGAATCATAAAAGTCTCAGGTCTGTTTCACCTCTGACCACGCCCGGCAGTAATGCTTGGTGTCCTGGAGTACACCTGTACCTATCGGTTTCATCACTCACTGTTTACTGTTTACTCTCTACGAATTCAGCTGGTAAAAAATAAAAATAAAAATACACACCTCCAACTCCTTACTGTGCCCTGCTGTTGTGTGGAAAACTCCTCTCACACTCAGCAATTATTTTGGACTCACTTCATTATTAAAAACAAACCAAAAAAAACCCCCAAAAACTTTGTTTAACTGCAAAGTTAACAGACGAAAAAACTGTTACTCTCCTGTGGTATTTCTGACAAATTAGCTTAAAGGGTATTCCCTATAGTTTTAAAGGCAGTTAATGATATTACAATGGTTGTTGCCAAATCGACCATAACTGAAATCTTAAGGATTGCAGCTTTAATGTCTATAAACAATAAGCAAAAGGTTGTTAAAAAAAAAAAGAAGAGCTTCATTGTGTGGTGCAAAGTGATTTATTTCAAGAGTGAGACTAAAGAGGCTGTTATAATTTTCAACTTGTTCTGTTGTTCAGTCTCTAGCCAGCCTGTCGGTAGTAAACTGTGAGCGCTCACTATTGGTGCAAGCAAAGAGAATAAATAAAGAGAGTGTCTCCTTCTGCCTTATAGTCATCCCTCCCACGTTCTCAGTGCAGTTATTTGGGGATCGAATGGCATTGTTCTAAATGAAACAGTAACCGTTCCACGCTTCCAATAAACTGCACCAAACATGTTTGGTGTGATCACACTCTAACTGTCCCCTCATGCAAAAGACAACAAAACTCCCGCCTCGGTCTCTGCTCATTGAGTGGGTGCTGAAGCTAAAAGCCTATTAAAACTATTTTTATATAAATGATTCATGTTCTTGTTCAGTATACATTTCTAGACGGGCATTCTTTTCCGTTTATAAATGTGTGATTAGCTAATAGGACACATTTATTTTGGTATGTGTCTATTTAAATATATCTGTAAATTATGAATATCAAATAAATGTGTCTTTTTGCGTTGGTGCTCTATGTAGTGTTCAACAAATCTAATGTAACTGCAAACTTTTTTTTTTCCATCTGTCAAAGATAAACACAGTGCGAATTCCTTTTATATGATAATGCCATTATTTTTTAATTAAGCACTTTTTCTATTTATTATTCCTCTGTTGGTGTTGGATCAGTGATTTTATTTTATTTTATGTTGAGCGTGCCTACTCACAGACATGCATACGTGCAAAGACACGTGCACTAATTTGAAAACAGAAGGGAATTTATTGGCAATTACAAGAAATCCCATATATGAGAACTATGTTGCCATAAAGAAATAATAAAAAAAAAAAACTAGACTCAGAGAGAAGAAGGCACTGACAAATGACCCCTCACATATTGATTGCTGTTTACCCAGAGCCTTACGCACGCACACACCATAATAACAACCAACAGCGAGCACAGTTTGATTTTTGTTGCGTTTTTTTTATTTATTTATATATTTCTTATTTGTCCTCAGGTTTAGTTTTAATAGCTGAGCGAACCAAGGAGAGAAACACGACACGGCATTCTCCAATCATAAATTAGATTTGCACCTCCAGCAAACTTTCACTTTGCCATTTGGTAACTTATCTCGGTTCTCATAAGTTTTCTAGTCTCCAGACAGCCCCCCTCTTCCCCCTCCACAACTCTCATCCTTCTGGTCAGTGAAACTGGTCCCAGCTGCACTTAAACAGAAACCCAGAGCTGCGGACGTAGACACATTCCCACACTCCCACTCCCTCACCGATTCCCTCTGAGGCACATAGGGTTAGAGTAATATCCAAAGTGCAGGTGGGACCACGCATTCGCACCGAGACTCAACAAAGCGGGGTGAGAGCATGAGCCAAGTAATGGAGTGATGATCACTGCAGAGATTGAACAATCAAAGTGGGGAGGCCGGTGGTGGGGGCATTCATGGACTTAGGGAACTTGCACACTAATTGTATCTTATGACTAATTGGTAAATTAGTGAAACCTATTTCAAAGCGCCAGGCTTAGCTTTGGGGGACACCCACAGCTCATTATAGACCCATATTCTGGGCAGAGGAGGAGAAAAATAAAGGAAATTATACAATTGCTCAGGTGAGAATGGCAATTAAGCAAGTGCTTAAGAAGGGGAGGAAATGAAGCCTCATACACGCATAATTTACTATACTCTCTAGTGTCTGGCTTTAAATCACCGCTGATCCAGGGCATGTATTTATGCTGGCGTAGAGAGGGAAGGAGCACTGTATGTGTTTTTGTTTGTCTACTTATTTGCACGTATGTGTGTATACAAATACGTATGATGGTTGTATTAATGTAAATATGTGTGTGTATATACATATAACTTCTTGTGGTTGCACTGCAGGTTTTAATCAGTTACTTAAATGCAAATTACTGAATTCTTTAATAATGTCACCGGAGGGTCGGTGAACAGTAGGCCGGATGGCCCCGTAGAACCATTATAAATCTTCCCTAAACTGTACTCTCGGTGATGATTTTGAACTGTTTAGACTTGATTCTTCAGAGTTAAGACGATGTCATCAAAGACCAATAAATCCTCGGAGGATTAAAGAACTTCGATGAGAGAGAGAGAGAGATACACTGCCTAATATAATTCCCTGGAGATACGACCATATCTTTAGATTGAGGACAGTTAGCTTTACAAAAAATATTTAGACATTAAATCTAAAAGAAACATTCTGAATAGATGAGTACACCGGTTCTCTGGTTTCCCACCTTTTGAGAGCTAGCTGTTCATTTTCTCAAATATTGATTTACCTGCCAAAGATCACACAAATTACACAGCGAATTCTGTTTAAGGGTAGATTTTTTTTTTCCAGAGTGTACCACTCCTGAGAAAACTGTGATCCAAGTAATATCCATAACTACATACAGAAGTATGAGGCTGTCAGACAGTTCAGTTAGTGGGATGTGAACGTTAGAGCAGCTGGCAAATGAAACCGATCATAAGGCAAAAATATGGAGTCACCTTTATTTTTGCACTATATCTTTAGCCAAAAGCTGTGCCTTCTGACAAAGAGCATGTCCTCAGAAGTTTTAAAGGTGAGACAAACAGTTGATCTGGATCTTAAGCTACGTTCCTGCTCATCTCATCCCTTCTCATCCCGTCCATCTACACACACCATCACTGCATGTTGAGTATCTCCTCACCCGACCCCGTCTCCTCTTATGCTTCTGTTCCATCTCTTCATCACCATTTGAAGGACATTTTGGATATTTCCACAAGGACACCATCGATCCCTTCACCCCCACCTTAACCCCCCCCCCCCCCCCCCCCCCACCACCTCCCCCAACCAATTTGCCAGCAGTAAAACTAATATTGTCTTTAATCAGATGCAATTAGGCCTGCAAGTTAAGATCTCCTCCCAATTAAAACTCATTAGGCCTCTAATGTCATTAGTGGAGTCTTGAGTAACCATTGCATGCAGAGGCAGCCCACTCATCACAAACAACAGTGCAACTCAGTAGCTCTGGCCCATGTGTAATATTTTCTTAAAAGGTAGCATAGAGGAGAGGAAGTTCACGTTTGGAAGGTTTTTTTTAATACTGCTGAGTCGCTTTTAGTGAAAAAAATCTAAATTGGAGACAAACAGTAGTTCAATCCTGCACCTGTCAGAATAACTTAACATGGAAATGTTGGCTTTTGGCTCTTAATTGTGTAGTTATTCGCCCTGTGACTATAGAGTGAAGCTTATTGAAATGTAAAAAAAAACTCAGACACTGCTTGGGTCAAAGTCATTCAATTGTTCAGTCTAAGAGGAGAGTTACTTTGGTAGTAACATCACCAATGTCAGCCCGTATTCATTATGACATTCATGAAATATGAATGAAATGGTTTGACCCTTCTGTACAATATAACGTTCCCGAAGCAGTGCAGTGTAATATAATAGTGTTTGAAAGGAGGCAGGTTAACGACGGTATGAGGAAAATCTTCTATCTTTGGAATATAAGTTTTGAAAACATAAATAAAACTTGGGACAAATGTGAGAGCTACAGTATATTAAATGAATACTCTTTTAAAATATCAAATTTTACATTTACGGTATTGTATTAGAGTAAATTAATTATTATGATGACTAACTGTACTGATTAGGTAGTGATTACAACAATATTTAATATGAAATATTATTGTATATACAGATATACACTATAAATGGTTCCAAATGTTATCTTATTATATGTATTTGTCTCCATAAATTTGCTTAAAGAACAAACGATCAATAATGCTGCAGACCTTGGCACTTCTGTAACACAACTAGGAGAAAAAAAAAAAAAAAAAACTGTGGCAAGGTCAAATTTAAAATTTTCATTACTGACTGCAAAATAAACAAATAAATGGATTACTGCTTACAAAACCTAATAGAACATGATGTAACCACGGATGCACAACACAATGAAAATATATGAAGTAAGTGATTTTCTGTTTTGCCTGAACTACCCCCATCATTAAGCTTGGAGAAAAAAATAAAAAAATAAAGTTGAACAAACCCAGACAGCAAAACTGCTGCAGGAATATTGAATTTGAGGGTCTCTGTCGTGCACAAAAGCGGTTCATCATTGATTCCCGTGCCTGCTGCTGCTGCTGCTGAAGAGTTTTTTTTTTTTTTTTTTCCCTAAAACCTTGAAACAGCACTACCTTGAAGTTAATATGCTAAAGGCGTACATACATGGTTCCTCTTGGTAGACTGAAATTCATACTATCTCAATAGTTCCTTTTGAAAGCTCTCACAGTACAACATTTTCCTTCGGCACGTAACGACATCTTGAGGCATATCAGTTTATAAATCTGCAAGTTTAAAACTACCTCGAGTAGAAATCCATTCTACATGTAGAATATGTTAGTGAGCAATAGTTCCTACACGATAAAAAATGACATTTATCAATACGAGAGGTCTCAGTTCCATGACAAAGGCCTGTAAAATGTCTGTAACATGTGACACCAATCACCAGTAATTACCATAGGGGGGGTTTGAGTTCTCCTCCCGCCTCTAATTGGCCTTTGCTGTCAATCAACAAGTGATTTCTGTTCACAATTGAACCGAGGGGAATGATAGAAGCAGCGATGGCGGGATAATTGAAAATAATTGAGCAAATTGCGGATTTGAGAAGTTGGCTTCATCAGCACTGCGGGGGTGGAATATGAGCATGTGGAGAGTGAAGAGGTGAACAGAGGAGAAGCCAGATCTTAATGATAATGAACAAAACACTCGCCTCCATTTTTTTGCATCCGCCCCCAAGGATAGATCTACTTATCTGAATAATCAAGCCCGTACATGTCTCGATGTCACATGAATGGGAAAAGATGAGCACCTTTTGATCTCTGCATCCCGGGCTTTAACAGCTTTTCACCAGCCTGAGGGCTTACATCCTGGCCCCGGTCTGAAAAAGGCCCTCGAGCACAGAGGAAGTGTACCTCTGTGGTGCAACTGTGTTGGAGTCTCTGCATATAATTAAATGTGTGAATTTAGTATCGGGGCATGTGTGAGAATGAGAGCGTGCGTCTCCGTATGTGGAAGATTTTATAAGTGAATTTGACTTAATGACTCTGAAAAGGATCCAACAACAAGTCAAGTTTTGTAAAAGTATAATATCATAGCTTAATGTATTATGTTTTTATACGCAAACTTTACACTGTGTATGTGTGTAACGGCATAAATCAACTTCAGTCGACTAAATTTTCCTTTCGTGGGTGGATTTGTGTAACTGGTAGAGTAGCAATACTGACAAGCTATTGGGACCAAAGGCGGCCCCTCAGTTTCAGTTGTTTGTCATCTCTGCCTTTTTCTTCCTCCTACTCTCCCCATCCTCAAGAGCTGCTTACCTTCCACAGCTTTGGGAAAAAAAAAAAAAAAAAAAAAAATCTCGCCTGCAATTTACATTTCCATATGCTGCCAGTGGCGCCAGGCAGAGTGGATAATTGGGTTGAAAGCGGTGACGGTGAGAGCAGGATAGAAAAGGGATACAGAGAAGGCCAACTGAAAAAAAAAAAAAAAAGAAAAAATCAAGCCATTATAGGATGGTTTTCTTTTTTTTCCCCTTCACTCGTCATTTTGCCATGCTGCTCTTAACCACTTGTGTAGCTAAAAAGATTTACCTTGGCCTCCCATTCTCTCTTATTCCTGCAGAATCACTCTGTACTTGCCTCCACCAGAGCCTGCCTCTGCCTCATCCATATTCATCCTGTGTCTCTCTCTCTCTCTCTCCGTCTCTCTCTCTCTCTCGCTCTCTCGCTCTCTCTCTCTCTCCCTCTCTTCCTCTCTCTCACTGTGTCACCCACAGCATGGCGTTAATACACCAATTAGTACTAAGAGCAGATAATGGACTATGTCATACTGCAAAAGGGAATACACGAGTGAAAAAGAGGAAAAGAGAGAAAAAGAGAGCAAGACAGAGAGGACGAGCGAGAACAGAGAGCGAGACAGAGGGGTGGTGGAGGTGTCTTTATGGATGTGGTCTGTGGAAATGTTGAAATGCTGGCGTTTGCTGCGAACATCCATCCGATTGAAGCAGCATGATGGGAAGAGCGCTCCGGCGGTCACAGGGTTGCTATATAAAAGCTGAGGTGTTACACCGACGCTTTGCCGCCTCCAAATACTGATGTCTGTTTGGCTTTGTTGGACTCTTAAACCCATTTCATTGTTTTTCCTCCCCCTTTCACTACTGGAAACACTATAGAGTTACTGTGTTCATATCTACGCCTACAGGTCTTCTTCTCCACTGTGCTATATAGACACGGCTTGCATTTAAAATCACAAAGACTTCCTCCAGTGACAGTGATTTTTTAGATTTTTTTTTCCTATTTTCCACCATATATCAGAAATAGGATATCGATCTTTATATCATCCAAATCTATCTTTAATCACGTTTTTAAGAACACAGCAATACTCTAAAGACAATGCAGGTATCTTGTTAATAAGTGATCCATAATATAATGCATTACATCTTAATCAATAATATGATTTAAACCAATATGATTTCAGTCGATAAACATTTTAACTAACCTACTGATTTTTTTTTTTTTTTTTTTTTTTTTTTTTTTTTTACAGCACATTGGAAAATGTAAAATACTTTCTCAACAAGTCTTGTAACAAGAAAAAAAAATGTGATTTTTGTTTAGTGGTAAAGGAGATAATGTGTCAATCACTGCAAAATGAGAAGCTGTATCACTGTGAAAATAGGAGCTATTTGCAAATAGGGCAAGGTGTTATGTAAATAATGGTGCCGCATAAACATGAGCCCTGACTAGGAAAAAATTGGCATTAATCAAACATGAGCCAGAACAAATTAAAATATGCCAGCTGTAAGAGTCGATTTTTCTCCTTTTTTTTTCTTTTCTTTTTTTTTTTTTTTTTTTTAGAAATAGGCAGGGAAACAGGACTACTGATGCTTTGTTGATAAACTCGGTCTTATCACGGACGACACTGCTGTACTGCGAAAATAACAGAACAGAATTATTATTATCATCATTAACAATGACTGAAGTTTTCATAGTCATGATCGAGCCTGAATGAATTCATTCAGCACTCGAACGTTCCCACACGCCAGAATAAAACCACTACAATGCGAGACAGTGGCAGGTTCTTATCTTTTTTTTTTTTGCCTGTGTGTATTCTAACCGCTGCATTTATCAACATGTATCTGTATCATTTTGTGGGCACAAGCAAGAAAATAATTACGAAATCTTAAAATTGAAGAGTATATTTGTGCAAGAGACGTGTAAATGTGTTAATGTAGACAGCATGTAGTTTTCAGGTAAGCTAATAATTGTGTATTTATCCTGTAGAACGTATATTTCAACCTCACAACTATCTAATCAACCTTTTATTAAATAAGTATAGAGTGTCTAGAAATCTTTATGTAGAAATCTTTATGTACTATTGACTTTCTAAGATTATATTATTTATGACTAAAGTGATCAAGCAGTGAGCTCTGCAGTATTTTGTAATAAGGGGCCACGGCTTGCGTTTAGTACTGTAAGCCAATCAGCACTTAATCATGTGTGTTCGCTATTGTTGTTGCTAAGAGACCAGGGTACAATGAACGACTATACTCAGACTGTGCGAGGCATGAGTTGACGCTGTAAATCTGTCCACGTTTGGTTCTTAGTGGGTAACGAGGTTTGCCTGCAGTCTCTTCTGATTACACAGAGCACTGTGACTTTTGTGACACGTGAACATTTGATCACATGTGTCACAAAAAAAGAAAAAAAAAAAAAGAAAATCCTGATAGAGTGTGTGACTGGAGCACAAACTACATTATGCTAGCTGTTTATTGGCGCCATGAGTCAGGCGGCCCATGAAGGTCAATTGACTGGATTTGAGAGCAGTATAACTGAGTAGGTACTGTGTGACAGAAGGCTAAGTGGGAAAGGCCTGTAGAGCCCATTCAATAGAGCCCAATATTAGCTATCATAATAGAAACTGACAAAGGCATTTTCAGAGGGAACAGAAAAAATTGCAACGTGCACTGGTACAATTATCGCATGTGATGAAGTTAAATAAATATCATCTGGCAGTGTGATCTATCCTGTGTTCACCCAGGGACCAAAGACTGTCTGGGTATAATCCTGTTGTGTGTGTGTGTGTGTGTGTGTGTGTTGACACATGGTAGAGTATATACCATATCAATAGAAGTGAACACATGCATTATGCTGTATTTAGCTCGCGTAGCATCATATAATATGGTATTTAACATGAAGGCATATGATATACAATGTATTATGTAAACCCTTTTTTAAAGTGTCTACTGGCCATAACTGATTTATCAATAATGTTGGAGCGACTTTTTATTGCCGCTGTGCTTTAGAGTTAGACTGTAGTTGCTTCTGGAAAATGTTCTGTTTATGCCTCCAGGATAAAACTACAAGTATCTGCAGGACATGCCGCAGGCTGAGGCGTAACATGTGTGTTCAACTCGGCTCACACTTTGCTCTGCGTCACCCTCTGACTCATTTTCTCCCTGTAGAGCGTCTTGTATGTGCTGTACAATAGCTGGATCATGTTTTACCAACTTGTTTAACTTGTTTGTAGTTTTGTAGTCGTTCGTGCAGTTATATTCTTTTTTTTCACTCTCGCCTATGAACGTCCTGAGGAGCCCCTGAGCTTCTAGCTTATAAAACTCCTTCAGCTCAATGCAGCACTTTTTTTTATTTTTTATTTTTTGCTTTTCAGAAACTTGTCTGTCAGTGGAGATACCAGAAACATAATATTTAAAACAAGACTAAGAGACTGCAGCCCTGCTGGTGGCTCTGTGAGGCTGTACTTAAGCACAGCAGTGAGATAAATACTTACATCACAATGCTCACAATATAACAGGCCGATGTTTAGCTGGCTTTAGTGTATTAGTATGCTAAATTAGCAGTGGTGGAATGTAACTAGTTACATTTACTCATGTACTGTACTTAAGTACACGTTCAAGGTATTTTATGCAACTTTCTAGTTCTACATCTAAGAGGCAAATATTGTACTTTTTATTCTTCTACATTTGACAGCGATTTCAACAACAACAATTTTTCATACCCTTCCTGTCTCCAAATCCGTTGGTTTTGAATTAAGTTTTTTTTTTTTATTCTGATAAACTGAAGAATTAAACGCTCCTTTTTATGAGTCGAGAAAAATTCTCTGACAAATAAACTATTAAAAAATAACTCACTTGGATTAGCTGGAAGATGCATTGCTAGAAGGTTGAAAACAGGACTGTTTTCTGACAGCAGTGCTACAGACATGTGATTATTTTATACACTATGATTACTGTGTATTAAACTAACCAGTATTGAAAGTATTGAATGAATTAGCACAACCTTAAATAACTACATCAATAAAATGCACATGAATACAGCAGTAATATTAATCCAGAAACACTGACAGGGAGCATTTTCTGCATAGTGTGTACTTTTACTTTTAAGGAAGCATTTTGCTGATAGTAGTTACATAAGTTTACTTAAGTAAGAACACAAAGTAGAGCTCTGGCTGACGGGAATGTCATTAGTTTTGCAGAAAGCTTGTTCGTCGTGAACCAAACTATTGGACAAATATAATTTTAGACCCGATGATGGCACTGGATGAAAGGTCACAACTCTGTGGTGACCATGAAAGTCTGTACAAAATTTTACAACCATCCATCTGATAGTTGTTGAGATATTTTAATTTATATATATTATATAAGTCAACCTAAAGGAAAAGTCAATAGATCACCAAAGTCAACAGGATTCATCCTCTGGGAACCACGAATGTCTGCAGAAAAATCTCATGGCAATCGATCCCATGATGTTTTAACTCTGGGTCAAAAATGTCAGGGGAACACCAAAGTCATTAGGATGAATGTATATACAACATTTCATGGGAATAGTTGTTAAGATATTTCAGTCTGGACCAAAGCGGTAGACCGAGCTACACGTCATCATTGGCATCTCTAGAACCATGTTGCTAGCATGACTAAACATCCATCCGTGTCTGTGCACAGAAGCAGCAAACTGCAATCTCATAAAGTTTTTTTTTTCCCCCTCTGAGTGTTTGATCAGTATTTGACATCTACGCTCTTAAACTAATATTAAAAATACAGTAAAGAAGCCCTTTGAGATGCATTCAAATCCAAGATGGTGCACTTAAGAAGGATCCGGTCTCATAATCCAGATGAGATGTTGTTGTGTTTGCATGGATGTGACTCCCCTCACACGCTTATTACAGCTTTGTTTGTTAATTTGCTACAGTAAGAAAAAATGTTTTTTATTTTTTTTAAATAAATCATCTTATCACCCATTAACACAATATTACCTGAAATACACAGAGGCTCTCAGCTCTAGCTTCGAATTTGATTTGAACTGATGAATTTGAGCTCTTACTGTACACAACGAGGTCCGATCAAACGCTGATCGCATGCTGCCACAGGAAACACAAACTTATCTCCTTACGAACCTGAACTTGAAGACGTCTACGTCTTTTAAAATAAACACAGTAAAAGAACAGATATATTATACAATCACTGACTGATCATTTCATAAACTCTCATATCTAAATAAATCACCTCAGAGAAGAGTTAAGTCGTCATAAATTACTGCAGACAGAATCTATACAGGAACCTGCCTTTCAGGGAGTGGGGAGATAATGGGAGCAGTAAATCAAGTATTCAATCGCCTTTTATTGTGGATATACTATATATGTACACCAGTGAAATTAAACTATACTAAATATTTGCAGAGCAACCAATCACCATTTCAAGCATTAGGGATGCAGAGAAAAAAAAACAAAAAACAAACTGTGCTGGGTATACATGGGGGAGGCTAAGTGTCCCATTTTTCCTGCCCTGAATCAGAGTGGGTTTTAAGAACTGTTTAAACAGTCTGTAGACTTACCTAAAACTAAACGTTCACGTCAATGATGGATGCGCTAGGGTTGTAATAGGCCTGATGCAGAACTGCAGTGGTTGGAAACACCTTGTGAATGGTCCTGATGAGAGTGTGCGCTGCCTGCCGACGAAGAGGGAAAAACAAGACGAGTGATCCGCTCAGTGCGTCAGGACGCACAGATGGCCTGTGTAGACTATCCCACTTTAAACGGATGATTTTGTATTTTTTGTATTTATTTTTTTAATATTTTTTTTTTCCAGACTGCATGCAGGTGAAGAGTTTACACTCCAGGGGAGGGAGGGGAGGTGGGGGTGACACACACACAGCAGCGTCCTGTGAACAGATAACGCATCAGACACCCCAGAGTCTGATTCGCCTTACGCAGACGTTTTTCAACGGTGGCACATTTGCTCGCATGCTCACCATCTAAAACCAGCGACGGACGGACAAACCGATTGCAACTTCAGATCTGTCAATAATATCCCAGCACCGTGTCACGTTTCCGTCTTGACGTTGCAGTAACTCGCTTGTCATTGCTGTGTGTGTGTTTTTTTTAAAGCAGGACAATGGTGTCGTCGTTATTTATTTTGATGCCCACTCGGGCGCATTTTCGTGAGAATCTTCTCTGTCCGTGAGGATCTTTCTCCCCATCACCACCACCACTGCTTGTATCATACTCTTAGTCGGGTGGATTTGTGTTGTTCCCTCTTTTTTTTTTTTTTTTTTTTTCCTTTCTCGTTGGTTTGTCTTTAAGATAGCAGGCTATTAATTTTTAATTCTTATGCATCCGCACGAAGACGGGACCAGAGAGGAGAAAACGAGTGATAACCAGAGGAGGAGAGAAGAAGGAGAAGGAGGCGAGTGAGGAGGGGAAGCGAGAATGAATGAGACACATTGAGCAATCAAGGGGGGAAAGGAGATTGGAGAAATCAAGGTAGGAACGAAGCTGTGTTCATGTTATGTGTTCTTAATACGTGTGTGCGACAGTAATGTGCATGTAATGTGCGCCACCCAGGCTTCCCGTGTAGAGCTCCGTGAGTTGTCCACGCGTGTAAGCCGATTTATTTATTGGTTTTTTATGCTTTGACAGATACGGAGTTTTTTTTTTACGCTGCGGTCGGTTCATGTTTGAAATGCGGGCTGGATGCTCTAAATGAGTCGGATTTTAGAGTACTCCCCTTTTCATGGGCCTATGCATTGCACCGTGGCCTGCACACTAATAGATTTTTTTTTTTTGGCAATTTTAATTGAT
Source organism: Pampus argenteus (assembly GCA_036937835.1). Classification (NCBI taxonomy): domain Eukaryota; kingdom Metazoa; phylum Chordata; class Actinopteri; order Scombriformes; family Stromateidae; genus Pampus; species Pampus argenteus. Next base: position 15,223,212 of record CM072878.1, read on the forward strand.
ATCTTCAGTCTGGGAGCAGAGAAGATGACTGTTTGCTTGTCCTGTTAAAGCAAAGTGATGGAGACAATTTCCAGTTTGGCTTTAATAATGAACGAGGCGGATTATGAAACTGTGAAATAACCACTATAACACTATGATGAGTGATGAACTCTTCTTTTTTTGTTGTTGTTGTTGTTGTTGTTTTGTGTCATTTCAAGTCATTGAGGAAAAGAGACATGGTGGGATATTTGCTACATTATGTGTTTTTTTAAGCAAACATCCCTCTCATCATGTCTTCTTCTGTTTTAATCTAAGCACATTTTCCTTGTAATAGACATTAAGCAGTGCACTGACTATTAAAGGAATACATGCATTAGAGCAAAGACCAAAGAGCCTCAAAGTGAACAGCTTTCTCCATCCTCCCATGTCCCAGAGTAAACCATAAATCCTCCACCTTGTCGAATCATTACCTATGGAGTCCCAGGAGTCCTTGAGGAGTGTTTCAATGTGCTCCCAACTAAATCAGATATATAATTTTCCTAATTTAAAAGAGTTTGTATGTGAGATCCTCCTGATAGGTTCACATCTTTAATAATAAACATATCACCTCATTACAGCACAAAACCACAGCAGGAAAAGCTTCTCGTATACAGCCAGGTTTCCAATGTGACCCCGTAATGTTGAGGGGCTCATATGATATCATAAAATTGAGAACCCTTTATATATTGTACTATGCTGAAATAATCCCCAGTATAATAAAGCATCTAATAAAAAAGGCACCAACAGCCTGCATTGTAGTTATTATGGAAGAAATTAAACCTTTTGTCTTTCTGTATTATTATGATAAAATTGAACCCGAGGATACAGACAAAAAAAAAAAAAAAAAAAAAAAGACTCTGAAAACAGTTATTTTCTGCCGGTAAGCCTTTTCCTCATTTCACCGGGGTGCATTGTGTTTGTCCTGCCAATTCTTGGGGAAAAAAATTGGCATGTCTACTATTCTGAAGGGGCGCTGAATGAAATTCAAATTCTTCAGGTGGTAAAACAGCAATATTGCAACTGTCTGATTGCGTTATCTGGGCATTCAAGAAGCCAGACTTGGAATTGGTTTACTGCCAAACACTCACCCTGGGAAGACAGAAGGATTTATTTCCCCCTTGTCTGTGTGTCACATCACCATCAGAAAAAAAAATTATTCCCGGCTTTCAAAGGGTGAATAATAATCATACATTAGCATGGCATTAATGATCGTCAGACTTTTAATAAGTCACTAATCATAATTAGATTTATTTCAGTGTGAGTTCAGCGTTTCGGGAAGCTCTGTGATACTGTGGTTAGGACTGAAACGACCATGTTATTCAGTTGAAAGTGCTGTGAATGAAATACTTTATGTGGGAACCTGCCTGACGGTCTTTGCACAGGAGGACTGAATTATTTGAATTTATTAAATGCCTTTTATTTGAACAAACCTGTATTCTCTCTGTGCCTAAGCACGCATGCACACAACACATGCACAGGGTCACATGCTCCCTTATACATCATGTGTGTGTGTGTGTGTGTGTGTGTGTGTGTATGCACAACTTTATGAATAAGAAAAACAGTGAGTACACCCCATACTGACTACTCGTATGTTTTCTTTTGCATTTTTGTTTCTCTCTCTTATGTGCAATATGTGCAGCTCTTTGACAAAGCTGACTAAATGAATATGTTTATGCAGAAAAGACACTGATATGAATTTCAGATAATGACCTATGATGTTCCATATCCTCAGGACAGCTAAAAGTAGTGCATATATACTGTGAATGCGTTTAAAAAAAAAAAAAAAAAAAAAAATTCAATATATGTTGAAACGTAGAAATTTATAAATACATCGCTATTAATTACAGTGTGGCACACGTTGAATGCTACATGTAAATAATGTAGAGATTCGTCCGTAATCTGTGAAGGACACTGACAATCTTTTCATGCATAGTATGGTATGAAATAAAAAATGAGCAATGTGGCAATTACTGGCAGCATATTATTGTGCAGTTACAATAGGCTAACATGGTAGGAACTATATGCTGCAGATGTACAAATTCACCTTAATCTATGAACCCCATTCCGTTTTCTGTTTTGAGATTTAAATTTAGTATTTTGTCCCGTTCCAACAGATTTAACTATTGTTAACATATCAGCATAATATATATATATAATTAACTATATGCCCGTACACAAACCATGTTGTGGTAACAAAGGATCGCTCATGCACAACGATACAACATTTCCATTGCAGCGATTTTTCATCTATGCCCAACAAATCATTGATCCTGTGTCTAATTTCAGTTGTAAAAATTCAGTACTTTTTCATATGAGGTTGAAATAGTTCCACCTCTTTAGCCATGTCCAGGTTATCCAGGTCCTCGTGTAGCCTCGACACAAACTATTCTGTAACCTCACTGTAAGCTTTCTGAGCTTCCAGCAGGAAATGGTGGAAGAACCTTTAATGCCAGCCTGGAACAGACGAGCTCTACAACGGCTCTGCAGTTATATTCTGATGATAAACTTAATCTCATTATTGCCTTTTGATGATGAAAGGCCCCAGATATGATATCCGATTAGAATAACAAGCCTTGCAAGCCAGTCTGCCAGACTCCACATGGTCCATTGAATAGAGGAATTTATTTTTAATGATCGTGTTTATGCTCTATATTGATTTATTGCAATTCCTGAAGATCGTCTGCAATTGTGATCCATTCGTAACAACCTTTACAAGAATTGAATTGTATCTGGATGTCAATTTTTGACCTTCATTTCCAAAATGACATTTTGACATAGCACTCACAAATTCGTTCTGATAACCGGGCCGACTAGTTGCAACCTTTACCACAACAATTTTTGGAGCGGCATTTTGTCACCCCATCATTACATATTTGCTGGCATTTGAAAGAAAATGGATACGCTTTGGTGGGTGATTTTTTTTATTTTTATTTTTTTTATCAAAATAGGTTGAAGATTTTAAAGAGCTTCACTGTAAGTGGTGATCAGTGAGTGCTCTTAAACCAATTCAATCTCATTAGGGTGGAGGTATGCAGTTGATGGATGGCTGTGCTGGAATGAATGTGATTTTTTTTATAGTGTCTCATGAGGTGCTGCCATGTACCGATGTACCCCTTGTGCATAGGTAAAGGGTAATCTTTTATGCCCTTTTCAGTTGATGTCAAAAAAAGTATGTCTCTGTAGGCCAGTTTTTCACTGGACTGACCTAGAAACTATTTAATGTATAGTGCCAGGTAGCTTTTTTCCTCCGTAGGCAGTGCTGTTTACCTGGCAGGGGCAGCTCTGTTGTTGTCACCAGCCTGACAAAACTTGTCATGACAGGAAAGCCATTACAATGATAATGACAGTTATTGTGATCCAATGTTTTACCACCATCACAAAACTCACTGGAAATGGTTTTTTTCAACAGCTGTTGTTGAAGTCATTATTGCAATCAAAAAATGCCCTATTATGTTTTTCTACGGCTATTCGTAATGTGTTTTTTTGTTTTTTGTCCCCCCCCCCCTTAGATTACATTTTGGGAGATTGGACATGCATTAATGGATTGGAAAGAGAGGAATACAGAGAGGACATAAGAGAGGGAAGGAAAATAGAAGAGAGAGCGCAGGGTGGAGAGTGCAATAGCAGAAGGAGAGAGGTACATACTGTAATGGACAACAAGCAGAAAATGTCTTTGCTGTAGTGCAGAGGTGCAAAAGCGATTGGGCAGTGTGCCTCCATTTTGAAGCTTGTGGCCTTTGTGCTGTGTGAATGTAGCCATACATGCAGCAGCTGGTAACTGCACACTGACTCTGCTGCATCTGGTGTGGGCTTTGAGAAAGGCAATCTTAACAGCAACCCTACCACACACACACACTAATTCAATTCAATTGCTGCCAGCACGTGTAGGCGCCGGCGTGGCTACAATGAACAGGAGCAACGAGAGCACATGAACAGAAAAGAATCGATGAGGACTCTTTTTTTTTTCATAAATGGAGTGTGTGTGTGTTAAATTAGCTGGATGGGCCCATGTAGCAAACACATTGGATTGAGTGTCTGGTGTATTTGGGTTGTATCTATCGACTGAGAGACGACTTGGTGTACGGCAGTGAAAAGACTTCACTGATGCTCAAATCAATGTGACCAATCAGCCTCTACAGCAATTCATTCAGTTATACACGGATTTGTCAGGAGGAAGGCGACTGTGAATCGGTGTTTAAAAAAGTGCATCGCTGCAGTTTCGACGGCCAAATTCTTAACCGCTGCTTGAAAACGGCCACTTTCGATTGCCCTTTTGAGCCTGCCTGATTTTCCTATTCATGTTTTTTGAAAGCAACTTCAAAAGGCAGTTATCAACTCGCTCTGTGTTTGTCCGTTTTCGTTTCTTAACATGTATTTAATAGGTATTCAAGGCCCCGTGCCACGATCCAATTTTGAAGGCACTTGAGAATAATGATCATAAATCAATATAATCTTGCCCTACTGGTTGTCTGGCATTTAAGGAAATCAGCTATGACAGCTCCTGCCAGAGGTGTATAATGGTAATGGTGGTCTAACATTGTGAGATTGATTGTGATCCATTTGAACCTATAGCAAACCACACGGTCCAGGAGGAATACTACTCACACTGTACGTATGCTTCGTAACAGCTTCGATTGTGCCAAATTATGATATTTTTTTTTGGCCACAATTTGAGTGCTAAATTTACAAAAACTGAAATCACTGAAGGGTAAAAAAAGGGGGGAAAAAAGAAAAAGAAATATGGAGAGAGTGTCCGTCTTAGTTAAAGCCTTGTCCTCAGGTAATTGGAGTAGCTTTCCACGTCCAATCTGTCCATCTGAATAAAGGAGGGACACACAGATGAAAGGAAACAGGGATCAATTGTCCTAATAGCTTGTCCTATCACTCCTTATGTTTTTTTCTGATAGCTCGACTGAAGGTGTGTACCAGAGTGGTGGATGAGCCCCTCTAATTGGCTTGACCAGTGCTGGCAGAGCGGGAGGCTGAGTGGTAATAGCAGGAGTAGTCGTCACTCCTCCCTTAAACCTGGCGCTCTCGCAGCGTCAATACACTGACATCTTTGTCCTCATTACCTTCAGCTTAGTGCCATGTACAGACCCTTCACCTGCCGCCGCAGGACTCTGATGTTCCCTTATTACGCCTCCGTTTACACGACCCACTTCTCAATTTCTGCCACCGACTCCTCCTCACTCTCAATGACTAATACTGGAGTTACTCAACATTGTCTAAGCTATCAACGCATTCAGTCAGGCAGCAGAATTTGGAGCGACGTGTATATAAACAGGAACCTTATTTGTGTGTTTGTGTGTGTGTGTGTGTGTGTGTCTGCCTGTCTGGCCCTTACAAGCAGTGATACTCACCTGAGTCTTTCCACAGAGGATGGCTCTGGTGGATTTGTATTTGTGTCAGCAGAGTTCCCCTTGGAGTATATGGTGTTGGACCGGTGTGAACGTGTTTATGTTTGTGCGTCAGTGTGTTCGTGTGTGAGTGTCTCTGTGTGTGTGTGTGTGTGTGTGAGCTGTGAAAAGAAACAACACCAAGAAACAACACGGGACCAAAAGAAACTGTTTGAAACTTGTTTGCCTGTCTGCCAAGATGGGAGTAGGAGTGAAGCAGGTAGAGAAAAAAAAAGAGAGGAGGAAAGGGGGGGGGACATGGAGCTCCTAGAAAGAGGTGGGAAAGGGCACCTATATTCATAAACAGCTGCAAAAAACACCTAGAGCATAATACATACAGTAGGCAGATGCCAGATGAGACAACGGTAGAAGGTGCACCATGATGGAAAAAAGTATAAACACCAAGAGCAAGATAGAGAGAGAGAGAGAGAGAGGGTGCATCCGGAGTGGATTAATTAAGGATTATAATTATGTTGGGACTATGCATGTCTCACCTGAGACTGCCCTGTGCTGCTCCCCTCCAATCCTCATGCCCTCTGCTCCTCTGCACATATGGACACAAACCACAGGAAAATACTACTCATGCTTGTAGCATCATAGGTTCACCTCTCACTGTGCACAAAAAGTGAATGAATGACACGGAGCCTTTATCTCTTTGCTGCTATTTTATTTTTTAATATGTCAAATGTTGGTCTACGTGTCTCATACAGTAAATGTATCAAGTTTATGTGTGTACTGGTAATTGTTATTTACCTTCATGTACAAGTCAGTTTATGACAGAAATGGCAAAAATTTCCAATACTTGTTTGTGGTATCCATAATTTTGAAATTCTTCATTTAAACCTGCATTAATAGACTTTTTTTTGTGTGCAACTTATGGTCAATGGAGCACGCTGTAAACACATGCTGTTGTTGACTTACACATTCAGAAGCACAACATTAACATTCATTTAGAGTCGTGTCTCTGGCCACCTGACAAATATAAGTGCAATATTTTTTCTTGTCTTCTATGTTTTGGTCTCTGAAACTACTGTGGAAATATTCTGGCTGTGGTCCTGCTAAATGTTCCACCAGCCGGTTGCTAAATTTGTCTGTCTGTATTATTATTATTATTTTTTTTTGTTTTCTTGACTTGCCAAGAGCTGTAAAACTGTACCAAAACAGTTTTAAAATCAAAACTTAGTAACAAAGTTTACCACGTATTTTATTTTATTACTTTATCCTACAAGTTCATTACACACATTTCATTCTGGAAACAACGAATAAGCGTAAATAAATATATAAATATAAGAAAATAAAGACTGTGATTCAAGCCATACCACAGCTGTACTCTGTGGTGGTGACGTGCTCCGGAGACACAGGCGGGGGAGGGAGTCTTTCCGTGTGTTTTTCGCAAACATTACAAAGACAGTATTGAGGTTGTAATGTCCCTTTTGTATCATTTAGGAGATAGAGCCCAGCGTGGTTGCACAGTGGTCAACAACTAGCATCCAGGTGTGTATCAATGTGAAATAAGGTGCAACAAATCTTCTCTGGTAACCCTTTGTTTGTTTCTAAAGACTCCAGTGCAGCGCAGCGTCATCTGCATATCAGAGTACTTTGCTATAGGGTTATAAACTTTTAATAAAAATAAAATGGTAAAATGCTGTTACAATGTCATGATTGTCAGGATATTAATGTGCCTATAATCCAGTAACGATTACTATCACACCACTTGCGCTCTCAACCTACAGTGCTATTAGAGTATGAACATGAACCACACATCATACATCATCTGACCACGAAAGATAGTTGCCAGACCACAGCTTAACCCCTGGCCACCTCACAGCTACAACACAACACAACACACACACACAACATGAACTGACCACTAAAAGTGGACACACACACACACACACACACACACACACACACACACACACTTGCTATGCAGCCACAGACATTAGGCATTTAGGGAACAGAATGGAAAAGGATTTAATTGAGTCTTTGATCATTATAGAATTACCATGTGCCTTCTTGGCACCCTGGTTATTGTTTCATGGATTAATCATTTTCATTGCACAAATTGTGGAATCCACATAGCAAATCACTGTGCTGCCTGCTTGACATAGATATGCAGTTGAAACAAGGGAATTTTAATGTGTTCTTGCCCTCCAATTGGCTCTAGTCGTCCATGCGACTTGATTTATTTGAAAGATTGGTTTTATTGATTTACTGAATTAACGCGGTGCTAGTTTAATCAGTGCGCTATGGAACTATGCAGAATCTGACATCTTTGTAAACTCAAATGAATTGAGTGTACACTATTGATCTGGTTATCCACAGTATTTATTTAGCTATTTGTCTCAGGACTGATTAATTCAGTGTGTACAAAAAAGATTGCAGGTATGTGTTTATGAGGTTTGTGCGAGTGTTTGTGTGTCTCTCCCTTCTCTATAATTTCATCCGCTCTTCTATTGGAACAGTTAGCATTTGCAATTTACACCTTTTCCCGGTTCTGCACATGCTACATGTACACGTGTCGTAAAATGACGCACATGCAGGCTTTAGAATGCAAGCATTAATGCACACATGAACATGCATGCACACACACGTGAGGTACAGTATATTACATGTATGAGCACCAAGCCTAAATGACTGCAGTGTGTGTGAGGTGTCAGTGTGTAACAGCAGTTTGTGCTTTAATTGTTGATTATATAATGTAGAACTGGAGCCATGTTCAGCACCGGTGTGGTGATTGAGCAGTATCTGTCAACGAGGGCCAGAGGAGGGAGAGTAGTTCTCTAATTAGAGCTAACTCAGGATGGATATGGATGCTTTCTGACAGCTGTCTCATCTGATTCAGCTGCCTGTGGAAGAATAACATTTGTTTGGAGATGTTTGTTTATGCTCATCATGGATAAAAGCAGCGGCTTCCCACATCTCTTTTCCTCCTATTCCGTGTGTAACGCAGGACCAGCGATGTTGAAATTACACAGAAGAGAACCTCAGCTGTCAATTGGTTGCCTATATTTATAGAGCTTGTTCTGTTCACGAGATATTGCGCAGTTCTAGATGTAAACCTACAAGGCTATATGAGAACACTGAGGTAAATACATCAGACTGTATTGGAGAGATGTAAGCTATTATATATATAGAAGAGAAGTCCAGTAAGAGCAATTGTGAGCTATACTGAGAGTAACCTCTGCCATGTAATGAAATATTGCATAAAGGAAAACTACTACTCCGTGTGTTTACTTAATCATATGATACAGACCACAGCTCGGGTCATAATTACCATAAAAGTTCAAACAAATGCAAAGGGCAGTACTCTATATTCCACTGGCATTTCTGCTGTGCATTATTTGTGCACTGCATACAGTTAACAAGATGAATGACTAAAGATGCCACGCTCCTATTTGCTTACAGGCAAATAACAGTGTGGGTTAGTTCAGTTTCGGGGGAAAATAGAATTGAATAAAAAAGCATCGTGCCCTGCATTGTATTGTGTGTGTGAGGTTTTTCAAAAGGTGCCACGTGTGGATGCCTGAGATTCCTTAACACAGACTGTATTAAGTAAATATGGATGACGCTCCCTACCGCTATGCAAAAGTGAAGCCAAAATATCTCCTTTTCCGGGAGATGCCATGTTGCTGGTGTGACGTCATTTTGAAGACTGAATCTGTACAATGGAGTCAGGCGACGGGATGACAGCCGGCAGGACGCGCCTTGTCCTGCAGAGCGGCTGTAACGGCTGTCAATCCAAACGTCTCACCCCCTTTTTTTTATATCATCAAATAGCTAATTAAAAACAAAGTCATTGTGAGCACTTGAACAAACATCAACATGATAAGATGACAGTAAACCATTTTCGGGAATAATGTATTTGACGTGCACTTTGATTCTTTTAGTTCTCGTGTCCCATCTGCTAACATGTAGGGGGGCGGGATTTATGACCTATACTGCAGCCAGCCACCAGGGGGCGATGGAGATGTTTTGGCTTCACTTTTCGGGAGCTGTCATGCTGTCAATCTTTATATACAGTCACTGTTCCCTACACACTTGCCACATTGAAGATACACAAGGAAACAATAACCTTCAATTCTATGCAACATCTTCACATAATGTCTTGTGTACGACGAAACTACTTTGCGTTTACGCTTTTACACACTAACTAAATTATAACCAGATCAAGGCAGTACTCAAATTATTGCAGCTGCCATGTAAACACATCAAGTGGATTATCTTAGTTGAATTAAAGCCTGAATTGGAGAAAGGATAACTCAATTTACTGACCCTAAAATCAATTGTTTTCTGTACTTTGGCACACACCTCCATCCTGATTTCTTTCTGTGTTTTTTTGCTTGTGTGCAAAGTGGTGTTTCTGCACAAACTGCGACATGGCTAGCGGTGCAAAAAGCAAAACAAAACACACATTTTTTGGGGCGACAGCATATTGACTGTCATGTTGCAACTAACCCTGCAGGTAACAGAGTTTGTGTTATGGGTGGTGGTGGTGGGGGGGTCTTGATAAATTCATCATCACAATACATAGACATTAAGACCCTCTTGTTTTCGTCGTACTGAAAAGATGTTTTACTTGGTAAAACATACACTTTCCCTTCGATGTAAACACTGGCTACCAGGGAAATCCAGTTTATGCAAACAATAATCGTATAATTGTCTCAAGTTATTCACTGAAAACAGGTTAAAGATGTGTGTTTAAACTAAATATTTCTCATAGATCTACTATCCGTTGGGTCCCGGCAAAGCTGGCGAACTGCATATTTAACTTCCTTTCCTTTTTATACCGCTAATGTTGTCATCTGTACTAACTGAAAGTATCTACATTGACCTCTTTTCTTCGCTTATTCTGTTGCCCTCCAAACAATTTGTTCTGCCCTCACAGACTCTATTTGACGACTAGTCTAAAATAATTGCTGCTTAAGCCCACATTCATACCTGTTTGCTCACCTACCATTTGCAGTTCACAGACCTAAATGTCTATGTGCTCACTGGTTTCCTAATACGGGACTGTTTACACTTTCTTGCCCCTGCACTTACATGCACTTGTGTGGACTCATCTTCCCCTGCGAGTGTACTAACGTTTGCCCTACACTCACCTTCTTCTCCTGTTCATGTGTACCCCTCCCTCATCACCTTCTGATGCTAGCAGATATGGATGGAAATACAAATGACCCCTGATGAACCCAGATATTGAGCTGTTTTAAAGCTGGAGGCTTTACACAATATCCCTTCTTGCTCCAACGTGCTGGTGAAGGAGGGGCCAGGATTTCTTACTACATCTGGGTTTTATGGGATTTATGACCCCCGTCCCCAGCAGCTATCTTTCCCTCCACTGGCACTTCTCCCACTGGCTAGAATTAGCAGGCGTGGAAAAACAAACAAATTATAAGGAAACAAACACAACAGCTAATAAGCATGTAGTGACATGAAGAGAACGCTTTCAGCAGGATGCAGGCTGAGAGAGGGAGAGGGAAGGAAAGAAGGGCAGGGTACAATCTTCTCTCCCTCTTCCTTGTCTTCTTTTTTTTATATTTCCCTCTAATTTCCTCCTGCCCCGCTGTCCCTTTCACCCTCTGCGACTCGCCAGTGGGGCTCTCCAAGGAGATCATCTCCGAGCACGGGCAATGTGAGACAGATGGGCGGATGATGGATCTGACGTGATAGACAGCGGGGTGATGGATGGCTGGCTGGCTGATAGGGGATTAATGCAGTGCTGAGGCCGCTGCAGCACAGCGGATGGCTTAGTGATAGATAGATAAAACTGACGAGCAGATAAACAAGAGAGCGCTAATCCACGCCCCCTTGATGGACAGAAAATCAAAGTGAGCGAAAAGAGCCGCAGAGGGAGAGTCGGACTTTTTTATGTCACCATCGATGGGTGTAGAACTTTAATGGGAGGGGACATAAGTGGATGCAAGGTGAGATGAAGTAGGGGGTCTTCTGAGAGTTTTTATTGGCGTGTAGGTATGGGCCAGTGAAAGCATGTGTCTTTTTTGAGCCAGGCTTAGTGCTGGATATATCGGACAAAGGCAGGAGTTTTGGTGATATGGCTTTGCGGGTGACAGTGAGGGCTGGGGATATGCTATTTCGAGTGATGGCGAACAGTTTGACTGCGGAGGAGAGATTGGGCATAGCGGCAAATTGGCCGTGGTGGGATGTGATGGGATGATTGGACAGCAGTGAGTGTGCTGGTCGGGGATTGAAGATAGGAATGATTGTTGTGTTTGTTGGTATATTTAATGCACTTCCTTCAGTGCAACAGCTTAACCCTCTGTGTAATGTACGGAAATGAAGGTTTTTGGGTCTCTGTGTTTATGCAATTCTGTCAACTGTCAAGTTGAAAAGGCCTGTCGTGATGAGAGGAAGAGAGAAGAAAAAAAAAAAGCGAGGGGAGTGGAGCACAAGCCCAGAGAGAGTTCCTCTGAAAATAGGGAGCAAGCTGCCTATCCTTGTGTTATTATCGAGCGCTAAGCTTTGTCTCCGTTCACTGTTTTAGGGGACCCCAGGGGTTCTGGCATCGATCCGGTGTGCTCAGAATGCACTCCGGTGTCACCTATTTAAACACAGTGAGCCGCTAGCCAACAGAGACAAGCCTTTATTTATCAAGCCTCTGATTTTGGCTGCACGGATGACAACCTGATTAGCACTTAAAGGAGCTCTTAAATCTTTTATTGGAATGGGTGGAGGCAATCTATACAGAGAGGGAGACAGCAGTCTTATTCAGGGAGAGTTATGGAGGATGAACAGAGAGGTGAGGTGAGGGACTGTGTCATTCACGGGGGTTAATGAAGAGGAGGGACAAACTGGATGAGAAGTGTGTGACACGAGATAGCGAAAGGGAGGGAGAGGAAGGGAGAGAAAGTGTGTGTGTGTGACTGGGAACAATGGTTGAGAAGTAGAAGGAGTGATGAGAGTGGGTGAGAGAGAGAGCGCGAGAGAGAGAGATCGATCATGTGACTGAGAAGTGGTGACAGAGATCAGGAGACCAGATGAGCGCGCGAGTGGTTGGAACAATGAACGAATGTGGAAGGAGTGGGTGAGGATATTGTGAACAAGTGAAGGCCTGAGCAAATGAACAAAAAGCTAAACAAACAAGTGGGTGATGACTGTGTATTTATGTGTGTGTGTGTGTGTGTGTGTTGTTGTTTTTTGTGCAGGATGTGCACATGCAGGAAAATGAATGAGTGAGGCATGATGGAAGAGACTAAGTGAGCGAGTAATGGGGGTTAGTGATGGGTGTGTTGACAGAAAATGTCAGCTTTAACCACACTGACCCGCAAATACAGGCTGCATGCACAAGTGGCTGAATTTGAGTGCCAGCTCGGACGTGAACTGACTGTAAAATTGGATGTGAATTTCGAGCTGGATGCGAAATGAATGCAAATAGGAAAAGTAGGTGGATGGTGTTTGTGCATCTATCTCTATGTGTCAACCTCCTGTCGTTTCTACATCATTTTAGATGAGCCCAGGAGATGAGCATCTCTCCAGTCTCTTTGGCACACGAATGTAGCTACATTTGAACACCTCGTTTCATCTCCCGTGTAATTATAGCCAGTGGGATTGATCCACGTTTTGTTTTTTTCGGGGGGGAGGTACTCTCCTTACCTCTCGTCATCATCATTAGTCTACCGAAATTAAGGGTTGTATTTGTAATTCATGTAATAAACTCTATTAAATAATAATCCCATTTTTTTTGGCGCGCTCTAACTGGGAACCATTTTGTTTCATGTAATAGATGAGTATATTTACTCTCGTAAGGGAGAGGAACACTAAGCGATGCCAGTGCTCGATTAGAGAGAAGCTGTTACTAGAGAGCAGCGAGATAATTTATTCTTGCTATTTCTTTCCCTTTGGGATGCCAATGGCCGATTCACTTTCAACGCCAAGATGTGTGTATATACATTCAGTTTATGTGTGTGACATTAGTGGTGGTGGTGGGTTAATGTAGGGATGTTTGGGACGCAGCCATTGTCTGTCTTGCAGCCTGCGCTACGCTCAAGTCCTTCCTCCTCTCACCTCGTCTCTATCAGTAACAGCAGTCGCAAAAACAACACGGCCTGTAAAATGTCAGAAGAATTAACATGGCATAAATGCACACACATTGTTTACCGTCTCCCTATTCCCTTGTGGCCTTTCACTTTTTCTGCACGCCTGTGTCTTTCACCTTCTTGTCTGCCGTGGCTCTGTCTCATGCTCTCTCTCCACCACCCTGAACTGCAGCATGCTTGTCTGACCCTGTCATAGTCTCCTTCAGGGTCTGTGTCTTGGTGATCAAACTCCATTATTTATGCTGTATCGAATTTCACCATCAATTCCCGCAATGGAACAATTGAGACAGATTCCCCTGACTGTCACAATAGCGGCGAGACTTAGCAGAGGTTGGGAATGGGATTAGACTTAAATCGAATTTAATTTTCACCGTCGTCATCTCCGAAGCCTGTCTACCACCCAGACACCATGACGCGCTTTGGTAGCGCTTTCACCAGTGTGAGTGTGTGTGTGTATGTGTGTGAGTGTGTGTGTGTGAGAGAGAGCATTTACTCCTGTGCTTTATATTAGCAAGCGTCACATTTGTAACGTGATTTTTTTTTAAAGCAATTGTGCAGCAGTATCTCTCAGTTTTAATTCAACAAAGTCTCACATTGACAGTTTAGAGTTGAGATTGTAAGCTGTCAATGCCACAGGCTATAATAAAGCAGGAGATGGAGAATGGTTGTTTTGTTTTGTTTTTTTAATGATGGAAAAAACAACAACACAGAAGCAGCACATAACAAACGGTAAGAGGTTTGATCTCATTTGTGTGTGTCCAATGATAAAAAAAAAAAAACTCCCTCATGAATCAATCAATTACCAGACTTCAGCTACAGCAGCTAGTACTTCTTCGACACACAAAATGTATAAGCGAATAAATGAGTAAATAGATGAATGAATAAGTGCTGTCGAAGTGTGAATCAATGTTTATGGATTGGCATCCAAAGACCTTCTGCGCCGCAGATGAAATGAATGAGGTGGTGATTGTGTGCATGTACCTGTGTGTGTGTGTGATAATCAGTAAGGTAAGGTGGGAGTTGCTTTGAGTCTTTCTTCTACTATATAGGTGTGTAAGTGTATGTATGATGTGTTTGTCCTCAGAAGTGTGTGTGTGTGTGTGTGTGTGTGTGTGTGTGTACGTGCACTAGTGTGTTATCATCCTATCCGTTTCCTTAATGCCAACAGGGGCTTCTGTTTCTGATGTATTCTGTTTGGTGTTTTTTCAGACTTCCCTTCTCTCTCTCTTTTTCCATGAGCTAAACACAAACATGATCAATACTTGAATTAATGTGTGAGTAAAGAAAACATGTCGCACTGGCCTTGGCACAGTGCTGCCGCCCCGCCCCCACCCCAGCAGCTTCCAATGCAGCTGGGCTTAGCAAAGTCATGAGAGGACTGGAGAGAAAGAAAGAGCAACGGAGCGTGGGGAAGAGAATAAATAAGTGTTCATTTATAATGAACACATAATGGGGGTAAACTGGAATGCATTCAGCTGTTTTTTTTTTTTTTTTTTTTTGGTGCTGTATTAATCTTTTTTTAACTAATTATTAGTCGGGAGGTAATTATGTCTTGCTGCATGGGTGATGCCTCTTGTCAAGGAAGGCAGTGGTGTGGTGAATGATGTGCACCGTGTTGTGGGGTGTATGTTTGATATAAAGAGCAGTGACTACAGAATGACTAGACAGGCCACAGGTGTGGGTGTCGGCTCAGGGAAGGGTGTGAGTGTATGTGTGAGAGAGAGAGAAAGTGTGTGTGTGTGTGTGTGTGTGTGAGTGACAAGGTGCGAGACTCGAGAAGAGGCAGAATGTGATTTGTGAGTATTGTATCCCTGTAATCTGCTCAGATCAGATCAACTAGAGCCAATAATGCAACACTGAGCCAAATGGCGCACCACTCTTTCTTCATCTTCTCTTATACAGAGATCCCACAATATTGCTGTAAAAAAAAAAAAAAAATCCCTCTTTATGCCAACTCTCAAACTTTTTTACACTGTGTGCGATTTTTATATAGCATGATGGCATCATAGGCGTGACATGTAACACAACAGCATCTGCAACATGACCCCCTCACCCCCCCTTTTATATGTTAGTACCGGCAAAGCAGTATATCAGTGCAACATTCCCGCCTTGAACAGGCTGTATAAAAGGGGCTTCTGTCACTGTGTGCCCCCCGCCACCCTCTGAGTTTTTTTCTTTTCACTGCAGTGGAAGCAAGATTTGCTGCAGAGGGAAAGATTGAGTAAAGATGTAGAGAGAAAAACAGACTAGAAAGAGTCAGGAAGATGGATTGTGAGAAATGAGGATGGGACTAAGAGAAAGAGTCTGAGAACAGAGGAGGAGATGGAAGGTGGACAGGACTGAACCAGCAAACGATTGCTGCACTGTTTGTGTGTGCTCCTGGTAGAGCCTGATACCGAATCAAACAGTGCTGTTTCTCTCTATTGACACACACACACACACACACACACACACTGGCCACAAGCATTTGAGTTTGTTTTTGGCCAGTGCAGGGTGGCGCTTGGCAGAAGAAATTAAGCCTAACAACCGTGGCATCTGTCTCAGCAGCAGGAGAGTCCCGCCTCCCCACCCACACATGACCTGCCCTGCTTTCATTCACTGAATGCCTGCTGCCAGCCTCAGGATGGGCCGCTGCCTCCGCCACTGTCCACCACCCCCCCTCCATCCTAGCCTCTCTGCACTGCCAACCACTCTGTGCCCGCGCCCATGTTTCCCCCCTCGAGCAACAACCAGGAGCCTAGCGATATGGCTGCTTCAAATATTCATAACAGCCACACTGCAACGCAGAGCTCTCTCTCTCTCCTCCCCTCCATTTTGAGAGGCATATTCTCATGCTGTAGCTGCTGTTAGTGTGAACATGCTTTCGCTGCTCCGAGATGACTAATCTGTGGTCAGTGTGTGTGTATTAACTATACTGTACTGTAAGTATTAAGCAGTGCTTTGACTTTTGAGTCTGGCATCCCAACTGATGGAGCTAAATATAAACCCGGCCGCCATCCCTCCATCCACTCTTAACCCTTCCCCCTCACCCACGGCTGAGCACCACCACCAGCCTGCTAAAGGGGTCGTGCTGCTTTATGCCACATTGAAACCCATACCGGAGTCACAAACTAGCACACATGCAAAAGAGACAGCGATGCTATACTTAGACAGGCTCACACATACTGGTGCGCCAGTGCGTAATACATGGGAGAAGACTATTAGACAAATAAATTTATCCGGACTTCTCTGCACACACGAACGCGTACGCCCACAGAGTTATGTGAGAGGCGGCTTCCGCGGAGAGAAGTTCTACTATGTGTCTCTCAGGAAGCCACAGGCTGGATAAACATCCATGTGGAGCAGCAGCAGATGCCTCCGTCTCCCTCTAATGCCCACTCCTCCCTTCCTCCTCTTCTATCACATCGTGCCACCTCCTCACTCGCAACACCTCACACCCCTCTCTCTTGCTTTCGCCTTTCTCTTTTAATGAAGTCTACCCCCCACTTGTTCTACCCTTCCCTCTCAGCCTCCCTTTCATTCAGCCACCTCCCCATTCCTTACTCACTCCCCTTTATTTTCTCTCCATCTCTGTCCTTTCTTTTCTTCTTCATCTCTTCTCATCACCGAGGCCGCCTGCTAGCTCTGAGTCTTGCTGCTTATCCTCCGTATTCACTCGTTGTAGGCTATCTCCAGATTATTTCTCTGGGGGGCATCCTGTGTGTGCTCTCCACCGTACTGTGTTATCTAGCTCATCAAGTGTGTTGGAGTGGATCAGGATGGGTGGGGGTTGAGGCTTGATGCTCTGGCTTGTGGCAAACAGGTGGCCCATAGGGACGAGCACTAACAGCGATAAGTACGAAGGCATGGGAGGATGGTAGTGTTTCTATAGCAATCTGTTCAGAACTGGCGTGGTTTCTAAACAACAAGCCATTATTTGTTAAGGCGTGCCATCAATATCATGAAGTTGTGAAGCTACACAGTGAGCCCACCAACCGCTAGTGAGCTACAAGATGGATGGGATGGCTGCTGGAACTAATGTGGCAGCTGAGTCTTGAGGCATGAGCCTGAATAATATCTGGCTTAGAGTTTGCTTTTATGTGATTATTTTAACTGCATCGTGGCACCTACAAATTGGCATTGATCATCGCTGGTTGGCTGGCTTTTAACAGCTGGGCCACTGTTTAATGTTCCTGTCATGGAGGGGTTATCATGTAGCCTGTTTCTCTTGTCTCCTGTCCTCGCACCTGCTAAATGGCAAGTCATCTTCCTAAGAGAGAAGGAGAGAGAGAGAGAGAGCATGAAAAAGAGAGCGGTGCAGCATGGAGCCCTTATTAAAGCTGTCCTCCAAGGCTGCCCTCTGACTGATTCCCCCTGTAAATCTCTCTTTTAATTGGAGGGGGCACAAGAAGAGGTGCAGTCTCAATCACAAATGTATTCTGTGTCTCTGAGGATGGATGGGAGGGAGAGAAAGATAGAGGCAGAGAGACAGACGGGGAGAGGGACAGAGGTCCTTAAAACCTGCGGGTGAAGTCTAAACAAAAGTCAGAGTTATAAACACGATGAGGATCTGTGAAGTAAGATGACATATTTACATTCGCCCGGGAAGTTGGAGGTGGGAGGTGAGAAGATGAAAAGGTAGCACAGTAATGGAGAGTGACGGGCGAAGAGGTGCGCCAAGGGTGATGCAAGGACAGCGGGAGAAGTACAATGGGGGAGGAAAGAAAGTAATGGAGGGAGACAAATAGAAATGGCTGGCAGTGAAAGAAAAGAAAGGTGTGTGTGTGCGTGTGTGTGTGTGTGTGTGTGTGTGTGTGTGTGTGTGTGTGTGTGTGTGTGTGTGTGTGTGAAAGAAAGAGAGGGGCAGAAGAGAGACAGGCTGATTTCACCAGAGTTGCAGCCTTAGTGTCCTCCCTTAATGGGGTTGCCATGACAACAGTGTATAAGTGAGTCAGGCTCCAGCAGAGAGTGTGGTATGTGTATGTGTGCGTGCACGTGCTCTGCTCTTCAAGTGATTGATTGTCTGTGAAACAATATACACCACAATGCATAACACAAGCACACCTTGGGCATTTTTTGTAAAAAAAACAAAACAAAAAACAAAACAAGGTGGGCGGGAGTTTGTTTGTTTGGTCGTATGTCCTTGTGTGAATGACAAACAGAGGGATGGAGGGAGGGAGAAAGAATGGAGCAGCTTCTCAGTCTGTGTCATTGCCCTTCCTGGCAGAGCCAAGTGGGTGTGCAGTAGCTGTTGTGGACTGGCCCTGTCCCTTCTACAACTGGCAGCCATGTTGAATGAGGTTAGGTGATGTCATGCCGGTCAGGTGACGTTGTTTGGAGGGCCCAGCTGTCACAGAGCAGAGGCAGTCCCGCTGGAGCACCAATCTGTCATCATTATATTAATGACACGCATTGCACTGCTAGCAATGTCATCTCTTGTGTGTGCCAAAGCTAACGAGCAGCGCCCTAATTGTAAAATTAATTGAAAAACATTTTGATTAAAGACCCCACCTTCCCCACCCTGGCCCTCCTTCATCTTCATCAGCTCCCCTTTCACTCTGCACCGCCATCTTTCTATCCACCTGTCCTTCCAGACCCAGACCAAGACCTCTCTCATTTATACACTATTTATACACACTACACTATTCTCACTTCTCTCCTCTTGAATTTGCATTACTGATATTCTCCTATATTCATCTGTTTGTCCCTGAACCTTTTCTAACCCACCAACACGCTCCCTAGCCCATCATTTTCTGCTCCCCTCAACGTTCTCATTTTCTACTATCTGTCACTCTCTTCTTTCGTTAGGCAAATTACAACTCTTTAATGTGCTCAATCTTCCTCCCCATCCCTCCCTTCCTCCCCTCCCCTTTGTCTTTTCCCATCAGGCTCCCCTCTGCGCTGCTGTCTCTCTTGTCTTTTCTCCTCATATCTCCATTACTGTCTATTTCTGCCTTCAGTGTATCTGTGTATGTGGGATTTTATGAAGTGGTGGAGTTATAAGGGGGAAGGAGTTGGCGAGGTAGTCGTCTGCCTCTTCACAGACACCCCCACTCCCCTTTGGTCCGTCTTTGTAGCCTCAGAGACCGCTCAGTCTCTGACTCTCACTCACACTCTTTCTCCTTCCCTTCTCTCCAGCAAAGCTCCAGAGCCAGAGGGAATGAGGGAGAGAGTAATATGGCTAGTGTACATCTCCACTGGTCTTTTATTCACTAGCCTTCCCTCTCATCTTCTCCTCCTGCTGCTCTCAGTCTCCATTTCTCCCATGTGGACTGAGGTCCAGTTTATCATTCCTCTACAGGCTAGCAAGATTTCTGGCTTTTGTGCAGTTGTGCGCGTGTGTGTCTGTGTATGTGTCCACGCAGGTATGTGTGTGTGCTTTCTTGCAGTTGCCATTATCTAATTAAGTAAATAAAATATGAGGTTTCTCACTTTGTGCATACAGTATGTGTGAGTGCAGTATACAAGGTGTGCGAGTGTATATATATATATAGATCGGGATAAAGTGAGAACCAGGGCTCGTTAATGTCACTCGTTGCAATAATGATACGGACACATAGGAGACACCGATCATCAGCCAACAATCAATAATGGGCCGTATTGATCGGAACAACAGTTTGTCACCATGCAGATCGACGTCCCTGCAAGACACCCGGTTCCCAGGGGAGGCTGTTACTGCCTCACTCCAGGGTCCTATGGTCATTTATTCAAGAGGATTCGTAGGCATAAACAAACGGCAATCTGATGAATGTCTGTTTTGTGCATAATTGGGTAAACGTAGCTCTTAGTCAATAGTAGAATGGATTCATGAATTAAATCCTCCTTTGTGAATAATAACTTCTAAATTGAACAGTTGCAGAGCATCCCCAAATTCTTCATGTTAGCCTTAATAGCTAAGCTGGGAGCGAGAGAAAGCAAACATTAGGGGGCAAATATATCTATATAAAACATTATCGGTGCCTACATGAGAGAGCCTGCCCTCTTTTACTACCTTCCTTTTCCTGAATTTCCTTGTGGGCCCTTTTTACAAAACCCAGGCTGTCTCCGACAATAGCTGGCAGTGAACGAAAAGACAGCAAAATGACTGTAACACCGGGTGGAGCGTTGCCATAGAAACGCAGCGTCACAGCTCCTCACCCGATAACACATTCAGTGTCGTTCCCTTCATTGTGATTCCCACATCCACGGATGGAGCGGGACACAGGTGTGATCAACAGCTTTCTTAAACATTAGAGAGAAGCGGGGAGGAAGTGTTTGGCACAGGAGGGACAGTCTCTCTCTGAATTTAGAGCAACGCTGCTTGTTCTGTTGTAATGACAACCTGGTGGGAAAAAGCACAAGGCAGTTCTGAAGCCCTGCGAACATACATTTAAATGCAAAGCAAAGTGGTGAGGTAAATGGGGACAATCATACAGCATGTTATAGAGGTTACAGTATATAATCTATTACTTCCTGCATGTAGCACTGTCTATACTTACAAGTACTTGTTAACTGTAGCCATCATTTTCAGTCCCATCCCTCCCTATACACCTTCCCTTTTCTCCTGTCTTCTTTTATATTGTGGACAGCAATAATATACAAACCATTGTTGTACCAGACATCAAATGGGTTCCTCTTCACATATATCTGTCTGTGTGGGGCTGGCCCAAAGGCAGATCAACAAACAGCTGTGTGTTAGTGCCAGGAAGTAGACATTTGGTCCACTCGACCCGTAACGCTGGCACACAGGGAAGGGAATGGTGTCCAAGTCCTCCTCTCAAATCCTCCGTCCGTCCATCCATCCCCTCTCATTGTCCCCAAGGCAGCAGGAGGCCCCAGCTAAATACTGATCTGCCTGAACGGGCACAGGTGCAGCAGGGGGTTTGTCCCCCTGCCAAATGTTATGCTTCTGTTTCCTTTGGGCTTATGGGATGTGCAGCTCTCTTGCTTCAGAAGGGATTTGAAAAGCTGCAGATGCAAGTGTTTGATCACGCTGCTGATACAACTAGAAACAGGGGAAGAGAGTGAGACATAAGTACATCAATAGAAACAACCCAAAAGAAAAAATTCTGATGAGCAATTTGCAGGACTGTAATAAGTGACAACAGTGAAGTTACCTTCTATTTCAGAAGTGTTGTGCAGCTTTGGGACTCACCAGAAATAGAGTGGATGTCTGGTTGCAGGGACGGACACTGCAGTATGCCTGCAGCTGTCCTCGGGGAACAGTATTTGGTGGGGATGTGTGTGCCAGGGGTATCTTTAGAGAGGCATACTGCAGCCATCCCTTTGGGAAATGAGGGAAGGGGAGGGAAAAGAGGAGTGCTCTGGTTTCATGTCTCAATCAGGAAAGCTTCAGGAGAGCCTCTCAAGGCTCAAGTAGAGGCTAACATCCATTTGTATTGTATTTAAAAGAGAATGCGTGCACTTAAGTGCTACTTATTGCCTCATGTAGCCTAACAGAGACCTTGAGCGAAAGTAGATACATACGTAAAAGCCTTTGTATACTCATAGACTGACACATAGCACAGCAAACTCTCTCGCCCTCTCTCTCTCTCTCTCTCTCTCTCTCTTTACATGCCCTTGCTTTCTCATTCGCTTTATGTCTCCCAGGACAGTGCTCAGAAATGTTGAAATGGGGCCTAACTCACGAAGCAAAGAGGGAGAGTCATTTAAGCTAAGTTAAACAAGGGCACTTAGATTTTAAAGGGCCATAATCTCCAAAAAGGGGCGCTTTAAAATCAATTGACAAGACATATAAAAGGTAAAGACAGATTGAAAGTAAGGAAGGTGTAGTTGTTGGCAGTTAGGTGACTTATTTTTATGAATGAGCATGTTTAATTGCAAGTCATTGATACTTGTTCTGTACGTGCATCTTTGCTTATGTGCATGTGTCCACGTTGGCAAGAAGTGTGGGCTGTGTGTGTGTGTGTGTGTGTGTGTGTGCAGGTGGGCTGGATCAGTATCCAGAGCAGTACTGAACCAGGGATTCAGGCACAGTTTGGGCCTTAATCCAATCAGGGCAGCCATCTGTTGACCAATCAGAGCCCTGGCTGTGATGTCACAGTAATAGAGGTCTTGAGTTCCATAGGTGCAGTGAGGGATAAATGCCACGAATCACATTGGATCTCTGTGCTGCTAACGCTGGCTAGTTGGGCCACAGTGCACACTATCCGGCCATAACTATGTGAGTATCAATGGATTGGATGATGGGGCATGAAGGGGGTGAACTGTGCTGCTGACTAGGATGCTGGGTCACTGAAACCAGGCTGTTGTGATTTGTGTGCCTATGTATGTGGTTGTGTTTGTTTCACTGACAAGCAGCCATTGTTGGTTTGTATGCAAGCAGCTTCTCTATTCATGGTTGAGCAGACAAGTCCACATGTCCTTACTTTCACTTCTGTGTACTATAGATGTCTTGTGGAGAAACTTGGCATTTCTGTCTTTGTTTAACTTTGCAGACGATGGTGGTGACGCTGGAGCCCACGCTGTAAGGGCACGACGACACACACTGTATCTGGTGTGATTGACAACTCTGTTAATTCTAATGTGATTAATATTTCATGGCTCTCCTCTGTGTGAATGAGTCTATAATGTAAAGCAGTCTCAAACAGCACACGCCAGGTTTTCTTGCACCAGTGAGTCACCATGACTAGAGCCCACAGTGGAAATGTTCCCAGCTTTCACACCACTTGCAGTTAGCAGGCTAGAGGGCTGGTGGATGGCTGTGTGACAGAGAGAAGGAAGTCACAGGAGAATGGCTACTGTCACTATCGAAAGACCTCTGCAAGGGCATCAGGGGGGAAACAGGACAGGCTGGCAGGAGAGAATCTGAGTAAAAAGTTGACCTTAAAAAGCCTCACAGTACCAGATATTGCTGTAACACGCAGGTCTGTGAATATTTCATTAGCCCTTAAGTGAGTTGTAGAATATAGCAGTTTGGCGATGGTGGTACAGCTATAGTAGTAATACAGTGCCATGCTGTGATGTCTTATATTCTGTCTCAGGATTTATAGGAAAAGGGGGTTTCCTTTTTCCTTTTCCTTTTGTATGGTAGCAGTCCAAACTAGCCTCCGGTATTAATGTAAATCCCTCAATTGGGATGTACAGTATAGCATGGATAGAGGAGGGAGGGGTGGATGGTTGTGATTACTAAAAGCAGTTAAATCCACCCTCCTTCCCTCTGGTGCTTATCTGATCAGTCGAGAAACCAGCTAACCCCTCAGCACAGGATTTAGTATCAAACACAGGCTGTAAGCCGTGTTCAATAGGCATGACGGGGATAAACATGGGAACACGCAACGTATTGTCGGCCTTGTCTGCATATAAGGGCAGCAGGGGTGAGATGAGCGCAGCATCTCGTCATCAGCACATACCTATAAGTAAACAGTGGAGAGTCCACAAGCTGGACCTCACATGTACTTCACACAGAGAGTGTGAGTGCAACAAAGATGAAGGGAAAAAAAAATATGAAAAGATAGAAAAAAAGAGGAGTGAGAAGGCAGGGCAGTCATGCAGAGAGACAAATCTAAGGGGCCTTGCGTGAAGGTGCAGGAGGTGCAAGGTGTGTGAGCTTGTGGGACTGTTTGTGTGTCTGTCTGTGTGTGTCTGTCTGTGTGTGTGTGTTTATACTTGTATGTGTGTATGTCTGCTCTGCCGTCCTGGTTACTTCAGGTGTTATCTTCTTAGCCTCCAGACGTGACACTGAGATAATTAGAAATGTTAACACTCACTGGAGCTTGTACTTCTGTACTTCTATGAATTCTCAGTTTCTCTCCCTCTCTCTCTCTCTCTCTCTCTCTCTCTCTCCCTCTCTGTCTTTCTCACTCTCATTTGCTCCTTTTCCCGTCTTTCTTTCATTAACACACATACGCACACACATACACACTCAAATTCTATTATCACCCTTAGCCCGTATTATGAATGACACACTTAAAGTCT
This sequence comes from Pampus argenteus, assembly GCA_036937835.1. Classification (NCBI taxonomy): domain Eukaryota; kingdom Metazoa; phylum Chordata; class Actinopteri; order Scombriformes; family Stromateidae; genus Pampus; species Pampus argenteus. The sequence continues at coordinate 15,247,576 of CM072878.1, forward strand.
GGAATGACTTGGCCATGCAGCAGTGGATCAAAATTACTGTCAACACCAGCATCTGTGAAAATAATTGTCACAGCTCAATTTTAATGTGCTGATAATGACCATTTTTTCCTACTTTTAATATATACACACATATATATATATATATCATAGTATTAGATGCTAAGATTGTTTGTTAATTACAGTACCCCCACCCCCCTAGTACCCACCCACGTAAAAAAAGGTGAAAATGGAATGATAGATGTGAAATTAATTACATTCACAGTTGGATGAGTCCAACTGTAGCATCAGAATTAAGGATGGTAAGTTGCATTTTCTTTCCTTGAGTAGACACAGACATCTATTTTTTGAGGCAGCCAACAAACAGCGCTCAGTTTACTGAAGCAGTTTGGAGGACACTGTAGAAATTCTGACAAATGTCTGGGCTCAAAGAAAAGGGAGCGCTACAGAGAAAGACATGCTCACTGGAGTGTTTCACATGGAAAAATGAAAAGTGACAGAGAGCTGACGGAGGGATGACAACCTTGTTTGTCCTTTACTGGATGATCAACAGGTGTTACGCGGATATGAGTCCCCAAGGTGGACATTGGGCGGCTGATACAAAGAGTACCATGCTCCACTGGAGTTCCCCCGCCTTTAAATTAGCATCCTAACTCCGCTTACTCAGCTAGCGGCACAAACTGTGGAACAGTGGCGATAATGAAACTGCACACCATCGACATTATTAAAGGTAATCTTGGGCTCATTTTGTGCTGGGACACATAATCCTAGGAAGATGCTACAAACAACAGAAACAACTATCACGTCACCATCTCCCCACCATGCTCCACACCTGTGATGCTCGGTTGGAGGGATGGAGAAGTGCTATAGGTTGGTTCGCAGGAAACAGATCCCAGGTCAAGGCAAAGGCTTGTCTGAAGGCGTCTCCAGCGTGTGTCTAATTGAGCGCTGTGTAGTTAATTGTTTGTGCGTGGGAGGGGAGAAATCAATCTGTTTTCTCACTGCTGTGACTTCAAGGCCCTGGGGTGAGAGACTGAAGCTGGCAGACACAGATCTACACGTACACACACACATGCGCAGCATTGCCAAAAAAAAGAAGAAAAAAAAAAAAACCCAAACCATGCCTTGCAAGCACACACTCGCACATGCAGACCCATACACTCACACACACTGAAACACGCAAACACACGCACTCCTCAGAGGAAGAGGATGTGCATGAGGGGTTATTGAGTCAGGGTAAAGTCAGATCCATCTATCGATCGGCCTGCTTGCTGAGAGAGAGGAGTCAGGAACGTGAGACCTGCACAGGTCAGGGGGCCAGGAGACAAAAGGGATGAGAGACAGTAAAAGAGAGAAAGAGAGTGAGACCTACAGAGCTTACAGCTAGCAGCATTTCCCCTCCGCACCCGTCCTTTCTGAATGCAGAGCCAGCATTCTGCTTTGATGTGGATATTCAGAGAAACTCCGCTCGGCTTCATAAACACGAGAGATGAGATTTCTTCAATTTGTAACTTGGGCCAGCGCCATATGTCAGATCAATTGGAGAGAAAGAAACATATTAACGGCAACTAATTGTTATCCTTATCTTGTGATCTGTATCCATAGCTATAGATTATTGCATACTTAATGTATATTATATGTATAATTAATCTACAGTGAAACCAGTGCGTCAATTAACATATAAATGCCTTCTATACATAATGAATCAATTTGCATATTCAGCTAATCAGGACCATTTGCATGTGTTTAGATATCTTTAGGATGTTTCAATTTATGATGGAGTGTCGCTGTCAGTGAAAGTCTATTTTTGCATTTTAAATCTTTCCCTGTTTGGAAAAAGCACTGTTTCCTCCGATGCACTGGTCTCTTCCACAGAGGAAAGACAGTTGTGCTGGTTAGGCGGAATTTGCAGAAAAACACAGAGTGTCACCTGAATAATTTACGTTTCCTTTTAATGGTATCAGTGCACAAACTCACTTCTGATCTCACTTGAGCCACCGAATCTCCTTTCCCATTGGCGACTTGAGGAATGCCTGTAAGTCCCACCTTGATTGGCTGAGTTATTTATTTTCATCCAGTCAAAAAAACTCTTCAATTATTGATGGGAATGAAGCAAACTAGGATCTGATGATGAGATGTGAAAATAGGATGAGAACTGCAGAGGGATGGAGGGAGCATGTGAGTACAAAACAGGGGTGGTGGTGGAGGAGTAGAGACGTGCGGTTGAGGAGAGATACAGAGAGGGGGAGGGGTGATAAGGTGGGTGAGTACGAACAGTACTATCCTTCACTTGTATAGCAGCAGGAGCCATGAGATGTCTGTTGATTCATCTCCCTTTATGTGCTTGGTTCCCTTTCTCTGGCGAACCTTTTTAACCGAACAAAGGCAGACGGAGGGAGTGATTCAGAGTGACCAGACGCCCGAGACTCCCAGAACGGAGGGTGACAAAGGTCACATGAAACGGGAGGCTCCATGGAGACCACCGACCAGAACAAAATGCGTCGATTGAACTGATGTACTCAGGCCTCCAGGGACAAGAGGAGATGGAGGGAAAAATGAGTATTTGAAAAGAAAGAAAAAGAGAGTGGGTATAGGTGTGTGTGTGTGTGTCTGGGTGTACATGTCTCAAGGCATAAAATAACAGTAGCACACAGCAACACAAAAATATACAAAAGCGTGTGCCTGTGTGTTTCGTCTGTGCCCATATGTGCATATACTAACTTTAATCTATGAACGGTAGTGGGGGGAGGCGGTCGCCACAGACCCTCTGGATCCTCTCCATGCGCTAATAGGTGTTCACCTGGTGTGGATTTCGGCAAAGTGTTTCCAGCACTGTGCTGTTGGTAATTAACAGAAGCAAGCAGTGGAAAGCAGCACCTGTTACAGCCTGACTGACTGACGCCCTGAGCTCTGGGCTCTTCCACTGCTCCTCTCTAATAGTCAAACCACCAATGCCCGTCCCTCCTCCGGGGACCTCACAGCATGAATGTATGCGCTTGTGTGATTAAATGTGTTGTTCAAAACAAGGGAAAAAAAGAAGGCATATTAAGAGGAAGCAAGGACAAAAAGGAGAGATTCTACAATAATTACAGACGTAATGTTGCTTCTACACATTTGCTTGAGGCTCTATGTCTTGTTCCGTGCATTATTTGCGATAAATATGCGTTCTAGTGGCAAACATTTACCTGTCGCTGTTTCTAGACAGCTGCTCTAGAGACGAATGCACAGGTTCTGTTTCTGCTTATTTATACAAACAATTTCTCTGCCACCAAATTTAATTGTCTGGATTATAGATACAACTGAATAAATCAGGGTTTTTGGCATCAGACTGATTTAGCAGGGCAAGATGTGTGTGTTTGCTTGCGCATGGACTTTTATTTTTCTTCTTCTGTGCTGTACTGTATGTGGGACAGTGTCAGTGTGCCTTCATGTATGTGTGTGTGTGTGTGTGTGTGTGTGTGTGTGTGTGTAGGGGGGGGCGTGTATATGTGTGTCTGCCAAAGGTAGACATAGAGAGGAAGTGAGTGACAGCCATGTTTTAGAATTGGGGCATGTCAGCCAGGCCTGCTGTGTCAGTATCTCCCACTCTATGCCCACTCTACCCATCCTAAAGCTGGATAACTTTGGCAGGCAGATTGGGGTCACTACTATCAAATTGGATACATCACTTACACACACCATTGCACAACACAAATCACTTGGACACTTGCATGCAGAAAAGGTAGACATGTTTGCACCGCATAAACAGGCAAACACACACACACACACACTCACACACACACTCGCTGTGCTCTTGCAATGCACAAACAAAATCGTATCCAATCAACTCCAGACAGGAATAGAGGGTCAACGAAACTGCACTTTTTAAAGTTAGAGTTTGGTTGAATTGCTAAAATGTCTCTAAATCGGCTACTCTACTGCCAAGGATGCGCTGTTGATAAAACTCCAGATATCCAAAAGCTTTAATTTATGTTCGCTCACATTGAAGGTTAGTAGCATATGCTCAGGAAGCACTCTCAAATGCAGACGGCTCTGTGTTTGTGTGTGGGTCATCGGCATGCTAGTGTGAGCTGCTCTTAAATGCGGAGTGTTGCCAATAAACACAGCGCTCTTAAGCTTTCATATCAGAAAACCACACTCTGAAAACAAACAAAACTGAAAATTCATCAGACATTGATGTTTTAAAAGGATATTAGATTAGATTTGGTAACATTTGCCAATAAAAAGGCTGCCAAGACTCACATCCAGAACGTACTTTAAACATTTTAACACAACAGTGTCATCTTAATATTCAGTGAGCAATATGACATAATGCACCTTTCTTTAGCTACATTTTTTTTATCAGCATTGGAGACGTTAAGTATAAAAACACAGTATCGGAACATGATACTCAGATGTCCCAGCTATCGGACTCGCCTCACGGTCGTACCGCTTCATACACTTCACTATGAACTTGTTGAAAAAAAATTGTTGTCAACAAAGATGAAGCAAAAAAAAAAAAAAAAAAAAATGATGGATTTGTTTGCAAAATGTACCAGTTTTAGTTCTGTAGTCTGTCTGATCCTCCTGACTCCAACTAGCTTCACTTTAACTCATGTTAAGTGGCCTTTAAAGTGGCAAGTCGAAGATGTTACAGAATAATTAGCTGATGGCGCCACTGACACAAAAGATGGATACTTCCATTGTATGAGTCTCAGCAATGAGATGAAAAGAAAGTCAACCTATTTTTAAATGTCACTGTCTCTTTTTTGTTCTGAATCCCTGCTCTACTTTGTGCCACAGATCTAAACTGGGTCAACATCACATGTGGCGCCCCGGTGGGCTCTTCTGTGTGCATATGTGTGTGTGCATGAACATGTGTGCGAATGCTTCAAGTCATGATCATGTGTGTCTAATCACACACTGGCGCCAACACTTGGGAGAGGGAGTCCACAGTTTGCCTTGAGTGAATCCCAAAGATTTGCTAAACAATTATGAATTGTGAATTATGAATTTTCCAAAAGTAATTATTGTCCATTTACCCTGATTAGTAGTGAGCATGCATTATCTACAAATTGTTTAAGTCTGTTGTAGTGCTCATTATCACAGACAGAGCTGTGGATAGGCTGGTGTGTAACAGGGTTGTGCGTTAGTGTGCACAGAAAGTTTGCACGTGTTGCATCTTTGTTGTTATCTATCAGTAACGTGTTTGTATGCTTGACTATAGTGTACTGTGGTGCAACAGTGAGGCAGGGGTTGCCCTGCTGGAGCTTTCAGATTAATAGACACTGATAATAACATACAACTCACAGCGCTTCTGTCCTTAATGAAGATGGATCTAGCCGGCCCAGGCAGTGCACAGACACTGAGGGTGGCAGTCTGCCAGTCACAGCCAAGTGACATCTGGGAACAGCTCAATGCAAAAGGGCGGGAGGGAGCGAGATTCACTAGAGAGTACAATTTCATAATATTATCATGTTATATCATAATCCATTGTTGGTGGCTCGCAAAGATTAATGTCAGGGCCGGCAGTTATCACTCATGTTGTTTAGACTTAATGGTCACAGTGAATTATTCATTTCCTCCTATTGATTTGCAACACAACTCATTCAAAGTTGACAGCGCAGGTTGACTGATGCAGAGTGTATCTAATTTGACTGTGAGCCGGGTGATAGAAATAAAGTAGAAAGCACGAGAGAGAGGAAAAAAAAAAAAAGTTAAAATCCAGAAACAAGTTAAATGTCAGATACAGTCTGTGCTGATTGACTTTGTTTGTATTCCAGGTGTTTTAATTAGTAGACTGATATGCATTTATATTATAATATAAAATTGAGGCCCTTCATCGCCTCAATTTTTCGTCTGGTTAGCGATTGGTTAAGAAGTGGCTGCCAAGTTGGGTCAGAGGTTCCGTCTCTGTACAATATTAGAGCCCATTAGAGCGAGAGGCTACAGCCAAGTGTTGGTTTGAGAAGACAGGTGGGTGCTGAGGTCACTTCCTCTGGCAGCTGTGGTAGGCATCACAGGGCGAGCATTGATGGGTGGTGGCGTTTCCTCCCGTTGCATCAGTAATAATGACCAGTGACAAGCTCTGCGTCGCCATAATAGATCACAGGGCACACTGGAGACACTGAAGACCAGGCCAGGGAGCATGCTCTCTCTCTCTCTGCTGTGTGTTGTCAGCGCTGATGAACAGGCTGGCTGGCTGGCTGGCCGGCTAGTGGTGGACTAACTCACTCATTCATAGAAGATGCAGTGCTGTTATCACACACTTTTTTTTTTGGGAGAACTACTACTGTTTCGGAAACATATAATAGTTAAAGTGTAGACCCTCGAGATGAGGAGGTATGTGGGTTGGGGTTTGTGGAGAGGGCGGTTCGCTGAAGCAGGAAGACGTGGTACAGGAGTGTATGTTGAATAAAGTGAGAAGGGCTCTCTCTATTTCTCCCCCTTTCCTTTTGCCTTTACCTCTTTGACAGCCACACTAGCTATGTTTGATATCCCTCTGCTGTGTTCTGCAGCTCTGCAGATTCCCTTGTCTCATTTACATTCCCTTAAAGCACACTTCCATTAAAGTCTCTCCCTTTTTTTTTTTTTGTCTGTTCCCTCTTTCCTTCTGTTTCTTCAAATAGGTCTCTTTTTTTTTTTCTCCCTGGGTTGCTTTTTTGGAGGGAGCCTTATTCCCTGTTGACTACACAGCCTATCCCCGCTCTGCCTGAGTCAGTAATCAAACACATTGGCCCTAATACACAGGCCATTACAAGAGCTCTGATGTTCCATCTGCACACAGCCGGCACAATGGTATCATTATATAAACAGCCCTGCTGTTGCAGCCGGCGATATACTAACACACCAGAGCTCCGGCCTTAACTGACCTACCCTAGTAAATAGGGAAGTGTTGGGATGGTCTGACATGAATGTGCTTGTGTAGTCACTGCTAGCTTAACAACATTATCCATCCCCCATGAATGCTGTAGTGTTAACATTACAGTAGGCTATCAGTTCTCGCTAAGGCTGTTGAGCATCAATGCAAATGTAATAGAATCAGGTTGTTTTTGAAGGAATGATATCTAATGCTATTATGTTGTCTTTGCTAGCGATAGCCTCACCAAAAAGGATTATGGAGATTAGTGATAGGCCCAACTGCAAGATAACAATGACGGAGGGGGTTGGAAGGGCAACGGTTTATACAAGCTGTATCACATTTCTTAGGCAGTGACATGGATTCAATCTTGTTTCTGCAGCTGCCGAGTGTAGAGATGGGGTGGTTTGTAACAAGTTGTGTTTAATTTATTTTAAAGTTTAGTCGTGCAGGACATTAAACGCCGACACGTACGGTTTCCTGTTGTTTTGTATTTCATAGATAACCCCTTGGTGTCACTTTAGTACCGCGATTGAAGCAAACTCTCATTATCAGTGATCCGATTCTGTGCGCTCTGTTTTTAATGGGAGATTTTTTTGAAACGCACGCCGCGACTGTGCGAGTGGCAGTGTGTCCAAATCGTCACTGCGGCTATCACTTTTGGCTAATTTGAATAATCATTGAATTAAATACGACTGTCATACCTTAGCATCCCGGAGGGCAGGTTTGACAGTAAAAACACAGCCTCCCACTCAGAAAATCTCAATCACAGATGGTGACGGTAATGATATTTCATGGTATGTCTGTTGCGTTTCGAAAAGGAAAAGAGTAGGATAATTATATTCACTTTGGCGAATGATTAGTTTTATGGTGGCGGAGAAGTAATTAATGAATTCTATCTCATCCTCATTTATTGTTACATTTCCCAGTATTGCTCCCTCTTGCCCAACTCAAGAGAGTACAAAGTAGTATCAAGTGTGACAAAGCTTCAGCACCGATGAGTCAGAGGGAGAATTACTTAGAGACGCCCAGGCGAAGCATACGTTCTCTGCAGTCTCATCAAACTCTGATAATACTACATGGCCAGCCTTTACTGAGTCTAGTGATTCTTTCCTCTGAACTACAGTGTTTCAGGCCTGACTGATACAGAATCCCAACAATGTGAGTAAAAAAAAAAAAGACTTGTTTTCAATTTATTCCAATTTAAGTTTATTTGAGCTGATTTTTTCTTTCTTCTTGAGTACAAATATTTGCAGTTTGTATCACTCTCTGATTTGTAAGTGAGATGTGATTGCCATTCATTTGCACGCTAGACTGTGTCGGTTGCTAGGAGGCAATCATTTCCTGCATAGCAGGAGCGTTGCTACTGAACCAACTATTTGTTGTCGAAGCATCCGAGGCGGAAACATCAATCCTAATAGCGCGGGGACTGCCGGTGCTTCATCTTAAGATGTAAAGACTTCTTTTTGCATGAAGAAACTGACCATCATAATTTATGACTGCCAAATCGTTAAATCAATCATAAGTGTTTTCCCAACCGAACACATTTGTGTGTTTGTGTTCTCCCGCTCCCTGCTTTTCCACCACCCACCCCACCCCACCCCACCCTCCAACCCCAATTGCCCTACATGATTTGCACTTGTTCATAACCACATACCTCATTTTGAAATATATTGAAATGCTAATTAAGATGTTAGCAATTGCTGGAGCGCCTAATGTGCGCAAAGCATATTTGGCAAGCTCCCTGTTGGAAATTTACTTTTAAAAACTGCAGTGTTACTCCAATCTTCATTCGATGTGGATCTATAGCCTATTGATCACAGTCTGTCCAGTCACATGCACACGCACACACAAACACACACACACACACACACTACAATGACTCACTTATCATACTTGTCTCTCCTACCTTAATATGAGATTGCCCTCAGTGGAGGAAGAACTGGAGAGAGAAAGCCTGAAGCTATAGCAGCTCTGAGAGTTGCACCAGCTTTTCTAATTATGCAGCAAAAGCTGTCTACATAAACCCTTTGTTCCCCCCTCTTCTTGATTCTGGCACGGTAATGTTCCTAAATGCTTCTTTCTTCTGTGCAGAAATGATTTGCGTGATGGGGTAAACACAAATCTCATGACAGACTCACACAGCCTTTAACTGTACCCCCTACCCCGAATAAAAAAGGGACTTGTGACACCCTGTTCTTGATGAGCATGTCTGGTAAAGCAAACAGATCCTAATGATCATGGTGATTATCGTAATGATCCAATAGAAGTGGATAATGAGGTTATTTGCTTTGGATCAAAGCAGCCTGTAAATTAATAGCTGAAGAAACAGAGGGTAGCATTCGAAAAACAAGATGACGGAGCTGTGTGCTTAAGTGTAACTCCTCCGCCACTCCATTTAGACGGCTCTATGTCTGTCTTTTAAAAACAAGTGACTGTCATTTGCAGTGCCTCCCACTTTCTCCCTTCCTCACCCTTTCGAACCCTTCCACCAGTGCAGTGAAATTGCTGTCCATTCTCCCAATTTTGTGGGCTCCAGTCTCACAGGGATAGGATGTTTTCCGCTCTATTAGAAGAGAAACAGTGATGATAATAATGGTGGATGTGATCAGTGCAAAAGGTCATCCTCTGGCCTCGGGCGCATTACATCCTGCAAGTACTGGGAGCATGGATGGTGAAGACACCCATCTCACACCCTCCAAAGACTCCTAACCTTCCTCCACCCAGAGGGAGACTGACTCATAGATACAGGCAGAAGAAATACTTTTGCCATTACTTCCTGCTTTCTTACAATTTCTTTGCTCTTCTCACTTGGCTATTTTCAGCACCTCCCCCTCCCACAGAAAGTCACCCTTCCTTACTCTGTTTGTTGCTTACTTCCTTTGCTCCTTCTGTTCCTTGTTTGTTAGTAACGCAGGCTGCATCGTGCTTTCTTTGTCAGTTGCTTCCTCTCTTTTTTCTGTTCTTTCGTTTTCTCTCTCTCTTTGGTCTGTCTTTCCTGTTTTTTTCTTCTTCTTTCATTTTAGCCTCCCATCCTTCATTCCTTCTATCCTCCCTTCCTACCATATTAAACCTGAGCGTTGTGTAATGCCAGCCTTCTTTTTGTCACAAAATAAAATCAATTTATCCATTCTGCACTTTTCTCGCCTTCCTTTTCCTCAATCCACATCCTGAACCCCCTCCACCCCTCCTCCTCCTCCACCCCTCTCTCTTTCTCTGGCCCTACTCATCTTCTGAGACCACAGGAGAGCTATTGTTGAAAAGTACAGATGGAAGGCACAGTCAAAGGAAACAAAAGGAAAGACAGATTTTTCTTATTAAAACCACAAAAGTTGGAGAGGAAAAGAAAACAAAGTCCTGTCACTGCACAGGAGGGGATCCCTTTTTGACCATTAATAATACAGTGAGTTCAGGGTCAGCGGTAGAGGAAAGGCCATGAGAGACAGAGACAGGGAGAAACCAAGGCTTCTGCAGTACCACGTCACACGTCTATTTCTGTTTATTTACAGCTTCTCTGCTCTTTGTCTTTCCTGCTCTCCCTCTGAGCGTGTCCTTTTCTCTTAGCTGCTGGTCATACAGGGTGGTCACAAACAAACTCAAATTAAGGCTGCACTAGTGCAGAGGTTGCGTGTGTATGTGTGTGCTTCATACTCTCGCTTCCTCTCTCTTCCTCTTCGCTGTTTGTCCTGCCGTTCTTTCTCTCGGTGTCTTGCTCATACTCTACGACATCCAACATACTAATCTACACAGCGACACCCAGGCAGGTCGGTTGCTGTGGGCTGGGCGTTGCCACTGGGGAGGCGGGTAAATATCAGAGAAGGTCAGGGAGAGGAGGGGCTGGAGAGCTGGAGTGGAAGCCAAATCAGTGATGATGTAGAGAGGAGGTGAAGCCAACCAGTTACTCAGAAGCTGCAATCTTGGCTTCCAGGAATAAAAAAAAAAATAAAAAAACTTGTCCATGCCTGCATGCACAAATATTCTAGGGTGAAAAGATTACAAAAATGCAAATCAAATAATTGGACCTATTAAATCAAGGTTTAGATTTTTTTTTTAATTATTAACTTTTGTTCCCAAAACATCATTTAAATATTTTCATAGTAAGTTTTATTTTTATTTTTTTAGCACAAACTAGTGTATGTGTGTTTCTGTGTAAGTTGGTATGACCAATCAAAGGGGTTAGAGAGATCAAAGAAATCCTCTCAACAACACCCCCTCTACCCCAGTCCCCCATCACCAATCAAAAGAGCAACACACACAATCACACACACACACACACACACACACACATATACAGACAGTCTGAGCAAGCTCAGCAGGAGGAGAGGGCTCCTCAACTGTTTTCTGTCTCTTTGCCCCTGGAGGGACAGAGCAGGCTTTACTGTCAAAAAATCTGAGCTAAAGTTCCAGATTGTGATTTATTTCATTAGGCAAATGAGATGTGCGGGCCCTGCAGCACTGCTGACTGAGTCACCACTTTTCACTGTCACACACACACACACACACACACTCTCTCTCTCAAAAAGACATGTATTTTTCACATGTTGAATATAGCTCACTTAACAGCCCCAAAACATATGTAGCATGTCTGATTCAATCAAGCGTTCAAACACTGTAGAGTGATGAGCTGGTGGTGGCAACAGCTGTTGCCATGCCATGCTGCACAAAATGGCCTCAGATCTCCCTGTCTGATCATTCTACCTGACCACCACAGGGGGAGCCTCTCCTCTCCTCTCCTCTCCTCTCCTCTCCTCTCCTCTCCTCTCCTCTCCTCTCCTCTCCTCTCCTCTCCTCTCCTCTCCTCTCCTGTTTAGTATGCTATACCAGCTATTAGCCACTCGGTTTTGTGCAGAGTTATTATCACATATTCCAGTGATAAATGCAGAATAAATTAGTCAACACCGTCTAATTCAAATGCTTCACTGAGAATGGAAAGAATGAGAAACAGAACAATAGAATAATTACTGTTTATGTACATACAGTTCTATATATATATACAAATATTTATTTATGAAACACTACTTATCTGTCTTCTATTTCTCAACCTCTCTGCCTGTAGGATCACCCTCAGGGAGGGTGTAAGCTGAGGAAGTGCTGCCCCACTCACCTGTGCCTGCCGACTGCATCTACGCATTAGCCCCGCCCGTCGCCCTGGCCCCCTGGTGAGCCTCCAACATGGCTGTTGCAGTCTGGATCATCTTTACCTGTGCAGTGGCTTTCAGTAACATTACTCCATCCTCGCAAGGTATGTAATAAATATTAACATTGTAAGGCATTTTCAATATTGCAATACATTACAAATAAATAGACTCTGTCTATGTACAGTTGTTATAGTGTATGGATTCTGTTTATATACAGTATTTGCAATATGCTCCTGTCGGCTTCACTGTGCCCTGTAACTGGCCTGACTGGGTTATTGCAAATGAGGATGTAATATTTATACCTCAGATATGTGATGAAGGTTGTAAGTATATTGACTTGCTGACCAGGCGAGAAACGCTGCACTTGGTTAACCAGACTGTCTCTACAGGAGACGGAGGGAGAGAGAGAATGTGAGCGTATGTGTGAATGTCAATAAAATTTCTTGTCATCTCGATGTTAGTTGGAGCGTGGCAACAGTATAAGGGGGAATCCGTGCATGTAATGGTGCCATATGTGTGACCTCCTTGTACATGCTATGTACCATAAAATATTTCATTTTGTGTTTGTGTGTATTTGTATGTGTGCTAGCTGTTGTAAGCCTGGCAGCAGGTGACCTGGTTGGGCTGAAGTGATGCTGGAGGGGTTGTGTGTGTGTGTGTTGGAAGATGTGCAGGAGGGAGGGAGAAGGGATTGCAAAGGGGAGGCCGAGGGCCGAAGAGTGAAAAGGAGGGGCTGTTGGGTGTCCTGCTAGTGGCCTGCCACACAGAGAGCAGCGCACCATCTGCTGTATGCTCTCAGTCAGCTCTGTGCCAACGAGCCGCTGGGTGATGGACAGCTAGGACGAGGTGGAGGAGGAGCACCGAGGAGAGGCACGGTCGCCACAGGGAGGTGCCAGTGATGAAGCAGGAGAAGTTGAAGAAAATTAAAATGTGTTTGTTTTTAGCATTCCCTCTGCATAAGCTCTTATTGGCCAGGTGCGGGTTTAATTGAGTAGGTGCTGTGTTTTTTTTTTCCATCTTAATTCGGATGCCGTTCCATCGGACATATTTGGCCTCCGGCACAGTGATGCTTTGTGTTTACGTGGGTGTGGTTGTGTATATTTGTGTGAAAATGAGCCTCCAACTATCTTTGTGACCTAGCGCTTGGAAAGTATTAATAATGCATTAATAATCAATTGAGTGTTATCTGTATTCAGCCCCAAAGCACAGGCGCAACATATGATGAAATTCCTTTTTCTTTTTTTTCCCCCTAATAAAATCAGGCACACGGGCATGGACACAGATACGTGCTCATACACACCCACACCATTTTAGTGCTCCTAATTTTGGCAGTCAAATGTTGGCTTAAATGTTTTCTCTCTAATGTTGTTTGATCAGGGGAGAAAAGAGAAGAGAACAAGCGAGATGAAGGAAGAGGGCAGAGTTTTGATGTGATGAGAGCTGCTGAAATCACTCTCAGGCTAATCAGAGCTCATTTGCAAACCTGCAGGATCATCACACATGGCTTCACAATCTAATGTGTACCCCTGCTCCTCCTTGGTGTCCAGACTAATCTGTCGTGCTTTAACCTCACTCTACTCCTGGCTGCACATCCTAATATTTACCCCTAACTCTCACACATAATTTATTCTCTCCTGGAACCAGATTTTTAACTCAAATGTTCCTCACCAGCATGCGCTATGTACACATACTACTTCCCTGCTCTGTCCCACAAACCTCGCTCACCTCACACGGTGAATATTTGTCCTGTTGAATCACTCTGCAATGTTCACTTTCTCTATGAGATGCAGTGGCTGTGTGAAACATAAACTACATTTTTTTTATCAGTGAATACAAACTAACCTAAGGCTCCCTATGGTATGTACAAAGCCCCCTCCACACCCGTCCATGCTGCCAGGCTCCCTGACAGACTGACATGCGTACCCTGACAAACAGAATGTCCCGCTGATTCCACCGAATGCTCGAGAATGTACAACCCTTCATACACGGCGTTGTTGCTCTGAAAGCCCATTAGGCTTGCTTAATGTGGCAGGCATTGCAGGCAGCTGCGTCGTACGTGATGAAACCCTGACACAGTGCTTTCATTTAGCACAGCGCATGCGACGGTTTGTGTGTGTGTGTGTGTGTCTGTCTGTGTGTGTGTTTGTGTTTATGTGTACCAGTGGTGGCAGCCAGACCATTATGAGGCTATTTGTGGGTCCTTTCAACATGTAATGCATGTGACGTGTACATTTTCAAACAGGTACATGCTATACTGTGTATGTACAGTATGTCCATGAGTGCATGGTGATATGTGTGTGCCAGAGTGGGCTTTTGTGTTTACATGTGTGTGTTCACGTGTCCAGATGGGCGCGCGTGTGTGTGCGTGTATGTGTGTGCCACTCGTATCAGGATTTCAGTGCCAGCTGACTGGTAGAGTCTGTTCTCATCTCCCCTGTATTTAAGCCTTTGCTCTCAGATCAGTCGCGTGGAAAGGCCTCTGGTCCTTTAGTGCTCATGCAGACATTTTTATCTGTCCCCCCCCCCTTCCTCTTCGCTGCTTTTTTTTTTTTTCCTTCTCTACCTTTTCCCCTGAACAGTAGCAATTATTTAAGGGTAGGGGACTAGCTGTTTTTACACATCTTCTCAACAATGTATTTTAGTCTCTCGACTGTCCTTGGATGGAGACAGAATATCTGAATGGGGACTGAACTCAATGCAGTATTTTTCTTTAACGCAGGGGTGGATAGTTGTTTTTCATGAAGGGCCACGTGAAGAATTCCTCCTTTGAAAGCCAGATGCTGTTTTTTTTTTATGACTGAGCTGAACAGTCATTTCGGGTCTAAGTGTTGCACCACCCTAGATTTAAAATAAACGAAGATCTAAAAAAAAATACTTGACCTGAAACCATATCCGATATTGAATTGAGAGAGCAGACTTTCAGTCCTGCAATACTATAATATTAAAATGCTAATTTCAGAACAGCGACCTACTCACTAATTCATAAGAATCGATTCTCTGACAGGCTCGTAGCAATAATATTTTGAGAGGAGGCAATAAAGCGATGGCGCTGCTAACCTGTGTGCAGTTGACTTCGTGTTGTTGTATAATTGAATACATTGTGTTGTTTTAATATGTGTTATATGTGCTGCATGACCCATCTGAAAAACATTGTGCTGAAGCCTCTCATTGCTGCTACCTGCTGCTGCCAGTGAAGCCAGTAACATGTTTGGATGGGAAGTATCCTCTTTTTATTTTTAATTACAAATACAACAGTACAACCATGTATTGGTATAAAGTTTCCTTTGACATTCAGTACAAGTATTCAGTATGCATAATTATAGACATATAAGTGGTATAAATTCAGAACTATAAAGACAAGTTGCACTTTCAAGATTTTACTTTTAATAGCTTTTTGTTTTATATACCAAAACCAGTCAGAACCGGCTGCTCGCGTACGCATTTATAGAGACGAGTAAACACTCTCATTTTGTCTGAAAATGACCTTTGGATGCTTTACATGTTTTTCTTTGCCATAAAGCTGAAATCCACACTCTTCACTGACACTAATTGCTAATCTGGCTTCTTGTGAATATCGCTGCGTATCATCTGGATCTTGTAATAAAGCCTATTTTCCCCTGTTTTTTCCCACTTTGCCCCTTGTGTGTGTTTTTCAAGCTTTCGTTGCCTCCCCATCTTATTAGCAACAGTCGGTACTTCTCACTTCTCTCACTCCTAACATTCGCCTCTCATTTTCATCCAATCCTTCGGCTTTCTCTCCCTTAACACCTCAGCTATTACTCCCTCTCTGCGTTGTGAAGTCTTTCCCTCAAACCCCTCCTCCCCAACCCTCCCTCCCTCCCTCTAACACTTTCATTTGTCTCTCCTCCTTTTCCCTCCACCATGTTTTCTCTTCCACCTTCTTCTCCAACCGTTACTCAACTCTTTTTTTTTTTTCCAGCTGCCCTCCGTCAGTATCACTCCTTTATTTCCCCTCTGGCAGCTATCTGTAAATGATGTACATCTCTTCTCATTGTCTTCCTTTCCATTTCTATTCTCCATTGTGCCTGTTTTTCCTCCTTCGCTCTTTGCTCGTTTGCTACCGCCCTCGTTCCCTACCCTGGTGCTGGTTGCTGTGCTCTTCAAAGCCCTTGGCTGAGAGCAGTAGATCACAGAGAGGCCTGTGTGAGTGAAAGGTTAATGGATGGCCTTTGAACATATATTGGGAGTCGGGGTGGGCAGGAGAAGGAGGGAGAGGCCGGGCCAGAGTGCCGGTGTGTTCTTTCAAACCTCCCTTTGAAGATGACGCGCACCTCTCTCATGTGTCAGCCCCTGTATACAGGGGCTTTTTTTGTTGATTCATTCGTTCACCGTGTTGGTGTACGTGTGTTTGTACCCATTTTGTTTGTGTGTTTGTGTTTGCTTGTAGTTGTGTGTGCGTCGGGTTATGTTAGTTTGTGTACATTGATTTGTGTACCGCAAACAAGCTCCCACATAAAGGATCGGGGACTGTGTTCCTGTTTGTGCAGTCGTGCTGTGATAGCTGACTCTTTTCTCTTAGGGCCTAGCTTAGCTTAACGGTACATGTTAACTACTTTTCAGGTAAACAAGATGGCAAAGAAAGATGAGGAGCATTGAGTCTCGTTTTACATCTGAATCTATTTTTAAGTCAAAGACAGAAAAGACAAATGAAGATATAGCACCTCTGGAAACGCTGTAAATTGTAGCTACATACATATAAGTGCAAACAGATCGATCAACTCATAAAGATGCGTAGTAAAAATACACACGTCCAAGTACTAGACACACGTCCAAGTCTTTGGCTTAGCATATAAGGAGGTTAATTAAGTGTCTAATGCAGTGGGTCGGGCTTTGACACTCATCTTTCCCGACAGGTCTCTGGATGCAACTTGCAACTCTTCCAAATGCACACACACACACACACACACACATCTTTCTGACAGCAGGCCTTGCATGGTAGTCGCCCCTCTCTCTCCTCAACACATTATCTCTCACTCTCTGTCCGTTTTCTTATCACTTTCTTCCCTTCGGTTTCTCACCATCTTCTTCGTTTTACTCTCTCTCTGCCTCGCTGTTTCTGCTCCATTTTCTCCTTGTTCCTGTGGCTGTCTCCCTGCAGCACCTGCAGTTTACTCCACCACAGTGTTTATATGAATCTAGGTCTGACTCACTGTCTACTGGTCTGCCTCTTGTGATATGTGCTGGGAACAGAGAACAGAACAGAGTTGTATTGAGCCTTCAGCGTTGCTCTCCCTCCCTGGGGAGAAGGAGGATATTTTACACCGGGTGAATCTCATACTTTTTAGGCAGGCTGATTTTTTATTTTTGGGCTTTGCCGTTTCCCCCCACTGAGGCGCTTTTATTGCATAATTAGGCGCCAGGGCCAGCAATGAAGTGGTTTGACAGTATGAGCACGTCCCGTCTCGCCTCCCTCCTCAAGTTTGTGTGTGTGTGTGTGTGTGTGTGTGTGTGTGTTGCTCTGTCTCAGTGGCTTTTTAACCGCCTGTCTTAATCTCTCTGCTCTGCCTGCTTGTTCCCCCCACAGCAAAGTTTGTCAACACACGCTGAGAGTTCTCGAGGATGGATGAGGGTTAGGGTTTGTGTCTGTCTGTTTGTCTGCCTGCAAGAATTTTGTTGTGTGTGTGTGTGTGTGTGTGTACATCATTCATTGCAAATACATGAGTATGTGCTGCGTGAGGGTGTGTGTGTGTATCCCATTTCCAGTGGGGGCACTGTTAAATTCTCTTATGAATGATGTAATGTTACGGGCTGTGCTGTAATTCAGTTCAGTTAGAGGACTGGGCTGCTGAGACGAGAGGAGATGCTGTCTGAGCTGAGGACCTCTCTCCCACAAATCTGTCTGCTTCACTCCTTTTATGTCAGTGACCTTGTGCCTGCAACAAAGAATGGTCTTCATGTTCATCTTGTTGCCAGCGTTTAGGTTGATGGTTTCTGTCTTTTTTTTTTTTTTTTTTTGCTTTTGTTACCCTGTCTTGTTTGCTCTTCCGTTCCATTTCTGCGTTGGCTTGACTCGGCTCCATCACGGCGCATCTTTGTCATTTTGGTGCAGCTTTGTGTACTGACCTTATAGTGCGACTGGTGACTTCCCGTACACTCGCCCCCCATCTCATCTCCGCTGTCTCCCTCGCCTGTAGGAGACAGGCGGAGAAGTCACAGGAGATGAGATAGCATCCTAGCTTTGAGGCCAGCATTACCCCCTCTTATCCACACATACACACACACACACACAGTCCCACAAGCTCACATAGCCCCCCTATCCCCTGCACCCTCATGTTAGGCCTTTAGGTTTGTCTCAGGATGTCACTTTGTCACAACTCTTCAGCTTGAAGGCTGTCTGGATGTGACAGTTCTGGCCGCATCTCCTCAGCTTGTCTGTGGTGACAGGTCATGCTCCAGCGAGTCATTACGCTAACTTGCAGCGCTAAGTGAGTTGCTAAGATACAGCACTAAGCTGATAAAGTACTCCCATCACTGAGACCTCTCATTTTTCTCCTATGACTGTAAAATTACTCGTTCTTCTTTACTAAAGAACTAACCTGAATGAGGGAGTTAGCTCTTTGTTCCAGTGCTGAGGTTGAGGGCATATGTAGGACGTGTATATTAGACTATAGTCACCTGTTAGCCTTAAAGCTACTGGAGGTTTATTTTAACAGTGGTGATTTAATAAGAATCCCACCTGATCAGCAGCTTGCCCTGTTTCTTAACTACTAATACTGCTTGGCATTATGCTTCAGTGCTATGCTAATGAGTAGCATTAGGAGGTGACTGCAGGAACAGACAGAGGGGCTAAAAGGGGCTGATCACATTTCGGCCCAGCGCAAGACAGACAGACAGACAGTCAGCCAACCAGCTAACGAGTGAGCCTTAGGGCCACAGAGCTCCACAAGTATAATCTCCTATTGTGACTCAATTGCAGAGTCGCTATCACATTCTCTACCTGCAAGGCCAAACCATCTCGCTCTCTTCTGAAAAAAAACAACATACAATGTCTGTGATAACACAATCCAAGGTCAAATTGTTGTAGATGAAATTAAAGTGCTTTTATGTTTGAAATCTTTCAGTGAAGAGAAACCTTTTGTCTGTTCATGCTGTGTACTTTTCAGACATTTAAATGTAGTGTCTCTCTGAGTCGAAACCAGATTTTCTTTTAAACTTTTCTCAAGTGTTGCTCGTGACTCTTGGTTGGAGGTCATGTTTCCTCGGCTCCAAATGAAGTTGAATCTTTGCAAACATGCACACGTGTCTGCATAAGATAGATAGATAGATAGATAGATAGATAGATAGATAGATGAGAGCCATAATGATAACGAAAGAATGAGTGCACAAAGACTAGCTTGACTTGTGCAAAATTATGTTCTTGTCTGAGGGTCCAAGCATCTACCCACCCTCAGGCTTTAATTACTGTTTGAGGATAATGACTCAAATCCAATCAGTGCTCTTAATTTGTATGGAGCTTCTATTATGAAGCCAACCGCTTCAGCCCCTCACACCAGCTGCCCCGGAGTGACACCGGGTCCCTGTGTGTGTGTGTGTGTGTGTGTGAGAGAGAGAGAGATTCTTGGTCACCACCACTTCCATGCAAATCAGCTCATATAATTAACACATTGGCTCATATCATTATTGGTATGTGTGGCAATTGGTAACCATTTCTTGCAGATGACAGATATTAACACAGTTTTATATACCGCAGGAGATGAGTCATAATCTCACTGTGGGGGACTAGATCCACCTATGCATATGGCTGCTGCTGAGAAAGGCACTTTGTCATTCAGCTATTATAAGTCTGACAGGCACGGCTAAATGGCCACATGCGTGTGTGTGTACACGTCTATGTGTGTTGGCTGAAGAGACCATGAAACCTTAATGGATTCCTGCAGAGTGAAGGACAATCGTAGCCCATGGCCAGTCCAAGCTTATCCTCTGCTCATCTCATCTCAGCTCAGCTCAGAGCCAGCCATGGCTCCAGCTAAGCCTCAGGCCATCTGGCTGACACACAACCACACACACACACACTCACACACACACGCGCACACACACACACACACACACACACACACACACACACACATACACACACACACACACACTCACTCTAACAGACACACACACACCGAGTCTCTAAAGTTGAGCGCAACACTTATTTGTGAATATGCCATTCAGAAATCTCTGCATAAATTGCTATGCAAGTTATGCATATTGCTGTATTTACATGGTGAAATCCGCCTTAAATTGCTAACTTGTCAAACAGTGGGTGCGTGGGTGTGAAATACGATACAATATGGCAGAGGTAGAGATATGCAGCGGTGCCAGAAATGGGCTAGTTATCATGGTTGCTGCCATCATTGAAGTGTACTGGATTTATAATGGCTGTACTTAGTTATGGCCAAATTATACTGTAACATCCAGGCCAGAAAAAGAAATACCTGAAAAAGATTTATACATTACATTCTGCATAAAATTGGACTGATTGCTCTGTTTGACAAAATAAACACTTAATGTCACCACCCAGTCAGTGAGCTCCAGATGATGTACTGTAGCAGACATAACAGCGACGGTAATAAACTGAAATTATCTACATAAACACAAGATGATCAGCATAAGTGCCAGTGATGAAATGGGCCATTATCAGTCAAAAACCGTGCAGAAATGATCTATTCAGTATTGTCAAAACAGCCTAGTACTAACTCAACCAACAAACAATTAAACCAACCTCTCCATGGGCAGTTTTGTCTAAGAGCTGGGCCGATCCGCCATAGCTATTTATATTAATGATCAGCAGCATTGCAGTAGTATTTAGCATGAAAAGTGTGATTGGTATGTACATTGGGTTTAACGTGTGATCTGCCCCCTCCAGTGAGGGCTAATGTTCCTGTTGTGCTGGTCCACAGTGTGAGTGTTATCACTCCTGTTGGCCCCCTTCAGGTTTTTACTTTACCTCTTGGCTCACTGTGTGGTTCTAATCGCTGGCCAGATGTACGCTGTTGTGTACTTACACCACAGGGTAGTTAAACGAACAAGGCCACACACTGACACTAGGCATTGTAATCCCACTGTGACACCAGGACTCTGTGTGTGTATGCATGCAGGCAACTATGTGTGCGCACACTTGTCTGCCCAGTGTGTGTGCGCTAATTTACTTGTGTGTGGGTTTGTGCATTTGTGTGCAGACTTGTTTGTCTGGCCTCGCCTGCTGTTTGCATCTCCGTGTGCTTTAATTAGTATGCGCTTTTGCATCTATGCCTTTGTGATTTGGCACTCCATGCTGGCGAGGCATAAAAGATTTGAAGTCTGTCTGTGCTAGTCATTCAGCCTTAATGGCGTTAGTTACACAACTGAACTCAAGTCCCCACTGCATCAATGGGTGGCATTTAGAAATATGAGCAAGTGCAATGGAAGTGAATCATGTAGCACACCACTGCAGAGCATGTCTGGGATGACTGACATTGACATTGACCTAAATGGGCACTCCTCCTGAGTGGACAGTGGCTGAAACCTAAGCAGTGCTAGCTCAGTGTCAGGCAGGGAAAACAGCCCCACTCTGTGGGTTTCACCACCAACAGTAAAAGGGGAGAGGGGTTGACTCAGTGCCCTCAACGGCTGAGCCTGTCTGGAAGGACGAAAAGCTGTGCAATGAGATTCTCTGTGCTTCTAAATTCTACCCTGCTGAAGTAGAGCCAGCATTGTCCTGTTTAGCTGTGACACTATGCTCAGCATCATCTTAATGTATGCCATGTCCTCACTACTGACAATGCAGAGGAGAGTTCAGTCAAACCCCTTTTCCTCCTTCAGGACAGCAGACAGTTCCACAACTACCAGTTGAAAAGTGTCCGACGGGATGTTAATGTTGCCAATTCAGGACCATGGACAGCAGCTCACGGTGGCTGGCGAAGCTTTCAGCACAAAGAAACACTGGCTGTCTTTCAACGCCATAGAGAACCACACTGCCAAATCACTCACTGTGTCTCTATTTCTGTTTTGTTTACATGCTCTTGCTTCCACCTGGGCTGTAAAGGAAGCCAGAAGCCATTTTGTATTTTTTCATGAGCGTGAGGCTCAATATAGAGGCAGTTGGAAAGGTATGCAGTTGTGGGGAGAGCTGGAGAGACAGTGGTATTTCTCTCAGCGCCTCTTTGCAGCCCCCTTTCATGCCTCTCAGCCTGGCTCAGCGATTAACCCTGAGTACCTCACTGTCCCTGTTGACCCTTCTCCACACACCCGCTGCTGGCCACGGTAAATTGATGTGCTTCTCAAACAGCTGATTAACAGTAGTGAATGTGCAAATGGTGTACAGCAGAGGTGAGTGTGTACAGCAGACACTAATTCTCTTTTATTGTTGTTGCTTATTTTACCGTTACGTCCTCTCTAAGATGCTACTTTGACACCTAGTTAAGGTGGAATAGACTAAAGGATGCTGTGAGGGCAGACAGTTCTTCCCACAGTAGCTGTGGGGATTATAACCTGCTGATTTCCTGTGTGTAGGAGTTTGTTAACATTTGAAACTCACAGTTTGTTTCACAAGTGGTGCAGTATCTTATTGGAGAAGCCGATATGGCTGCAAATCTTTCATGCCAGTATGTGATCTGTGGTGTTTTTAATGTGAAAACTGGATTGCCAGGCTGTGCATCAGCTGTACTGAAATCACTTAAATGGAGTCGATAATGGCTCATTTGTATTTTACGTGAATACAACGGGAACCACTTTCAATCCGCCTGCACTTGTCAAATACTCCACATCATACTTACAATGTGGTCCAATAATAAAATGCCTCCTAAAAGTTTTAAGGTTCATTGAATTATCAATGCCTCTCTCTTCTTTTTTTCCACTCCAGCTCTGAGCCGGTCAATGATGCCCTTCGGCTTGATGCGTCGAGAGCTGTCGTGTGAAGGCTACCCGATTGAGCTGCGCTGCCCTGGAAGTGATGTCATCATGATTGAGACGGCCAACTACGGCCGCACTGACGACAAGATCTGTGACGCAGACCCTTTCCAGATGGAAAATGTGCAGTGCTACCTGCCCGACGCCTTCAAGATAATGTCACAGAGGTAACTATTGATCTGTTTGGATTCAGTCAGAGTCGGAGCCTGTTATTGGCCAGGGAAATAAGATACTGTTTCACAACATAATTCATCCAGAATTTCCTGTTTTTCCTCCTGAGGTGTTGATGTCTTGTGTGGAATACTGAAG
This sequence comes from Pampus argenteus, assembly GCA_036937835.1. NCBI lineage: Eukaryota > Metazoa > Chordata > Actinopteri > Scombriformes > Stromateidae > Pampus > Pampus argenteus. The sequence continues at coordinate 15,270,754 of CM072878.1, forward strand.
TCAGCATCCTTTGCGCAAAACACTTCTGCATCTTGATGTGTATGGTGTTGTGTGTGTGTGTGTGAATGGGTATGTTTTGGATTGTTGAGTATTTGTAGTGCTTCCCACAGCTGCTCTTTGTGTTTGTGCTCAGCATCTGCTTCCTCTGAGCTCAGATCAATGGAAGCCCTCTCCCAGCTATCCATCACGCATGTAATGGAGGCACGGGGTGCTAGCTTGGAGAGAGAGAGCAAGAAAGAGAAGCAAGTAGCAGGGGGTGGAGGAGAGTATTGAGGGGGTAAAAGAAGGTGAAAGACTGCTAGAAATGATGGGATGATAGAGTGGGTGCAGCAGAGATTTAAGATATGAAGGGGAAGAACATTAAAAGCAGGATAGAGAAGGATTATGTGATGAGAATGAATGAGTACCTGTGTACGTGGATGTGTCTTTTCTTCTCTGTGTGTGTGTGTGTGTATGTGTGTGTGTGTGCATGTGTGTTTCTCAGGGTGCACAAACGTGAGAAGGCATGCAGCGATACGGTTTAGTTGTAGGTTTTATGTGCATATGAATGTTTTCCCTGCGTGTGTAGTGTAGAGTATTTGCCTTAGCCCCCCTCGTCCTTCCCTGTTCTCTCACCTCTAATTGCTCCCACTCACAATCCCCCAGGAGGGGAGCCTCTTACGTCACTCGCCCTCTCTCTGCCTCTTCCCTCCCTCCTTCATTCTCTCTATACTTTATCCCACTCCTTTTTCTGCTCCCTCCCTCTCTGTTTCCCACCTCCCCTCGGGTGCAGCTGTCACATGATGTAGTCTAGTGTGAAATTACTCCCTTCCCTACCGTTCTTTCTGTTTTTTTAGACCCTGAAGATGTGTTTTTTTTTTTTTTTTCCGTACCCACTCCTCTTTGTCTTTCTTACAATGGCTCTGCAATCACTTACTTTCTCTCTTGTTTCTTCTTCCTTCCTCTGTCTCCTCTCGCAGGTGTAATAACCGCACCCAGTGTGTGGTGGTAGCGGGGTCGGATGTGTTCCCAGACCCCTGCCCAGGGACTTATAAGTACCTGGAGATCCAGTACGAGTGTGTTCCCTACAGTGAGTACTGAGACCCTATCACCCCCTCCCACCCCCCCAAACCCCTGCACCCCATTCACCGCCCCTCCCATTCCTCCCTCTGCCCCCCACCCAAACCTCCTATCCCTTCTTCAACCCCCTGAAAACCCTCGACAAATGACATTCTCACGCCCAGACACACTTGCACACTTGCTCTCTCTGGCTTTTTTTTCCAACACAAACAAAACAAGACAGACAGTGATCCTCTGCTGCTCTCTCTATCTGTCTCTCTCTTCTTTCTCTCTTATACACTTACACTACACAAACACACACCCTCACACGCTCACACAGAGCGCTAAACCTTTCTTCTTCATCAACAGAGTGATGCACCAGTATCTGAGAGGGATTTTCACATGGGGGAACGTGCTCCACAAACATAGAGACTGATAAGCACTTCATGCACACCCACTGCAAACATGGGGTCAGCCCTTATTGGCGTTCACAGCAGTGTAACACACACCATCCCACAGTCACACACACTGATTGACCCAGGGGCATGCCACTGCCTTTATCTGGTGCCAAACACCTTTGCTGTCCCTCTGATTTCCAATAAAAATTAAAATTGAACGCAGTGAGACTGGGAGGCAGGGGGGCGTTGTGTGTATGCTACACCTCACAATAGGAATGTTAACACAAACAGCAAAGGGCTTATTTTAGACCACATGACCTGGAGCGCCACACATTCCAAATGTCCCCATGGTAACGGCTGACTTCTCACGGCACTGCTCAGAGCTCCGAGGCAGGTGTGACACACACGCCTGCACATACACACACAGACAAGTCTACCTTGCACTCGCAAAAAAAAGGGACACACACAGTTGCTCTCTTTCTCTCCCCCCTCTGACTCGTTCTGCTCTGAGTAAACATGCACACAGACACACACATAAACAAGAGCACACCCGCACAGCCAAAAAGAAGCAGGCACAGCAAGGATTATATAGTGTTGTGTTGATCCTTGCTCATGTGAAAATCTCCGCTCAGTCTCCCCTCCTCCCTCTCATGTATTATTACTCTCAGCATTGATCCCCTCACTGTGCAGGAGCACCTGGCTGGAGGGGAGGAGCTCTGGTGCTCCCCTCCACTGGGTAGAAGCAGAATTGGGGGTGCAAGAAGGGGTGGAGGGACATTTGAGGGTGTTGGAGTCAGGGGGAAAACTGGGGTGCAAGGGCTGTTTTATTGCTCAGGCTGGGGATATGGGTGATTCTCTGCTTTTTCCTCAGGCGCAGATGTTGCAAGCCACAGGATCAAGTCAACGCCAAGCCACTAACCTCCTTTGTTCTTTTCTTCTTCCTCCTTCTCATCTCCTCTCTCTCTGAGGTTTTCTCACTCATCCTCCCTTTGCTTGTTATCTCTCACAGTCAATATCACCACTTTTCATCTCTTTTTAAATCTTCTTCTTCTGTGTTCTGTGTTTCTTTCACTTCCAGTCCATACTGCAAGGTCTTTAATCTTCATATGTCTTCCTATTTCTTTCATTCATCTTCTATTTTTGCTCTTTTGATCTTTCCATCATTTTACCACAGTATATTATCATTCTATTCTGTCTTCTGCTGTCTCTGTTGTTGTTTTTTTTCTTTTACAGGTGGGAAAATACGAACCACCGACCGCCCAGCTCTGATGGGGGACGCTCAGGGAAACTTTCAGTATTTGCCCTTCCTCTGCTCAGTGCTTTTGTGCCCTCAGTTTACATTTTGAGAGACTTTTTGGAGTGAGGTTGAAGTCACAGTTACAGATAAGGTGTGTGATGGGTTTCTTGTCATTGCTGATTATTCCATAGTGTGAATAGTTTCTTCACAGCCTTCCAAGTGGCAACAAATGTTTTTTCTTGAGCCTCCTCTGCCCTCCATTCACCTGCCTTTCAGTCAATATTAGCTGCGGTCAGATCGACCGTTGGCAATTATGTGTTTGTTAGTCTTCTGGTAGTCGTGTGCTGAAGTGTTCTGTATTATAGAGGGTCATGGTAGCATCGCCTGGCTGTACCTGGCTTCTCCTCCTCATGAATTCTAACCTTGTCTTATCCCCTCTGACTGCACAAGGGAGCTTGTTCTCTCTCTCTCTGCAAGGCAATCAAGGGATGATTAAATAGCTGCTGACTTGCATTTTTCCTCCTCATGTTTGGGGAAAAAAAAACAAAAAACTTTGTTGATTGCGCCTGAAGTATGGCACTGCTTATAAAATGGGAAGCTGATCCCTCTATGATGAAAAGTCCTGTCTGTCTGAGGTGACAAAGAAGAGCCAATTACCCCTGTCCTCTGCCACTCACCTCCCGCTGGAGAAACATGTCACACACCCACACAGAAATAGAAACGCACACACACATGCGTACGCACACAACTCACTCACTGCAGGCTGCTCTACGTGTTTGTGCCCATCTGACAAACTAAATTCAATCTGACAAATTCAGATTCAGAGCTGGAACTGTTCATCCCAAAACCTAGTCACCGTCGCACCGCACGCCACTCAACTCGGCCACTTTTAATTACCAGGAGAGGGGGCGCGTTGCTCTCTTCAGTTCTGCCTCAGCAGAGATTTGTCAAGATTAATTGAATTTGCTGCTGCTAATCGCTCTGGTAATGCCCCATCGTTCACGTCTGGTTGGGAACGCTGGGCACTCTGGCATCATCCAAGGTTGACGCATGTTTTTTTTTTTTGTGTTTTTTTTTTGTCGGTTGTCTAGACAAAGAGGTGAATGAAAGAGAGATGATATGTAAAGGTTGCATGTCAGCAGCTGAGATGGTGTGTGCAGCCATGCTGATGGTTGTGGGTGATGTTTGCATTTGACAGGGTCCTCTATGTGTGTGTCACACAGGCACCATGTTACCAGTCACCTGAAACAGTGAGGTGACAGCCAGAGCCGAGTTGACATGCACACACACACACGCGCACACACACACACCTCTGATGTGTTGGCTCAGACAAGAGCTCAGGAAGTGTGTCTGTTGCTGCATGTGGAATTGCCATGGCGCAAAAATACAACATCCGGCAAAAAGTCAAATCATATCTCATCAAAGCCAAAAAAAGCCCTGCGAGACCACCCTGCCACATAGCATTGTTTTTGGAACGGAGCGAGACAAAACGGCTCAACTGAACTCTCATTTCACACTGTCACAGCCTGCTGTAGACTGCTGGATTCCATTAAGACATCACAGATCTATGCACACAGCTGCAGTGTGCTTTTTACTGCAGTGGAAACCCTACTCTGCAGTCTTAACACAGATGTACACCAAGTCACAGTAAATCTACCCTGTGAGAGAACTCTACCTGTCGCCCCTCCTCCTCTTGGACAGAGTGCTACATCATTATTGATTCCTAATGCTCTTCATTGGGGCTATCCATGCTAGCCATGAGCCAGAGTCATTAGACCTAGTGTTGTGCCTCTGCTATTTCATCAGCTGTGATTTATCTTGTTAATATGCACAGAGCAGGTAGCTGAAGAACCGGCTTTAAAAGCACCTACTCACGCTGTACAGTAGAAATTCCACATCGCGTCTTAAGGCAACTTCTTAAATGTTATGTCTCTGCCACTGTTTCACTTTATTAAATTGATTCTTCCCCACAAATGTAGTCAGCACTGACTGTTCGTTATAAAACACCGCTACGTGGACACAAAGCCCACTGAAAATGATAGTTGACTTGTTGGGAATAAGTTTGCCAGTAGAAGGAATAATGGCATTGTAATATGACAAGTTTTCAGGGGAGGAGAGGAAACACTGAAAATGAAATTCTATTAATATGTATAGGCGCACCATTAGACGTGAGGCTCATAAATGTTTGGTGAATGAGAAGCAAGGGGGGCTATGCTCAGGCCGTGGAACGGTTTGACTCCTGTGAAAAATGTTAAGTGAGAGAAGGAGAAAACAGACTTAGAGAGAACAGAAAGGAGCTGGAGAGGACACGCTATCTCTCAGCGCTGTGAAAGAGACGGAGGAGGCCGAGTTGTCCTGCAGTACTCCAACAATGGGCGTGTGTGTGTGTGTGTGTATTCGAGAGTGTGTGTTTCTAGCTGTACTCATTAGTGTAGGAGTAATTGATAGGGTTGTAGAGAGCGCTGAGCAGAGTGATTAAGGGGAGAGAGGGCAGTGGCGTATTTCTCAAAAGGGCCCTGAATGAAAAAATGCTGAATGAATCAGACAAACAACCAAGGTGGCCTTAAACTAACCTCCTGCTCACTGTGAGGGCAGTTTGATGAGTTTCTGTCTCTTTTCTCTGCATTTGTGTGTGTGTGTGTGTGTGTGTGTGTGTGTGTCCTCAGGCATGTGTGATGATCTTGTGTGCTGTCTGTACTTGGTGTCTATTTTTCAGAAAAGCCAAGAGCAGAAGAAAATGGATCCAACAGAAGTCTTCCACTCCCCCTATTCTTCTTCTCCTTTTCCGCAGCGTTGAAGACATTTTCTTTTTCTTTCTCTCTCTCTCTCTCTTTCTCTCTCTCTCTCTCTCTCTCCACATGACATTATTGTGAATCCCTCACACCATTTCTCCTCCTGTTTAGGAAAACATACTTAGAGGTTCATTTTCAATATTGCATTTAGCATACCATCTTTTTTGAGGACCGTAACCTGACACTTCCACGAAGCAGAGACGCTCTGCTCTTCTCGTCTCCCCATAAACGCCCCCTGCAGTTACCACAGAGAGGATGAAAGCTCAGGACAGTCTCTCTCTCTCTTTCCTAACCTTGGAGCTAATGATTGCACTCACAGTTGGTGGCAGGGATATAATGCTTTCTTTGCCCCCCCCCAATCCACCCCTGCCCCGGCTTCACAGAAATTGCATTCATAGCTTTGCCATGTTTACCCCTCTAGGCTGAAAATGGCTACCATTCCCCAGGTCTTCATGGAGGTTGTTTGTCCAGTTTGATCTTGGCATATGATGATAAATGATTAGTGTTGCTGCTGATACTGATGCTGCCTCTGCTGTACTGCTGCCAAGATGCAAGGCCATCCCTTCGCACAAATCAGGCTACAGCTGCTAACACTTCCTTTTTCCTTTTTATTCTGAATGCTCTGGGTTTGTTTTTTTTTTTACATCTTTCTTTATTTCCCTTGATCTGTCTCTCGCTCTTGTTTTTCTTTCTTTACCGGCAACCCTGTGAGGTGTCGTGACAGCTTCACAGGGCTCCCCGGGGACTTCCCATGATACGCACATGACAATCACACTCGCAGCGGGGACCCACCGGCCATGTGCCTTTTGACACGTCTCTTCGTGAGAGATATGACGATCTTCTCGCACGCCACTCGCGCACATAGGAAAAGGCGTGTGTCAGCGCTGTAATGTGAAAGGCGGACCAAAGATCCTTGATCGCTTTCAGCTGCTCACGGACCTCCCCAGATGAGGCAATATGAGCAGGTATCAAGCAGTGTCATGGATGTCGGCGGGGGACGGGGCACGCCTTACCTGCTCGTGTCAGCGGAGGCCCAACCTATTGATTCCTGTGTGATGAGCCCGCTGTAGACATGTCTCATCTCTCTCTTTTGTCTCTCCCCTCTTTTTTTTTCCTCCCCTCCCCTTCGACCGTGTCTCTTGGTTTCTCTCTATGTTTCTGAGGCGTTCCACTCTGTCAAGCCCTCCCTTTCCCCTGTTGTTTGTTCTCTTTTTCTTTGATGAGCCAGCTTAGGCCAGGCAAGCCGGCAGCTCCCCATTGATTGGACGGTCGATGGGTTGAGTGTTTTTGCTGGCTTCTATAGTGAGCTTCCTGACTCTATAAATTGAGCAAAACCAAAAGCACCACTTTCTTTAGATCAAGGGACCGCTCTAATGTCAACACCGACTGTACGTGGACATGGAAGAGGGGCGAGGGGGTTCAGTGATCCCATCGAACGCAACTAGCCACAGATCAGACATCCTCGTTGCCATCTTTCCATCTACCATCCCCTCTCTCCCTTCTCTTTCTTTACCTTTCCCGCTCTTTGTTTACTTCCACAGCTGAAGAGGACCACAGCATGGTTTCTCTCTCCAACAGGTTCCTGGAGCTGGAGTTTGGCCATAAGGGTAACTGGGAGGGTGTGAGGCAGGGATGTAGCAATAAGAAGGGTGGAGGTGGGGTCGAGAGTGTGTGGTTAAGGGTGGATTGTGTTGTTTGGGGGATTATTGATAAAACTGAAATGAAATGGAAATGGATTTAAACCCAGGTCAGGCCATTTTCCCCTCCTCATTTTCCATTTGAGCCATCCTTTCTCTGAGTAGCCAACCATAACACAGACAGATAACTTGCTTTAAGAGAGAGAGAGAGAAAGGACAGCGTTTTATTTAATCTCAATTTTCTCTTTTTTCCTGCACCTGTTTTTTCTTTCGTTCTCTTTACTTTTCCTCTCTCTCTCTCTGTCTCTCTCTTCCTTACTGTCTTTCTATTTTATCTTTCTATCTTCTTCTTTCTCCTTTTTCCGATGCTTGAATAGAAGTGGATCAAAAAGGTAAAGACCACAATGAACATAACCACAGCTCGCCCCTTCCTCCCTCCCTCTCCCCGTCCTCCTCCTCCTCCTCCTCCTCTTCCTCCTCCTCCGCCCTTGTCTCCCTCCCTCCCCCCATATCTCCCTCTTAACCCAGCACCTTGTGTAGTGGTCATGTTTGATGTTGATATCCCTCCCTTTTCTTTCTCAATCTCTAATCGCCTCCTCTGCCCTTCTTTGTCTATCTCTCTTTGACTTATAACCAAAACTCTAAAATCCTTCTAGATTTCCTCCTTGGTTCTGATGACACCAGCCTGACCTGCACGCACGCACACATACACATATGCACACACACACACACACACACACACACACACACACATATTCACACAGAAATATATATACAAATATACACATCAATCCTGCAAAAAGTCCAGTATCTATGAGAGATAAACTAGAGATACACTTCATTCCTTTCCTGTAAGAAGTAACACATCTCAGCCTAAACTTACAGACAACATACATTCATATCATCTCATGGATGGCAAATCTCTCCACTTGTGACCATCCCTTTCAAAAAAAAACCGTCTTCCTCTTCATAATGTTGCCTCATACACATACCTGATGATTCACATTTCTCATCAACTTTCACTCATCTAGCTACTGCGATGTATTTGTCCATCCAGACCTAAGATTTAAAAAAAATAAATAAAAAAAAATCTCTCTTTTCTTTCTTTACATTAATCAGCTGCTCATTTTCTCCATACTGTATCTCTTCTATGCCTCTTTATTTTCTCAGGAACTATTTCAGTTTTTTGCAGTTGTAATCTCAAAGCAGAATAACACAGTAACTGGCCAAAGTTTCACCCAGATCATTTTTACAGTATCCCATTTCCAGGTGCTTCAGTGTCCCTCTGTCATTCTGTCTCTCTTCTGTCTCAATTGATCACACTTTCATTTAACTCCTTTACTCTCACTGCCCCCCCCCCCCCCCCCCCTTCTTACTCACTATCTCTGCTTTTTTTTCTCTATGTTTCTCATCCTCTTCTCTGATTGGTTTATCTCTCAGATCACATCTGGCCATCACAAGCAGCCGCAGGCTCTTTTGAGCATCTCTTAAACTCTTCCTCCTACTTTCTTTTCTCTCTCTCTCCCTCTCTTTCTACAGTTTGTCATTGCCACCTCCTTTTCTTTATTTCAAATGCACTATGAACTTGTGCCCCCCCCCTTTTTACCTGTCCATGAGTCAATCCCTCCTGGTTCCTTATGTGTTCAATGAGGCTCTGGAGGGGGAGGAGAGGGGATGGGGAGGGAGGTGTATCCCCTGTAGGGAGTGCTCCAGATCCTTGTAATGGCCTCTCTGATGCAGCAGAGCCTCAGCACAAGCACCCCTAAAGAGACCCAATCAGTATGGCCAGGCGCCTCAATCACTAGCTCCTGAAAGAACAGATAGATCTGACCCATATCCAAGGTCATGGTGAGAGTAGTGGCCATCAGTGCAAGCTTCCTAGTGAGCCTTAACTCTCCCTCTCAGGTCCCCACCCTCCTCAACTCTCTGCACCCCCACCATTCACATCTGTCTCAGCCTCAGCCATTTCCCTGTCTGGCCCCATGGCTGGATCCATATGTTGGAGGAATGAACTCCTATAGAGGTTGCCATTAACTGATTTATGGACCCCTTTGTCTGTCAATGTGTGTCCATGGCTTTTCATTAACATGGATCATTGTCCCACATTTTTCTTCCACCGCAAGCAGCCCTTTTAGCTCTCTCTCCCGGCTTGCAAAATAGAAAGCTGCAAAACCTTCCTCCTCCTCCTCCCCTTCCTCCTCTTCCTCCTCCTCCTCCTCCTGCTTCCGCTTCACCTGGTTATTTTTATTTACTACTCTTCCTCCAACTAACATTAAAATGAAATCCCCTTTTCCTCAGTCTGCACTTCTGCCCTTACCCACCTTAATCCATCCCACCACTGCTGCTAAACACACTTCCTTTCTCTGTTTCTATGGCTGAATTAACTTTCCAGACGTATGTCTTGCCCGTGTCTGTTAAATTAATCCTTGCTGATTGATCCGCTGATTGACAGATTGGGATTGGGATGAGGTGCTATCATGTGGTGATGTCACATGGTGGAGATCCTGTTCGATGAATGTCCAATACTTTTCAACCTACCTACTGTCAGGCTATTTTAAGACCACGCCGATGTCAGCCGCCTCTCCCTCTTCTCATCACTCCCTCTGTCCCTTCTCTCACCTTTTTCGCTGACAGTTGTGCAGAATACAGTACACTACCCACATCATTACAGTATTTCCTTGATCACTGCTGACAGGACCAAATTGTCCGCCATATTTTTCTCAACTAAAGGAAATGGGGCAAAAAAAAGGAAGCAGTATTAGACTACTGTGCACAATTCTTGTATTTCAATGGAGGGTGGGGGTGGGAGAGCATATAGGGACAGAACTATCACTCACACAAACAGCTCTCGCTACCTGCGATTTGGAAAAGTGAGAGGGAGTGAGTGACAAACCACTGCATCGTGTGACAGGAAAACACAAAGAATGGCTGCGAATGGAGAGAAAGAGGAAGAGCAGTCGCTATAGAGACGATGAGTCAGGCAGCATCGCCTCATTAGGAATGACCCACCACACACAAGCACAGTCATGTGACCAAGGCAGCAGTGCAGACACCCTGTTCAGTGGCACAAGGAGATAGGAAAGAGTATAGGGATAGAGTGTACATGCAAAAATCATTGATGTGCAGAGCCAAGGAACAGAAAGGTGAGTGGGTAAAGCAGGTGGTCATGAATATAAATCACAGAAGCTGGTTTCAGGACCTTTAAGGAGAGACAACACCTCTAGGAAGGCTGATTCAGAGCAGGAAGGAGGAGGGAGAGACATGCAGGGCGGTGGCAGGCTAAGCTAGCTAATGTTACAGCCATGCAGGCCTATTGTTCCCTCACTGCTTAAGTGTCAGTCAGTGTAGAGTATGCCCCTCTGTCATCTACTGTATCTGTAGTCTGTAGTCTCTGCAGCCGCGTCCCGAACCAACTTTCCTGTCACTCAGTGTCAGCTTCACTCCAAGGCAGATAAGACTTTACTTTTCAATGGACGCTATCTTCAGCCAGTTGCCAGCTTTTGGTCTCAGTGAAGGGTATTCTCTGGGGGTGAATGTTTGGGTTGATAAAGGTGCTGGTTTGACACCTGCCTCTTCCACTGTCTGGACAGTGTGTGTATCGTCTGAGAGCCTGTGTGTGTCATAAGTAGTGTGTATGGCAGTATGTTATGTCTGTGCACGGCTGTTTGTACTGTATTGTGTTTTTTACTCCAATGACTTGACCCCCTTGTAGTCTAAAAGGAAGCGGAAACACAATGGGAGCCCCTCCCTTCTCTGTCCTTACTTCTCTCCTCTTCTCTCACTGTCACTATATGTCCCTCCTCAGCAGATTAACTCACTCCTAATTCTCATTTCACAGGAAATAACCTATTTATTCTCTCTTACTCCACTTCTCTCACGCCCTCTTCTTGTTTGCATACACAGAACACACTCACATCCTTCTTTCACGCTTTCTTATCTCTTTCTGCCTATTTATCACTGCACACATGCATGCCCTCACACACACACACAGAAACACACACACACACACACATATATACTGTACATATATACACAAACACACTAAGACATACCTAAGCACACTAATGGACTGATTAATGCACATCAGCATAGCTTCAGGAGACTCACTGCGCACTCATGCACAAACACTAACCCTTAAAGCCCATTAACTGTCCAGCATGGAACGCGGGGTACCATGCCATGCTCCATTCTGCCCCCTGCTGCCTCCCTGCTGCACCTGCCAGTAACAGGTGTGGGATTCAATTAGAGCAGCATGCTCTCAGCAGTCAGTCCTGTGAGCAGGCCATGACTATGGACTGGGCAAAACATAGGCCAGCAGAGCCTTCAGATCCCTGTAGATACAAAAAAAACAAAAAACAAGCCACAAACACCATGAGGACGCCACTTTGGAAACAGCTGCCAACCATTGGCAAAGGGGTTTTTTAGATCATCAAAGTTGTACACCATCACCATGATGCTGTCACATCAAACATGAAAACCACACGAATTGCAGAAGACAAACATAATGAGAAGTCTAAATTTAGCCCAGAGCTGTCTGCGCCCACTTTTAATTGCGTTACAAGTTGATCACAAATTGCTGTTAGATACATATGGGAGATATTTACTGTCATTTTCCAGGAGAGTTCTGGTGCTTTCATCATTTTATACCTCATGCCTCATATTGACAAGTAACAGCTGACCTGTGCCTGGGAAAAGGGATTATGGAAATAAATAGTCAATTATTACAGCAGTATTTCCCTGTATGTGTGGCAGTAATTGGAATGCTAGAGTATGATAGCTACAGCCTGGGTTTTAATCCCTGATAAGGTAAGTTTCATTAGCCATCTGGCTAGTTGCAAGGGTAAAAAAATTGTTGTGTCTGCACTGCCTGGTGACTTCACTGATCATGACTACAAGATTTTCATCCGCACCCAAACAGGAATTAATGATCTATTTATCTAACTATCTCACATAATCCCAGATGGCTTTTACTCTAGCTAACCTGCTCTAGCCAGACTAGGATAATGCCTAATCTCAAGATTTTCGCCTAATGCCTAATGCTTAATACCTCATTTATACTGTGGTCATAATAGCCTTTTGTACTACAGACTCTACTGCAAGGGTTTGGCTGCTGCAGCCTCCCGCTGCTACAATCACCCTTCACGCTTAGAGGGAAACGAGAGAGGGAGGTAGAGCGACGGTAAACAAGAAGGCAGCCAGGAAGGCTGGGGAGTGCAGGTCAGAGTTAATGAAGCCCCGTAGGCAGGGTTTGCAGGGTGTGAAAGCGTGGCCACTGTTTCTGTTTGGCCTGTGATCGTGTGAATGTGTGTGTGTGTGTGTGTGTGTATGCGTGTGTCCTCATGGCCTACGTGTACAGGCTGGAGGCTGTTGATGAGCCCCTTTGACACAGAACCCACCCAACGACCAATTTATTAGAATAAACCGGGACTTGCTGATCAGCAGCCGGCAGTGAGAGAGGGAAGAACGAAGGAACATGGGAGAGGAAGGCAGAAGATGACAGACTGTTTAGTCTATGCTGCACTGCAGTGTTACTGTGATAATGAGCCCAATAGAGTAAATTTAAGACAGGGCTGGAAGGTTAGATGCTAATAATTGTGTTTTATATTGTTTCATCAAACATAAAAAAAAAATAGTACATTTACAAAGGTTAAATATTCTCTCTTCTATTTAGCGATGTTAATACACCTGATGGGTCACACCTGTACAAATTGCTAATTGCAGTAAAGACAACACCAGCAAAGGTGAATCACCACTGTATTCAATTTTCACACACTGAACTTAATAGTATAATATCACAATTTGTTGACATGTGTTTTCCTAAACTACATCTGATTTGCCTCCATTAGATCATGCTGCTACAGGTTCATTACATCTTGTATGTGCTGCTGTGTGTTATATCGGATCACTGACGGTGAACCAAATAATACAAACATAGTGGCATTATAGATTTGCTCTTACTTTCAGTCCATATCAGTTTCACTGTATCGTGGCTACGGTTGAGTTAGAGGCTTGCATGAATGTTAATACTTACTTTTATGGTAAGTCATCCTTTTTGTGACTGTAGAGAACAGACTTGCATGTTTGTGTTTCTTTGTCCTTTATTCTACCTTGAGGCATCGTGTTTCTGGCTTTGTTTATGGGTCACCTACATGCAGAGTTGCTGCATTGCTTTCTGCATGCTGTTTATTTCTCTATTTACAGTAGCATTGTAGTTTTTGAGGCAATGACAATGTCCTACTTTTATTAGTTTTTTTGCTGCTTTATAGCTTTCTGCTCCGATAATACCTCACCCTTTACGGAGTGAAGTATTCAACATATTTTCAGGCACAGCTTATTTGCAGTTATACTCATGGTGTGTCTGGATTGATAAAGTTGTCATTTGATTGTAGTGTGAGGGAGAGTTGGCATAGATGTTAGGCAAAAAAAACCAACCCATTGTTCAGCTGTCTAAAAGTGCCGGATTTAACTATTGCTCTGAACATTATTTTGCATATTTCAGTCACCCACGTTCATATTTGCAAAGCAAACACCTCAGGCGTCCCTGCTTTGGAGCGAGCATTTTGGTCCGACAATGGAGCATGACAAGCCTCCTCCCTGTGAAGTGTCTGTATTCAGAGTGTTTGTTTATGCCTGAGCTTGATTAGATTCCTGTTTGGCTGTCAGTCTCAATCCCTGTTGGGCCCACTCCGACAGAACAGGCTAATTCCTAAGTGACCCAGCACTACAGATCACCAGCCACTATCAATAACATCACGACAAATGGCAAAAAAAAAAAAAGCAAAACAGAAATCTGGATTTCCAAAAGCCTCCATTTCTCTATTATGATTCTCCTCTTGCACCAGACTCCATGCAATATTCAAGACAGTTTGAACCTAGACTGAGCCATCACTCTTAACAATGTGACAATGACAGCATATGTATGAGTGTGTGCTGCTTGCATGTCGTGTGCTACCCTTGTGTGTGTCGGGGTGGTATGCATGCATGCATGCATGTGTGCATGTGTGCTGTATGTCATCTGTATCCAAAAATGCCCCTGCAGTGTCCAATTAGTTCAGAGATGCGTTCAATCATGAGGTGACCAGCAGGTGTCTGGTTCTGTCGCAACCCCAAGCCAGAGAGCCACATAAATAAGATGGCAGAGGAGACGTGGGGACTTCTTAGCTGTTTTATTCTGTAGTGCCTCCAGCTCTCTCTCGCCCTCTCTCTCCCTCTTTCTCTGTCGCTGGTACCACTGTGATGTCAGAGTGCTGAGGATGCCAGCAGCTTTCCTCATAGATCACCTGACATGCTTGGTGGTCCCAGGGCACTGTCTCTGTCAGGCAGGGACACACTGCGTCAGCCAGCCAATTTACACCAGTTCCCAGTGGACGACCTCCACCTGCCTAAAGTAGACATATGTGTGTATGTGTGTGTCGTTTGGTGCATGGATTGTTTGTGTGGGCTCCCATGTATTTGACTGTGTGCATCTATGTCTGTTTTGGAATAGGGATAATTGTTTGTGTCTGTATTTGTGTGTGCGTGTGTGTGTGTGTGCGTGCGCGGGTGAGTTGCAGCTGCGGAGGAAAAGGAGGCCTAGCCAACCTCACATCTTTACCCCAGGATGCTTTTTCCCCTTGACGCATTACTCTTGACTGAGAGCCAAATTTGAATCCTAATAAAACAAGCTCCACAATTACTGTTTTACCACCCAGTAGCAGTGCAGAGAAGCAGAGGCCCTTTGAAATAGAAAATGCACAATCAAATAAAAAATAGGCCAAGATAAATTAGATTAGAGACTACATCTATGCTGCTGCAGCAGCCAGAAATGTCCCATTTATCATATCTAGACGCTTTCCAACCACAATGCTGATGTTCTACAAATGAGCTTTTATATGTTCCTTCATTTTAAATCTGATAATGTACCTCACCTCACTCCCCCCCCCTCTCTCCCTCTCGTCCATTTTCCTCCTATTCTTTGTCTAATATTCAATTCTCAACTTACTTTTATCAACTCACATCTTTCATCCATCTGCTCTGTCTCTCTCTCTCCTGTTATTCCATGGTCTTTGGCCTTTTCCCATTTCCTCTCTTCCTTCCCTGCCATCTCCATGATATCTTTCATATTTACAATGCTTTGTTTTCATTTTCTATCTCTCCCTTTTTTCCCCCCTTCTCCTCCTCCTCTCTGCTCCAACACCCCTCCTCTGCTCTAGTCTTTGTGTGTCCGGGGACGCTGCTGCGGGTGCAGGCGGCTAGCTCTCTGCAGGAGGCGGAGCACCAGGCAGGTGCATGGTGTAAGGACCCACTGCAGTCTGGGGACCGTCTGTACGTCATGCCCTGGACCCCCTATCGCACTGACATGCTGTATGAGTACACCTCCTGGGAAGACTTCAAACAAAACCGAGCCACCACCACCTACAAGTGAGGGCGCCTCCCACTGTCCTGGATGATCAAATAGCATCTGCTGCTGTATTGATTTATTGGCTTGTGATGTGGATATAGATGGTGATAGCAGAATGGTCCCACTGTGGTGTCAGCTTGATCACTATGAGGCTGTCTTGTAGGACTGTGTCATGCAGAGTAGATGGATTGGCTTGTTCTCCTGGATTCCTGCACCACTCATGTAATTCTCTCTTAACAGGTTGCCCAACAGAGTTGATGGCACGGGCTTCGTGGTGTATGATGGTGCGGTATTTTACAACAAAGAACGCACACGGAACATAGTCAAATATGACCTAAGGACGCGCATCAAAAGTGGCGAGGCCATTATCACAAATGCCAACTACCATGACACCTCGCCCTACCGCTGGGGAGGAAAATCAGACATTGACCTGGCTGTGGATGAGAACGGCCTCTGGGTGATCTATGCCACCGAGGCCAACAACGGACGACTGGTGGTCAGCCAGGTGGGAGAGCAGCGCCGAACAGAAGGGGATGAGATGGGGATTATGAATGCAGGAGTGGATTATGTTGAAATCTCATTTGACTAGTCAGGCGAAAGGTTATATGTCACACATGAATGATTTACCGTTGAGATTAGACAAGTGCACCGCCAAATGAGATACAGAGATATTGTTGGCACAGGAAAGAGAGTCATATAAACATCCTTTGCAAAAGGTTAGGCCCAATTTCAAATCCCATCATATCCAAAACCTAATCTTCGGAAAGGAAGCTAAATATTTGCTTTGTTTTATAGGTGCATCACAACCAGTTTGTTTCTAGCGTTAAATATGTACTTTAAAAAATCATTAAAAATGTGGCCCTGTTAGGTTGTAAATAGTTTTGTGCACTTTGTTTAAAAAAAATAAATACTCAAAACATGATCCATCAACATGAACTTTGGAACATTCATAATTTACTGCCAGTTGGTTATTTTGTTTCTTAACTAACAATGCTGAAGTCAGGCAGAAAGTTTCCACATAAACAGAGTTTTGAATTAATGTGTTGTTCAGACAGACGGGTCCCATTTATTATCACTATCTTTGACCTTACCAGGAAATTGTATTTCAAACTGTATAAGCTAAACTATCCATCTAAAATATCAAACCCAGCATGAGCTATGAGAGTGTGTAATAATATAATAAAGGTAATAAACAAGAAAGTGACCAATTTTCATCATCAATTGTTTACGTTATTGTTGTGTAGTGATGTTTGTGCTGCTGTGGGCTTTTGTACAGTAATAGAGGTAGTAATAGAAGTACAGACCGGTTAGCTTCAGGAAAAAAAAAAGTGAACAAACTGCTTTGTCAGTGATTACAAATATTTGAACTGATTCAAAATTATGTGAATCATTAAATGAGGCACTTTATAGAGTTGCCTCCTTACCATAGACCTCCACCAACTCAGCTACTAAACTCACTATTTAACATGCATTCAAACTGCAAACACAGAAATGAAAAAAAAGGATATTGAGAAATGAAATGAAAGGAAAGTGAAACCTTGGTTGAATTGGGCATTTCTTTTGTGCCTACAGGTGAACCCTTACACCCTGCGCTTTGAAGGCACCTGGGAGACCAGCTTCGACAAGAGGATGGCATCCAACGCCTTCATGGCGTGTGGCGTACTTTACGCGGTGCGGTCCGTGTACCAGGACGATGACAGCGCAGCGGGTGGTGACTTGGTGATGTATGCCTACAATACCAACCATGCCCGCGAGGAGCCGGTCAACATCCCTTTCCCGAACCCATATCAATATATTTCCTCTGTGGACTACAACCCTCGAGACAACCAGCTTTACGTCTGGAACAACTATAATGTTCTGCGCTACCCTCTAGAGTTCGGACCACCAGACCCCACCACAGGTAAGGAGATATTACATTAAGAGCACACATAAACATAGTGTGTGTACAGTAGCAAAGAAGCTTGTGGCTCGTACATTTGCACATTTCTTTCAGAAAATCCCCACTGAGCAGGCTAATAACCTATGAGGGTTAACACTGGACAAGTTAGTCATAAAGTATTATTTGTATAATTGAACAGTTGATCCGAGGAAAGTGAATTAAATATGGGACAAGATGATACTTAAATTAAAAAAGTAACACCTTAAAGCCTAGCTGATAGTTGTGTTGAGTATTAACACTCAAATAAAATCAAATCATCTTCTCTTCACTCAGACAGCACATTTTATAAATATAACAGACCCCACAGTGTTTTCTCTCTGAATATATTACTTGGGTTACAAATTTACAGATTTTGTTTCTGATATAATAACTGTACTTGCAAGAATCATTATTTAATATTTCTAAGACATGAAGAAACACTTTGTGTTATACTAATTATTTTTTTGTTTGATTTATATCAGACTAATGGTGATATCCAGTGTATATATATATAAAATTAACTTCATATCAACTTGTCTGTGTCATGGATAATAAAAAATAGTCATTCTGAAATGATAAGGGGAAGGATGAAATGAGAACACTACATTGGATTTTGGCAGTCCATCAATAAGGGAGGGAGGTTTGGGTTGTACTGTATATCTGAGCCACATAAAGGCCTGTATAAAGCTCGGATTAGGCCCAGAGAGAGACGAGGCGGAGACAGACGGGCGGCGGCACTCACAGAGTTGTACACTGACTCTGGGTTTGATCTGTTAGGATTTTGTAGTTGTGATGTGTTGCTTTTATCTTCGCCTTAGGTTTGGTTGTTAGTGATGGTGACTTCTCTGATACATTTGATCAATTATTTAGTTCTTTCCTGACTTGTGATGATGCCGTCTCTCCATCTCATCCTCTGCGTCTCCTCCTCTCTCTGGAGAACAGACTTTGAGAGGCTCAAAAAAGTATTTGTCACCCCAATTATTGCCGGGCTAACTTTTGAACTCAACTTCTGAGAGACATCTTACATTCACACGCGTCTGTCCTTCACTCTCTTGATCTCTCTCTCTTTTTTTTTTGCTTCCCTCTAAATCCTTTATATCCTTTTATAACTAACTAAATGTCTGTCTCACTTGGTGTCTCATTTATTGCCTCTAACACCGTCTTCCTGTCTCGTCATGCCGCTCCCGTCTCCTCAGGTCCTCTGACCACTACTCAAGTGACCACCACTCTTCCAGCGAGGCCGTTCACCTCCAGTGCCAGCCCCTCTACTGCCCGCCCTCTGGTCCCAACATCACGGCCGATCGGCTCTATCAACAAGCACCCTGATCTTCGACCAATCACAGCCACTGTGCCTGTCACCCGCCGGCCACCCCGTCCTCCTCAAGGCCCGGAGCCCCATGTATGTGAGGCCAAGCTGGTCCGTGGTGTCCAGTGGCCGACCACACAGAGAGGAGAAACGGTAGACCGCCCGTGTCCCAAAGGATCTCTAGGTGAGGACATCTGCATGTGTATAATTTTTAACCATGTGTGCATTTTTTCCGCTCCATTAAAAGAAACGTATGCTTCATGATGCGCCGTGTGTTACCCCAAGCGATCAGCATGTTTGTGCTCTCACACTTGTTTTTTTTTTCCACTGTTGTCTTCTTCTGTCCTCGCGTTGGTCCCACCAGCAGGCACAGTTCCCTTAGGACTCGCAGATGAAAGCCTGTCCTCCACAAATGAAAGGCTCATCTCCCACAGAAACAGAGCTGATTGAAAGTGGCAAATAATGAAATGAAAGGCTAGACAACAGAGGCTTCACCTCCCTTCTTGCTATTTCTATACCTCTAAACATGCAGCCATCAAAAAGCTCTCTCTAGTTACAAAAAAAAAAAAAAAAAAGGCATCTCCCTCCATCTTCAATGGCCCATTTGCTGTTTCTGTATGTTCTCTCTGTGAAAATGGCAGTAACATTAAATTAGCAGCTGGCTTAATTGCCACATCTTGGCAGAGCTCTCAAACCCAATCTGTGTTCGATGGAGGAGAGTATTGAGAAAAGCGGGATGAGATGAGAAAAAAAATCAGTAGGAGAGAGAGAAAAAAGGGGGAATGAAATGCAACGCCACATCTGCTCAGATCCTTCTACAACTGTGAAGCGTTGCTGCGTTGTCTCCGTCGTCTCTACTCTTCCGTTCTGTCTCTCTCTCTCTCTCTCTCTCTCTCTCTGTGGCGTCTCTGCTTCTCTCCTTTTCAGCCTTGTCTTTTTGATTTGACGTTGGTTATTTGTGTTAGCAGCAGCAGCAGCAGCGGATAGACACTTCTCTGGTTTTATCCCTGTATGGTGTCCTTTTGCTGAACCCTCACAACTAAACAACAAAACCTAGCTGGAAATGAGGATTTGGTGGAAGGTGCTTCCCTTTAGGTGTTTATATTTGACGATGATGCATCATACGTGATATCTTTGGTGTGTGCACAGATTTATGTAGTATGTGTGCATACGTTTCTTTTTAAACTCTTCTTTTTACAGCATGAAAGCCTGTTCCACCCCTGCCGTTCTCTTCCTCCCTTTCTCGCCTCTCATTTTCTCGCTGCCTTACACTCCATTATTTAACCTTTTCCACTTCTGACCCATTTTCCCTCCGACTTCTACCTCCTCCCTCCTTCCTCCATCTCATCTTCAAACACTTTGAGTATTACATTTTTAAAATTAATTTCATTCCATTTTTCTTGTGTAAAAAAAAAAAATCTTTTTTTTTTTTTTGTTCTTATCCTTTTCCTCCACACTTTCCCCTTTTAATTGCCAGCACGTAACACTTATTATCTTTCATTACTCCCTCCTCCCTTGTTTCTTCTCCCTCTGCTTGTCTCCAGGCATTGCTTCGTTCCAGTGTTTGGCGGACCAGGTCATGTGGAACCCGCGGGGTCCTGACCTGAGTAACTGCACCTCCCCGTGGGTCAACCAGGTGGCCCAGAAGGTGAGACCTGGAGCCGTGCCTCCTGGCCATGAGTCTGTCCCCTTCCTTTGCCTCACTGCCCCCGACCGTCCTCCCTGTCCACCTCCTCACACACATTAACATACAGTATCTCCAAGGAAGGCCTGATTAAAATACAGACTCATTTCAATCGGCCCTTCATTACAAGGCATTTGCTCTTAATACTTAATAATTAACTCTCTTTTTTTTTCACTTATATACTTTAATTACGACTATGTTCAATTATTTTTTTTTTAGAAATCAGGCTTAGGGCCTAATAGTTTTTAAAGTACTCAGCAACTTTCTTTAATATAATGTAGTATACCTGTACAGTAGCTAATCATGTTCACTAGATGATGCAGAATGATTTTAATTTAGCTCTCTGCTATTTAAATTACCAAACTGTATAACTATTAACACTGTAGTAATCTGATTATTCCCCAAATAATACTCATATTCCAGAAAAGCTGCAAAATGTGAATCAAGAGTACTGTGAACCGGTTAAGGCAGCTCCATTTTTCTTGCATGAGAAAACCCTGATTATTCCCTTCCCGTGCGTATGTGCCTGAGTGAAGTGTGAGTAGTGTCATGCAGAAAAGTTCCATCATTGGAAGAATCCATCATATGTTCTCCGGGAGAATAAAAACCTCACAATGTGTTCTGCAAGATCCAGGTTTATTTGCAATGATGCAAGAGAGTCTGATAGTAAAGCTTCTTCTTTGAAAGAGGTCTGAGGAAAGCTGATTACTGAACAAAGAGCGTGGACTCTTACTCTTACTGCGTCTTTTTTCCAATTGTTTTGAATGTGATTCAGCTTGCTGTTTTATCATCATTATTATTATACTATTGCTCCGTGCAGATAAAGAGCGGTGAGAATGCTGCCAACATAGCTGGCGAACTGGTGAACCACACACGCGGTCGCATCCAGGCTGGAGACGTCAGCTCGTCCGTGCGACTGATAGAGCAGCTGCTGGACATACTTGATGCCCAGCTTCAGGCCCTGAGGCCTGGAAACAAGGAGTCA
This sequence comes from Pampus argenteus, assembly GCA_036937835.1. Classification (NCBI taxonomy): domain Eukaryota; kingdom Metazoa; phylum Chordata; class Actinopteri; order Scombriformes; family Stromateidae; genus Pampus; species Pampus argenteus. The sequence goes on from CM072878.1 coordinate 15,292,129, forward strand.
GCTGCACGGAACTACAACAAGGTAGAGAAAAAAACAATTTACACACACGTAGTACACACTTGCTATTTTTTTATTTTTTTTGAAGGATTAGAAAAGAACGCTGCAGTTAATGCGAATTTACCCCCCTAGTGCACATGCAAGGACCGGTGAGTTTTTAATTTAGTTTTTTTTTTTTGTTTAGTTTTTTTTTTTTAATTCCAGGCTTTGTGTTTTTTCCCTTCCAGCTCCAGAAGCGAGAGCGGACCTGTCGGGCCTACATCCAGGTACTTTTTCTCTTTTATCTGCCTGCTTTGCATGCCTGTAGAGTAGGAATGCTCTGTGACTTAGAATAACTAGAGGAAGATAAATCCTGGGGTAGTCCAGCTTTGTGGATGAGATTCCTTTGGCTCAGTGCTCTGTATTATGATTTATGTTGCCTTCGGAGGCATCACTTATAGAATTACTGGTTTATGCTGAAAAGCAGTGCGAGTAAGTTTTTGGTATAACTCCCGGCAGACAGCAGGTATAGTATTTAAATGTTGGTGTAGTATTTCCCAGAGCACTGAAAGCTGATTTGTCATTTTTCTATCGCTCGTGGTGTACATATCTTTTAAATATGGCTTCAGCTAATGTGGAAGTCATCTGTCTCTGACATAATCTTAGTTTTGTTACACTTGCGATGCAGCCTAACTGTATGTTATTGGCCTCATTGTGTTGCACAATAAGCTACAATATCTCTGGCTCTGGTGAAAATGTAATTTGACGAGAGTATGAAAGGCAACAGTTTGTATTACTACACCCTTCTGTGCTTTTTTTTTTTCAATATTTCTGCAATATCTGTGCTTCTGAGAAAACTGTAATCTAATATCATGAAAAGACCTCGGTATGTTTCTTTGTAAATGATGAAATGCGGCACTCTGCAGTACAGTCTTTTGTGTGTCTTGACCTGTCTGCAGCATACTGTAATATGACACCCCATCTTCTGATCTCTGTCGGTGCAAGATGAATGTAAAGGCTGCATTATAGTTTATAACTAGACCATTATTTTTGTCACTGGCAGCAAGGTAGCGCAGTATAACCGCACTGATCAGAGGATATACCTGGAACATCATTTTTTTATTTTTTTATTTTTTTTTACCCTTTGTGCTTTCTGATGCTAAATTCATTTTACTAACAGCAACGCTCGGTATTCCACACATCCTTCATTTTGAGAGTCCTGCGCAAGAGAATTACATGAATCATCAAGTAGGCTACTCTAATAAATTGGATAGCTGATACAACCATCAGAATTGCCATTAAATGAATTGTAAGTGTGAAATAGAATTGGTAATATGTCTGACATAGCACAGTAATAAATGTATTGCAGGCGGGGGTGGAGGTGGGGTGGGGGTGGTGAGTTTCTAGTGAAAGTGATCAAGTGATATGGTTTTCATGTTAGGACGCGGTACACAAAATGAGTAATTATCATGGAAAGTGTAAGAAACAAATCAGAAACTCGCTGAATAGCTCATCAATAGCAGGACAGCAGATTGCTAGGCGCTTAATAAACCAGTGTCTAATGATTACTGGATGTGAATCTGCATTCTAACCACTTTCTTAATGAATCTTTCCCAATTTACACACAATCGAGTGCTAAATCGCACAAAACCAGCAACTAATCATCACTGTCTCATTGTGAAGAGTCGAGTATCACGTTGAATAGTTGCAAGCAAGGCATCCTTGTTTAACACTATTGTGTTTCCTCGTGTGTGTCTTTCTAGCCAACTGGCAAATGGCTAATGAGCTTTATGAATGGCACAAGGCCAAGACAGAAATTAAAAAAAGACGTTTAAATGCTGTTTTTTTTTTTAAATGATCGTAATTATATAAGCATTTTTATACATATTCACACCATGTAATAAATTATAATCTATTCATCAATTATTAGGTACAGTAGTTTGTGATTTGTTTGTTGCTTTGTGTAGTTCTCCTGTTAATATTAATAAACACTCGTGTGCCAGGCGGTGGTGCAGACGGTAGATAACTTGCTGCGTCCTGAGGCTCTGGAGTCGTGGCAGGACATGAACAGCACAGAGCAGGCCCACACAGCCACTATGCTACTGGACGTACTGGAGAAAGGAGCGTTCCTTCTGGCCAACAACATGTACGGGAATCGCTTTTCCGACCGAGCGCCTAGCATTGGTAAGAAAAAAAAAAACTGTCGGTGGATGGTGTGACTAAAGTGCCGTTTGAACTACTGCTTGTGATGTGACACAGATGTTTGCTTTTTTTTTTTTTTGCATCTTTGACAGCCCAAATGTCTTCATAATAAAATGTTTGTGTGCTGTGTTTCCACCATCAGATCTAGAGGTGCATGTTCTAAACACAGAGATGGACCTGCAGGACTTGTCCTTCCCGCAGAACTACGCCAGTGACAGCACCATTCAGCTTTCAGCCTCCACTATCAAACAGTACAGTCGCAACGGTCAGCAACCCTTTACCTCACCCCCTCTTCACCCCTACGACTGTGCAGCCCACTCTCTTATGTTTCCATTTGCATTTTCATGCGAGCTTAAAACAGTCTGCATGCAGTTGACTAAGTTATTGGTTCATAATAATAGGCTAATCAGATTAACAAAAGCGCTGAGACAATTTCTTTTCTTGATGGTTTCTTAACAGCAGTCTTAATAGAATAGCTGGGGAGGCGTGTAGATTACAATCGGCCCCAGTCTGACAGAGCAATCTCAGCACTCCCTCTCTACTCTCTTTCCCATTCCATTCTCTCGCTCCGTCTCTCCTCCATCTTATCCCCCTCTCTCATCTCTCCCGTTTCTAACCTCCCCCCCCAACAAACACACACACACATACACGTACTCCGTCATCCCCCCCTCTCCATCGCTCCCCTTCTTCCTCCATGGCCCTCATCGCCTACCCTTTTTCTGTTTTCTGTCTCCGCTCGGCTCTGCAGTGGGAACGAGATTAGAATGATTGAAACAAACGCACATGAAATATTCATATGGAATAATAAGAGATCTGTGAATGCTTGAGGGATGAATGTTCCATTGCCCTCCACATTAAATCTCGCTCTCTTCCACCAGTCAAAATGAAACGGTCCTTACCATCATTCTAACCTCCACTAACTCTCTCTCTCTGTCTCCCTCTTGCTCACCCTGTCACTCCCCACTCTCTATCTCTGTCACTCTCACTGCCATTACCATATTATGCGCCCATTTCTGTATTTGGTCTTTTTTTTCTCCCCCCTCCCTTCTCCCGCCTCCCGCCCCCTCTTATTGTTTCATCGTATCTCCCTTTCCTTTTCATTTAACATTTTTTATTTTTTTCTCATTGTCTCTGTTTCTCTTCATCTCATCGCAGGACAAGTCAAGGTGGTCTTCATTCTGTATAAAAACTTGGGATCCTTTCTGTCCACTGAGAACGCCACGGTGAAAATGGAAGTGGATGCCGGGTCAAGCCACGAACGAAAGCGCCTGGCGGTCAATTCCCACGTAATCGCTGCCTCCATCAATAAAGAATCCAGCAGAGTGTTTCTCACCGAGCCGGTGGTCTTCACACTCAAACATCTGCAGGTGGTCTAAATTAATCCTTATCATATAATACACATTCTGACACATAGACCGTTATCATCATTTCTCTTTCCGTCTTTCTTTCTTTTTCTGCAGTTGGAGAATTATTACACTCCGAATTGTTCCTTCTGGAACTACTCTGAGCGCTCCATGACAGGCCAGTGGTCGTCGCAGGGCTGCAGGCTGCTGGACACCAACAACACACACACCACCTGCTCCTGCAGCCACCTCACCAACTTCGCCGTGCTAATGGCACACCACGAGCCCGACGTGAGTAAACAAGGGCGTGGCAGACACACACACACACGCGGTTAAAATGGAAGCCGAGTAATTTATGCGGACATTAATGCGTGCGAGTATTAGCGTTCGCTCGCTCTCAGTCACACACCCTCACACACATGCACATTAATGTACCCTCTGAAGGCTGACAAGCTCTTTGTTTTGAGTTTTCCTTTTTCCTTCCTTCACTCCGACATTCAGGGAGGCACATGCTTACAAATTCATGTCCTGCTACTTCTAGCTGACATTCACATGAATTTGAATGTCATGTATTTTTTTTCAGGACGTCTTGTCTCTTGTCTCTACACTTTAGCTCCTTGCATATATTTACAAATATTAAATAAAGCAATTTTGTTTTTTTCTCCCCTCCCCCTTGTTCTTGTCTGTCTATCCTCTCTATTTTCTTTGTTCCCCTGCTCTCATCTCTCTTTACTTCTCATCTCTCATCCTGCTGTCTTCCTAACACTTTTGTCTTATATTTTCACATCCTCTATTTGTCTGACTCTGCTGTATTTCTACATCTCTCTGCTTCCTCTTATTATTTTGTTTTACCCACCACCACCCGGACCTCAGTACCAGGGGCGCATGCATGAACTGATCCTATTTGTGATCACCTGGGTGGGGATAGTCATCTCGCTAGTGTGTCTAGCCATCTGCATCTCCACTTTCTGCTTCCTGCGGGGCCTGCAGACCGACCGCAACACCATCCACAAGAACCTCTGCATCAACCTCTTCATCGCCGAGCTGCTCTTCCTCATTGGCATCGACAAGACAGATTACCATGTGAGTTTGTAGCAGCATGTTAGCCTGATACCTGCTAAGGATGTTATATATTATATGATCTTGTCTTCTTGAATTTTACTACTCTTAAAAAAAGCACAGTAATTACTCATTACTTTAGTATTTGTCAGTACATCCCTTCCTGTAAAACCCAGTGACTCATAGGATCAGGTAAAATTTTTTACTTGAACATGAAATAGGTAGTTTCAGCAATACACGGTGTTATGGTGATTGTGAACCTTTCTATGTGTTATTATCTACTCTATAACAAAATTACTGCACTGCAAGTATTTAATTACCACTAAATTATATGCACAGATCCAGTCACCCAGGGGGGCAGCTTTTCATTTTTCCTCTATTAATATCCAAAAATACTTCCTGATAGTAACTCTGTTCTATCCCCTCCTGTTTTTCACTCAGTTATATGCCTTGATCTACTGCTCCTTCATCTTAATATTTTCCTTATTCCTGACTACTATCCTCAGATTGCCTGTCCCATCCTTGCTGGCCTTCTGCATTTCTTCTTCTTGGCTGCCTTCTCCTGGATGTGTCTGGAGGGTGTGCAACTCTATCTCATGCTGGTGGAGGTCTTTGAGAGCGAGTACTCGCGCAAAAAGTACTACTATCTGTGCGGGTACTGCTTCCCCGCACTGGTGGTGGGCATCTCCGCGGCCATAGACTACAGGAGCTATGGGACCAAGAAAGCGTACGTGCAAAGACAGGCCTTTTGCAGATTATGCTATTCCCCCAGCTGGAAATGTAATATGCAGTGCTGTGCGAATGGCTCTTGCACCTCCCCGTGGACTGGCTTTTCTGAACACACTTAGCCAAAGCCTGATGATTAGCCTTCATAAGATAATCCGCCGAGACAGGGAATTGTGTGTGCATGCTTGCCTGCGTGTGTGCGTGTCTGTATGTGTGTATACATGTGCCTGAGTGTGTTTGAGCTCGGTTGTGTGTAACTCTCTTTTCTCCTCTCCGCCACTCCAGATGCTGGCTGCGAGTGGATAACTACTTCATCTGGAGCTTCATTGGACCCGTTTCATTTGTTATTATGGTATTAGCTTTACTGTCAGACAGTATTATTCCCCTCTCTATTTTGATATTATGCAGTCGAAACCAAAAAATATTTTTTACTGTGCTTTCTCTGTGAAGTTATTAACAATGCAAAATCAATATTTTAGAGCAGACTGTAAATTTCACTTCACCATTTCACTCACTTCACTTCACTCCACCAATTTTTTCCTATCTTCGGTCCTCAGCTCAACCTCATTTTCCTCATGATCACTTTACACAAGATGATCCGCAACTCTACAGCACTTAAACCTGACTCTAGCCGTCTGGATAACATTAAGTGAGTTCACTTAGTATTTACTTTTACATAAAAAAAAAAGAAATTAACAGATGGGCACTGGCAGATTTAGTTTTCTGCATATCGTGTCAATTAATATCAAATTATTATTTGCTTATCCTTATCCTTCCACCAGGTCATGGGCTCTGGGGGCCATTGCCCTGCTGTTCCTGCTGGGGCTGACGTGGGCATTTGGCCTCCTCTTTATCAATGAAAACACAGTAATCATGGCCTACCTCTTCACCACCTTCAACGCCTTCCAGGGCATGTTCATCTTCATCTTCCACTGTGCCCTGCAGAAGAAGGTAACAATGCTAGAATAACATTTAAGATTGATGAATGAATAACTGGGCAGTTTTTTGATTGATATTTAGCATATGTGTTCAGCATATAGAGTAATTATAAGAAGTGTATTTCTGCGGTAGCGTCATCTGTTGCTCAACATTGAGTTCAGGCTATTGATACTAAGTGTTTGTGTTTACGAGTGGCTTTAAAACCTGCCCGCTGTGCCGGCGGTGTTATTTTTTACAGGTCCATAAGGAGTACAGCAAGTGTCTGCGTCACTCCTACTGCTGCAGCCGCACCTCCACCACCAGCTCCCACGGCTCCCTGAAGAACTCGGGTCTGCGTGCCAACAACCGCTACTACAGCGGCAGCCAAGCTCGCCACGCAGCGGCCCACAGACAGGTGCAGACAAGACAGACCCATACACACACACACATATAAATGAAGGCACACACAAAGCAGCATGCACACCTGTTCCCATCTTTACATGTCAGTAAGACCACTGTTGAATTTTAAAAAACGGTGTTTTTCTGTGAACGAGTGAAAAGTAAATCTGCTCGCTGCAGAAAGATGACCTTGCGTGTTTACAGTAGAAATCGGCTCGTTTCAGTAGAATGAAACAAAAAAAAAATCAATTTTCTTGAATAAAATGACTTCTTAATAGTATCTGATTTATCTTGGTGTCAAAACAGGATAGAAAACATTTTCACCCTTTTTTTTTTTTTTTTTCACTTCACAAAAGGTCTGTTATATAAGATTGTGAAGTACAAAATAAAAATGTATTTGCGGAGGTTTGATCACTTTGTGAAGAAGTCAAATCCACTTATTTAACTTCTCATCCCACAATCTTTCCAATAATAAAGGCAATATAATTACATTACGATATATCTACATTGTGATATATTACCTGTTGATTAAACACCTTTGTTACAAATCTGGTCTAATCAGCCAGCGTCCTCTGTTAGGGGTATTTTACTTTACTAAGTGTCTATCCATTACTGGCAGCCCTGTACTTAATTAACTAATTAATAAAGATTTCATTTGAAATCAATGTTCTATATATAGACACAGACAGCATACAAGATATTTCCAGATATATACTGTACATGCTGGTATATGTGCTGACACATACGCACAGTGACGGTTGTTTCTCACAGTCAACAAACAAGCTTTCCCACAATCTCAATAAGACGCTTTCAAAGAACAATTGTATCGGCCACCGCAATCGTGTCTTACACATCTCGAGTTTATTAATGCCCCTCTTAATCTCTTTTGTCTGCCGTGTTTGCCTATTGTTCTTTTACAGATTAGAGCAAGCCCCGCAGTTTTCGATTGCAGCAGCCCCACTGAGTCACAAAATCTACCCACCGTGTGTTTCTATATTTAACTTGTTGTCTGTTTGCTGCCACTCACTGAGCTCCACACCTTCTTCCAGAGTCGGATCCGCAGGATGTGGAACGACACGGTTCGGAAACAGACGGAATCTTCTTTCATGGCAGGAGATATCAACAGCACCCCGACACTCAACCGCGGTGAGCCCTCTCTCTCTCTCTCTCTCTCTGTCACCGCTGTGCTTTCCATTCTTGTTGAGTTAATGCACGCTTAAATGCACACACAAACACCCATACAAACTTAAACTATCGGCATGCACAGAGTGTGGGGGAAAGAGTGAGAGGAGCCAAGGTATAACTAGTGTTAAATATGTACATATGACAGTAAAGCCTACTAGATGATGAACTGTATGTGTGGTGTTTTATTTCTGGATGATCCAACTCGTCCTGCATCCAGTGGACAGCAGTTCGTAGCAGCAGTATCTTAAACTGAATAGCATGGAGTGAAGGCTACTTGGTGGGTGGTGGATTTTTAGTTCATAGCGCTGTGTCATCCTCTGATCGGTGAAAGCACTTACCAACAGCATAAAAATGTATCTGGCTTGACATAACAGATCTGTTATATGTGTGTGTGTGTGTGTGTGGGTGTATAGTTAGTGTTACTGAGTTCATGTTTCTACCAGAAACCTACACAATAAACTCCCCTTACTGTAATTATGAAGATTTAAGTGTAGTTATAATTTTGTTCACTATTTAAAGTCAATACTACTAATTTTACTTTTTTTTAGAAAAACTACAGTGTCTAGTGTGCAGCAGCTCTCAAAGGAGAAAGAGTTTTATAGTTTTGGTTTATTGACAATAGTCTAATATTTGTTTTTTAATAAAAACTATTAGACTTTTTTTTTTCCATTGTTCCTGGTTTTTAAACTGGAAATGAACATTCAGTGTCTGATATAAAATATATATTAGAAATTAGGGCTGAAACAATTGATGAAATCCATTGAATCAAAAAGTCATAGCCTTTTGCAATACATTATTGATACTGATATTGATTGGCACTTGTACATACTTCCAAAACAGACATATTTCCTTTCTTTAATCAGGTTCCTGCTTTGTCAAAAATATTGCTATTTATTTGTTTAGTTTTTTCACAAATCAAACAGAAATGTTGATGACTGTCTTGCAATATACCGTTTCACAGAGGCGCCTGTGTTTTCAAACCATTATTATGGTGAAATATTTTGATCGTATCATGAGATACAGCCCGTGTTTGAACTCTGTCCTCTCAGCCTTTTATAGTTGTGTGGGATCAGTCACATGATCCGATATCCTTTGTTGCAGGGAGCTAGCGGTAATCTAAGAGCAGAAGAAGTGAATAATGTGTGTGGAGTCACTGATTGTCTCAGCAACTGGTTGCGTCAGTGTGACACTGAGACGATCAAGGTTGGCTCAGGTTTCAGATCGGGTGGGGGTGGGGGTGGGCGTGGGGGAGGTGTTGATGATGACACAGAGGCTGTTGCTAAATCAGCCGTCACTCTCTATGCTAATTTCATCCATTTTGGTTTTAATGAACTGATTAGCGTGTGAGCGAACAGGGGGTAATTATTCTAATTGAAGAGAGTGACAGGAGCAAAGCAGGGGGTGAGGAAGAGGGGTGCTACGAGTGAGCTGGATGGATGAGAGGTGTGTATGCATGTCTGTGCGCGTGTGTGTGTGTGTGTGTGTGGTCAGGCAGGGTCGGTTTCCGGGGGCCTCGTCACGATAGAGCAATCACTAGGTCTAGAGGAGATGCACATTGTGGATCGTTCCACGGTGCGCTGTCGAACACAAACAACTGTGCTGTGAAGCCTTTATTTTCTGTGCTTCTTAGAGTTTGTCAGTTGGCTGAAAGTGAAAGGGATAGAGGGATAGAAAAAAAAGAGAGATAGAGAGAGGCACTATCATAGAGGAGTAATTAAAGAGGCCTGGAATCTGGAAGAGGGAGGCTGCGTTTTTATCACCGGCATCTCCAATCTCTTTGATTTTCTCTACTTCACTTCTTTATGAACCGCAGCCTCCTTCCTGACAATAGTAATGTGTCCAGAAGATGAGGAGCGCAGTACACACACACACACACACACACACACACACACACACACACAAACACAGACACACAGCCTCCCTTGTCCTATACTTTCTCTTCCCACGTAGAGCTAGTTTCTTTAATTTTCTACAGGATATTCCTATGAGGTACACAACCAGAATCTGGCACGAGAAACTGAGAAAATGTGGTTGAATCGACACAGCAGAACAAGCCAGAGAATGGAGGGAGAGAGGTTTGTGTGACATGCCAGGAAGATGGACAGGGGAAGTGTATTAAAAAAAAAAAAAAGAAAAAAAAGGGGAATACAGAGGAAAATGACAAATAAATAGCTGTGTGAGTGCGTATTTTATTTTACTTTTTACTATTCCCTGCTCCCTTGCTATGTGATGAATGATAGGCGTGAGACCTGAAGGTTGCACTTAGCCTTGGACTACTCTCTGTCATGCTGTCCTATTTTTAATTTCATGGCATTTCTGTTTGAGTTGCCTCAGGCTCGATACCATACATGGGCATTATACAACATTCTCAGTGTGCCATTTCTTTGAATTATATTTGTCTTGTAGTGACATTCACATTTCACTGTGAAATTAACTGTTTCAATGGTTGCACCCCTAGACTACATAATGGCACGCATTACTGTTCTCCCCCATCTGACGACGTTGTCAAGAGCCGAAAGAGAAAAAATAAAATAAAAATGATATCAATGCTCCAAACAGTACCTTTTTCCCTGCAATTGTATTTTTACTCAAAGGTTACAGCAGGCATAAACATTGAGGAGAACACTGTGTAATGCATTACTCCATAAAGCACCGGCATAACAAAAATAGCCCCATCTGAATAAACATCAAATATTTTCATGATTCCAGATGTTATTACTGAGGTCTGGAAATGTGAATTTCAGAACATTTCACCTACAGTATGTTTGCAGTGTTGTGTTAGTCTCTGCATACATTTGAAGAAAAGATAAAAGAGCCTATTAATGTTAATGTATTTTTTTTTTTTATGTTTGTGTGTTGCAGCAACCATGGGAAACCATCTCCTGACAAACCCGGTGTTACAGACTCGCACCGGTACCTCTCCTTACAACACTCTGCTGGCTGAAAGCTTCACCCCACCTTCACCTGGCGTCTTCAACTCTACTGGTTAGCTTCTCTCGAACCCGCCAGTCTGTGTATGCAGTCTTGTCAGCGTGTGTGTCTATATATGCGCTCAGCTTCCTATCTTATTGTCTGTTGCTCTGTCAGAAGTTTGACACGCTCTGCACACACACACACACACACTCGCTGCTTTGTTTGTGTGTGTGTGTGTTGTTGTTTTTTTTAGACTATGTAGCTGTCAGACAGATTCACTAGACTGAGCAGAACAGAGCCAAACTGTGCCTACAGCCTAACCAGCCATCTGGTCAAATCTTGAATCTTCATTAGAAGAGCCACAAATTGATTAGAAGTTTAGGTACAGCTGTGACTGCCAGAAATCCTGAGGACACTTTTCATGTTGCCAAGCAAAATAAAATAGTCAGCTTAAATCATGACGGCCGTAGAAAGGGATCAGGCAGCTCAGTGTTCAGGGATAGTCCATCTGGATGTAGTTCAATCAGGTGTGTGTGTGTTTTTTGGTGGGTCGGCTTGCTTCTATCTCAGAGCGGGACTCTTTAAACAGCTTGATGTCTTGTTTTATTGCATTTCTGCATTCCCAGTCTACTCTTTTGATGCCATAACTGCTGAATTAGACATGTTGTTGTAATTGCTCAACTACAGTACTATGTGTGTGTGTGTGTGTGTGTGTGTGTGTGGCTGGTTGCTGGCAACCCGAGCGTGCACCCGCAGAGTATCATGCCTAGTGTCTGAGGACTGAAATTTGAGGCAGCGATTCTGTTAAATATTTTAAAGCCTCTCTGCACAATACGTCAAGCCTGATGGCCACAGGCCTGGCAGCCGAGACATTTTTAGAAGAGAGTGGGAGAGGAAGTAGGGAGAGCACTTCATTAGGATGTCTAATTATCCACACCACCACCGAAGAAGAACGTTGATTAAAGTCATACTACACATTCAATTTTAATAATGAACACGCTTCTCACTTTTTTTTTGGCGGTTGTGGTTTTTGCTTTTCTCTGTGATGGTAATTTAAGATTAAAAAAAGCACAACATCTTTGATGTGTTGAAAGCAAGTCGTGAAATAAACATTACTGCTATGCTGTACCGGGTTTTGTATGAATTATGTATGTATCTAGGTGTCACTGACAGTAGTGAATCAATATCCAGTGTATTTTCTGTGGCAACATTAAGTCTGCATAAATCAGTTCATGTGAATGTGCGCATGTTTATGTTTGTGGGAAGTTGGATGTGAGAGCGTGGAAGGATAAAAGGATAAAGGGGCTGATGGATAGTTTATTCCATTAATGGGTCCTATTTAAAATTCCTTAAAAACGAATACATTAAGTTAATGTTGCATCATTAAAGGACACTTACTGACTTGTGTCTTTCATTTTATTCATTCCACATGACTTTCTCTTGGATGTACAGGAACCTTCCGTGATCCAAGTAAGTGTACTTAAACTCAGTTTGCATCCCTGTAAAGTACTGCTAATTGATCCATTTGATATTTGTTCTTCTTCTCTTACCGACGTTTGAATCTGACTGTATGATAATAACGCCAAAGTCCTCTGTTCTCTGTCTCACTAATGTTTGTGTTTGGGTCCAGAGAGCACGTTATCAAAGGCCCGCGACCCCTGTGGGATGGAAACCCTCCCGCTGAATGGTAACTTCAACAACAGCTACTCCCTACGCAGTGGCCCAGGGGGTGGAGGCGGAGGCAGCTGTGATTTCCTAGGTGGCGGGAGTGGAGACAGTCCTCCGCCCCTCCTCAATCCCCGCAGCTCAGAGGCCCTGGGAGGCGGAGTCATTCGGCGAAACCTCTCTGATGCTGCAGCGTTTGAGAAGATGATCATCTCTGAGCTTGTGCACAACAATCTGAGAGGTGGTGTTGGAGGAGGAAGTGGAGGCGGTGACGTAGGGGACAGGGTGTGTGGCAGCTTGGCCAGGGGACGTCCTCACGGTGGGGTTGGACGAGGCACAACGGGGGCCGGGCCAGAGCCGTCAATAAGCATGGATGAAGATGAGGACTTTCTGAGAGAGGGCCGGCAGCGCACTCCGCAGGATGTGGAGCTGCTTTATAAAGCTCTGGAGGAGCCCCTGCTATTGCAACGTGCCCAGTCTGTCCTCTACCAGAGCGACCCCGAGGAGTCAGAGAGCTATACGGCCGACCTCACTGAGAGCCTGGGCCACAGCGGTCACAGTGGCCAGAGTGCTGGCGGGCAGGGAGGCAACAGAGTGCCTGACTCCCCAGCCCGTGACTCCCTGTACACCAGCATCACCAACCTGCGAGACTCGCCCTACCCTGACAGCAGTCCTGAGCCCCTGGAGGTGGTGCCTCGCTCGGCTCAGCCCCCCGAGGAGCTGTACTACAGCTCTGGAAGGCCTGCCCTGGGCTCTCGTGGGGCCCCCATGCAGACCTTCTACCAGGCCCCACCCCGGAGACCGAGTGGGGACGGACACCAGGCTCAGGAGCCTGCCCACAACGAGGGAGACGGACAGATGCAGCTGGTCACCAGCCTGTGACTGGAGCCTGAAGGAGGAAGTTGGGGACTAATGTGATGGCCAGAGTCGCCTCCTAGCCCATCTCGTTCTCACGTCCCTCCACTTTCTGCTTGTTTGGTTGCCTTTCTTTCTCTTGACTTTTATTTAACTAACAGATGAGCAAACAGAGTGACCTTCAGGGGGAGTCGTGGCTGCCTGCAGAAGCAGCCTTTATCTTTGACCCTCCCCCGTCTTATGGAGATGAGTGATGGGTGTTTTCCCGCAGAGCATTCATCCACTCTCTCCAACCTGAGTCCTCCCCAGTTCCTTTGGTACTTTAAGGCCAAGTCCAGCACTCTGAATGTACCGATCCGCCCCCTTTACCTTCAGATATTTCAAAACTTTTAAAACTTTGTTAAAGTTGTTTTTTTTTTTTAATGTAATTTCTCTTCAGACCTGCCTCCGAATATAATTTTATATTTTCATCCATAGGTCTTTTTTGAGTCATCATTTGATAGGAGTAGTTAGCTATGGAGACTGGGAATATAGTACACTATTATAACCTAAAAAATGTCTCACAGAAAGCTCTTCATTGTTGCCAAAAATATCTTTTATTGAGCCAGAACAAAAAACTAGAACATTCACAAGGCAAACACACACTCACACACACTCATGCATACACTCACTTATCCAGAAGTGCTCATTACTGAACATCAAAAGTGAAAACAGTGCTCCATCTAAGTAAAAAGAGAGCAAGAGCTTTTGTTCCATGCAGGCGGTGGGAGCTGATTCAGTGTAGTTGCCTTCATTTTCTCTTGCTGTGAATCGACGACTATGTACAGAAGTGGAGTAGAGGCAGAGGCACCTCACCACCCCTCCACCACCCATATGACTGGCCAATCCTCTCCACTGTTCTCTCTGGTTGTTTGCTTTAGGCATTTGAAAAGTTAAATGACTGCCTTGCTATCATTTTGGAGAGAGTATTCATTTTGTTGACTTTGGATCTGCATCATCTGGGGGCTGCGAGTGCGGACCGGTGTTGACCCCCCCCCTTCCCCTTGTACTTTGCTGTTAGAGCCTAGCCAGATGAAGTGGACTTGTTCCCCGTGTGCGTGGTTGTGACAAGCAAGACTGTCAATGTCGCAAACGCACTGGTCGACCATTTGGTATAACTCTGTACATAGGAACCACACATGAATCTACTTTATTCCTACTATGTAAATAGAGACACCGCGGATGATCAAAAGCAACAAAAAGTAACAAATACTATGAGAAATGACTTCTTGTACTGCAACAAACCGACAAAAGAAAAAAATAAAATGTTTTGGAGTTTGTGACCTGAATGATACACTCTATCTCTCTCCCCTGTTGCTTGATCTCTCGCTCTTTCGCTCTTATGTCCCCCAGCACTGTGCCATTCAGTGAAATTCCTTAATGATCCAATGGAGAGAGAGAGAGAGAGAGAGGAAGAAAGAAAGAGAGAGAATTTATGACATGTAGTAGATTTTATTTATACAAATTAAAAATGGAACTAAAAAAAAAAAAAAAAATCTTGGCACAATTTTTATGTAATATAATTCATTACATGTTAGTATTTGACCTTTGACATTCCCAGGGTGGAATTTGCCCACAGCAGCAGCGAGGGGCGGGAGGTGTGAGGCAAGCGAGATAGATGTTGTCAAATGTCATATTGTGCCTCACAGGCACCATGAAGCATTGTGGGTGAACAACAGCATCCATGAAGTGATTTGGTTTGTTCTTGTATTATTTGGAAGATATAACCAGATTAACTTACTTTTAACAACATGGGGGTTTTAGCATGAATGATAATGACATTTGTTTCGCTATTGGAGAATATTGCATTGTGCTGTTTCTTAAAGATAGTTTCAGCATTACTCCAGAGCCTAATGTGACAATTCATTAATTTTCCTGTGTGCATGTGTGTGTGTGAGTGTAATGTGTGGCAAAGTGCTGGTTTGTTTGTGTGTGTGTGTGTGTGTCTGTGAGTGTGCGCTTGCCATGCACCAGACTTTTGTAAGTGCACACACATCTGAAAGGTTTTTTTTGTTTTTTTTGTCTTTTGTGATGTGAACTGAAGGCACATCATACATGGGGTTATTCTCATCTCAGAGACCTGCCATTACCTTTCCACATCAAATGGAAGTTGCTGTTACTGTGGTGTTCAGGTACAAAGAGGACAGGACAAATCAAACTGCCTTGGGAGACATGAGATATAACCATATACCATGAAAATGAGAAGCAGGGTTGACCGATTGGGACGAACATGTTTCCAATATGCCATCTTATGCAAGCGATACATTTGAGAAATTAGCTGTCAGGAGAGAGCCTCTCATGAGGCTCCTTTCATCCAGCTGCAATCTGTCTGACCTTTTGGGGAAAAAAAAAACAAACAGAATTTGCTTCCTTCTGCGATTTATTTATAGATATTTGTTACGGTTTATTTATCATTTTTTATGTATGTTTTTAGAATATTTATTCACATTGATTTATTCATGGCATTGTTGTTTTGTTTTTTCTTTTTCTGACTGCCTCCCTCGTAAAACCTGCGGCAAGTGAAGGAGCGTGATGAACGTGAGCAGAAAATAGATGCATCCACAGCAGTGTGACATTTGGCTAGGGCCTTACTGTCCCACTTCTAAGAGAACCCAAAGGACAGCTTTTAGCTATGACTCCTGGGGCTGAAAGAGAGAGAGAGAGAGAGAGCTTTAAAGACAGACGTGGGAAAGGGATTACAAGGATTTGTCACCATTTATTCCTGTTATTCAAATCACTTGTGTAAGTAACATTGTATGGGCTGCGGAGCATGATGAGGCTCAGAGAGAAGGCCCCGGTATCATCTCTTGAGCCATAGGGGGAACATGTGCAATACTGGTTTGATGGTAAATGACTTGGATTTGCAGCTGAACCTGGGACTTTGTGTTTACAAATGAAAAGACAATATGCACATGTATTCTGCTCTGCTGCAGTGCTGAACAAAGTGAAGCGTGGATCTAATGCCTCAGTGGTGGGGCTCTGTGCCGAGGCAGCATTCACTGGTCAACTGAGGACGACTGAATGTATTTTAACAAGCAGGAGTGAAGATAAAACACTTCACATAAGACGGCCATCATTCTCACCGCCACCACCACCATCATCATCCCTCCCTCATTGTATTTGACATAAAGTGCTGATGCTGATCTCCTGTGCTCGGCTGGGACCTGCCCCGGGGAGAAACACTGTTTAGACTGACACTCCCCACGAGAGCCAGGATGTGCGTCACCTTGGGCCTGCTTCTCCTTTTTTTTTCCAGCACCTCCAAGCTCCTTTGCACCCTCCGCCAACCCCCTCACCCCCCCTCCCCCCTCCCATCTCATCCACATTTTAATATCAATCTCAATGGACTCCATTAGTGCAGCACGTTTTTTGAAAGTGTTAATTTGTTTTGTCAAAAGCTTTGTTTATCCCAGATTAATATCTCAATAAACAGAGGAGTGCTGTACTGTGGTAAATGATAGTGATTATGCAGTAAAACATGCGCGGCCCACGCTGACGGACGAAGGCTCACACAACGGGAGTTTCTCCACCATTCAAAGGCCTCCAAACCTCTGATTACAATAATAACACTGTGGGTACTAATTTACTGCAGTGTTCTCGCCCTCACTCTCTTTCCAGCTGTCTTTGTGTGCAAATGTTTGACACAATTCCCATTCCATGCCGGTGGCAAGCCTGACATGCATATGTGCTCCAGTGGTTTGGTGGGAAGTTGTTTAAAAAAAGTGGGATGTCCAACCTTTGACACAGTGCTGTATCACCCCTGCAGCTTAGTGTCAGTGGAGAGTGAGCTGTGGTATTGTTCAGTCTATCATTAGACAGCAGAGGTCCCAGCAGGCCGACAGTCCGTTCAATTGCAGTTGACCCTTTCACACACAGACACACACATTTTTATTTTTTATTTTTTATTTTTTTTTGATTTGTGATTTGTGTGGCCCGTATCACACCAGGAGGGCGGATGGGATACTGGTGTGTGAGTTCACCAGCAGCAGGGGAGTAGAGGGTCATTATGTCTGCAAAGATTGGCCCAAGAGAGGACAGCAGAGCGGAAAGATGTCACAAATTTATAGCTGTAGGCACTGAGAGCGAGAGGGGGAAGGCTGGTGAGGAAGGAAGGTTTGCAGTGAGGCTGTTTGCAGGGTCAGATCTGGAGATAAGGAGATGAATGGACTGCTTTATTTCAGATGGCTTTCTGTTGGTGGTTTGCAGAGTCCAGAGGTTATCACATTATGATTAAAATTGGACCAAGTTGGCATGTCAGATCTCAAGTTCGTTCACAGAATAAAACATATGTGCTTGCAGAGGGAGAACGATGATGTGCTTGTTGTTTGGTCTTAATGGATGCTTCCTTTAAAAAAATAAAAAATAAAATAAAAAATAAAAAAAATGTGAAAAAGAATCCACTGCCGCATCAGCCGATTTAAAGCGAGATTTTTAGAGTGCTAACAAATGCAACTTGGATTTTCCTATAGAGATTTTTAAAAACGCAAAATGTAAACAATGATATAGTAGTACTATTTTGTTATTGGTCTCTTGTTATGTGTCCACATGACTACTATACAGTACTTTTAGAGAGTATATAGAGTAGTTTTAAGAATATGTAGGGGTATGGCATAAACACCAATGATGAGGATTGTGCTGTTTCTCTTTTGTGTTTGAATCTGTGTCAGTAAGTCGGGGCGTCGGCCACAGGGTAGGACTAACAGAGGATGAGGTTCTCCAAATGCTAAACCTGGGAGGCCCATTCTACAAAGAGACCCTCAGGTCCAAAACCAAAACAAACATATCTTTTAAACACACAGACATAACGTATATAATATACACATTCAGTCCGATAGGTAGTTTTCAGCATACACTGAAAGTGGAAGTAGACCTGAGTTCACTGTTTACATGTTAACATCCATCCACATTAGGCAGGAGCAGGCTGAATCTGTAGGCATGATTATTTCTATTTCTTCCTTATCCTCCACTGGGTTCACTGTCTCAGAGAGTGTGGAGGAGATTAACTGTACCTGCATGTGTAGTGATCTCCATATCACGATGGTCCGTGGGGCAGAGAAATCACAGTCTGTGTCTGTACACCGGAGGTGGAATAGCAGGTGTGAATCGGAAACTCTGAGTATCTAGCTAATGGCTGCGTTAATTAGCTCAGACCAGTAAAACCCAGTCAGTATTGGACATCCCTTAAATGCTTAAATTTCTGGGAATAAATTATCGGGTGCTTGGGTTTTACATAGCAGGCTGTAGGCATTGGTAGAAACAATCAGTACTGACATTGTGCCATGTGGGATTCTGCATATAGCACCATTTCCAGAGCTTTCTGTGATTTTTTTATATAAAATTGATAATTTATCCTGTAATGCTGAGACATTTGTAAACTGAGGTTAATCTGAAACCTTGATTCTGTTTCTATTTTCTTTGAGGAATGATGTTCATTCATTTTATTTTATTTTTTATTTTTTTCTCACAGTAATTGCTTTGACAGCTGTCTGGGCCAAAAGGGATGATTTTCTGTGAGTGTTTGCGTCATCGCAGGTCAGAGCGACCTTGTATCAGCACATATTAATAAAAAACTATTGAAAATATACACAGTTCATGCTTCAGGGTTTCTCTGGGAACATCTTGAAGGGGCTCAATTGTGGTGTGTGTGCGCGTGTGTGTGCGTGTGTGTCTGTAAGGATAGGTGGCTGTGTGCTGATGAGCAGCATAATTGCTTGTGTGCATGTGCCAGTGTGATAAAAAGCATAACAGCACACAGGAATGATTATTAATCTTTTTGGTGTACCATATGCATATAAACTTTAATATACCTACCTCATGACTCAAACTGGGAATGAAAAGACATCTTTAAGCACTAATACCGTGGTTATGTTTTATTCATAGGATAAGGCTGCAGGTTATGACAGCATTGTGCTGCTCATCTGTGAACCATGGGAACAAGGGGACTGAAGCCAAGCAACCAGCCCCTTCCTGAGTCAGCTCCCCTTTGAACCACACACTGTATGCATATGCAGATTTTGATTTGGTTGGGATGTTGATTCTGTCATTACTGGTCTATGTCCAAAGCATACTATACAAAGGGATCAAAGGGATGCAGAAAAAAAAAAAAAAAAAAGCAAGCTGCCAGTTAAGGAGACAAAACCCAGAGCTGCAACACTTGTAGTGTTTGGACGGGGAGGATGAGGGGACTGGTCTCATACTAATCTGGGGAAAGCAAGGCTTTGTTTCACTACAGTAACCCTGAGTCAGTATTATAGAGACCAGCTACAGCAATGCTTTCAACCGTCTCATATGTACGTGTATGTACATGCAGTACTTTTGTGAGCCTACTTGTTCCGCCGGATTCAGCTTTACGGAGCATCAGTCAAGGTTAATTAATCATACGGTGTGGTGTGATCCCCTGATGTAATCTTTTAATAACCGTGGTGTGAGTACAGCTTCCGACTTCTGAATGCAACACTGTTTACTTGCAGCTGTCTGTTAAGCCAAGCCGGCAGCACGCGACAGTAGGCGACCTTTAGTACACTCTCAAGTATGCATAAACATTGTGATCAGCGAGAGATCAGTTGGGGATAACACATACCTAAGTGGTTGGGTTATTGCAGCCCATCTAACTTCCCATAAGCCTGCTTATCCCCGATGTGGCGTGATCAGTGTTAGCTCCCACTGAGTGTTGTTTCCTTGACTGCTCATAATCCTGGTCACAGTGGAGTGTGATTGGTAACTAATTAGCTGATATCCAGTTATTATGTGCATCGGAGCGTAGAGGATTCATCCATAATTACAGCCTTCCTGCGACTTAGCCTCACCTATGTACCTATTTTGTTTTGTCATGTTTGTACGTGTATGATAACATGTGATGATCCACCCCCTACCCATCCACCCATCTGCACAGCTCCTGTCTCACTCGTGTCCCCTCAGTGAAACTCCCTGAGAGGGGGAGGCTCTGAGGCCTTGACCATTCAGTCACCCCCATTTTTGCTGGTGCTACGGTAACACTTTAACAAACATGAGCAGCAAAGCCTCTAACCCCTGACACACACACACGCACTTCCTGGCACTCAGTCCATCTAAAAGGTAAAAAAAAAGGGGCATTTTCCAGGTCATTGCACATTTAGGGAAGCTTAAAATAGAATCAAGACATTGACAAATCAGGACCCACAGTAACTCAACTGCAGATCTCAGGAGATAGAGAAAGAGATGTATTGAATTCAACCTGAACCTCAGAGTATTTGTGTGTTACGTTAATTACAACCATACATCAAGCCAGCAGGCCAACAAATTATTTAAGTACTGTAACACCAAAGCGTGTAGCACTTAAATGACTTAGTGATGAGTAATATACTTGGGTATCCCTTTATTGTATGATTAATAGATCAGAATACAGCGATCAACCCCGAAACACAGACACGGATTGTATTGAAAAGCCACAATAATCACTCAGCAGTATTATATATAAGCAGGCTTGATTTATTGATACAGAAGCAATGTTAGTCCCACCCACAGTGGTTTATCAAACAAAAATAACACTTTGATATACTTTGAACTGTTAGTACAATTATGGATTTTAAAAAACTGTGTGAAGAATAAATGCACATTAACTGAAGCAGTGATAAATGATGTAATTCCGTTGTTTATAAAGCCTAATGACTATTTATTGCCACCTTGTGGTGAAAAGTTGATCTAGGCGCAGTGTTAATATATATATATACTGTATACTGTAATCGGAGGCATTAAAATGCAGGATGACATAAACACTTTGTGTCAAAATACATGAATTTATCATTTTCTAATCATCATTATATTTGAACTAATTCATTACAAATCACTAAAAACAAAAGCAAGGCAACAAAGTGCATAAGAAATAAATGATAAAAAAAAATAAAATAAAAAAATAAAATCCCAATAAGATTCATAAGTGCAGAGCAAAAATAAAGCGCTGTGGCTAAGGTAGAATAACACTTCAGCATCCAATCAGTCGCTGCAATTCAGGTGATGACTATAAACATGCTGCTCGATTATGCAGCGATAACAGCGTAAACACAGGTTCTTTCTACAGCTGAGCAGTGTAAATATATATATTTTTAAAAATCATACATAATAGTGTAAGTGAATAAAGCGTTCTGTATGTATTATACATATTTTTTTAAAAAGTACAATATAATGTAGAGTACTGTATATTATACATATGTATTTAGTTTATAAATACTGACCCCATACTAGATATTACAAAGTTGACAATTCTGTTGTATAGGTACAGTCATATTAATCTCACAGCTACATTTTTGGTAGATATGTGGTACATTTTCTGGGAGATTTTTGGTCCACCCATCCTTTGATCAAGCCAAGCACTTCATATTCTTAAGAGTGAAGCTCGGATTATTCCTTTAATAAGAGCAGTGTCTTCCATCTTCCATCTGTCAACCCTATAATGTGTTTTATTGTTGGGTAATGTAATGCCTTACTGACCGTATATCAGTTAATGAGATCAGATCAATAAATCGTATATCAGTGAATAGGGTGAAAACAACATCACTTTCCACAGAGACTGTCTGATGATTTTTTGAAGCATTCTCCGCAAGGCAGAAAAGCATCAGGGTGTGAAAATGATATTTTAAATAAAAGTGCTTGACTCGATGCAAAAGATTCTCCAGTAAATGTACCAAAGCTTGTGAGATACAGGTATATATAACAATATAGGTTATTATTATATTATTATTATTATTATCATCATTATCATTATTATTATTTATATATATATATATAATATATTATGGTTTTATGGTATTGTGGTTCTTCATGCTAGATGTCATTGACTCCTCGTCAGTGTCCTGCAGCAAACAATAAAAATGTGCAAATTCAAACAAAAACAACATAAAAAAAACCTCAAAACATTTCAGCTTTTAGCTTCAATATAGCTTTTAATGGAAAGCTTCCTACTTACTAGCACAGTAGAGCGTCTGCTGAACCGGTCAAAGCCGCGTTTGTTCACCAAACGTTCGGCTTCACCTTCGTTGTCAAAATCTGGGACGGAAATTCTGGAGACAGAAACAACAAGGAAGAGAAACATGATCCTCTGCACAGTTACAGCAAGGTTTGGGTTACGCTCACTTTCCAAGCAGGCATCAGACATGTTGTGAAAGTTCAGACTTCAGATTTGGGATGATGTTTGGGGAAGTTCAGAAAGTTGTGTGAAGCTGACAGCTGTGTGAAGAAGACTGGAAACTAGAGAGGGACACAGATTTCTCTTTGGACGTAGTTATGAGTACGATGATGGAGAGAAAGAGGAACTCTCACCTCTGATTTGACAGCAGCTGTTGTCCTTCATTCACATAGTCCTGGGATCCAGACCTTTCACTGCTCCTGGAGAAAAAAAAAATACAGTTTACTCAGATAGTCATAGAAGTTTTAGCTTAGTCATCTGATTGATTCTCAGCTCGGGTATATGACTTTTTATTTTTATTTTTTGGCTCTGTTTTGTTTTTTGTCGAGGTATGCATCTCCTGTTTGTAGCCCTTTAGCATCCGTTTATTAATGTGCCTTTATTTCCACTTATTGCTAAACAAACATCCCAAACCAAAGTTCACATAACCTGTGGGTTTCAGTGAAATTATTTAGACACAATTAATAATACATGGTTTTTAACATCGTACACGTTTGTACGGTAAAAAGTCATAAACGAAATGTTTATGCAACGCAGAATGGCAACAGTCACCTGTGACCATGTTACAGTAAAATAACAATTATGTTAACTGTAAGACTAAAGACTTGCCACCCAGTGCACGGTCCTCTGGTGTCACTCACTCCTCCTGGATCATCCTTCATTATTCTGATGCAGACATAGTCAGTAGTCGTTAAATAGTGTCGATTGATATAAAACACAAACGTAATTGACAACAAACACCCTGACGATCCATCAAATCTCAAAGGCATACCTGTCCAGGGCCTGATTAGAGGCTCCGTTCACATCAGGTGCGCTCAGGTATCCACTGCAAAACAAATACTTTGATAAGAATGACACAAAATCTCCTCTGAGACATGTTAGTCACTGCTGGTTAAAAAGAGACTTCGCCTGAATCTCCAGAGAAAAGTCAATTCTCACTTTTTAGATAACGGGATTACAACGGTGCTCAAGTTGTGGTTCTGATTTGGGATTAGAAGAGTCCTCTCTTTACCGTCTCCATGCTGTTCAGTGTCAGGGAGTGTCAGCCTATAATGACAATGCATAAATATTCAAGGATCTGTAATGACATATGAAAGTATCCAGTGAATATATATATATATATATATATATATATATATATATATATGTTCACTTTCTTCATTGTGTCTTAAATGGACATCAAGATATAAATTTGTTCAGCAACACTGCAAATATTCAGTTGAAATGTCAAAAACATACCATATGATAAAAGCAAAACTGACCTAGTTTCTCCTCTCTCTCCTCTTTCTCCTCCTCCTCCTCCTCCTCCTCTTTCTCCTCTCTCTCCTCTTTCTTCTCCTCCTCCTCTTTCTCCTCCTCCTCCTCCTCCTCCTCTTTCTCCTCTCTCTACCGGTGAAATTTCTCCTCTGTGGCCAAAGCAGGTTAGTCCAAAACACCCATGGCGTGAGGCCACACTGTTCCTCTGCTTTCTAACACAAGAAACAAACAACAACACACATATTTCTGAATCCATGCATGACACTGTGTAACTAAATGTGTCAATAACATTAATGATAGCTGTGAAAATATGATAAAACTCACTTCCAGTACAAGTAACACAGGATCCCAATGAGCAGAACAACGGCAACAACTATCCCACCTGAACAACAGACAGAATGAATATAGTGTATGTGATCATTTGATTTTGTTTGCAGCAATATAGTTTATAGTATTCCCAACAAAAATGATACGAGACACTGGAATAACAGATAATGTCACTCACTGGCGAGGCCCCATAGTTTGGATGAATCTGACATCTTCAGTTCCCCTGTTACTGTAACGCAAAGAGGTGAGATAATATTGTATATACTATATGTATATAATTAATATAACAGTTAATCTACAACATCTCCAGGGCTTACCAGTAATTTTATAATCCACACAGTGTTCGATTATATGAGGTTCCTTGAAAATAAAAGAAAAAAACAAGTCTAGTCTTGTTATGTCCTATGGTACAACAAAATAAACCAATTTGACTTTTGTGGATTAAATGTATATTAAAATAGAGAACTCACATTAACAAGTATGCACAGTGCTTTTAGGTCTTTGCAGTCTCTTGTAACAACAGAGGTGTTGCCCATGCTCTCAACGTCAGACGAATATTCAAATGTATTTTTCCTTGGCACAGCATGAGCAATCGTAGTCTGTTGTTTAATGAATGAAACGGAGGAGAAAACAAAAAGAGATTTACCAGCAATGACAAACTTTCACACGTATTGAAGGAACAATAAAGCATTTTGAAAAAAAATAAAAATAAAAATACCTTATTATGGTAAACATAAATCTCAGAAATGTTACTTCCCTCAGGTATCATATATGTGAACATAAAGCCGTTGGGTGTCTGAATGGCAGGGCAGGAAGTGTTTATCTGTAAACATGCTGTGAGACAATTTTTATAATGTTAACTTTTTTCAAGCTCTCTAGAAATATCCTGAGATAGCAACAGGAACTACATAACCAAGATAAGACCAGCGTTAGCTTAGTGGTAGGCCTACAGGAAGTAAAGAATAATCTTAAAAAAACTGGAGAGAAATACATAATCAGATTTCTTTTTCCTCTTACCTCGTGTTTGGTTGATACGGAATAACACGATCACGGCAGCAATTAGACACGTTTGAAGGGTCATTTTGTCGAAGGCAGAGAGAGAACAAAGTGTGACTGCAGGGAGCGGTTAAGAAAACGAAAGTTAAAAAAAAGTGCAGGAAGTGCATGAGGTGTAAAAATCACGAGGATGTCTGTCTTCAAATGGGCTACAAAAATGTTCTTTATAGCAGTTTGGAGAGATGCTTTTCTTCATGTGTGGTTATAAATTAACCACAATAACTCCAGACACATACCTGTACATATACTGTATATTGTCATGCATTACTTTTTATAAGTATTTAACAAGTTGGTCGTCCACATGCCAAATGTAGTTTTGTACATCAAACACAAGGGGAGGCCCTCGTCCTACGGGTTAGAGACACACATCCCTGGCTACTGCGAGGAGACACAAAATCACCACAGGGCTTTAAATTTCCTTCTGAATAAAAATGAAAGGTGAGATGACAACACTCTTCTTCCAAATGCCACAGTGCCAAAAAAAAAAAAAAAAAAAAGCTATCTGAAAAAAATGTGCAGATGTGTCATTAGATAAGCACATCTTGCAACCCAGCGTGATTTATTTATTTTATTTTATTTATTTTTTATTTTTTTAAACCACCTGGGTAAAATGCACGCGTATTTATCCGTGTTCACATTTGTGTTGTGCATATATCTGCCTGAGATGGGTCGTAGACAGAAGATGGCAGTCGTCCAAACAAATATTCTAACCATGAGAGAAAAGAATGTGAACAGAGAGGCCTCTCTCATTTCCCTTCCACACACACACACACACACACACACACACACACACACACACACACAGTGAAAAGATAAAGCAGCAGAAGCAGCCGTGGTGCGGTACGCTTCATTTACACTGCATCTTCTCTGGTCCACTGAGAAAAAACAGACTCAACTCTGTGTCACTTAATATGGGCCCCTCTATCTCTTCAACTTCATCAACTCCTCTTGCACCATCTCGCTGCTTCTCCTTTGCCCTTCCCTCCCTCCCTCTTTCTCTCTCTCTCTCCCTCTCTCTCTCTCTCTCCCTCTCTCAAGCAAATGTGTGCTTCCAAAACATCTCTAAAGTTTCCACCCTAAACATGGTTATTACATTGGGTTAGATCACCTAAGCCAGTGCAGGTTAGATGTGAGAATAGATAACGTGACAGTACAGCTGAGCAGATCCACTTATTTGCCAATTTGGCTCTGATTAACGAGTTTAATGTTGCATCATTTTTGAAGACTTCGTCACTCTTTGGCTTTGTAAATAATGATAACAGCATCACAGCAGGGACGAGTAAGAGAGCAATTGGACTTGGTTCAGCTCTCATGCGGGGAATGAAATGTGGAAGTGGTCTCCTTCAATCATCTGATCCATTTTCTGTAGATATCGAATGACAGTGGGGGGGGGGGGGGGGGGGGGGGGGGGGTTTGGATATCCCACCATCCCTCTCTATATTCACAGAGCCCCTACATAAACAGAGGAGAGCAGCAGTGACGCAGGACAGCCTGAAAACACACACAACACTAAGACCATGCATGTCCCACAGTCCACGCTCCCACAAACACTGTGTCTAGTTCTGTCATCCGAATGGAGTAAACAGTCTAAACAGGACTTTTAGGGTAAATAATTACAATTCTGCTGCTTCCTTCCATCTGTCTTGACTCTCTCCTTTTTTGACACAGAGATAAACAGCTTCCTTCATGTCTCAATGCCAGCCGTCCATCCTCTGTCCATATGGATGGGGGGGTAGGAAGGTTTGAAGGGTAGATATTTATAAAGATTATGCAGATTATTGTTATGAACTGAGTTGAAAAAAAAATAAAATGGGTGCACCATTTGGGGTGTGTGTGTGTGTGTGTTGTGGAGTCAAAGCAGAGGCAAAGCAACACCCCGAGAATCCTGAGTAGCTCTGAAACAATGGTGCTGGCTGCTTTAGTACCCTGCTTGGCTTGAGTTCACATAGCTCCACGACGGTTTCAAAATACACCCGACATAAAACTGACCGCAACCAAGCCAAAACGGCATATACACGGGCCAGGAGTGGCTCGTTTTAAGAAAACAGTATCATGTTCACACCCTGATGGTGAGTATTTTACTTTCTCTACAGCATAAACATATTCCCCCAAGTTATATTATTCAAGCAGCGAGGAACAGCACAAGCCTTTTAAATGCTATTATCCTGAACCCAGACTGTATAGAAGTGATTGAATCTGTGGTTTGGAAAAGCATTGAGTCACCAGGGGTGCTTTCACGTAACATGGTAATAAGCATAATCCCTCATTCTGAGAGCAACGCCAAAGGAAGAGGTGAGCTGAGAGAACGGCAAATCGTGCAGGGACTGTTACAGACTCTCTGGTCTGTCCAGGCAGCTCAGTATGAAGTCTTAAAAACCCCCACTGGCACAGGTTGGATATCACAAAGGGAGCTAAGCTAAGGGAGCATATCAGCAACAACTCACATACGCAGAGATATGAACACAGGTAACCACATTCAGTAATACATACACATTGAACACATGAGCGGCTAATAAAAAATAAATATACAACCCGAAAGAATATTTTTCATTAGTGGAAGGAGTGGAGGTATAATGGGAAAATACAAATATATAAAGTCACGGGGCCTCACACATTACCATGAATACCCCGCCTCCCCTCCCCTCCTCACCCCTTCTACACCTCCCATACACATATTAAAGCCCTTTCCATTTTCAGCCAACTCTTCTTCTCCTTTCCAAAACCACATCTCCCCTCTTTACAGAGCTTGGTTATAACCTGGGCACGGCGACGTGAGCCTGCTGAGAAAGTCTTATAAAAAAGAAACAAATAAAACAATCCAATCGCGAACACCTCCTCCTGCTCCCCTGGGCCAAACATAAAGGATCTGAAACAGGTCTGCAAATAGAACTGAGGGCTATAACAGACGGACAGCCACGGCGCACAGCATAGTAAGATGCACAGCAGCTCTTGTTCACATGGTGCAGGCACACGTTGCGCAATATCACAGAGCAACTTGGACGGGCTCTATTAATCTGTTTTCCAGCTCAATCTCCTGAGAGTGACCTCTGTCAGAAAACAGACTTCTGTGTTTGAAGCATGGCCTCCAGTTAAACTTGTTCAACTCCTGCCTTTCTCTGATTATTTCACTCTCCTTCCTCTATTTTTTTCCCCCAACTTTCCTTTTTCACTCAGCTGTTCTTCCCCTGTCATAACTTCCTCCTTCTCTCTGCTCTTAGCTCTTCTCCTCCATCATTTCCCCCCCCTGTGTTTCTTTTCTTTACTTTCTTCATTTCCCCCCTTCTCTCCCCCCCCTGTGATTCGTTGCTGGCGCGAGCCTCAGTATTTGGCTGAGTGAACCCAGGGTGAGCGTGTCTTGTTACAGCAATCCAGACCCTCTGATAAAACCCTGCATTGTGAAGGATAATCCCTCTGAAACAATCAGGATTTTTTTTTTTTTTGTGCTCTCTGTTATTTCTGTTGATTTACACATAAATACACACACACACACACACACACACACACACAATACAACTCAACTCACACATGTCATGTGTCACCATTTCCTCTGACACATACATAAGTATACGTACAAGCACTGGCATGCACTGCACGGTTGGTGCATGCATGAGAAAGTATGCAAATAATTCACATGAAATGATCCATTTAAATTTTTTTTTCTTAATGAGCTATTTCATTTCAATCATAGAAGAATTCAAAACACCTAAAGCTATAACTGACATGACAGGAGTCGTGAGGGACACAGAATTGTAAATAAGACTTGCTGCATCTCCATGAAAATCACAGTTTGAGTCAGTATGTCTATCACTGTCGTGTTTGGTTAAGACTTCTGTAGCGGTTCACACACGGCTGAGTCCTATTGTTAAACAAACAAAGCCTTAAGTTTGGCTGTGCTACAGATCAGTGGCACCATCAGCCACTCACCTGAAAAAATCATGGCGAGGCAAATGGAGAAAAAATAATTTAAATTTAAATTTAAAAAAAAAAACCACTTCATTAAAAATTATGAACAAATGTGTCATTACTGGGACACGCAAACGAAGTGGAGCCGATCAACCTGTGAATTTCCTGCTATGACAAGTCAAAATGGCTGCTGTGAAGAAGGCCCGCACACCTTTTTTTTTTTTTTTCCACTTTTTGACTTGACACAGTAGAGGAAGTACAGGTGTAAATAATAATAAAAATGAATGATTGCTCACTGTCACACTTTCACGGCTCATTTGGACACTTGAATAGAATAAAGCAATTGTTAGTTTCACATGTACCAGCTGAGTCAAATATCTGTTTTAAAAAAAGGCCTACCCCCAGTTTTATTTATTTATTTATTTATTTTTATGACTAGATTACTGACTAGTGAACTTTTTTTTAGCAGTGTGCCAACTCGAGCTGAAGCCAGCTGTTCAGTGTCTAGACAAGTATGGTACACCTGTGTTTCCAGGCCTGGGATTGTCTACCTGTCACTGCCATCATTCCTCATCTTCCAACACGAGGTTCCCTTCACAGGCTTTTCCCACTGTTATCATCATCTGTCACCGTGACCATAAGGGAAGGAGAAACATAATTACAGGACAGAGGCAACCATAACTCACCCCCTCAGCCAAGGTTAACACACGTAACAATGGTAGCCAGCAGCTGCAGCGCCGTATAACAATTAAACCAAATGGCCAATTGTTGCATTTCACAAAATGCCTCAGGAAAACCACACTAAAAGACAGGAGGAAAAGACCAGCGTGGTCAACTGATTAAAAAAAAGTATTACTGTTAATATACATAATATCTCCTACTTTCTCCACTGTACTTACTGCCCTCTATTTACCAATTTAGCCTACACAAGCTCTCCTTCGCAGATGTTAGTGCGTCAGCATTGCACACATAAATTACTCATGAGCTCACCTCAATCATAACTAGGAATTACAGGAATATTGCTGAGTGCCTACTGTGTGCATACTCATTAAACTATTGCCACTAGGCTATCATCACAAAGGTGTAGATGAAAGGCTTCATACACACATACACACACACACACACACACACACAGGAGAATAGAGAGAGGTCTGCACTGCGTTTAACACTATCCTAAACTCCAACAAGTACGTTTCACTGACTCTCTGATGTACTGAGGTGTTATAAGTGTGACCTCAGCACCTCCGGTTTTTCAATTCTCTGTGTTATTCCAGCCGGTTCCCAGGGAAGACTGTAATTAGGAGCGCCGCTGCACTGATAGCACCATCCTCGCTATCACAGACACATAACTGCACCGTATTCTCGCACATACTGTACATCTCGCCACTGTGCAGTCCCACGTGCACGGCTGCAAGAGCTTGCATGCACAGTCGTATTCATATACTGATCATATCCAACTACAGTATATTCTTTTGCATTATATTCCTACATGTAAGAGAAGAGATTTTTTCAGAAAAGCCCTGATCACGTTCACACAGTTACACATTCATACCTGGAAGCTGTCCAGTGCAACCACACTTTGATCTTCCACTGAGTCACATAGGGCCTTGCTATGAGACTCCAGCCTCTCAGGAGCTGATAATTTATTACTCACCCATTCAATCAAACTACATTCCTTCTCTATTAAACACTTAATCTCTCTCTCTCACATACACACACACACACACACACTCTCCTTCACAGGATGGCCTACACACCCACATACACAAAGAATATAGCTCTTTCATTCATACTATTCATGCACCTTTCTCCCGTTTCACCCATTTCATTTTCTCTTTGTCATGCAGAATATCCCACTCTCTCCCAGACGCACACAAACACACCATTACTAATTACTAATGCACATCTCTCACAAACACTATCATTCATTCTCTGCTGTCATGTATATACAATCCCATTCACACACACAATAATCCTCTCTTGTAAACAACATCAGTATTTCTCATACACTATTCTGTCTCAGTACAGTATATTTCTAATATGGGGTAAAATGGTATATGTAGGAGAGTATAATAGCATGTAGGAGGAGTTAAGTGCTGTAAATGTGAGATTGTGATTGTATGTGTACACGATACGACACATTGCTAATGTCAGAACAGTTTTCTCAAGACATTTCTCTTAAGAGATCATCCTCTTGCAGCTTTAGAATATAATCCAACTTTATGATGTGCATATGGCTGTTTTTTGTGTTTTTTTTGCTGAGGTGATAAACGGGCTGTTTTTATGATTCCCCTGCTTGTATTAATTAAGTGTCATATCAGGCTTATGTTAACACAACATGTGAAAGTGTGTGTTGAGGGAGGCTTAGCTTGCTGACCTTGAAACCCATCATTGTCCTCCCACCTCTCCACTGCAGTCATCACTGACACCTTACAGATCGTGACTATTGTTTGTATTACTATGTTCTTGTGTTTGCATTCCAGTCTGCTTTCAGCAGCCAGCAAGTTATGGAGAAAACACACACACACACACACACACACACACACACACACAAACACACACTAGACAAAGTGGTTTTGTGTCACTATCGACAGCTAGACATGTCTTGTCTAGGTTCTAGTAGATAAGCTTGTTTTATTAAAGGATGTAAAGTCAAAGTCTTATTCACTTGTTATGATTCTTTACCTGTCAGTTTTATTCATGGGTCTGGAAATACTATTTAAATATATTTACATCTGTTGTTGTTTACAGGAAACAAAGAGAGAGAGAGAGAGAGAGAAAAGAAGAAGAAGAGGATGAAAACACTTCGATCTGAACAAGGAGCAGCTGCAGGTAGTTAAGGTCACACTGTCCTAAAACGTTCAGCTTGACACTAGAACAAACACACCACACAGTATGGCCTTAATAGGTCTTATCAAGTAACCTTTTCCATTGTAGTTGACTTTAACAACACCTCATCACCCTTGCAGAGACAATAATATGACCTCCGAGATGATAAATAGTGGCTCATGTTTCCTGTTCCATGTGTTGTGAGTCATGACCAGCTCAGCTAGTAAGAAGATCTTTGTTGTTGTCACCTTCACAATTCATTAACAATGAATTTAAGCTATAATCACCTGCACGTCACGTGTGACGCAGGACATAACAGCGCCTCAAATCAAGTGATATTATCCTCATCAGATAGCACTATGAAACTGTCCTCATCAGATAGTATGTGTATAGGTACTATCTATGTGTACATACATGTCCTAGAATGATAAATTCAGTATGCAAGTAATGTACGTGTTGCGTATGTGAGGACATGCACAAATGTCACACGCTCACACAAACATGGAGCAAGGTTTCCACATTTGGCAGCGATTGTGGTCTTGCTGTCCACCTGTAATTTTTGCAGACCAATTTTATGGGACGTTCTTAACTTACTCGATGAGCGAACATGGTTTGGCACATCCTAATCCCTGAAGGACAGAGAGAGAGAAGACGTGGGAAGCAAGATTTATCTAACTAGGAACAAACTAATGCCTTTCACAGACTCATATCAGGACACAGTGTGCCTGCTCGCAGTGGTAAAGGCTGCAGCTAGTGCATTCACTGACTGTCATTACGATGGGAGATTTGGAAATACGCGTAGCAGTGAGGTTGGAGGAGCAGGCCTGAACTTGAGCATACTAAAGAGCCCATTAATCATTTTTTAAAATTCTATTAAGAATTGAACTACAGCTAGATAAGATGCCAGCAAAAGAGACCAGAGAGACCACGTCTGTAATGCCTCGGAGACCAACAGTGAAAAGCTCTTTAAAAATCCATATGCAAGGACATTTCTTTTCACAGTTGAATCGTTTCGTAGCCTTAAGCAGCCTTTAGTCGGTGATAAACAAAGACGGAGGTGGTATGTTTTTACATCTCCATCAAAAAAAGAGCTATTTCATGACTTCAAATGGGTTAGGCAACTCGACTTAGGAATTTGGCTGGCGGGGCTGCAGATGTCTTGATGATGTTATCAATGTCCTACGAGAAAAACATGCGTTTTATATGGGTAACCTTTCCACACACACACGAAGAGATACGCAGGTGAGCTACGTGCCTGCTGCAGTGCACTTATCTGTGTGTTGATTTGAATCGCACTCCCTTGGAGTACACCGTGCTATTTTTGCACCTGTCCAATTTCACAAAAATCTGAATCTTATCAAGGAAATCCCCCAAAGCTAAGTATGAGGAAGATGGAGAAAGTGGGTTTAGTTTTCTTTCACAGTGAAGCGTGTACACAGTAATGGCTTTCACCTGCTAAGATAAGACATTGAATGCCCCCTATTCTAAATGACCACAGTGCTGTGCTACTGCTCCTACTGTGTGCACAATTACAACAGTGTAAACAGTGAAGCCCTTTGGCCCGGACCTCAGTAATCTGAACATACAGAATCCGCCTCTGCTTGTTGACCCCCCCCCATTCACTTCCATTAGGGCCAAAGGGTTAGCGAGGACGACACCAGTCACAGTGTAAACGAGATGTCATGTCTGACAGGGTGTGTAAGCTCAGCTCACCGGGGCTCAGCTCAAGTCACACACACCTAAACAGATTACAATAACAAATGGTGAGGCTGACATAGATAGACTAAAAAACCTGTCACACAGGCACAGGCATACACTGCTCAGGAATGAAATGTGTCTCTGCAGTTACAGTATTACGAAACAAAACAGGCCCGAAAACCTATGAACGCATTCCTTCCTACATCGTAGTCCCACGCCCATCACCCTCACTCTCCCCGATCAACCACCCCATCTGTTCTGCCAACTGCTCCATTACTCCTTCCCTTCATTACTGGACCACTTTTCCTGCTCGTCTGTCCCCCTTACATCAGCATTATGCACACACCCATTACTGACACTCTCTCTCTCCTTCTCTCTCTCTCTCTCTCTGTCTGATCTGGGCTGCCTTTTATTCTCTCTTCCTTCCTCCCCGGCCTGGAAGTGAAGAGAGAGAAAAAAAAAAGAAAGAAAGAAAATGCCTCAGACGCCCCAATCTGTATCTGGCTAAGCATCTCCATGGTAGCATGACCCCCTAAAACAGCCCATCATGCTCCACTGCACTACAAAAGAAGTGAGATCAGGGAAGGGGCAAAGCAAGGAAGAGTGTGAAGGGGAGAGAGAGAGAGCTGTAGTAATGAAAGAAACTAGAAAAGCACTGGAGTGGAAGCTTGCAAGCACAACAGGAGGTTAAATCACTTATCATTTCAGCGTGCGGGTTTTGTTTCAGTTCGAATTTCCTTACCTCCTCGTTGTCTGACATCCTGTTTGTAAAAAAAATAATAAATA
This sequence comes from Pampus argenteus, assembly GCA_036937835.1. NCBI lineage: Eukaryota > Metazoa > Chordata > Actinopteri > Scombriformes > Stromateidae > Pampus > Pampus argenteus. Next base: position 15,326,425 of record CM072878.1, read on the forward strand.
ATTATAATAATAATGGCTGTATGCTGACTGACTTACAAATGCTGTTTGCTGTCATAAAGTAGAAATAAGGACAGAAGAAATGAAAAACATTCAACATTCATTTTATTGGTTTGGTTGTTTTTTGAGTACAGTGGTTATTTTTTGCCTTTTCTGGCATTCACAGACAAAACAAATACACAAAAATATAGCTTTCTGATAATATCTGTGGCTCAGTCTAGTAGTTACAACAGATACAATAGTAACTCTTCGTACCTGATCAATACAAATGTAAATACAAACATAAACATGTAAAAATTGTCCAAAACTGGAACTAATACTTTTGAAATTCTGTGTGGTTTATAAAATTACATTTCTATTTACATTCAATTCGAATAATTATCATTTAAAAAAAAAAACTTGCACAAACAAAAAAAACAAATATAGTGTATGAGTCTGACATTAACAAAAAAATAAACACTGATTATTCAAACATGTGATGAAATATATAATAATAATGATTATAATTAGAAAGTTCCTTTAAGTATTTTCAAGTGCTATTAATAAGAACAGACAGGGAGCGCTCTCCAGTCAGAGTAGTGTAAATCAAGGCGCAGCTCAGAGACAAAGGTCAAAGGTTACAAAATTCAGTCAAACCTTTGCCACTGAGGCACAGTCAAAGTGGTTAGTACAGAAAAGCGGCAGTCAAGGGGAAATATAGTTACCTGGTCTGATTTCTCCCCGAACACTGCCTTGGTTAAAAAGATAACATTGTATCACAGCACAAATACTGTTGTTTTTTGTTTTGTTTTTTCTCCTTTGCATATGTACAGATTATTGTTAAATCATAGTGATGTAGGCAGGGCAGTATGATTAGAGCAGTGGTGCATCAGTGCTTATTCCTTGTCACTAGCAGGTCTGTCACTTGGTGCAGGGCTGTGTTTTACATCATGAGGTCTGATGGCATCAGTTCACAGCTGCTGCTTAGTGATGTGATGTGATGTTTTCCCACGCTGAGCAGGAGATCGGAAAACATGAAGAAGAGACTGGCTGGTTTTCCTCCTCGCTCACCAAAGACTGACCAGTTGGGCTTTGAAAGCTAACTGAATGCACTGACCTAAGGTTTCCATCACAACTACTGGCGACGATTAATGTTAGCAGCTTCTAAAAGTCTTTCTCATACATACATAAGTATTATAGTCTTTTACATATATATATATAAAAAATATCTGTAATATACTATGCAGTTCTTTTCACTGGACGGGTTTGACTTACAGTCAAATGTGCTTCTCGTGTTTCACATGTGTGAGAGTGTGAGGACATTAGATTACTATGTGAATGTATATGTGTATACTTATGTAGCCATACGCCCCAAAAAGAGCAAGCATGTGTTAGATTGTACTCCATCAAACTTTCATCATACCCTTCTCTCATATGATTCCCTTTCTCGTTCTCTCTGTGTCTGTATCTTGACAATCGCCGTGTCTTTCTGCAGTCCAACTTCTCTTGTCTTCTGATTGCGTGCGCCTGCTAACAGACAGTTTGTTGGCTGGACAGTGGACTCTCCAGGGACATGCTGGTTGTAGACAGGTCTGGACGCGTGCATGGCTTAAACATGGAGGAGATGTAGAAGGCCTGCAGGCACAGACGCAAAACATGTCAAGGATAGATATACGCGGACCACACACACTGTCAATCATTCACTGTTTATAAGCCCCACAAGAGATCAGGCTCAGGAAAATGGGGAGAGAGAGAGAGCCTATTGTTTAAGCTAACTCAGTCAACAGAGAGGAGAGAGAAACAAATCCTACGAAGACAGAGATAACTGTTACTCAAGAAGTAGTTAAACAGCAGCAATTTCAACATACCACCCAGTATGCAGTGAGCCCTCCTTGGATGAAGCCTGTGAGGACGTCAGTCGGATGGTGACGGTAGTCAGAGATGCGGCTTAGGCCGGTGTAGATGGCAATCATCACTAAGAGGAACTGTATGAGTGGGCGCAGCAGCCGAGCTCCTCGCCATGACAACCGTGCCTGTAGGTAAAACTGTGATAAAGAAGAAAGTTATATATATATATTAGACTTTATGATGACTTCAAAGGGCAAACATATGCGTGCCTTGACGTTTGTGTGTCGTAAACATAATTACAATCTACTATTCAAGTGAGCGCAGAGGCTGAGCCTATTACACAAAACAGAGACATCCACTCAGTCTCCCTCTTAGAGGGGAAGGAGAGGCCTGGCATGGGTCCATTAACACCATCTGAACCCCATTTCCTCCTTTTGTTCATGCTCATCCTCTGGTTCTGTTCCACTACATTACAAAATTGATTTTTTGTTTCTGTATAAACTGGGTCACGGGGCAGGCGTGATAACGATACGAGGCTAGATTTTTAAGGAGGTAGCTGGATGACTGTCTGGACCCATTAACCACTGGGGAGCATGTGGCCTACATTCCTGTGGTGAGGCCGAGCTTCACCGGGTCTCACTCTCTCTCTCTCTCTCTCTCTCTCTCTCTATCCCTTTGCTAACCAGCTGAGAGCAGGTGTCACTCTTCCTGCCTTTAAACACTAGCAGCTGGCCACGGTTCTGGTGACATGTAGCTACAGGTTTGGCGCATTCTCTACAAATTGTCTACAGTCTGATGAAAAACTCGCTAGCAGAGATCTCGCATGCGAGCAGGCTGTGTTTGTGCCTGCAGTGTATTTAGAGAAACAAAGGAGTGAGGAGAGATATCAGAGGTAACAAACACTGAGGCCCTTGTTTTTCTCGGGCCACTTCTTCTCCTCCGTACTTTATCCCCATTATTCATTCTCCCACTGCTCATTCTTGTCTTTCTGGTCAGAGATGAGCTGCTTTTCATTCGGATTTCTATAGTGCTAAAAGTGCAAACAGGAGAGGCAGTGATTTTCTTTTCTAGTGTCTCTCGCTTTCGCTCAAGTCACTTAAAACTATAATTTAAGGATTAATGAGGAGGAATACACAAAGAATGTGGACATTTTAAGGATAATAATGCGCTTGTGTCTCCAACTCCAACTGTCGTTTCTCTTTCACAATGTGCCCATGACTACTGGGCAGTGCACTGTGAGAGAAAGATGAAGAGATGGGGGAGTGAGGAGGGGGGGGTGAGGGGTTGAGAGGGTGTCTCGTGCTGAAAGAAGCCTGTCGATCTCTCAACAGGCATATTCAGCCCTCCACCCCCTTTCCCTAAATGAGACCCACAACAAGGCCTCCTCTGTCCGCGTTGACTCTTCATCTATTCATGTTCCCCCGTGGAAAACATTCTCCCTCATTCTCTCTCCCTCCCCCCCCCCCCCCCCCTCTCCTATCCGCCTCCTCTCCCTGTCTCACCAGCCCTTTCAGTTTGAAGCAGGATGCCTTTGGAGAATCGCTGCTCTCAAAGCTCTCCTCCCTTACGATGAGAACGTGTGAATATATTTAACAGCACATGTCTCGGTGTGTGTTTGGCATGTTTAATTAGCTTATCTAGTTAATAATTGCACACGGTGTTCTTGGCCTTTAGGGAGGAATGCGTTTTCTCTAATAACTAAAAGGAAAGTGAGAGCTGCAATATGCCACCAAATTGTAAACACGTTACCAAATACTGTAATTATACAACACAAGCTCAGGTGAATGTGAAGGTCAAATTCCAGATGTGTGTGTGTGTGTGTGTGTGTGTGTGTGTGTGTGTGTGTGTGTGTGTGTGCGTAATAAAGCACAGGTGACTTACTGCCAGATAGAGCATGGTGTACATGGCAAAGGAAGCATGTCCAGAAAAGAAAGACTTCCTGAAAAATAAACAATAGAAAATGTCAAAGGTTACACATTAACTGTAAGAGTTGAGTTGTATATCCAACCTTTAGTAAATAAGGCAAATAATTCCTTCACACACCTTGCCTCCTCCACCATCCTATCGTTAGGCTGCCTGCAGACGGCATGGGGCACGTAGCTGCCTGCAGTGCAGCCGATGGACGCATAGGTGATGTTACAGACAGACAGGAAGTTGGGTCGCAGGCGCCCAACACTTAGCTTGGCCATATTGGTGAGAGACTGACCTACGCAGCAACCGAACAGGAAGCTTCCCAGCTCCTTGTACAGGCACGACACATAGCGATTGCGTACAAATGCCCGTGAGTATACGCCTCGGAAACGCACCCGGTAACATTCGCCCAGTGCAATCTGAGAAGAAAATAGAACAAGAGAAACTGGTTAAGTCGTTCACACTAAACACACGCTCCGCTAAATCATTATTAAAGTGACATCAAATTCAATTCACCGGGCCGATACATACCGTGAGGCCAGTGATGGCTATGCCACCGGCAATGAGCAGGCTGTCCGGGATGGCCTCTGTCTCCTTGTATGGATAAGTAATGCTGGAGTCTCCACAGAAGAATCCTCGCCTGTACGGAGTCACTGCCTTCAACTCACACGCAAAGAATGGGATGGAGGCTGATGAGATGAGGGCAAAGACAGGGAGGAACAATGAATTTATGTGTACTTCGATGACAGGAGGCAGACAAAAAAACAAAAAAACCAAAACAAAAGATGGCTTGATGAATGTCTGCATGTGGTCTTTGTAACAAGGATCACAGACAGACAGGGAGATGGGCACAACGGTAAAGAACTGGAAGGAGGAAGAGGATATTAAAATAGCAACAAGACAATAAACCTACTGTAGGAAGTGCAAGATACCGTTCAACAATGAAAGCTTGAACTTTTAGTTGAGTTCATTTGATACTACATTAACAATTGTTAATATTATGTGTTAGCTACGTTTCCTGTCAATAATTATAAGTTTTCTCTATCAGGCCAACCAGGGGGGGGGTCAAAGTCTGACTTCCAATTAGGCAAACAAGCTTTGCAGGCTGATAGCGAAAGTTCAATTGGTGAAAAGTTGCACAACATTTTAACGATAACAAGAAAAGGGAGATAGTGGCTTTTTTTATTCCCAGAAACAAGAGCTTAGCTCGGTTTTATTCTATTTTTTATTCTGTCGTACTAACAGCCAAAAGCCTTGTAAAAAGCCTGGCCCGTCCGCTTCGGTTCTCTGTCCCTTATCCCATGTCCTCTTGTCACCCCATGGAATGCAGCAGGAACATGGAACTAATCATTAACCTCTGCGCCTCTCACTGTCATCCCAGGCCTGCTGGTTAGCTGGAACGCACCCAGGCCAAAACATTGCTCCTGCCAGCGAATCTCTCAGACTATGTGACTGAGTATTACACAGGATGCACTCTCAAAATCCAGACAAGTTCTGAAAGTATACTGTATGCTTAAAAGACACATCTTTAAATCAATTTTTGACTTGACAAAGTGCAGGACGTGAATACCTGACCTACAATAGTTAACATTGTCCTCTTTAAGAATTGGCTTTGTTTCAGTTTTAGCCATTATTCAGTGCGTTTGCTATCACGATCGTTCAGTCTATGAATAACACAGCCATATCGATCATCTCTGCATCACTGAACCGATAAACCAGGGTACAAATCTATAAGTTTGAGGCTATCAGCCAAGAAAACACATGCCAAGACAACTCCTGTGTGACCACAGCTGAGATATAGCCAGACACAGTCAACCGCACTGGATTAGGAGTGTGTCTTAAAAGTGTGTGTGTGTGTGTGTGTGTGTGTGTGTGTGTGTTAGTGACCTCTGTAGTCAAAGTCATGCTGCCCTAACGAAAACAAAACACAGATAAAAGTCAGCCCGCTTTCATATATTTCAAGAGGAGTCGGAGTAAGGAAGTGAGGGAGGAAGGAGATTGGGAAACACAATGCGGGCAGATAGCAGAGGCCGTGACGTCAACAAAGAGGGAGTGAGAGATAGGAAACACCTCTCATCTGACCTTAATCTGTCACCTACGTATGTCATTCAGTCGCCACATCTCCTGGCATCTCCTCACATGCACCTACGCAAGTGCATCTAATTTCAACCTGCACGTACACACTGTGATGCACTGGTGTGCCACATACATTCAGGTGCTATCTGCTATGCAGGAATCCATGTTTCTGTTCTGCTGAGATCAGGATTATTGATGGCAGTTGAACCTACTCATACCACTGGGTTATTATTGGGTGTTACTAGGTTACTAGTTATACTTGTATCATGTAATGCTATCCAATGAAATAGTCATAATATTAATTCTGCAGTCAATTTTCATCCCTCATTCACAACTCTATATAATAGACTCACTACTTTAACAGTTTACTCATCGTTAGCAGTAAATTCAGATTTTGGACACTACCAGGACAGTCTTTTTTTTCTTTTTTTCTTTTTTTAAACGTGATATCCTGTACAGGGGTTTCCTGTCTCCTTCCTGTTACCTGCATAAATTTAACTCTCATCTCTTAATCTCCCAATCATAACACCCTTATCTCTGTTTATTAGACCTTGGTAGAGACCAGCCAGTAGACTGCGGATATATAGTCTGGTTCATTTCTGGATTTTTTTAAAAAATTTTTTCATTGGGTTATAATGTAATACACTGCATTTTAAATACACTTTAACTGAAGTCTCAGCCTGCTGGCTTGTAGTGTGCATTAAAATCATAGTAACTTTATGATTCAAAGTAATACTTAATAGTAACATAATCACAATTCATTTAACTTTATTGGTTGTAACTGGAAGTTATTTGATAAGAAACACATTTATAGCATCCTTCACGGTTGCAACATAACTTACAACATTTTTAACATTTAATTTGCCCTAAAATAAGATGATTTGATTTTATGTAAATCAGGTCAATTCTGTGACATATGCTGTAAAGATCCTGCTTTCCGTACCGTCCATTAACAGTCCGTCTCTGTGTCCTCATCAGATTCCACAATATGGACAGTGCTCACTCAATAATCAATACTTTTCTACACTGACAGGGATGTAATGGACAGATGTTCCATTAAAGCACTCAGGAACACAGTAAGAACATGCACTTCTTAAGGGATCATTTTAATACACATGTAGGCCTAATGGGAACCACTGAGCGCTGAGCCAGATAGCATATTTTATGACCTCAGGTCTGCCAACACTGATGGTTTGTGTTGTTTTCCCTCTTTTGCAAGTCCATGAACAGACTCTGGCCATGAACCAAAGGTCATTCCACTGTGGCAAAGCTGCAACACATCTAAATTAAATAGATAAAACAAATCCACCAAATTGACCTCAACCTGGGTTCTGTCAAGTTCGCAAAGCTGCTGAAACAAACAAATAAAAAACAAAGCGGCCGTGCTAGAAACCACATGTGAGGTTATTCAGCAACTGTGCAGTCGTATACATATTAAAAGCTGCTGTGTCGCAGTCAACCTCTATGCTTTACAAGTACATTAAAACAGTTTTCACAACAAGACACAAAAAACACTCCAGAGACCCTCACATCATCTGTCAGGCAGCTGTGAGCAAACCTCTGCACCTGGCCAAGACATGCTCAAAAGAGAGCCAGGCCAGAAAGGCCTGTGAGGGGACCCAAAAGGAGGCGGAGGAGTGGATCGGCTTACACAGCAAGAGCAAAATGTGCTGCTCGCTGGGCCTGACACTCAAAGCAGGAATGCTTTCAAATAGTCAAAAGGGACAGAAAGAAAGAAGGGGGGAAAGAAGAGAGGGAGGGAGGGAGGGAGGGAGGGAGGAAGGAGATGAGGAGAAAGAGGAGGAATGAGAGTAGAGGGGATATGTGCCTGAGAAACTGTTCTGGTTCTAATTTACACATCTATGACCACAGCCCAGAATGAGCTCACTGTGAGAAGAGAACAACAACCAGCGAGAAGCGAGGAATAAGAAAAAAAAAACGATGGAGAAAGTGGTTAAAGACAGAGTGCAAAGAAAATAGGGCTAAATTATTGCTAAACATCTGTTAATCAATACAAACTGCAAACAAGGCTAAAATGCATTGTTATGAGGCTAGAAAAGTGACAAATGGAGATGAGGGCAATAATACTGGGGTGAGAGAAAACCGGAGAGATAGAGCCAAGAGAGATGCGACAGGGATTTCTTCACGGAGAACAGCAGACGGAGGCGATTAGCGGTGGTTCTGGAATGTGAGGGTCAGAGATCTGGGCTCTGCTGGGACCCGCTCTGTAAACACGACCCCGCCTCAACCAGCAGAATACCCCCATCACACATTACAGGCTCAACACATTCACATACACATAAAAACCACACGTGGATGCAAACAAACCAAATTTAAGGACCACATAGACTAACAAGACAACCAAACAAACCGCAAAAACCCCACCAGGGCTTGAAAAAAAGAAAAACCCCAAAACAAAACACTAAACCAAGCTATAATAACCTAATAAACCACGCTAGACTTAGAAAACTCAAGAAATCCCAAAGACACTGAGGCGTTGCGGCAAACATTCAACTTTCACACGCCCAAATGAATTCCTATGTATGCTGCTGTGGGACAAACAGATCGTGCTTCCTCATAGATTAGGATGACACTCGGCCTACAGCTATGTCACAGCCACAGTAACGGCCATCTGTTTCACCGCGACCAATAATATTCGATTGCACAGGCTTTGTTCTACATTTGCCCTTTGATAGAGCTGGAGGACAGACAATTAGTGACCTGTCAACACAGGTCCATCTGGCCTGCAGTTTAGGGCTAAGGCTGAGTCTGGGCTGTAGCCCAGCTTGCTGCAGCACCCTTCAGGGGTGGTCCACCCTCACTGGGCCCCTCACCGGCTTGCATGTGCCAACGTTTCTCAACTAAATTTTAAGATGCTTGTTTACCTTCAAATCAATCATTGCAAGCGTGATAATCCCTGGCAGTGACATTATTGGCAGTGAGAAGCAGCGTAACGGCCTGTCTAACATTCTCATAAACGGCAGTTGTGCAGTTGGTTTGGGTGAGCTTTTACAATTGTTTTTGCAAAGACCACTTTAGCCGCACAAAGCTGTCTCCATGCAGTAAACTAGCCTTAATCTGTCTTTCACCTAATCACAGTTTGAGTCAGGTACTTTAGGGGCAAAGCAACGTCTTTTATGTTTCACCTGATATTAAAAATCTTTGTCAGGGAAGAGAAAACACAAATGCACACGCTGTTATACTGCAGGGCAGGTACAAGAGATGATGATAGTTCGCACCAAGGCTTTAATTATGTCTGGTGACTCACAAACTGTCACAGACCCAATTAAAAGGCTATATGTATTTTATGTGAATGTCCTACAAGTTGGTTCCTCCTGTTCTTCCTTAGTGGGCTGAGCGAGGTAGTGGAGAGGTGGGATGAGGGTGACACATGCCTGTTTCTTTATATTTGGCTGGTTTGTTCCCAGAGACTGATCTGTTTTGTCTGCCCTGATGGTAACACAAAGAGACTAATCAGTGAAGAACAAAGAGGGACTGAGTAGCCACAACACTCCTGGATCTGTGCTAACCATCTGTTATCATCCACATCTGCTGCAGCTGGACTCCATGCAGTATCTTTAAGTAGATACCCACCGCTTCATTTATCTAACCACGAACTCATTACCCCCTACACAAATGATACAGGCTCCCAGGTTTGTCCCGTTTTTTTTATAAGGCGTATGGTGCCAAAAAAGACCTGGCGAGTAACAGCTGAAAGCACCCTGATTGCCAAAAATGCTAATATTTAATTGTCTGTAAACAAAAAAACTTTTCTTTTTTTTTTTTTTTTTTGAGAGCAAGGTTGCTTCATCTTCCACCAGCACACCAGGAGAGCTCCTTACCGCTGTTACTGTTACTGTTACCGCTGGCCAGTGCAGACATGCTTTCCACAGCTGCTCCTGTTCTTTCCACACTTCACTGACCTGCTTCCTGGAGCCCGGCTCTGGAGTTCAGGGCATGAGTGGTGAGGCCTTAAGTGGTCTGTCTGTCTGCCTGTCTGTCTGTCTGATTCAGCAAGCAACACAAAGGACCATCCACCATGGTATGTACCTTGGAAACCTTAAAGTAGCTCTCTGGTGGGTTTTCGTGGTGCGAAGGTAAGGGTGCGCGCAGTGAGGTGAGTTCTGTCAATCTGCAATGTGAGAACGACACAAGTCTGCGGTTGAGACTGCAGGAGAGGTATTTGGCATAGCGCGGCCTGATTGTGGCAGTATGTATGGAAAGATCTGAAGTGCTGCAGGGCTGTTATGACAGTGTGTTTTGGTTAGCATCGAAACGTGCAGTTGGAACAACTTCAGACTGGAACTTGAGAAGATGAAGGAATGGGGAAGGCTCCAGCAGGTGAGATGTGACCCAATGATAAAACAGTCCCAATGATGGGTAACCACACCGTGGCGCCATGGGGGTTTGTCTAAGTCTCCATATGTGGGGAGAGACAGAAAAGAAAGAGTCATTATTAGTTATTGTTACTTTTTTCTTTTTTGGTTTATTACCAGCCTAGGGACTACAATGTAAATTAGCATTCTTGCTATCTCAGGCATGTTTACATCTCGTATTTTATACTGATGTTCATTAATGTGCTAAATAAAATAAAAAAAAATAAAAAAATGAATTAGTTCTGACAGATGCAAAGGCGAGGCTAGAGACTGAACCCTGATTCAGGTAGATACTTTGATGGTAAACCTCCCCAGACCCATTCTAGCTAATGAGCACTGGGGATTAGAGTGTTGCACACATCTTTATTCACTCATTATGGCTAATACCTATGGACCACCCTGGGCACTTATGGAACCTTCATCAAGGAGAAGATTGCAGCTGCCTCATTAAAAGTACATTTGAAGCTATTTGCTGTATGAACCTTTACGATCCTTCTCTGAGTACTACTTCCCCATGAGGACATAAACAGACAGCTGAGGACAAGATCCCTTTAGGCGCCCCTGGGTTTGACCTTTGATCCCTACTATAGATCCTCAACCCCTTCTGGAGAAACCTCTCCTTCCGCACCCCACTCTTTGCCCCGCCTCCTTCAGGAACTGTTCCCTCCTTCAGGTTATCACTTCCCCCTCAGCTCCTAGGAAACTGAGACATTTCTGAGACCTGAGCTGGCTCCGGTGGGTGAGGGAAGACATATTGACAGTGAAGTACAGTGAAAGCGTGCGCGTTGCCTGTCTGAGGGAGGCTGCAGCTAATGGATTCCTGAACTTCTGCAGCGCTGTCAAATGGAAAGGAGATGCATTAATACACTAACGAGGGAGAGTCGTGGAAATCACTTCTTCCACTAGCTAATGATTTAGACGGAGCCATTTTTTAATGGCTCTCCATCTGTCAACCACAGGGTGACGCCAACGTGTTCCATAACTTCAGAGTGTATTTGATCAAGGCCTAAGGCAAAACAAGACTGGCTAATTTGTCAACAAACAACATGCACATGGCATGTGTAGTACTGTGCTAGCAGCCACGATGACGCATATACACACACACAAACACCCACACCCACACTTTCTAGCAGACAATTTAATATTCCTGGCGCTACATACACTGACATGCTGTGACGTGTTGGCTTCTCGCTGTCTCACTCACTAGGCAGCTTTCGATGCCAAAAAAACAGGAATCCTCTAGTGTAAACGCGCCACCCGCCCCAAAAAAAACACATGCATGACATAAAACACACACACGCACACCTCACTACATTGCTAGAACGTCTTCAGTCCTAAAATAGAGTTTATGGGCAGAAAAGAGGATAAAAACAGACAAGGGGAAAGGCAGCGACAAACTGGAAGCCTTTTAGATTTGTCTGATAGTAGTGCTCTCGTCATGGCATGCTGCTTCACGTCTACGACAAAAAAAACAACAAAAAACACTCACACACAACTGCGTTCAAATGATTTTTGCTTTCTCTTTCTAGCATCCAAAAACTAGTTCTGCTTTAAGATGTACTATATATATAACAAACTCACTTTCTTGCATTAAACAGACCCATAAAATGTATCGACGCTGTGAATCACTTTCACACTGACACGTCACTATTTATACCTGAGCTAACATCTTACGAACACGAGGTGTACGTGAAAAGGAGAAGAAGGTCAAGCCTGGTGGCGATGATAATGGTACTCTAAGCCGTATAAGCTAAAAGCCACTTTCAATCATTTCCCAATTACTCTTAAGGGAGTCAATAAGTGGCTTTTATTGGGGTGATGACAGGGTAAGGACCACCTATGCAGGAGGGGAAACAGCAGTGCAGGCTGGGAGTCCCGTCCCTGCATGCACGGCAGATATGACAAACACCCCGACACCTCCTGACCTCTGTGTGTGGCTGGACTTTAGATCCTGGATACAGCCACAGGGCGTAGATTCTCCTGGTCAAAGCTACACCCCCACAAGGAATGCGTGCACACACTCTAACACACGTGCAAGCACTTGAACAGATTCAGGAATTTGCATTCTAGTGTTTACACGGAGTTTACTAACACTGAGCTGAACCAGAACATCTATCTGTGATGCATCTACCGTGTGCATGTCAGGACAGCACACCATAAACAACTGCGTTATTACCAAAGTACAATGACTTTAAAGAAGCCCAATGCTGAAAAGGAGTATATAGCACGGAGCAGTCGTGAAAGAAAACCTCAGAACATTATGGAATCCCTCTTGAGCTGATAACATAATGAGGATGGGATGCTTCAGGGTAAAATTCCACCGTTACAGTAGTCAAACATCTTTTCACCAGATGAATTATGCCGACAGGTCAATCACCTGAGGGGATCTGACAACGGCATTCTTAAGGGAGAATTATGTTAGTCAGAGATAAGGGTTTTGCAAGATAAAGGGCCCGATTCATTCCCAATAAGCCGCGGTATTCACAGCTGCATGCAGATGAGTCAAGGTCAGGCTGACTGAGATTGGTGGTTAACAGGACGGAGGCAGACAGACAGGATGCAGTCTGACAGATCAGAATACATTACAAGCAGCAAACATCTGTATAACCGTATCAATCATTAACATGCTTGTGTTTATTAGGCAGTTTTGAGGTTGGTGATGTTAAATGGCTTAAAATATGCAAATCAAACCACCGGGTTGTGAGAATTGCTTCATCCCGAGCACCCTGTTTTTGTTTTTTTTATTTATTATTGATCTCAGTCATGAGAATAACAGCGTCACTATAACCTCTCAGTCATGTCCATCATGAGGCTCGGTGACTCACTCTCAATGTCGTAATCAAGTCGGGGGGGGGGGAGACCAGAGGAGTCAGACCACTACAACAAGTGGTGTGCTCAGTTTGTGAGACGATTTCCTCCATTGTGCCGGGTCACTATCCACTTTCTAAACATAACAACAAAGCTGCTCATAACGTGTGTGTGTGTGTGTGTGGGGTAAACAGCTAATAGCATACCTGCAGGGCCGAAGAATAACACGCTAATGACAATCACTGCCTCACACTGCTTGTTTTGTCTACCAGGCCACATACGCTTTAACTGCCAACCGACCTGTTGGTCTGCCTAGACGGGTTCTGCCTCTCTCGTGTTTGTAGCCGGTCCGGATAACAAGTCAGTCACACAACACTGATGTTCTATGATGACTAGCTCTGTAACTATGGTAGACATGCTAGGTGACAACACGAAACTTTGAATGAAACATGACATTAGATTCAGTTCGGTACAACCGGGTCCCAAAGTGGAACTGGATACATCTCGTAGACTCACAAGACCGAGCAGAGGTAGAAAGTAATTGAGTACATTTACTCTAGTCCAAGTATTACTTTGATGTAGTATTCCCATTTAAATGTATCCTACATTTCTTTGAGAGCCGTAGATACCCGATTCTTGGCCATTTAACATAATAAATGCCAACATAGAATATTCTCTAATGCTGTGGTTTAAACTACTCAACAATAGCCTACATGTGTCAGTTCAAACTACATCATTAAAATACTGCCTACATGTTGATGCAGGAATATAATCAAACCCCTCTGACTTGAGGTCGTTAGACTACAGTAACTACATACTTCTACTTTGGGCATTTAAGAGCATGGTACTGCCAATAATTCTCCGCTTTTACTTTAACAATCTGTTTTTAATTTAAGTGTAATTTGTTATTTTTTGTCTTGCTACTTTTTTAAAAGGCTAAACTAAAGATTTTGACACAATTCCTGCCAACAAAAAGTTCAGTTTCACTAATGATTTATGAACTTTTGGGACATAAAGATCCAGATAATCACAGTTATGCAGCTTTATATGGCACCAAAAACACTATTGAATCAAAACTCGGAGGTGTCTGTTCTAATACGTCATGTTTATCAATGATCACATTTAGGTTTTTCTAAGTTTTTCTCGCCTATATACATTGTTTGTCATCATATAGATACAAAACATTCACATTCTTGCTTTCCTTCTTTGTAAGTAACAAACTTTTTTTTTGTTTTTGTTTTTTGACAACTTGTTACACCAAATAAGCAATAATTATTATTATTATTATTGGATAGAACATAATATTTGGTTTCAACATATTAAACTAAATACTAAAATATAAATCCCCTATCAAGCATAGTGAGTTTCCATGTAATTACACAGACACTCGTTTTGACCTCCTTTAATATGGTTATGTTGGACTTGTTGTCCATGTGTTGTTGCTGGTGTTTCTAATTCTGCTTGTGAAAGCTGTTGGTAAATTGTATTGTACTGTATTGTACTATAACCATACACAGCCCTGCAGCTAATTATTTGCAGTAAACCTGCAGTGTGAGAGGCTGACTGTGAACAGAGCACGAGAATGTTTTCATCCCGATTCCCACGTTCTTCTCCCAGGAACTTTGGGGGGTTACCATGGGAACAGATGAATTCCCGGGACAACTCCAGCTGCTCCTGCCAGCTGAGCCCCCACCTCCCGCCCCCCCCAAACGTGCACCGAGAGAACCGTTTAGTTTCCTTTTGACTTCTGGAAATATGCTTTGCACTTTCGTTAGCTTTTCACTTAAAACACCATCCAATGTGTTTTTGTTTTGTTTTGTTTTTTTGTTCTGTGTTTATTTGTTTGTTTCCTAATAACCTCTGACACGTCAGTACAAAGCTGATGTTGACATGCGTGCAAAGACAAGAATCAGAGAAGTGGTGCGTAAAATACAATAACAATTTGAAAGATATTTAAAAACTGGTCTTCAGTGCATCTAAAGTGGAATTACTTGGCATTTATGTGCAAATAAACTCATCTCACTTAACTAAAAAAGTGTTTAAGTTAAAAAAAAATATTAAAAATACATTTTATTCTTACCGACAAAAAGACATATTACATCCAAACCGACGAGCATCCTCCTCTTGGTGCAAACCGAGCTCTCCTCGTCAGGCTTGGGGGGAAAATGCTTCCCAGCACCGTTCTCCTTCCCTTCACCGGCTCCTCCACTGTCAGCGAGCCGTAACTGGAGCTCCGCGTCCCGGGGCAGCGTGCTGCTGTGCGTACCGGTGGAATTGAACTTTTGCATGACTTTAGCTTAATAAGTAACAAGTGACAACTTGTTTGGAAGAAAATAGTTGCAAATAAGATCGTTGCGTCGTAGCTAGCAGGTGAATAACGACAATTTCCTAAAAAAACTTTTCAGTCCGTCCGTTGTCGGTGCAACAAATCCATGTCAACGAAAGTTTGACAGCAGCAGACCCTCGTCAGCCGAGCCGCTGAGGTAATCATCAAAGAGTGAAAAGCAGTGAAAAGACAGAAAAAAAAAGAAAAAAAAAAGAGTGGAAGGTATCTGTGGGGCAAAAAAAAAGGGAGAAAAGATAAACATCCAAGTAAAGTTTACTCACTTAATCCTCAACTTGTGGGTGGGAGCGTGTTGTGCTCCCTCTGCCCTCAAAACGTCCCGAGCAGTCCAACATTCACATCTGTGTCAAACACACATGAATGAAAAACACAGATTTTGGATCAAAGTTTCAACATAAAGTTCGCCTTGAGGAAATGGCTAAAAGTTACTGGGAAAGGTTTATTTTGGTTGAAAAATCGTGTTATTTCCGGTGGTTTTTAAGCGCAATTGACACACACACACACACACACAGCTCTGAGGGGGAAAACACACACACACACACACACACACACACAGACACTCACACACTCCGCAGTAAAAAAAAAAACAACCAACCAAATCAACGCGTAACGATCAGACTGGAGCAACAACATGCTCGATCCACCTGCATAATGACTGGTCCTCTCCACTGAGATGTCTCCTGTCCTACCCAGAGGACACACAGAGGACACGTCCCACATCCTGCTGTTCTCCACACTCATTTAATTATGTCTGAGATATGTAAGACAATATTATTATAATATAGACAGACAGACAGACAGACAGATAGATAGATAGATAGATAGATAGATAGATAGATAGATAGATAGATAGATAGATAGATAGATAGATAGATAGATAGATAGATAGATAGATAGATAGATAGATAGATAGATAGATAGATTTACCTAATATGACAACTTTAATTAACTTAGTCATTAATTAGCCGGGTCATTTGAT
Source organism: Pampus argenteus (assembly GCA_036937835.1). Lineage (NCBI taxonomy): Eukaryota > Metazoa > Chordata > Actinopteri > Scombriformes > Stromateidae > Pampus > Pampus argenteus. The sequence continues at coordinate 15,342,743 of CM072878.1, forward strand.
TCCCCAGTAATCAACTCCTGGTTAGTTATGTTTAGTTTGCTGTGTGTAGACTGTGATTCTGCCATCTGGTGTAAAGACAGAGGCACAGTTTCTCTTCCTTTTGACACTGTTGCTGGCTTTGGCTTTTGTCATCGCACATTAATGCAACTAATAGTTTTTTCATTTCATTTTAGTTGTTGTGAAGATTAATTCCTTAATTCATTGTTGTTGTTTTTTTGGTCCGTTAGTTGCAATTTAAAGTAATTTATATTAAATTGCTTGTTTTGTTACGCCAACAGCCCATAATTCAAGATTCATTTGCTGTCAATTAATCGACTTGCCATTTCAGCTGTAAATGTATTTTCACTGAGTTACATTCAGTAATGCTTTTTTTTTTTTTTTTTTTTTTTAACATAAATCACTTTGAATAGCGGTCCTTGATTTCACTGACAATGAAATTAGACTATTTTATACTGTGGAAGGATAATTTGGAAATGGAAAATGGAAAAAGGAAAACATAATATTTAAGAAAAAATAGAAAATTATAGTCCAGGCACGTTTATTTGTATGGTACATTTCAATGATGAGGAAATTCAAAGTGCTTTACATAAAGCATAAAAAGGCACTTGGACTAAATGTAAAATCAACATACGGCTAAATATAAAAAGACATATAAATACAATTAATAGAATAGAAAATAGAAGAAACAGGAGAGTGAATGTTACAGTGTAATGTAAGATATTAATAGAAAAGCCTCATATTTGATTTAATAAAAGCCAGCAGCAAACACCAACATCTTCAGCCTTGATTAAAAGGACTGAGAGTTACAGACATGTGGTGCATAAAAACTGAAAGCTGCCTCTCCGTGTTTACTAGACAAAAAAAAAAAAAAGTCAATTTTATTTATATACTGAAGACGAATATCACAAATCACAACTTTGTCTCAAGGGGCTTCACAGCCTATACAACATATGATATGACATATGACAATCTATCCCTAGACCCTGCGTAATTTACTGTATGTCAATAGAGCTTAAAGAATACTGTAATTAGATCTATAACTTCACATATTCTCTTCTTTAAGCCTCGCTGTGTTGTGTAATACTGATCTGCAGCCTCTAGATGGCTGCAGATCATCATTAAGTCACCAGAAACACAGAGGAAGTCAACACACTGTCCTATATATCACCAGTATGAGGTGTGTGTATATCTAAAATGGCTGGAGTCACAATGATTGCCTCTCTATTGATATATCGATAGCTTTTGTGTACGTTGTGTACTTTTGGTTGACTGTTTTCCACCATCGCTGTGTTTTGTTTAGTACATATATTCCAGTCTACTGACATATTGGCGTTTTTCACCCTCTGATCTGATACTGATCTGATTTTCCATGCCGGTTCTCCACTATGAACTATTGCAAGTATCCATCCTTAACCCAACCCGCCAATGATATTGGCTCTAAAGTCATGTGATTAGAGCTGGTCTTCTTCTGTGCCTCTCAAGTGAAACTATGATTCATTTCGGAGTTATACCATTTGTTATGGCTTGATATTTGGAAAGTATTACATAACCTGAAAATGCAGAACTAAGCTGAACTATATTTCTCAACTCTTATTTCCATTATGTTTGGAGCATTTCTCACTCGTTTTCTAAACGTGCGTATGACTTGATACTGCTGACTAAAAAGACTACAATTTTCTCTTCTGCTGTTCTCATTCACTTCTAATGTTGATGTCAGTGTGCCACTGCTGTAATACTCTGCAGTGCATTAAAGTCAGTGACATGTCTGGGCCTGTTGTTTGTTACTATGCCACTTGACCACTGCCAGTCATAACGATATCATTTTGTTTTTTTGTGTCACCTACTCTATTCAATCTGATGACACATACCTGAACCAAAGTCCATCCTGTTTTGTTATCATAAAAATTTTCCGCAGTCAAGTGAAAGTTATAAAAAAGGGAAAACCACAATCACTGACCTCAACCTGAATTTAGATGCATATGGGTATTCCTAAGAAGTGCAAATAGCAAACGAATTATATTAACATATCAAATGTCTCCATCTCGCTATGGCAGATGAGAAAAAGAGATAATAACGTTTAAGTCTCGATTGTTTGCACTGATCTAAACAGAGTACTTCACATTTTTTGTACTACAGTTTTTATATATAGCATATTTCTGTATGATTTATATATATTTTATATATATATATAGAATTTTATCTCTTTAACCTTTATTTGAAAAGTTTAAACGAAGAAATAGTATGGAGGGAAATGCTGCAGGACTAATCTAATCAATCTAATATCAACTTCCTCTCAGCCACCGTACATTACTGAGTATTTATTTTACAAGAAGAAAAAAAGAAATAGAAGCTCGGGAGCAAAAACTGCAATTTGATGGCTTTTAAAGGTTAAAAATAATATATATATATTATATATATTATTTTTAACCTTTAAAAGTGTGTGTGTGTGTGTGTGTATATATATATATACATACATATATACACATATATATATATATATATATATAATCACTGATTCATTCTGAAATACATTCATGTCATCCACTGTCACAATGTTCTTTTTGTGTTAGCTGCGGTGAGCAGGAAAAGATAGGGCCAGCCCCAACACACACACACACAAACATATTTATATATATGTGTGTGTGTGTGTGTGTGTGTGTGTGTGTGACTCGTATACAGGGAGAGTACCATCTGGATTCCTCTTCTGGGTTAGGGTTACTTACTTTACTTACTTTTTTTACTTGGGGCACGACAGATCACAGTCAGATATCAAACTGTCAGGTATTAAAACTCAGCGCTGAGCTCAGGAAGCGAACACACACACACACACACACACACATATATATACACACTGCTTTGGTGCACCGCAGAGGAAACTCAGGAACTATACAATCGTCAGCTCTTAACATCTGTCTTCCTGCGTTCCCCAGACTCAGGGTGCTCTGAGCTCTGCCGTCGGACCGACGATGCCACAGCCTACCCAACATTTCCTGATCTATGTCCTGCTGTTGTGGACCACCATCCTTACCATTATCCAAGTTGGGTTCATCATCCTCTTCTACACAGGTGGACATCATGATCATGGGCCGGTGAGTCATTTAAAAAAAAATATCCTCAGATTGAGTTCACAGGATGTAAATTTACAGCATCTTATAGTGATTCACGGGTGAAATACAAAGCGTGAAATTGTACGGTTTTGTCTCATATGAAAGTATGAACTATAGTATAGAAGATGAATGTCAGTGCTCGTATGCTGAAACACCTGCTCAGTGCATCTGTTCTTTTTTTGTGGTTTTGGTAATAGTACAGCTGGTGAGAGCGATACCTCTACCTGTGGTCTGCAGCTGGTTACAGAGACCCCTGACATGACTCCAAGTAGTGAAATCTTTGTTCAGATAGAAATGTTTGCTTTAGATCAATCCGCTTGGAGCACAATCATGTCATATATATATATAGGAAATATAAGTCTAGCATAATGGTTGACCTCCAAGTAAAGTTTTTTTCTGAATTAGCAAATATATTAATTTCTGTCTCCATGTCCAGTTTCAGAACAAAAGCTATGAAGCATCGGGGGCCCCAATGCAAATCCATGCAAACAATCCAACTTCAGTAAGATCACAGTTTCACAGTTTGTGTTCCTTCTGTTGACCTTAGTTTGTTGTGTTGTGTTGTGTTGTTTCTGTATACACATGTTCGTAGTGAACAGGATGACATGCTATTATTATTAGATTTTTTTATATTTTACTTTTTTATTAGAAATTACAATCCCTATATCCCAGACAGTCCTGTAGAGCAGGCAGATCTCTCTCAACTTACTTCTATTAGCTCTGAGTTGTATGACAGACTAGTCTTACCGCCTTCATCACCTCTTGGAGGAAGCACAGTGACGTCATTTGCCACATTCGGGGAAATGCCACTAAACTAAACTGTTGTCTCTTTGTTTTCCTTCTGAAGATGTGAACTATGTGTTGTGTTCTCAATTTTAAGATGTGTCTCATCTGAACAAAAAAAAAAAAAATCAAACATTGTTTAGTTAATATATATATATATGTTTATAATATTTTGATTAATGTGATGATCTCTTCTTTTTTTTCAACAGCCTCCCTCTGAAGACGGACTTCTTTTGGGCAAAATGCTCTCCTTTAAGGCTACTACAGGTAAAGCTGTATATTGTATATCTCTCTAAATCCAATGCAATATAATTTCATCACATCCGACTGACTGACTGATGAAGCTAATAGCATCTTTTCTGTTATCCACAGACAACACGGCGGTTAAATGGATAGCAGTGAGTCAGGATTCGAGCTTGATCTCGGATATACTGACCATAAAGAAGGATGGATATTACTTCCTGACTCTTCAAGTGACGCTGACTTCGGCGGTGTCCGAGGAATTAGACCAAAGGGTGAACCTGACGTGGGCCCATGATGGACACCGCAAAGTTCTCCTACAGGGTGTCATTAACAGAAACACGCACAGCACGGGCCTCCTCGGCAAGGTGGAGGAACTGTCTGCTGGAGGCACCCTGATCGTCAACATCAGCAAGTCGATCACAAATATTGATAACAACGAATATCTCACCCACCTGGATGTCATCTACATGCTGAAGCCTTAGATGCAATTCTGATACAATAAATGTGTATTCTAAATCCTTGACCTGTTGCACCTTTTGGTGGCGCTGCGTAAGATCCTCGTACATGTCTTCCTCCAATCAGAGATGAGTCAGACAGACAAGGGTGTCACTAGGGCATGGATGACCTTTTCCTTGAAAGATCGCTGAAACCCTTAAACAGAAATTACATTGATTTGATTAATATTATTTTATTTTTCATTTTTTTGATTCAACAACCTCCAGGTTTGATATAAAGTTGACACGATCACTACAAATCTCCTTCTGTACTTGCTCAAATTCACACTTTAAAACACAGCTGTATAGTTCTATAGAAACAGTGTGAAGTATACTGGAAACTTGGGTGGATTTTCTTTTCTTTCTTTTCTGTCTATTGTACGAATTCGGAAATAATATTGTTCCCGAATAGCTGTGATCAAGTGATCAATAGTTAACTGCAAGAATGTATAACTTTGAATGTTCACATCTACTGGCAAAAACCCTAATCTCTTCCACCAAACTGAGCTATCTTCACTGTTGCAATTTGCTACTTGTGTTTATTTATTGTTTAAATGTAAATATATACGGTACCTGCACTGTATTTAACAGAAATCCCAGTCAAGTCAGCTAATAACCAATGAATGTATTTCACTGTGTAACAGAATGTGTCACTGTGTGACTTATACTGTTAGTCAGTCACTGTATTGTATGTATTGTTTTATAACCTATTGCAATAATCTGTGGCTACTATTGTAGCCTAACTGGACACAAACTGTTCTGTGAGGTAATATTTTATTTTATTTTATTTTATTTTTGTAACTCTCATTTCTTTTCACAATTTGCAATGATTTAAAAAAAAAAAAAAAAAACCTGAATCCATTCATTCATCCACTGAATTTGTTAATCAAGTAAAAACAAGAACCGCAAATCACATACGTTTGTTTTCATAATCTAAAGTTAAAATGAAAAGTGAAATGACTCGACAGAAATATGCTCCTTTACCACTTACATAGTTACAGTAACACATACGAATACACGTGAAATCACAAGTCCTGGTGGTTTATGTGGAAAGTTTCATGTGTAGAAATATAAATATTTTTTTTTTTCACATAATTTCAGTTGTTTTTTATTAACACTTGTATTTCTGACAATGTTGTGACATCAGTGTGATCGTTCATCCAGTAAATACATTGCAATTATTCTGTAAACGTTTGACATGTTAACATAAAACAAAAAAAAAATGAAAAAATCAATGTTACTGTTAAAAAAACGATATTGTCTTTGATGACTGTGAGTCATTTACGAGACCCTAGATACGAAGTAAAAGTGAGAGGTCATAAGTTAACAGTGGGTCGCCCCTAATGAGTCAGTGAAAAAGACACAGCCCTCCTCGCTGTATGCTGTCGAAGAATATGCCCTCCAGACTCAAAGACACAAAGCCAAATCTTTTAATTACAATACACACAGTCATCTAATATCATATTAACCATAGAGTGACCCACATCACAATACCAGAGATGCAGTGGAACAAGTCAGACTTAGTCATCAGCCGAGACGCACTTGTTCCACGTTACTGAGGCCTTATCTGAAAACTCTGATTTTCCAGACCTCAGCCGCTGAATCCCATGTGTCTTACCGCTTTCTGTATCATATGTTACCACACCACACGCTTTCGATTACACCGATTAGAGGTCCAAAAATGTATGTCTCCTAATGCAGATACCCAGTTAACTCCTACTCTGTCTCATTTATTTGAGGCGTCCGCATGAGTTGTTTTGTTCCTACGTTTGCTTTCCATCGCCCGATGTCAAGGGAAGGCATGCAAGAAGCTTGTGTAGCCACCTGCGCCAGCTTCTGAAAAAAAAAAAAATCCCTCATCACCACGTCCCATAATATACACTCAAATGTCAATTAATTGACTGTTGTTTGTTTGTTTGTTGTTGTTTTTTTTTCAGTACCTGCTGCCAGTAAATAACATCAACACATTATAATAAAGGATTCTCTAGAATTCAAGATCTGTGAAATTGTTTCTGTGGAAAGAGCAACATTCACTAATCCAACCACTACACTTTATACCCTGGGTAAAAAAAACAAAAAACATCTCAATCAAACCTGTGAATACAAAATGTAGGAGTTGATTTATAGACAGTATATTTTGAACCCAACACAAGTTAAATGTCAACGCTGTCCCACTGTTCTTCTATGTACTCTTGAGGCCGACACAAGGTGACAGCATTTAGCTGCGGACCTGTGTGTCATGTGTACCATGACCCCATCTTTCAGTTTTGTTTTGACAGAAAGAAACGTTGCTCTCGTCCTACACCATTTCTCTGTAAAGGTCTAGATTAACGTTTAATAATTAAGGAGAGAAAAATAAATAGCGTGAAACCACACAAACAAACACACAGCTAATACGGCTTCGCTTCCCTTTTGCTATAGTTTCTCACTTCTTACAGATCAGGCAGCACTGAAAGATAATGACTCATTAGCCATGTCATTAAAAATACAAGAAAGCCAAAATCACCTATGATTCAAGAGATAGCACATTAGATTTATGCATTTATACTATATATAGTCAAATATTAGACTGTTATTACATTCTCAGACTGTTTTTTTTACCGATTGGAATAAAACTTTTTATGAAATTCATTCAAGGAACACTTTTTTTTTTTTGGTTTTTTGATGTAAACACCCACCAGCACAGACACAGATACAGACACAGTCCTGGCGAAGTGCGTTTTTTTTTTTTTTTTAACCAACCACTGCTCTCCGGGTCTGGGGTTGGAAAATGAGTCAGGCAATCAGTTGCTGACAACCCCCCCACCCCTACACGCCACCACTTCCTCCTCAGTTTACAAACACACAACTCTGTGGGTGTTTTCAAGAGCTGCTTCTTCGAACAGACACAGATGAAGGGAAAGTGTAATCAGAGATGCAATTAGGGGAAAAAAGGAACACGATAAGATTATTTGCTTGTATCGGGGCCCATAGTATGTTTGTCGCCATGGTGATGGATAGAATATTGTACGATTATGTGCAGGTGAAGAATAGCATCACGGCTGCTGATCTGAATGAACATATTACACACGCTGTCCTTTAAAACCCTCACGAGAAGCTAACTTGATGTGAAAAGTTATACTGATGTACTGTAAAACAAGTATTACAGCACGAGCACAGGTGGATGACGCCTCCTCGTTATGTGTCATTGTGGTTTAAAAAAAAAAAAAAAAAAAAATACCCTGCTACTGTGTGTGTGTGTGTGTGTGTGTCGTGTGGTTGCTGCGACCACTCAGCAAAAGCTCCACAGCACGCAGCACGGTCTCACCTGACACAGCAGGAAGTGCGTAGAGCAGTTCACTTGACTTGAGTCAAACCAACAAACGACAGCATCCGAATCATTAGCTGTTTATTTTCATTCTTTCGTATGCATTATTATATATATAGACACAGCAGAGTTAAAGCAGTTGTTGTTATCGAGACATAAATAGTGTGCAGAACGTGTAACAGAGAGAATGAGAATATGACATGAATATGAATATGAACATGAGCCATACGATTATACTAAGATCTAACTAAACAGCGTATTAAAATATATCCATCCACGACATGTCAAAGATTAAGTGTACAGTAAGTATATAAGATAGCATATAAAAAGTCCCTGATGTGAAAACTGAATTTCACTGACAGTTTAGATTCAGCAGTCCTGACCTTCTTACAAAAAGAACCACTAGTCCTTTAAAAAGCAATGCTGTATGATTTCTTACCAAAATTTCATTTGTTTTTTTTACAGCTTACTGGTGGAATATTAACATGATATTTATATCATATATGCGCCGAAGAAATTCTCAGAGTATTGGTGTCTCAAAACTTTTGAGGTGTTGCTCACTTTCACAAAGATGGCGTTGCCACGTTCGAGGTGAAACACTCCGCCCAGGTAACTGTTGGACCGCTTGTCATATCCATCACATCTGTGTTTTTTACAAATGAAATATTGCCTGGACTGTAAGAGGTTGATACTTTTCCCGATATACTTTTCAGTATGCAATTCGACAAAATGGTGAAATAAACCGTTGTCCATGAAGAAAACCTTGGAGTAGACATAGTAATACCCGTCCTTCTGAATGACAAGACTGTTGTCTTTGTAGTCCATTTCATGGAGGAGAGGGTCTGCATCTCTGCTCCAGGACATAATCATTTTTTCATGAACTACATCTTGTCCATCTGGAAAGGGGGGGACAAAAAAAAGAGAGAGAAGACAACACAGACGACATCAGGTATGTTTTTTAGGCTTCATAAATGACAACCATGTGTTTTGAATCATTTAGTGCCTTAGTAATGCATTTAACACTGTGGCATCGGATGTGACATCAGTGCTGCTCTCACCTGTCAGATGTGCAACCGGTTTGGAAGGAAGAACAGGTTTGCGCCATTTGACGACGGGAGACGTGACAGCTTGTTCTGTGTGAGGACCAGACATACACACGTCTTAAATGTGGATAACACTAAATGAAAATATGTATCAATTGAAATTAAATCCAGAGTTCTGACACATACCTGCGATGATCTTAGAGGACGTTGCCGAGGTGACCTGCAATGGAAATATAAACAGTTTTTTTTGTTTTTTTTTGTAAGGTGTGAAAAGCTGCATAAGAACCACATAAGTATGTGAAAGAACCACTGTGCTGGGTTTTTTTTTCTTTCTGCAGCACAAAGTAGGACAGGTCATTTGTTTTTGCGGTAATGTGCAAAAAGGAGATCATCATCATCATGCCACAGGAAATGAAGACCCACTTCCTTTTCTCGACCTCCGTGCGTCTGCTGCTATCAGACAGACAAGTTAGTCACAGCTATATGTTAAGAAAGTGGGACCTCCTTCCAACCATCAGGGAACAGTAAGTCTGGCCCCAGTCGTCTGGGGACGTCAGTGGAATTCTGTGTAAATGGGCTGAACATTAATGTACTTCTCCATCTCTGTTCTGCTCTCTTCCCCATAATAGTGACATTTCCTGTCAGCATTTTTTTTTTTTTTTTTTTTTTTTTTGGAGAAAATAACAATCATTCATATGATTATGTGATATGAAATGTTCCTGTCACAGACAGAATAAGATCTCACATATCAGAGTGTAAAGATTAGTGAGTGTGGGCCTGCTCTGGTCTCAGAATATGCAAATTAAATTGTTTTTTTTTATGTCACACTATAACTGCATCATGACAATGTGGGAAAATGTGTCATCATAAGTTGACTCCTCACTTTCCACTTTGGTTATACCAGTATGAAACCAGGTTTTCCACAAGTAGCATCTCACACTGTGACACTAACCCGCAGGCTGCATGTCACTTGCATACTTTCACTTGCATATATCCCTCATATTGTATATTTCATCGATAAAACTGAAGTTTCCAATTCTAAAGCAACTTTTTAATCACTTTCACGTGAAATGTGTTACTTTCACTTCATTTCATGAAGTTATGTTATGTGCTGAGGTCACTCATTTTTGAAATTTACTGTTTAAGTCTCAAGATTTTACATTTCTTTGATATTTGACTCACACCAAGTAAGTACAGTAATTTCAATAATAAAACATTCGGTTATGAATATAAGAGGTTTAAAGGAAATCCAAGACATTACTGAGAAAACGCTGAAAACGATCATATATGTCATTTTTGGGAGTCACTGAAAATAGATTCATTTAGCGATTAAACACATTTTAAAGGCAACAAAAACACAGCAGTTTTTGAGTTAAGAGTGACAGAAAACAAGAAAAACATGAAAAAAGAAAAAACATAAGATGTTAAAGCTTAGGAGGTAAATGAGTATAAAAAAGAAAATTTTAAAAAATGAAATGAAAGAGAAGCACTTTGAGATTGTAAAATGTATCATTGGTTGGTGTAGGATCAGAGATGATTGATACTCACAGGTTCAGTTTGGTAGAGACGGTAGATGAGACAGGCCTCTATGGTCATGCCGCACAACGCCACACTCACCAGGACGAACAGCAGGGTCTGTGCCTTCCCGGCACGCCGTCGCCCCTGGCTCAGCTTGGGTGGCACTGGAGGGCCGATGGTATGGGTGTCCACCACATACACTGAGGGATACGCACACTCTGCCATTATCGACAGTGCTCTAACTGGAAATGAATCGGTGTGAACATATCCTCCAGAAGTTGTCAAACAGAAAGAGGCGATGTGACAGTGTGTAAGAGCAGCAGAATGGGTGGGCTTTCTTGTGGTTGGTTCAAGTGTTAAAGGCTCAGAAAGAAAAAAAAAGACTCAGATATAGAAATAAATGTATCAGCAAAGGCCGTTAGGAGGCTGTTAGATCCACCTGTCTGTACATATATATATAAAACTACAAATATTTAAAAAAAAAATGATGCTACACTTGATGCAAATGTTTCCAATCCAGCTGTTACAGCTGCAGAAGCTCAGTTACAAAGCCTCAAGATAAATGATGGTATTTACAAAGTGGGAGAACACAATGCATTTAACCTCTCCCTCACACCCTCCCACTTCAATGCAATGTTGAAATATCTCCACACTTCCTCTCTCGCATATATTTGCTTAGCTGCTTGTCTCACGGTCTGAAAGCAACGAGTACGACAACATAAATAAACTTTTAGCCGTGAGTGAGTGAGGCTGAGGAGTGGTGTGTTTAGAATAATGTATGCTCCTCCAGGGTGTAAATGCTATACATATTACACTGGATCAGATCAAAAATTTAATATATATATATATATATTCAAGAAAATATATTCACCGCTGAAATAAATTGTGTCTTTGTGTGACAGATGGATGTGAACGTAGGAAAATATAAGTTATTTTTGTTGTCAGAAGAAGACAGCTTACAGGTCAAAATACTGCAGTCTTTATATGTATAAAGTAATATATTGTTTCATTAATACCATTTTCTCTCTTCTGATATTTTATGGATACGATATTTGCATGCTTTTAGTTGACATGAGAAAGCGGAGCTTCTCAACTTGGGTGATGAATTATTCATCACCCAAAAGTATTACATAATTGTTAAACCATGTCACTGATACTACTATTAAAAGATGATCATGTCACTATGAGTTTATATCTGTTTAGTTAATGATTAATCGATCATTAATCAATGATTGATACTTCACAGTAGCTTCAAACATTCATTCAAATTAGGTGGAATCTAGTTATACAGAAAGGGAAACATTTGAAAGCAGAACAGTATTTTTTCTCATAGAAATATGAAGCTATTTCTTTTATCCTTTATTATACTGGAAGCCAGATGCAAACATCTGCATGCTGGTGGCTACAGAAACAGTCTCTAGTAAAGAAGAAGAAGAAGAAGTCAACATGTCTGCCCCTGCAAGATGTTTGTTTTTTGTATTTAGTGCACAATTCTCTTTCTATGTATGCATTATATCATCTCTTTTTTTTTTTTAATGTTGTATACTCATATCAAGGCCACAGGCTGCCGTCATTTCCCCACAGCTCCCCCTATAGGATATAACCGGAGAAACCATAACTGTAAAAAGTACAGTATTTGATAGTTAATAGTATAAAAATAAAAAAAAAACAAGGAAAAAATAAATGAATTATTAGTACAAAGTACAAATCTAAAAAGTATAATAAATAATAATAAAAAAGCATAAACAATATGTACCCTGTATGTAACTTTACAAGCCTATAATCCAGCAGTATATTGTACCTTATCACCACCTCTCAGTTTTGCATGAGCCTGCAGTCAAGACTGCACATAGCTATTGGTCGACACAGAAACTGAGTCCACTCATTCAGCTTTGCTCAAGGGACCGATTACTAGCAGACTTTTTTTTTCTCTCTCCAGCCAGTTGGAATATGAAAGTAAGCAGTCGCAGATATACATTAAAATTAATTTCTGTGCATGTGTGACATAGGACGACATCGTTTAAAAGTGGGTAAAAGTGGAATAACTGAACTATGCACTGCGGCCGGAGGATGAAGATGAATGTTTCTACACAGCTCTGTTTGCTGGCTTGGTTGACTGTAGGCTTGACTTTGGCATTGGGGTCAAACCAAGACATGGGATTTACATTTCTATTGCCTGCTGGCAGCACAGAGTGTTTCTACCAAACCACCGCGAGGAACGACAGCATGGAAGTTGAATACCAGGTAAATACAGTTTTTTTTTTTTCTCCTGTCCATCTGGTAATGTGACAGTGTAATGTTTTTAATGAAAGTTTGTGAATGAAATCTAACATGAAAAAACAAGCGACTAGTCTTTGGACTTTGTCTCGCATGCAGAGAGAGAGATAAGAAATCCATATCTACTGTTGCTGCAGAACAAACCTGTCGGTGTTAGAGAGATAGAAAAACACATACAACTTCCTCGGGTTTGTCATGAAGTGTCAAGAGTTGCGTCATTTTTTTGGCCTTGTAATCATACCACAGTCATCAGGACTGTTTTATAACAATGGAAAAGCCCCCTGACTGATCAACACGCTGTATAGTAAGTCAGAAAAAGAGAAATTCCTGGAAGCTTAGCTTGCAAATGATGCTCCAACAAGGCTGCTGAATGGACGTCTCATTCAACAGACATCTCCGCTGGCCAGTAGGTCAAAGGCTGCTTCATGAAAAAAATATATACATGACTGAGTTCACAACATTTTGAGAAATATTGCACCACATAAAAAAAAAAAAAGGAAGAAGATATTATACATCAACACAGTATAAGTTGTTTTGTCTCGGAGGGTTATCTGACGAGAACAGATTTGTGTCAATAAAAGGTAATTTTCCTTCGACCATAAATGATGACCATTGGTTATTGTGCGTGAATAACCAATAACATTTCACAATTACATCAGTGTAACAGAAGTGTTTATGAGTCATTTTTTTACCAAATTAATATTAACACGTACTGATATCATCCTTAGCGACATCTGCCCTCAGATACAACCCTTAAATAGCTTCTTTTTTTTTCATATTAGGCTGTGTTTTCACTGTGAACCTAATGGTTGATCCCTGGTCCAGAGGGTTAAAGTTCTTTATGTATTGAATCATCAGGTTTGATATGATAAAAACTGCATTAAAGTTACAGGACTGCTTAACTGTATCTGACCTCATCTTGTACTAGAGGGCAAAATGAGACAGTGGTGGGCAGTGAAAGAGAGGATTTCAGATACACAGACTGTGCCATTACTATCATCACTGTGGTGTAATATGTGAGCACGCTTGTAGCTCATTGTACTATCAGGATTTAAAAATTTGAATGTCAAACAGACTTTCGCCCAAATAGTGTGAGCTGCATGTCCGGAATAAAAATGCAAAGGTTACTTTGGAAAGTGAGTAAGTGTGCTGAGTAAGTGAACTCCATCCTTGGGTTTGTTTTCTAGGTGATAGCTGGGTCGGGTCTAGATGTTGGTTTTGTCCTTATTTCGCCCAGTGGACACCGGCTGGCCTCTGACTTCAGGAGATCTGACGGCATCCACATGTGGGTCACGTGATTGCTTTGTAACAAACGTCTTCTTTCGATGTAAATCCCTGCTTTATTTGGAGTAAAACGTAAAACAAAAACAAAGTTGCAGTACAAATCATTTTTCATATTTTCCATATTTTGTCAGCAGGAGACATTAAAAAATAAATGATAACACATGATGATACTATTTTAAACTGTTCTCAAAATCTGATACCTTCCTGCAGGGTGGATCCCACTGATGATGGAGACTACCGGTTGTGTTTTGACAACAGTTTCAGTAAACTGTCAGAGAAGATGGTGTTCTTTGATGTGAATATTAATAGTCAGAGCAGCACAGGAGGAGGCCGAGATGAGTGGGCGGACGTAGCCGTGACGGAGACTATGGCGGAATACAAACTGAAGGACATCAGGGTGAGAGCAGCATCTGCTGCAGCTGAGTCCCCTCCAGACAACACTCGAATCATCTCATGTCATTCTTTTTAACATCTCTCCTTCATCTCCACCTGTCCGCTGTTTCTTTTCTTCCTCTCCCAGTCAAGGATGGATTCTGTGTACGAGCGCCTGGAGAGGTGTCGTCAGGTGCAGGCCGCACTGAGGGCCTTTGAGGCGAGGGATCGCTACCTTCTGGAAGATAACCTGTGGCGGGTTTCCTTCTGGTCCTGCCTCAATCTACTTGTCATGCTCACTGTTGGAGTCACTCAGATTTACACTCTGCAACATCTCTTTCATGATACCAGGCAGGTCTGTACATAGTCATCACAGAACTGTTTCATTTCCTCCCAGCAGGGAGCAGAAGTTTTTGACACTAAACCCTCAAAGTGACACATTTGAGAGTATCCGTTGTAGTAGCGTATGTGCTTTTATGGGATAGTTCTTACGTTTGGAAACTAATTTCTCATGTTCACTGTTGAGTTACTCATTCCAGCCAGTAGTGTTTGCATTGATGTTTTGCGTGTGAATTGGCAAGTAACAGAGTTCCAGTCAGCACCAAAAACTCTCATTTGCAGTACTGTAATATACACACACACACACACACATTCATTTTTTTGGAGGCTTATCCTAACCTTAACCATAACAACCACATACATAACCTAAGCCTCATCCTAACCTTAACATAACCCTAAATTTACCTTACAACATGAGGTATACCTCAACCACACACACACACACAAACAAAAAGTTTTAGAAGGCCTACAACTTTACAGTTTTTATTGAAATTTACAATAAAAACAGTTAAATATCTCAATGTAATTAAAGCACAGAAGCAATAAATACTTTTTTTTAATATCTAATAAAACAGCCTGGAATATTTGGGGATGTTCAAAAAAACCATTGACTGGTAGTGTACATGTACTTCATACATGTACACCATCATTTCATCGGGGTATAAAACCACAGCTGTTCACGCTGGAATGGTGTTTTATTAAATGCTTTTTTTAACACTAAATTCTACAGAAACATGCATTACTCCAGACTATCAAACCAACCCAAGATTTAAATGATCATTTTAAATCACAACTGTGATTAAAACAAGAAAAGAAAAAAAAAGACATTTATTCACACAAAAAAAGCAATCTCCCTGATTCATTTCTCCATTTTGGAAGTTAAAACAGCAAAATCACACTGATTGTAAGTTGGTTTCGGTTGAATCATTCACTCCGTTGCCTTTGTGTGGATGCGTTGCAATATTGACTATAGGCTATGAATGATTTAACATGCAAAGCAATAAAGTGATACAAAATAAAAAAGCATAAAACGGAAATACATGTAACAATGTGTGTTGAATTTCAATTGGATTTTTTTGTTGTTTTTTTGTTTTTTATTTAGGCAGTTTAAATCTTCCATAGAAGGCAAAATGATTGTGCATTTTTTTTAACATACTGGACATTTTCCAGTAAAACATCCTCAGTGGTCATTTACTGTCACCACAAAACTGAGACTGATGTTGCAATAATTACAAAAAAAAAAATAATAATGAGTGAACAGTCTTTATAACATGGCACTGCTTCTGGGAATGCATCTCTAAAAGTTACTTCATATATAATAATATATTTTCAAATAAATAATTTACAGGTTATTTGGGAGATTGTGTTAAAATTCCAGACTGGAAATAGGAGGAGAGTTTTAGTGTTTAAAACTATTTTCAATAACATTCACTGCTGAAAAAAACCAAAAACCAAACTTACTTTGGTTTCAAGTTTTATGCCTCCATAATTCATAAAAATATATAGGATTTACTGGCAGTATCAAACTATAAGCAGAGGCCTGTAACAGCAATAGTTTATTTCCTTTTTAAAGTGAATTGAAAAATGAGATATGCACTTCTTCTTCTGTGGTCCCGCTGTCGCCATCAATCCAAGTCATTTCACGCCCACCGCTGACTGGTCAAGGTCACCACTGGTTTCGACGGGGAGCAGGTCGCCTGTTCAGGAACAATCAACCAACGTTAATTTCTCAACCTCGGGACGTGCAATACTGCAGGATCCAGTCACAGGAACCGCAAGAGCATTCATGCTGAAGCAAATCTCTGTTCAGCAAGTGGGCTAGAAATCATCCTCCACTCTCATCATAGTATATGATTATAAATACAGAACTGTCTTAACTGTTGCAGCTTTGGGGTATTACAACCTGTATATATGTTGACTTAATCTATACGCTAAAACTATGATTACTATCACAAGGTATTAATTTTATCTTAGAACACTTTGGTGAAAGTGCACGTGTGGAGCGTAAAGAGCAGCGACTGCTGAAAACAGCAGACTGCCAAGTAGAGGGTTGCCATGGGAACATTTGCAGGCTTATGTGTGTGTGTGTCTGAACTGGTGTGTAGACAAGTGAGGGAAGTGAGTGAGGAGAGAGGAAACCAGGAGGGGCGCTACGGTCTGAGAGAGGAAAGAACAGATCACACAGGACACAAGGAGACACCAACCACCAAACCCAGTCCCTTTATTGTACACAACACCTCTTTATTTACTTTCCTTTTTAAAATCAGTTCATCTTGTTTATTCAAATCAGTTAACTGCTACAGAGGCACTTGACAAGGGTTTGCAAAACAAAAGAAAAGAGATTTTTTTTTTGTAGGTTGTCCACTAGATCCAGACAGGGAGGGGCGGGGGGAGGAGACATGGTACCTAACAACCTAATGTATTACAAGGGCATTTACAGTGTGGACTTCTCAAGGGCCGGTTTGAGTGACAAGTGCCTGAAGATGACAAGGGAATGATTTATCACATGAACTGCCAACTTCTGTCTTCAGGGGTTTGCGGTAGATTAAGTGTGATGGTTCTTTTAATCTAAAGATTCAGGGCTGTTTTATTAGCATATGTCAATACTTCTGGCACTGTCACTGAAAGCCAAACCTTTAGAGAAATTCAGGGGGGGAAAAAAAGCACATTCTGTTTAGAGTGATTCAGGGCAGTTTTTTTTAACTCTTTATAGTTTCACTGTCTTGTCAAGTTGAATCATTACGATTTTTTATCATGTATGGTTAAGTACAGAGTCTAGACAGCTTTCTCTAGACAGGATGTGCCTTTATACACTAAAACTCTCACCACCCACTCACCACCACTACTGATCAAACCAAAAAAAACAAAAAAAAAAACAACAGAAAACATCCACATATCACTTCTTGACCCGTTTTCCCCTAAACGTCTAAAAATATTTAGGAAAGGTTTTAAATGTTCAAATACCCCCACAAAGCAATCCATAAGCAAATTAATCACAGCTGTGTAGAAGCAGAAGTCCCAACGTAGTAGAACCTAGACCCAACATAGTAGAACCTAGTCCCAACATAGTCCCAACGTAGTAGAACCCCAAATAACGGACGAACTGGGGGAGAGGGGGGGGTAGCGTATAGATGCAGCTGACACAATAGCAACTAAAACATCAGAAGAAATGACAAATGCCCAGGTTAGTGCTTCCTTAAATATGATGACTGCAGTTTTGTTATAACATGTTGGGCTTATTATTATAATTATAATTATTATTAACAAATGTTTTTGTCATCAACCCTCCTGTAAAATAAGATACAAGTGCGACCCTCCCCAGTATGGGCCAACTATATACATGATATTTTTAATGCATGAACGCAGACAGCAATAGCAATAATCAATGTCCTTGGAAAGAAAAAAAGTCTAGAAAGAGATGTTCCAACTCCTCCATGTTCAATACCCTCTTTATACTCTAGGACATAGATCTGCCCTCGTCCACACACCCCACCGCGTCACCGAGTTTTACCCTCTTTGAGAGGAAACTGTACTGTGTGTTCCGCTCTATGTGAATTAGATAATCCAGGAATGAACAAAGTCTTATCCGAAGGCCTCGTTGGGGTTCAACTGAGACTAAAGGGATTATAATTCAAGGCTTTAACAATTCAGAATTAGTGAGAGAGCTTCCCACAAAGCGCAAAGACAGCCTTGTGTCGGTCTCTCTCTCCATCTCCTGCGTTTTCATGCATAGTGTTCTGGTACCAGGCTGCAACATCCCAGTTATGAGTGGCTTGTTGTAAGGCTAAATGGTTAGAAGTGCTCGGATAATAATCGGTCAATCTGTCTGACATCTTTTCATTTTGGAAGCATAATTCACAGAGAGGAGTTGAGGATACCCTCTCATTCTACCTGACTTTCTCATGCTTTGTTTTTTGCCGCAGTTAGGATTTCACTTTTAAAGCTACATTTATGATTAAAACGGATAAAGTCACTCAAATAAAATAGCACAAGGAGAAACAAAATGTAATCGAATCAGTAACACATTAACAACAGGTTAAATGTTTATGTTACATAGAGATCTAGACTTGAGCGTCTGGGCCAATCTAAAAAAGGTGGAGTGAGGGGAGAGGAAAGCCAGCCTTTCACAGGTAATCAATTATTTAATGAGCTTCTGCTGGGCACCTTGTCAGAGGACATGAACCAGTTATTACAATGATAAAAAAAAAGCTTGAACTGAATTTGAGACACGGTCTCCTATTGGTAGAAGCTAAATGCAGATCGTACATACAGATCAGCAGGGTTTTATTTCGTATTACACAATATCCACAGCAGTCAAATGTAATGTTCAAGTGGTTAAGGGCTTTCTTTCATTCATGTGCACTGATAAAGACGGTATTAGCAGCTTATTAACATTGCTTGAAGAGACATTACTACGGCTGGGCGATACACATTATGCACCGCTATCAGTCAGCCTCTCCCCTCTTGCCCCCGCTCATGGCCTATAGTGTGCAGATAGACACACACACAAACCTACACACAAACACACACACACATAATTAGGTGGGCTTGGCCACAGGTCTAGTCTAGCAGGGAAGGCTCAGCAGGGCGGATAATGGTGGGCCGGTGAGAAGGAGCGCCAGGGGGTCTTCGGCTGCAATGAGGAGAGAAGATACAGAACAAGGCGTGAGACGTGCTCACAAGAAGTCAGAGGGAGAAACCAAAATAACCCGACAGAGAGAGAAGCAGGAGGAGAGACGGAAAGAGAAAACTACAAGTGAGAAGAGAATGAATGCAAAGAAAATCTCAAATATAGAGGTAGGATAACTGAAAGGGAATAATACCTGTGACACTGTGGTGATGAGATGTTAGTTAACAAAAAAACAAAAATGCAGTGCAACAAATTTAACATAATATACGCGTAAAGGCATAAGTGATCACATCATAAAATAAAGTCATACTTGGGGACACCGGGCGGGATGCGGGCTGGCCGGGAGGGGATCTGTGGAGGTGCGCCGAAGGGATCCTGGTGGCTGTTAAAGGCGTTGATTTGTGGACCTGGGCGAGAGGGGATTGGAGGTGCACCGAAGGCTGGAGACGGGTTGAGTGGAGCTCCAAAGGCAGGGGAAGGGTTCATGGGGGGTCCTGGTGTTGAGCCCCGAACGGCAGGTGGACGGCTGGGGGGCGGGGCTGCTGCAGGAGGCGGCCTGCGCTGAGGGGTCGGGCTGAGACGAGGACGTGAGAAAATGAAACTGACATTGATAATAATCACCTAAAAGATCATACATAATAAGCTTCCTGAAGCAGTGGAAGTCAGCCAATTTCATCTGAGCCACTTCCAGGAGAGAATTAATAATAATGGTTTCACGCTGTTGTTCTTTATTAAGTTATACTGATTGTGTATAAAAGGTTTTTTCTAAATTCAGGCAGAATCCTTAAAAAGGTAAAGGTAGCCATTACACTCAAAGCTCAACTAAATATTAGTAATCTCTCACCTGGCTTCTTGCATCCAGGTATCATTTACGGGTGGGGGTACTGGGGTTGTGATGGTGCTGGTGCTAATGTCTCCAATAATGAGCAGTGCCTCCTTGAGCGCGTGATACATGCGCAACAATTCGTCTCTGCGCTGGGCCTGATCGGCCGACTCCTCCATTAGACTGTTCTGGTCCCCAGACGAGTAGAGGTAGGCCAGCAGCTCTGAATGGATGAAGTCCTTCGCCTGGATGGAAGGAAATATATTGAAACGCAGATAGAGGTGACTTACATCGAGAGACATTTTTTATATGTGGGGTAGCTATAGCCAATAGGTCCATTTATAGATTGAATATATCTGATCTCTCAGTGAACAATAACATGCATCATAAATTCTAGTGCCTGACCCTCTGTCTGTTAATAGTTGGAGTCTGCACTGTTGTACTCACACTGTTGATCATGAGATGCATGATAGTCTTGGGCACGAGGTCTCTGATGGATTTGTTGATGATTCCGATGTATGAATCCACCAAATTGCGGATTGTTTCTACCTGTCGCTCTAACTGAGGGTCCATAGAGAATGTGTCTGCAGGGGCAGCCTCTTCATTCTCCGTCTGTAAAAGAAAACACACACACACCAAAGATGAGGTTAAAATATATCTTCATCTTCTCTCTGTAGACGAAGGAAAAAGAACACCGAACTCGTCTTGTATGCGGAAATACAGACGTGTGTGTGCCAATGATCAATGTGTAATATGACTCATTAAACATACCTGGTCCTTCTCTGGATAAACTCCTGCCCTGAGGAAGGATGCTTTCCAGCTGTCCACATCCTCTTGAGAATCACATGCCAATTCTATTTGGCGAAGATCTTTATACACGTTCCTGATAAACAACAGACAAACAGCAAGTGCTTCTGTGTGTGTGTAGGCCTGACCAGCAATCAAGGACACGCATGCACACATAAAGACACAGATAAAGTGTATGTGCATCCACAAAGATCGACCAAACATATACCCCGTTAAGGACATAACCCTGACCTCTGTTCGGTGTTGAAGATTGCAAAGATGTGCTTTGTGGACATAAAGCCTTTCTCCACATCTCTTAACTTCAGGTTATCCAGGGGCAGCATATACTTCTTTTCTTTTTCCTAGCACGAGACAGAGAATTGTGTAGAAGGAACGTAAACATACATAAATAGACTAATCTAAACAAATAAATCTTGACAACCCTGAAACTTGGGACATACAACAGAAAGAAATTATATCTGCGTAATGTGAGGATTTGTGTATATTTTGGAAGAGAAGGAGGAGGAGGAGAAGAGGAAGAAGAGGAGGAGCATGAAGGAGTTCTGGGGGATGGGGTGCCAGCTTTCACTGTTGAGCACAGACATCTGGAAGCATTTATGTCTGCACTAACACAGTGCAGAGTGGCGCAGGCCCAACCGTTACATCACTCAGTTCCACACAATCCCCAGCCCCCACCCCACACACACACACACACACACACACACACAGACACAGACGCACACAAATACTTTACTACACCTGCAAAGACAAACATACATATGAGCCTGAACGAATCAAACAAACGCATATCATAGGATTTGGGAATGCGCTTAAAATACACACACATACACACACAAAGATACGACCAACTGCCTAAACGCTAAAAGACGTAGGAGGATTCATGTGGACAAGCGTCTACACACATGCACACTTGTACACACACAATCACACCCCCCCTCCGGCCCCCGTAACCCAGTACGATTTCCTGCAAATTCCAAAGTCAGATCCCGGCTGGAACATTTCAGCCCGCCTGCCACGTCAGTTTGCCTCCACCATCCTCCTGCTCTCGTTCTCCTTCTCCCCCTTTTTTCGCTTTTTCGCAAAAAAGACGGCCAACATTAAAATGCACCGTTTTCCGTTGATGTTTGGGCACACTGAGGCCACTCGGATGGAGTTCATCTTTAGCAGTGGTTCGTAGTGGTATCTTTTAGGGTCTTTTTAATGTGCTGGAAGAACAGATGTCACTGAGGCCTTGGGACGTGGATTAAGTGGTGAGTAAGGCAATTACAACACTATCTATGCACTTATTGAGCTCAATTTACTTCAATCAGTCCTTTGAGTTTAGTTTAAAATTGATCAATTAATGTTGCTTTATCCTCCACTGACATATATGCAAAATGAAGTAAGTTGTGCTGAATCCTACTTTCCAAGATGAATATAACCTTTGAAAAGATCTATAATATTAATTAACTGTAGAGCTATAGAGTAGAGAGAGTTTGTGCTGAGTATACACATTTAGCACAGTTATTTAGCCAAAAAGGAATATAGTCTATATTAATTTGCCTGAATCTGCTAAAAGCAACATTATAGATGCTGCATCATTATTTAAAATAACCGTTCTATGTTTAATAAGATTAAAACTTTAAAAGATAAGCATTGTGTTTGGTTCAGACATATTAGCCGTTTCCATGTACGTGGCCTTTTTTCATATGTGCATTTGTTTCACTAAGGTAATGTTTGCTCTCTGTGCCCTCTGTCCTGCTGTCCTAGGGTAGTGACCTGAAGCTACAATGACCTCAGGGTCCTTCCTCCCATCAGAGTCCTCCTCACCCCCCCGCCTGCCCAGTGTTCAGACTACCTGTTCATCCAGCTACAGCTGAACAGTAGTCTGCACATTGGTTAGGCTGGGCTGGGACACACACACACACACACACCTCCAGCCGGCATGAGTGAAGATGATCTCCACTTGGGATGTCCTTTTTTTTCTTTTCTTAATGTACTCCTATGATGCAGTGTCATGTTGTCTTAACTAGCTATATTCCTGGAAAAAGCAGAATTTCTCTCACCTCCTCATCTTTGTACCAGGACAGGGACTCAGCAGTCAGAACGAACCAGTACTCCTTGGAGCCTCCCTTCATGATGCTGATGTTAATGGTTAGCCAGCCTTTCCTGATCACCTGCACAGCGAGTAGAAGATGTGGGAGAGAGAGAAGGGTAATAGGGGGAGGGGGGTGTACCAGGAGGATGGGGAGGGGGGCAGTTTTATCAATCCAATTTAAACACTGGTAACATGAGGGCCCCATTAAGAGTTGCGTCATTAATACTGTGATTTGATTTGATACTAATAAAATCTTACCTGCTTACCTGCTAGGTCACTGTGATTTTGTCTGTCTTCTATTTTAATATTAAACACGTTTGCATCTGTGAGTCTAATCTAATTTATATATGCACAACGAGACAGACGCATGGATTCAAATGTGAGATTATTGTGTTAACAGCACGGGGTCAGTAACACATACAGTCTATAATATGGCTATATGTACACAAAAGCATCAAACGGTTTAGTTGAAAATACTGAAAAGGGATGTAGTCCTTGTTCGTCTTCACTCAACAGAAAAGAAATCCTTAAACCAACAAACAGGACCAGATGGTGTCCAGACCATGGCGGCTATGGTATGTTAGTGTCAGCAGGTCAGTAAAAGCTAGCCTATATAATGGCAGTAAAAAAAGCAGGGTTAGTGGGGTTAACTGGACTCCGATATACAAGGGGGGGACCTTAATACCTTGCTAAGTATAAGACGAGGAGAGTCGAGTTCAAACGAAAGGGGGTAGGAGGAGAAAAGAATAGCAGTGAAAAAGATTTAATGCAGAGGATGGTAGACTGATAGCGTTAGTTGAGATCAAAGAGGAAGAGAAATCTAAAAAGGCTTGAAACTGGAGGAAACACATCAGCCTGAGAGCCAGCGTTAACCTCAATCTGAGGTAAATAACCCATGCATACTACTTTGTCTCCCTCCCTACCCCCTCAAAGACATCCATGAATTTCAGGCACAATTGGGTAAACTATCTGTTGAAAGTGTGCTCTTGTGCTGAAATCTCCAGTTCAAAGCCTGCTTTAGACCCCTCTACTGTACTCTCTTTCCATCTAGACGAGGACTGGAGTGAATTACGGGGGGAGAAAGAAGGTTAATTAGTTTAGTCATTGCCAACGTAAACATGGGCGAGGAAGCAAGGACATAGAAGCTAACTGGTAGTTTGCCTTGGCGAGGAAATAACAAGGAAAAATATCTGTTTATCTGCGAGGTTTAAATATCTGTATTAAAGTCTGTTGGAAATGTTATAACTAAGTTACGAAGAGCAAATAATGAGATGTGAAGATATTACAGATGTCGCACTTATCACATCTCATTGTTTCCCCTTCCTCACAGATGAGATGCTTTTGTTTCTACATTATTAGCCCCTGGTAGTGTAATGTTTGATTGAATTTTACAGAACTGAAAACTGCCAATTTAAATTTGTCTTGACAGTCAATGAGTTATAAAAATAAAGAGATGTCAACAAGAAATTTTGATTATTTAAATATATCCCAAAACCATGACCACCATATTAAACAATTATGATCAGCTCTGAATACAAAGATATATATGTGAAAAATTACCATTTAGAGATTTAAAGAGAAGTGCTTTTTGTTGTTTTTGATATAGACATCCTTTCAATAGTAAGGTATGTTAACATGCAATCCATAAAAATAAAATAAAATCAATGCAAAGATAATTTCAACAAATCAAAATTGTGTATTTAGTGTTGTTGATTTGATTATCCCCACACTCTCCCCGCTTTGTCCATGATGATGTTTAGGATGATGCTCACAAGGCAAACGCTTGAGTCACCATGCATGAGGCAGCAGAGGTATAAACACAAATACATGGGAACTGACGCCGCCCACGCGGTCAGTGGCCGAAGATTTCCCCTCTGTGGTCTTTCATACAGAACACACAGCATCAAAGGAATTTTTTGTGGAGGCAAAATATTAAAAGTCTTGTTTAAAATGTTTCCTATTGAAAAAGTAAAATGTTAGTAGCAATCCAGATGTGTACAATTAAACACAATTACTGTCTTACTAAATTAAATGCAGAATTACAAGAACAAAACTACGGTGTGCTACTGTGAAGACAGTTCCAAATTACTGGTAACTGCATATCGAAAGTATAACCGATATCAATTTGATCAATCTGGAGACACTACCTTCTCCTCCTGGATCTCTCCCAGTCCGCCAAGCTGCAGAGGGGTAAAACAACTCATTACGGTGACAGAATCCTAGTATCCTGTTATCACGCGGCAGTCTCCCTTTCCCACCCTAACAATATTTCTAGTCGGCTGTGCGTGATGGCCTCAGTTCTTCTGCATGGCCTACCCCTGCTGCCCCCTGGCAGGGTGTGGTTTATATCTGTGGGGTACTTACCAGAATCTCACCCTGCAGTAATAGGAAGGGGAGGGGAAATTAAAGCAAAGGAAGGCAGTATAAAATCATAGCCGAAGGAAATGAGAAAAGCAAGCAAGCAAAGATGAGAAGGAGGAAGAAGGATGCAGGGAAGAGGGGAAAAAGGGTGGCAGGTAAAGGGTTGGAAGTAGAATTAAGTAGCAAGGATGAAAGTTCAAGAAAAGGTTGAAAAAAAAGAGAGAGAATGACATGGTAAGAAAGAAGCAAAAACAGGAGGAAAAAAGAAGAACGAATAATTGAGACAACCAGAGAAAAACAGATGAAGAGAGACAGGAGAGAGAGAGAAAGAGAGAGAGAGAGAGAAAGAGAGAGAGAGAGAGACAGACAGACAGCAAGAGAGTTACATGCAATTAGAATTACTTCAGGTAAACCACAATTTGGTTATGTCATATTCGTTGCTCAGTTGATGGGTGCAAGGTCCATGCACATTCTGAATTTCAATACAAAAGATGCTCGTGAGTTAATTGAAAGGCAACAAGGCAACCAAAACAATTCAGTGATTAATTGTTGCTTTGCTGTAGAACAACATGCCTGGGTCACATGCAAAAATTAATAATAGCCATGGAAACAACTGCTGGTTTCAGAAAAGCAGGGGAGCGGGGGTTTCTCTTTACGTTCACTAAGGCAACTCTCCTCTCAATGAAACTGCATTTGTCAGAGCTTTGCAGTATTTTAATGTCACATTTCAGGATCTTCGTACACGTGAGGAAATTCAACAAACTCGGCAAAATATCAGTCTGAATAAAACGGCAAAGGAGAGGTACCAGCTCCACAACCGAGTGGACAAAGACAGACTGGGTACAGTCGGTAGTTAAAATGATGTACAAGAGCTGTATCATTAACAGTTAGATAAGTTGAGATAGATTAATGGCAGTGGCCTAAATCGTTGCTGGAGTCAGATATATTCACACGGTTGATTAATAGGCCGGTAATGGGAGGCATCAGTCAAGGGGGATTAACACTGGCATTGGTGAAAAAAGGCCAAAGCTGAGGGATAAAACGTACCTGGTTGGGTATGGCCCTCTTCTTGTTTGCGGCTGTGTTTCTCTGCTGGGCACTGTCATTACACAAAGATGAGACAGAGAAGACAATGAACACCACACAAGATGCAACCTGTTGCATAAAATATACATGCTAAATGTTCACGTGTCACTTTTGTTTCAATAATACTTTTAATATCCTGTCATATCTTGAGTTTTTGATATTATGATTATTATACTACTACACACGCACATGAAGATGAGGAAGGGATGTAGGGAAATTTGGACTACATGGAGGGTCAAACTATCGCTCACACACATACACTACATCCTTTCTGTCAGCCCACCTGTTGTTGCTGTACCCTGGGGGGCTACCATCATCCAGCCTTCTGTAGTCAAGACTGAAAGTGACGTCATGAGAACCGTTAAACAGCCCTACTAGCTGACCTCCAACTCGTTACGGCAATCCACTCGCCATGCATATGCAAGGCAGAAACCCTCATACAAACGCACACACACGGGGACTTGCTTGGTTACTCTACAAACAAAGGGGAGCTTCATTCCTGTACATGCTACACTAGGAACTATGTGAAGTCAACCACCAACTCTAAACCGCCTAAATATCCCACAAAAACCAGTGAGCACTATGCCATGTGCAAATGAGTTTCCACTGCACAACAGCAGCTATAAGTCAGTGTAGTAAAATATATTTAACACTGCTCTGTCCATAGGTACAAGTAACAGCCTGCAGCAGACAGGACATGTATCTGTCAAGCAATCTTGCATGCATGCTTGATTTGTTTGGTGGGGGAGTGGAATTGTTGCATGCAACGGGGAAGATGTGGGTAACTAATCTGACCTTGATCAATGTGGCATCCACCTCCCCCACATTGACAACTCATGCTCTGATGTAGCTGGATCACTAATTGGCATGCTAATTCACACCGAGGCATTGCAGCTTACAACATGTGGCTCATTGCGGTATAAGCAACACTTTGATTCAGTAGCAGTGAAGTGATGATGAATCTGTAAAGGTTCTGAAATGGCAGCTGGTTTCCACATGTATTGATGACTGATAGGTACAGGATTACAGGGTTTTTCCTCTTTTTTTTTTATTTGACCTCAGACAACAGGCAAGATGGAGTTAACCGGGATCACAGTGTCCGTGCTGAGACTGAGGTCACTGGCAACACGCTGCAGGCTGGTCTAGAAAGGGAGGAGTGAAGGAAAGGAGGGGTACATACTTGGCAAAGCCTATGAAGTCCTCATGGTTGGTGTTAATGTAGGACAACTCAATGTCAATCAGCAGCAGAACCTTAATTTGAAGCAGAAAATCATGATTAGGATACAAAGGCGCTTCCTAGAAAGTGACAGTTTTCACTTCTAATTTCTCACATGTGAACTGAACAAAAACAACACCTGCAGAGATTATATCTGTCGTTAAATTTCATTTGAGCTATACCTAAAGACTGATATCATCGGTGCTGCAAATTGCAAGTGTGGTAGAGTAGAAAAATATGTGTTTAGTCGAAAGTTTCAGTTTGGAAAAACTACTATGCAACGTGCTTCACTTCCTGTCTGAAGGAGCTGCTGCCAAACCTTAAAATCTCACTAGTGTGGGTTTTAATGCCATTAAAGGATAGGTTCACAATTTTTCAAGTCTGTCAACAATAGTCAGGTGCCCAAATGAACACTTAATTTTTTAATCATACCTCCTGTTCATACTGACTATTAGAAAAGCCTTTCAAAATGCAGGTTTTCAACATTTTATGCTGAAAGGACTATAAATGTGTCAGGCTAGGCAGATAATCTGACATCTGATTCCCTATCACTGGTTAACTCTTTTTCTCAAGTTTGAAAGCTTTTATCAAGTTTTGAAGTATGGATGATGCATACACTAAGTACTAAAAAGAAAAGAAATACCTAATATATTTAAATATTTAATATTTCGGTTATGCTCTGCTTCCAAGCTGCTGCACTTTGTCTCATTAGTGTAATGAGTCAAAACAGTCAAAGCAGTTGGACTACATATAAATTGCAGATTATAACCATTACTGTAGTTTCTCAGCCTATGAAAAAGATCATCTGGCTGACAGGAGATTGGCCGATCAACATCCTAACTGCTTACCTGGTCCTTGCTCTTTCCTTCTCTTTCTCTGATATGGGTGGTGACAATCCTCTCAGTCTCCTCTCTCAGTCTGGGGTAGGAATTGAGCTGAAAGGCAACACAACAACACAACTGCAGCACTGAACGGAGACACACATGCCAACATGTGAGCTTGAGCCTAGTAAGACTTACCAATGTGTATCATAGAGAAACAGGAATGAGAAGTGAGAATAGGTTGAGAACAAAGAAAAGGAAAGAGAGTCAAGAGACATTTCAGCGCCACACATCCAAACAACAACCACAATCCAACGCACGCACACAAACACACTTTAAATACACAGTGATCGTCTGCTCTGCAAGGTCAATAACTATCAGCCAGGGATGATTTCATCAATAAAAAAAATAAATCGGCATAGAAATGCAGTGCCAAAATTTCAAAGAAGCTCCTGTATACCATAAAGTCTTAGTGACAGGTACATAGGATCAAAAACTTTCACTAGAAAACAAAACCAAACAATCGTACACACCGGCCTTCCCTTGGACTCAATGTTTTGGTCCTCGGATCGTCATCACTATTAAAAGTGAGTTCAAGGACAGTGTGCAGGTTTCTTTGGTTTTCTTTTGCAATTCTGTCAGAAGAATTTCAAATAAAGACCAGCTTTAAACAAAAAAAGCAACGTCCAGATTCAAGGCCATAAAGACAAGTGAAAAAAAAATCATCTCTAGCTGATCATAAAGTTTTGACCATGTTAGTGAAGAGTGGATGAGACGGAAAAAAGACAGAGTGAAAAGGGCAGAGTTTTAAACCTGAGAGAAAAAGAGGGGAAAGATGGCTGGATGTCTGTGTTTATGTTGATCATTTCGTGGAGTGCGGTGCCTCCCTCTATCCACAAGATGGCAGTGAAGCACCGTTGCTATGGAAACACTCCATTCAAGCTGCCACTGAGCCCACAGAGCCCTCGAGCAAATATTATCATCGCCCCCCACACATCATTCCCTTTCCATCCAGTTCAGCAGCTAGCAGAACGTCGGCCTGTCTTGTGGGTCAGCGAGGGAGCCGGACTCTGACAGACCAGGCTGGGTCTTGGGCGGGGAGAGAGGGAGGAAGCAATGTGGAGGTGAGAGGAGGAAAAAAAAAACACAAATGAGCCAATGCTGAAGTCAAACAGTATGTGGAAGCAGGCTGGAGGAAATTTTAAGTTGTGCTTAAAATTTCAGATTTGTAAATCAATGCTGGGTCTGAATGGAGACTTCCACAAATGGGCAGGGAATAGAGTTGGGTAATATACACAGTTTGAAAGAGTGGGCATGGATGGCATACAGGCAGTGGGTGTGACTGATTTCACTGTGGTGATCATTTCACTGGGATGACAGGGACAGACAATCACAGAGAAAAGGAATCCCTTCTCTTTTCATGCCATCCTCCCAGCAGGCGTGTCCATCGTTACCTTAACGGCACACTTCATGACGAGTGCGGTGAGCTCGGACACCACAAGGTCCACACATTTGAGGCTGGGCTCTTTGAGTTTGAGGATCTGCTTTTTGACTATCGCCTCGAAAGCCAGGTCAGGGGTGAAGAGCCCCGTTCTGAAAATGTTATGGGGTCAGGTTGCATTTTTGTTGTGGTGGTGGAGAGAAAGAGACAGAGAAAGAGGCGTAGGGATAAAGGCAGAAATTAAGGAAAGAAGAAAAAGAGGGTAGACAGGGAACAGAAAGAAAAAATAAAATAGTTCAGTTAGTTATTTCTAGTTGTTGACAGATATCAGGCAGTGGATGAGGACAAGCCAAAGGTTTTCACATCCTCTTCTGTGACTAGCCAGTTCCTCTAAAACTAGGTCAATATTTCAGAGATACAAATCATCTCCGGTTTAAGGCCAAATTAAAAGCTTAAGACCACCCCGTCCTCTGTTGGCTGTAAGTACTGAGCTGTGAGACCTGCAGCTTGTCCAGGAGAGACCAGAGATGTTCAGACAAGTTGAATCCCTGCGACATCTCATGTCCACGACGACACGTCACTCGTCACAACACTCCACAACACGACAGCGCTGCCTGCACACAGGGCTCACAGGGCCGGGAGGAGCTGAGGGCAAACTGAACACAACTCTTCTACTGGTTTTAATCTTTTTAAATACAAAAACTAAACTTATCAGTAGAAACCAGATGTTTTATGAAGCCATTGGCTGATCTGTGTCAGTGTACCCTCTGCCACACCCGCGGTTGCCCGTGCCCTATGTCTCGGCTGGGTCGGGAGATGCTGGACACCTGCAGTACCTTGTTGGAGCACTGCCTGACTGTGTTGATGAGCTCCTGAATGACCAGATCGATACATTTGAGACAGGGCGTTTTCAGCTTAACGATCTGCTTTTTCACGATGGCCTCAAACGCCAGGTCAGGAGTGAACAGCCCCGTTCTGAGGATGCACAGAGAGACAGAGGCATAGCCGCAGACAGATGGGACAATTAACAGACATGTGGGCCAAAAAAAAAAAACAAAAAAAAACTGTGAGGACATCAGAGGTCACTGACAAACGAAAAACAAACAGAAAACATACTGACAAGTGTGCCAAAGAAGGCCATGTGTAAAACTAATTAAGCAGACAAACACAAATGAGTTATCAGAGTATCTGTGAGGAACACATGACAACACATGTACACAATAATTGTATGCTTCAGCAGACAGAAACAGAGAATGAGTGGGTGGTGTTGCAGTAAAGAGATAAGAGGATCGAGACAACAGTGAAGAAAAATAGAACAGAGGAAATACAGTTCACATACAACAGAAAACACTTTATGACTACGCCACTTCCAGTTGGACTTTGGGTCTGCGATGCCTACGCCCGATTATAAAAACCTGAATAATAGGGGCGTGAACTCTACGATGGAGAGAAAAGCGAAACATGTGGGTACAGCAGCATCTCATGTTATAACAGAACATGGGTGCCTATTGAGCTCTGTGGGCGACTACATTGGAAGTCAGGTAGGTTTTTAATCTCTGCTCCACTTGCCTGACACCGTGAACGTTCTTGATTGCATGACTGATTTCCCGCCTTAGCTCCTTCTCGTCAAACACAATCTGATGGACAAGGGGAAAAGATGCAAATAATACTTTAACAAATCTGTCAATATATGCAAATGCTCTTTCAGCGAAGACATTCTACGTAAACACTTCCCTAACTCTCACTATTCTTTGTGTTCTCTTTAGTAAAACAGCGCTAACCTTGACCAGCTCGAAGGGGAACCGCTCATGGAAGATCCTGTTGATCTTGGCTCCACCCGATAACTCGTTGGTATCGACCTGGTCCCCGGAGCCCTCGATACGCTTCTCAAAGTCCACGCCAAACTGCTGCACCATCCTGTGGAGGTACGGGAGGAACACAAGTCAAGTGACTAGGCTGAAACTACAGAAGGAAGGAAGCCTTCTTAGTGATCCTCTGCAGAAATAAGGCAAATGTCATAGCTGTGCAAAGATATTCATGTTAATCTCACATTATCAAATCCTAACTTGCAAATATGATGCAGAGGCCCTGTGGAGTAGGCATCCAATATGGCTGCCACATTGTACTTCACCTTAAAAAAGGCATCTACTTTAAAAACTACATGTATGTTGCATTATTATGAGGAGCCTCGTTCAGATGCACTCACTGCAACAAGGCCTTAGTCTTCCGTGTTGGGTCATCCGGACGAAAGTTCTTGTACTCCTCCACCTCCTTCTCCAGAGAGAGGAGCTGACTCTGCAGCTTACTGCGCAGACCAGGCAGGGTGTCCCTGATGTGGTTGGTCAATTGCTACAGACAAGAGAGATGTAGCGCTATTATTTATTAGAAAATTCAATGACATGGCAACGATGGAAAGTATATGTTATAACTGAAAAACAAACGAAAAGCAGACAGGTTTGTAACAGACCTGGTTGAGTGACTTTTGTAAATGTGGCGTGCCCATTCGCTCTGCTATATGTCTGTAAGCAGGGTGGGACAGGAAGAACTTCCTCTCTGCAGCCAGAGCGGCACGAATGTCTTTCTTTCCATCAATATCTTTCTGACTGCGGTTCACCACACCAATGTATCCTGCATACATCGAACAGTCACATGTTCATCGAGTCAAAAGCCTGTTAATGTGTGTGTGTGTGTGTGTGAGTGAGAGAGAGAGAGACAGATCCTCACCTCTACGCAGCGGCAGAAGTTTATTTTCGAGAATGTCCTTTGCATCCGTCCCTTCATCCATCAGGTCCAGTTTTGTCAAAACACCAATGGTACGCAGACCTGCACGAAATGATAAAATGTAACTGCATCAATTCAAACTGATTTATTAGCTGTCACCACCTTGTTTGCCAATTATAATACAAAGGTAACATAACCAATACCCAGAATAATTACTTGAGCGTCTTTTTCAGTATGGAAACTGCAGATTTGGCAGAGACAGAAATACTGACAATACTGGTGAATATCAGATTAAATGAGAGGTAAGGGTTATCATAAGATGCACCGTTTAATTGGATAGCATGGATGTTATGTGTCCATAAGCCTGCTCTTTAATTAATCGACAGCTACAAAGCTACACGCCCACCCTGTGGGTCCACTTCCTTGGCGATCTTCAGAGCGTCCGAGTTGGCCAGGTCGGTGTTGGCAGGCGTGACGGCCAGAATCAGACAGCTCTCCCTGGTGATGAACTGCATCAGCATGTCCCTGATCTGGTGCTCGATGTCTTGAGGCTGGTCTCCGACGGCAACCTTCGTCATTCCCGGAAGGTCGATCAGGGTCAGGTTCAGCACTGTTCAGGCGAATGTACAAAAGTCATAAACAAAAATGCAAATAAGATGGTTTTTCTATCAGCTGAGCCGAAGTGAATGGGGCTGAGTACAAAACAAACCCACACACATTTTAAAATGTCAATGTCAACATTCATTCAAGTAACGCATTTCCATAACCAATTATATTTTCTCTCTAACAAAGCTAATTTATTCTAATTTAGTCTTTCTAGTTTGAAACACCAATAACTTAACAAATATAGCATTTGAAAGAAAACCTAGTTCATGATAGATGTGAGACAAATAAATGTTAGAAATGATTAACTTACAATGAAAGGCCAATCACTGTGTTGAAGAAACACACAGCCCACCCACAGTGTTGTAAATATGTTGTTTTACATGACAAGATGAAGATAGCTACAGTCCTGTGTGGTTTTTTTATTCATTTATGTATTTATCGGCCCCAATCTAACATGTTAATGGGCGTATGTGGTAGAACAACGATGAATTTATCCACAGAGGGCGTTCATAAAAACATGAACGCCCTCTGTGATGTTTTATCACTCACAAGAATTTACTGGAACAAACATGAAAATTTCAACTCTGGTGGTGAATTCCCACTGACGGCTCCCAGGAAATGAATAGTTTGTGATAACGATGTTATGACGGATTTTTAAAAAAAACACATTAAAACATTAAAGAGAGCGAGAGAGAGACAGAGACTGTTTTATCAAGAACACACACTGGACCAAACCACAAAAATAATACAAGGCTTTATGGTAAATAAATGTAGCAAAACAGATGGCACTGGTACAGAAAAACTTGCATATGATGCAGACTTCATGTTGTTTTGCATAAAAAGTGGTCATATTATATAATACTATATGATATTTATCATATATTATCATAACTAATGAGAAATAATTAAACACCAAACAGATCAGACCTGTTATGTTACCCAAAACTCACTTCATATAAGCATAGTGTGTTCACATAGTGTGTGTGTGTGTGTGTGTGTGTGTGTCTATTACCATGTGGGGAGTAGACTCTCAGGTTAATTGGGATGGGAGAGATGCCTTTGTTGGAGCCTGTTATCCTGTCAGTCTCCGCCTCAATTTCTGCCCGCACTTCATCAAAATCCACAAACTTCTTTCCTTTGCAGTGCAGGAATTCAGCATATTCTGCACACAGGTGTGGAGCCACATACAGGAGGGGAGAGAAAAGGACCGAGAGGAAGGAAGAGAGAGAAAAGGAGAACATTTAATTAAAGAGATGAAGGTAGCAGACAGTGAGCCTTCCTTGGGGCACTGTGGCAGAGGGGCCATATGCAGGGCAGCGATGAAAGGAGACGGAGGACGTGGCTGCGAACAGGACTGGCACACTCACCTGCTTTATTGTTGACCAGCTGCAAAATGAGAGGCCTGCGGGTAACAATGCCTGACCCTCGTGGAAGAAAGTCCCTGAGTGAGAGAGACAGACGGAGGAAGAGGAATTAAAATAAACATCAGAGTTGTAGGATGGAAAGGACAGAACAAGGGGAGACATGTTGGTTGAAAGAAAGAAAGAAAGAGAAAATGACAGGGAGAATGATCAATTATTCATTACACCCAATGTCCATGTCCTCGCAGCGTGGCCTCTGGTAAATTGATGGATAATATGAGAATTTCACGCCTCTTACTCGACTCACAACAAATCAAATGTGACACAGAGTCATTTTCTCTCATTAAGAGCTTTAGAGATCGATTCATGCATATAATCCAAACCAAAAATAGAATTCACAGTTTTTCGTATCTGCAATATTCAACACTTCAATTCACTTTTAATTTGTGAATGTGAACAAGTCTCTCCTCGTGCTGAACTGAAGACTGCGATGATAATGTAATGTAAGGGACAAATCCTAGAGCTGCTCCACAGACAGTGAATAATAGAATAACTCCTAAGACGCTATGACAGAACCTGCAGTGATTTGATACGAGCAGGTTTTTGATTCACAGCTGAATGGCCTACATTAACATGATTAATTAAAATTATAATTTTGATTTAAATCTTAAATAAACCCTTTTGGGACTCAGTATCAGTGGACTATAAAACTCACTTCAGTCTCAAATCATTGAAAAAGCTAAATATAAACTTCTCTTTTAGGGTGGATTTACCCTTTTAAGGTTTTTTTATTTTTTTATTTGTTCCTTGTTAACTCAAACTGGTCGATGCGTCTGTTTAATGGACGGGTGAGGCACACGGTTTCAGCTGGCCGCTGTTAGCTTTTATGTGAAACCAGGTTGTGTCAATACAGGAGATATCAAACATGATAACATTTTAACCGCATGAGCCTCAGAACAGAGAGTTGACACTGTTGTGTGCAAATTCTCGACTACACATTTGCATCATGCTACTTTATGACACAGTTCAATGCACTACATACAGCGTAAGATGACAGTAAATAAAACACAAGAAACTGCAGCATATGGAAAACGATGAAAACTTTCTCACAGCTGACGTGTTTGTTCCACTTAAAGTGACAGTGCACCTGAGGGATTTTTACACACATAAGCAAAGTTACTTAGTCGGCCCTCTGAGGCTCATTCACCCTGTCTTCTGCACTCTCCTCCCAATTATGAAGGCCCCTCTGCTGCTCTACAAACATACTACATCTGGTGGTAATCACCATCTTCTGTCCTAGGAACAATCCTAGTAGAGCTGAGCATGTCACCAGCCCACATTTCCCTTATCCTCCCTGCTGCCAGACATACAAGTCTGCGGGGACTATGGCAGTGCTCAGACTGAAAGCAATGTGGCAGCCACAGGACGGGAGAAAAGAGAGGACAGCCTGCTATTCCCTAGACAGTCGTCCTATGGTGGAAACAGTGGGGAACATTCTGGGTGTTCCTTACATCAGCAAAAAACCCACAGGTCTGTGTTTCAGCACTGGTGCTGTGTCACACACATAATGTGGAGAATGCAGGCATTTGTCCAAGCGGCGGACAGTATAGAAAGCCCTGGATGAGGAACCGGAGCGAGGGAGTTAGAGATAAAGAACAAAGCTATAGGCTGGAGGGGGGAAATTATAGATATAACAGACTGAACATGTTGGAAGGAAGGATGGTGAGATGCTGCCGACGGGTCACAGTGAAGATCGCCTCTTCAAGCAGCAGCATCATACGCTCTACACGTGGCCATCGGTAAAAGATGTACAATAAAAACTACTAATTAAGCTGAAAACATACATCGTTCAGAAATGCACAAGGGCAGAATTGAACCAGTCACTCTTCACGGACCGAATTGTTAAAACAGCAGTGGCATATTGAAAGGAAGCAAACGGCCAGGATTTCATTATTGATGCTCTGTAAATGATAGACGAGGCCGAGCAGATTGTGTATCATTTCATGCATTATGGATAAAGCAAGCAAAGAGCATCAGTCTGTGAGCCTCCCTCCCCTCTATCACAAGAGAAAGCTAACGAGAGTAGGGCAGGGACAGAATGAGGGAGCCAACTCCCCTCCCCCTGCCTGCCTGCCCCGACAGCCTCTGCCTCTTTCAAACAAGCGGGGCAACTCTGAGGAGCCCTCGACCACAGCTGATCCTCCTTTTCCTTGCATCTAGGAGGTCTGGCTTTCAAACATGGAAACAAGGGTGTGAGACTCTGACATCATAAGATTGATTTCACAAAACAAAAATGTGTCTGGCGGTTTGGCGGGACTTATCCCATCGGTCTCTGGTGTGGCGATGTAATATATAATTATGGCTATCCGCATTCCCGCACTAGAGTCCGTCACTGTGGGTCCCAAGAGGCATCGCTAAGCGGCAAAACCTCTTCAAGCACTACCAAAATCCAACTGCTTAGCGGAAAATCCCTTCACTCTCTGCCACTCTCTCTGTACTTCCCCAACGAAGTGATGCCCTCTGTGATGCA
The DNA here is from genome assembly GCA_036937835.1 of Pampus argenteus. NCBI lineage: Eukaryota > Metazoa > Chordata > Actinopteri > Scombriformes > Stromateidae > Pampus > Pampus argenteus. Next base: position 15,379,990 of record CM072878.1, read on the forward strand.
TACAAGCACCCAGACTGAAGGATAATAAGTGGTATTAATGCATTTAACACAAACACTCAAATAACACACGTTTTAATGGTCATATTTTGGTAACAGTGGCGTGGAATTAGAGCAAAGCTGCTTCTCTAAGACTGTTTTAGATATCATATATGTTCCTAAACATACTGGTTTCTCAGAGGTCACACAAGCAACAGCAGATATGATAACAAACTCCACCCAGGACAGCTTGCAATGCCAGATATGATGCTGCTCCTCCGCAGTGAGACAATGACATCACAGTACAGCGCAACCAAAAAAGGAGGAGAGACAGCCCTGATTAGCATGTCTGACACTGAATTAATTACAGTCAACAATCCACATGTTAAACTGTAAACAAGACGGGGGAAATAACAGCAATTTTTTAAGGCAGGGCTAAATGTTTGTTGCCATAATGTACAATAGGTTTTAGTGTGTGTTCAATGCATCAGTGAAAACCACAGGTTCTTCATTAGGTTGCCATGATGAAAACATAAACAAAGAAACAACACATACACACACACAAGCCCCTACCAAGAGATAGAAACAGTCACAAATACACAAGGCCAGCGTGATCTGATTAGCCTCTGTCCAGCAAAGCATCCAATTTGGTCTCGGCCTCCTGTGACAAACTTGGAGGGAATGACATCAACAAGATGGGTCACACAGCGCAGTGTGAGCAAACTAAATCCCACCTGACCTTCCTACGCTGAAAATTAGGACTGCGACAATCTAGAGATACTAACTACACAGCAAATAAGGTCCAGGCCTAGTTTCCCTAATGCAGAAACTCAATGTGCTGCATGCTGATGAGCAATAGCAGACACGCAGTTTATGACGACAGAACATTTCCCGGTTTAAGAGAGTGAGGTCGAGAGTTTAGATCATGACATCAGCACAGAAATTAACAGCATGAACACTTTGTGTCTGAATCATACAGTCAGGTCTGAAATGTGTCTCCTTTTCAACACTAAGTGACTCCCTCTATTGTTGCTGGTACCACAGAAAGGGAGAAAGGGATTATTTTCTTGCCTGGGGACACAGCGATGAAGTCAGCCTTTCAAAGACAACATGCACATCACAAAAAAAAAGACCTCAGCCACTCAGCCGATGGGGAAACTGTAGAAAGTAACAGCAGCTCAGTGCTCACAGTTAAAAGCCTGTTGTCACTACAGGGAATCTGCAAATCAATTATCTTACAACAACAAAAACTTATATTTTTGTGTAACAGACGACTGGAAAGCATGGTAAAGGATTTAGGTAATGGTGGCTCCTGAGCACAAACAAGTCCATAGATCAACAATGAGTCACCGCACGATGAGTGCGCCTGTTGCTATAGTAATGTGTAGCACCTCCCAAGCACTTTCAGGTTGAAGTTAGACTCGACCTTGCAGCTTTGAGTTTGACTTCTACCGTTCCACTATGTCAACATGTTGTAACGTTGCCGTTTGTTGTACGGCAGCAATGAACATTTAATCATGTGGATGAAAAAAACAAAAAAACAAAAAAGGACGAACTGAAGTGCAGCACTCACATACTTATCCTGAGAATATGCTATAGCATCAGGTGCTTATACGTGTGACTTTTGAGCTCATGAGTGCATATTATAAATTAAAGGCCAGAACAGGCAGTGAAACTGGAATGTGTCATGTTAATTACAGCTAATGTGTTTCAAGTGCTCTCACAGTGTAAAGTCACACTCATCTGGAGCAATTCAGTCTAATCTGTATGTGTGTTCTTGCCTGTAACCAGTTATGACTTGCTCTTTTCAGTGTGTTTATAACCAAAGGTCTGTCTGCATGCCACTTTAATAGCCAATGTACTTCCTCTCCTCTGCTAGCTGGTGTGTGTGTGTGTGCGTGTTTGCACATTCTCTGTGTGGGTTGGGTTACACACTAATGTCTCTGAATGGGGTGGAAACCTGCTAAACAAGCTACTTTAAAGCAAGTTTTTTTTTTTTTGCTTTCTTTATCTGCAGGGTGATCTCACTCACTGCTGATGTGGGAGAGGACAACAGGATCAGCCTGTTGAGGGATACTGTAGTTCACATGTCACGTCACACAGATTAGGAAGATGTCGAGCCTCTTTCCTTGATATGTGAAGTGTTACCAAACGCTTGTGAAAGAGGAAGGTAGTAAGGGAAGTTGTGTCTGCTACAGATGTGAGCTTCCACTGTTTGAAAACATATTGACAAGAGGTCAAAAATGAGCTGCTTTACTCTACTGTATGTCCCAATAACCTATTTGTCCTTGCATATCTGGGAAAAAAGCACCTGCTAAAAATGCAAACAACAGCTAGCTACAGAACAATTTCCAATCACTGGTAAATTCAGAATCAATTGGGTGTGGCATGTCAATACACAGAAAAACATAGGAACAACTTCTCATATAGGAGGCCAGTGAGGTAAAGAAAAATGATCTGCACTGTGACTGCAGTGGAAACACACTGACAACCTTTAACTGATGCAACTTTATTAAAGGATCTGATTATGTTCAAAACATCAGGGAGAGAGAAATCAGCTTTACTGACTCTTAAAGAGATCCATCTGTCTATAATTGTTTACAGATTGTTTAGTAACTGAGCAAATTTGCACCCAAGCTCTGGGTACACAAAGCTTTATATACATAATTTAATTGTATATTATGCCTTTAGGTCGGCCCATTGGTTTGACGTATGTATATTCGTCAAGTTAACATTATCAATACTATGTGAGGCAGGTTTACGACAAGTGCGTAAAATAATGTTGACGTTAACTGCTGGCGTAGTAGCTCCCGGTAGCTTAGCATTATAGGAAATTGCACTTCTAGTATCTTAAGTTATATGCTGCTGTATGCTCTAAAATGTTAGACCACGCAATAAATTGTCTTTTTTTTTAATGATAGCAAAGGTGAACTTTAATTAACTTACTTGCCCACGAAATTTTCCAAAACAGAGCTTTTTCCAGCGCTTTGTCCGCCGACCACAGCGATCTGAGGAAGGTCTAAATTACAACTCTGGCCAATTGAGCTGAAAGCGTCTTGAAGCTTGTTGATCAGGGGAATCAGTTCTTCCATGCCCCGGTTCCCCATGGCTTGGTTAGCTCGGAGAGCCCGACACAACGCAGAGCAAAAGGCTAACTAGCTCGGTAACGTTAGCTTAGCAGCAAGGTGCTCTCGGGTTACTCTGAAATGTTGTCGTTTCAAACAGCTCGGCCTTTTTAACTGTCTCGGTGAACACTTCAGCGGTTGCAGACAATGCACTTCACATTAATACCATTTCGTGTTCTTTTGAGCACAATAACTAAATACTCAGTCCAGTCGAAACGGACGGAAAAGTCGCAAAACAAAACTTCCTCTACACAGACACCATCCGGTTAGTGATTTTTTTTTTCTCCCTAGGATGGTGAAATAATGACCCGCCCTTCTCTGCCTCTGATTGGCTTACCCATATATTCCTGCTCATCCTAACCAATCTCACTCCTCGTGTCTAGAACCAACCAACAAAAGCAACCTAGTACGAGCCAATCAGAAGGCTTAGGGTGGGTCATAACTTCGCCATCCTAGAGGGAAATAATAGCATCCGGTTAGAGGAGACTGACATCAGATTGAAACCGGCAAGACTTAGACCCGCCTCTTAATAGTATCCACGTAGTCTATTGGCTCATTTTCCTGCTTCTCCACCAAGCTAGCATTTTAATTGGACATCTAAAAGGCGTGTTCTTCACTTCAAACAAGTCGATATTTTTCTATTGGTCAACTTGAGTGTCAATTAAAGCCTCTTCCACGTCACATGGTGGTTGTAACATGGCTGCTAAAAACACTTCTAGCAAAAACATGTCTGTACCAAAAGCTCTTTCTGCGGTTTCTCCTCTCACTCTGCGAATTATTGCTGAGTGTCCTGTGACAAAAGCAAGAGCTTGTGATCTAATACTGCCACACAGCGGCGTCAGCACCCCTGTTTTCATGCCTGTGGGTACTCAGGGCACCATGAAGGGAATCACTGTGGATCAGCTGGAGGGGCTTGGATGTCAGATATGTCTTGGAAACACATACCACCTAGGTATGAGACCGGTAGGTAAAACTGCAATGATAGCAGAGTTTCAGTTTTTTTTATATATATAATTAACGTTAATAGTGGCTATACCAACTTTTTTTTGTGTGTTTTCCCTTTGAACACTGCTGTCTACAGGGGCCTGAATTGATAGAAAAAGCCAATGGTTTACACGGCTTCATGAACTGGAAGAGAAATCTTTTAACAGTAAGTATGTGCATTTCCAAATGAACACAGGAATTGTTTTGTTTTTTTCTTGCTGTAATAATTTCTCCTGAGTTCAATCAAGTAGATATATTTTTACAGCTACAGTCTTTTTAGTGCCAAAACCCCTCTTTATGTTTCTATACCAGCACAGCTCAACAGGGAAATGACCAACTCAGACTGCTGAAGACTTATATAAGCTTCAAATAAACCTTGCAATACATTTTTTGCACACAATGAAATTGTTAAGTGCCTTTGAAAGGGAATATTTGATAGTCAGATTACAGCAATGAAAACCTATTTTATTGTTCATATGGGCACCTGAGTGTTTTTTTTTTAATTTGTGAACTTGTCCTTTAATGAAGTATAGATAACAAAAGAGTGTTTCACCTTCCTTTTCTTACAGGACAGCGGAGGGTTTCAGATGGTATCACTTGTTGAACTGTCAGAGGTCACCGAAGAAGGGGTCAAGTTCAAGTCCCCCTATGACTCCAAAGAGATCCTCCTCAGTCCTGAGAAGTCCATCGACATACAGAACAGTCTGGGTCTGCAATGAGTCAAATTATTTTAATAGATGTAAAGTAATTAAGATCTTTTTAGATTTGCCAGTGACTTACAAACAGCGTCTCCGTGTTTCTGTGTTCCTTCAGGATCAGACATCATGATGCAGCTGGACGACGTGGTCAGCAGCACAGTGACAGGGCCACGGGTGGAAGAGGCCATGTACAGATCCATCCGCTGGCTAGATCGATGCATAGCAGCCAATAAAAATCCAGACAAACAGAACCTATTTGCCATCATCCAGGGTGGGCTGAACGCAGAGCTCCGCAAAACCTGTCTAGATGGTAAAACAAATCTTGTTCTGTTTCCATCCTTTTTCCTTATTTCATCACTTATTGCTCTCCCTGTATACCTGTAAAAAAAATGAAATCCACGTACTTTTTTAATATCAGATCTTCAAACTTCCAACTTACGCCCTTCTTGTAGAAATGACTAAACGTGATGTTCCTGGTTTTGCGATCGGAGGCCTGAGCGGAGGAGAGGAGAAGGATGACTTCTGGCGGATGGTCACGCTGAGCACGGACCACCTGCCTCGAGAAAAGCCTCGCTACCTCATGGGTGTGGGGTACGTTTGTCTGTAGACTGTAAGACTCTTCATGAGAACAATATGTCGTGTTTATCGCTGCAGTGACGTGAAATATTTGTTGCAGGTATGCTGTGGATTTGGTGGTGTGTGTCGCTCTGGGATGCGATATGTTTGACTGTGTGTTTCCCACCCGAACTGCAGTAAGCTCTATACCTCACACACACACACACACACTGATAAATCACTTTTAAATTTTTCCACGTGTGTTTCTGACAGTCGTGCTTCCTTTACTGCAGAGGTTTGGCTCTGCCTTGGTGCCTTGGGGAGCTATCCAGATAAAAAGTAAGCAGTATGCCAAAGACTTACAGCCCATAGACCCAGACTGTGAGTGTCCCACATGCAAAAGGTAAGTCAAGAACAAACAACTGTTGGTTATGTAAGCCTGCTGGTTTGATAAATATTGTACATTATTCCTCTTTAGTTTCTCAAATCCTGCCTCATGATTTTGTCATCATTTAATTTAAACTGTATGTATTTCCACTATATAATATCACAGTAATAAAACACCTGAATACACTTACAGCCGTTTTAAAGCAGGTTACTCTGATCTCAGTTGGCTCAGAATATATTCAGACAGTGTTGTGACAGGAGGATAATCTTAGTGTGTGGACAGTGCTACCGTTGAGTGTTTATACATTTTATAAAACGTATATGTTTTTTTAAAAATGTATCATATTCCTATTCTTCTGTTTCAGACATAGCCGGGCTTACCTGCATGCTCTTTTTAAGAGTGACACTGCTGCCATGCATCATGTCACCATCCACAACATTGCCTACCAGGTCAGTATTGGAAAATGTCTCTTAGCATAAATGTTAACATAATATCACAACTCAAACAAAATTATCACATAATAAAGCAAACACTTAGGTTCCCCTATTTAACATTTCTAAGCAGTATCCTTCCTATCTGCAATCCTTCCAGTGAGAGATATTAACCTGAGCTACAAGTCCACATAATATGACAGGAACATATTGAACTTTACAAATCAACATAGTTGATATGACATAAATGATTATCCCTCAGCGCTCTCTTCAAACCTGCTTCGCAGCTGTGGCATTATCAAAACGATAGTCTCCTCTTGTGACAGATGAGTCCCAAGAAATAATATTCCTGTTAAAGGTGCACAACAGATACTAGCTGATTATGCAACATATTCATTATTTATTTATTTTTTTCCCCATAGGGACAGTCATATTGGTTGTATTAGTATTTGATGAATTGCTCTAAAATTTTATAGACATTTGTGGTCTCCAGTGTATGAAAACCTTTCCAGGAAAATTTCCAGACCTGTCATTCAGCGCCACCAGCAGGTCAAAAGCTGCACTTGTCCATCACTTCAGTTTATAACACTTAGTTTACTTGATATTAGTGCTGACATGCATAATATTTACATGTTACCTGGCGCCATGGTCAATTATAGCATGCACAAAAGCCTACTGTATCCTCTCAGGATGCTGGCCATACTAAAGGTGCAGAAGATAATCTCCAGCTATAGATCAATAATCATGTTATTTTCCCCCCTCGACTCATGAAACGTTTCTCTTTGCAGCTCTCCCTGATGCGCTCTGTGAGACAGAGCATTGTGGAAGGTCGTTTCCCTGAGTTTATACAGACATTCATGAAGCGACTGTTTACCTCTCGTGACCAATACCCCAGCTGGGCTGTGGATGCTTTAGCCTCCGTTAACATCACACTGGAATAAAAGGAGAAAAAGGCATCTGTTTTATTCAGGAGTCGGGGATGAATGTCAAACAATGACTAAGAGATTTAATATCTTTTTTTTATAAGTGACTTTTTAAATGGATGATTGCTTTATACTCTTTGGTTATATTTGTTTTGTGACATTTGTTGGTGGTAAAAGGAAAAAGGTTTTAGATCTGAAGGAATAAAATCCCGATTGTGTTTTGTAACAACCTGCTTTACTCCAGTCTCTGCAAATCATCCTTATGACTGAATGGGGTTTAAATGAGGTTTGAAACACATGAACTATCTTCTATAATATGCTCAGACACTTTTTTGTTGTTACCATGGCTACACAGCTAGGACCACCCACTTGAAATGAAATGTTTTGCCTTTCCTCTCAACCTATTTTTGTGTGGATGAGCTCATTACACAGGCATTTAATTTTTTTTTTTTGCTAAAGGCATAATATTATACATATATGTATTTTCATGACTTACTCTACATCCTAACAGACTGGTAGTTGGCAGTTAACTGTTCAGAGAGGTGAACCTGACTACAGATTGTGTGTCATGACCACCAGAGGGCAAAATAGACAAAACTAGAGCAAAGTCTGACAGTAAAAACTGAATGATACGCAGGTTTCCTAATAGTGGAAACAGCAGTTCAGCTGTCTCTAAATAAAACATAACATTAGATTTTTGTGAAGGAAACAAAAACATTAAAATTAAAAATTATTCACAGTCCAGAGTATTAAACAGTATCATCCTTATCGCCGTATCCATTGTGCTTCATCTTCTCATTAATTTAGGAATAATCCTTTTGTTTTGGGCTCACAGAGGTGCTGGTTACTGATTAATATTAATTACTGTAAGTTCATTTGAATAACACCTGTTATCTGTGGCTTTGGGTCAACAGTTTAACGTATTATGATGATCACAGGGCTCTACGACATCCAACCTGTAAACCTGAGTGGCAAGCGAACAGAGTACAATAGAAATTGGTTTTGGTGCATAATGAGAGAACGTTTGTAAGTTGTAAGTGCTTATAGCCCTAATTACAAATGTATAGTAATAGGTTACAATAAGAGCAAACTATGATAACAATAGAGGGAACTATTCTATGGTAATATTGAGTTTAGAGTGACCTTTTGTATGTTTATATCATCATCATAGATTTATAGGAACATCCAGCTCTGTGTCTTTCTTTTGTTATGTTTTCAAAGTTAATTACATGATTATGATCTTTTGCTTCCACTGTGTATCTTTGGTTATTTTAGCTTTATATTTAGCATGTGGATGCATGGTGAGAAAGCAACAACACACATTTACAGATCTTACTGGCAAGCCATGCAGGATCATGTTAAGTATCTGGAGAAAGAAAAATGAATATGCATGACCAAAGGGTTGCATAAAATAAACTGGATGTGAGTCTCATGTAAGGTATATTTCAGCACCAGAATTTGCAACATGGAAAATGTGATGGCAAAAAAATAAGTATGAACCCACAGGGTAATAATTAAAAGCCCTGTTAACATAAGAAAAAAAAAACATGCAAAAATAATACATATGTGTCGTCGTTGTAAACCGCACGACACACACACACACACACACAGTATGATATGACATTTCTGGGCAACAGTTTTATTATTCAGGATCAGTGAACAGTATTATGCATAATGCAGATGGTGATGGTATTATTGTTGAGTGTTGTTTTTTTTGGTTGTAGATGTTTCTCTCCCTCCTTATTCCTGACATTAAAAGTCGTCGCAACAGTATTCCCCATCGGCTGCTTACATATTTGCAGTCAGTGAGTCCATGCGGAGCTCAGGCAGAGAGGATGCTGGTGCTGAAAGAGGCAACCAGTTGCTCAGCAGCTGTCACAGTAAAAGTGGAGCCTCCCCTACGCACCGACGGATGAGCATCTTCTACCTGTTGCCTCGGCTGGAAGAAAAGTAGAGCTTCATTCTGAAAAAAAAGAAAGAAACAAGTTGATTTTTCTCTGTTTAGGAGAGAGGTGGATGAAGATGCCATGAAGTGTATCAATGTGTTTGTTATCGATCAACGTTTTGAATAGCGAGGGGAAGAGGAACGGAGTTGGTTTTGGGGTGGTCCACCTCCTCGGTGTGGAGGTGCGGTTTGCGGTGAGCTTTGTCTCCGTTTCTGGGCTCTGAGGAGGACAGAGACATGGTTGAACTGGAGAAGGAGGTGCTCCCGCTGCCCCCTCGGTACCGGTTCCGAGACCTGTTGCTCGGGGACTGGCAGACCGACGACAGGTAAGGATTCCGCTCTTGTTTACGCACGGCGCACTGAATCCGTTGCGTATCTGTGCGCCATGAGAGCATCATATCACTAATATATCTCATGTCTAAAAAAAAGTGTAATTATGTTTTGTGTTTTGCATTTTCTCTCTCTGTGATCTCGTGGAGTCATGCGTGTAAAATCTGTTGGAGCAGCTATTTTACGGCCAGCTGTGCAGCCGTGTTGTGCTGGATGCTGCAACAGGTTTACTCCGTGTGTGTGTGTGTGTGTGTGTGTGTGTGCGTGCGCAGAAGGCAACTGTCGCTTATAGTGCTAATTCAGTACTAGCACACCACATGCAACATATCCGTTTAACCCCAATGAAAATGGGGAGAAAAGGGAAAAAAAGAAAAAAACAGAGACTACATTGAGTGATATTTTTAATTGCATTTCATGTTATATAAAATGACAAAACATTCCTTTGGATGACACTTAGCAGGAAGCAAATCAATCAAGTAAGGCAGACCTGCAGTATGTCACCTTATTCATCTTACTCCTCATGCATGCCATAATTCTTGAGATTTGCAGTGAACCCATCTGCAACCTGGACAGGCAATTTCAAGCGAATGCTCTCTTCTGGCTATTAACCTTTGCTTACACTCCATTTGCAGAGCAGTAGATTTGACTGTGTGCTTATATGATATGCATTGCTTAATTTCATTACGGCTGTGCTGTCTTAATGGAAAGCCTTAACCTCCATTTCACGCGTGATCTCTCTCTCTCGTTGCTAGGTGGAAATGAGGACCAAAACACTTGCTTGTGGAGTTGAGTGGGTGTCTTGAATCAGATAATTGGGGGGAAACTTGCTACTGAAAGCATGGAGGAGATGAGATGACCTATCCAGGCCCAGACATTGCCAGGCATTAGAGACACTAGTACATGATGTGTCGCCATATATGACTGCCAATATTGCATATCATATTATTGGAATTGTGTCTATGCTAAAAACATGTAGTGTTGTTTTATTATATGATGAATCATACTAATATACTGTGTATTGTATCACTGACCTATAAAAGCTCAGCTGAAGCCCAAACAGGCCCGCTCTGATGATCTTCTGGCCTTCTGTAATTTGTCGGTTATATTGCCCAAGGGCTAATGTTACCAACCCAGAGTTCAGTGTGACCTCAGTCACTTGATTACAGAGGCTCAGTGACAGGAAGGTGCTGATTGTTTCTTAGAAGTCCACCAAAATGCAGAAAGGATTTTTGATTTTGCCAATGTACCGGCAAAAACAAAACAAAAAAAGACAACAACATGGATCATTTCACCAGTTGAGTGTACCAGAATAGAGGCTGTGTGCGGTTGAGATTGCTTTGGTTGGTTTGGGATGCTGCTGACACAGTTGGAGAGGAGTGTGTGTGTGTGTGTGTGTGTGTGTGTGTGTGTGTGTGTGTGTGTGTGTGTGTGTGTGTGTGTGTGTGTGTGTGTGTGCTGGTGCCACGGATGTGCTGTAATACCCTCTAAACACAGTATGATTAGGGATGTGCACGAGTGTTTCCAGGGATATCCTGATGTCGATCACTTTCAGAGCTCGAGAAAGCTTTGAGGTTTCAAATTAAAGCCCCTGTGTGGGCTGTAAATGTCACATTTATTTTGTCATATTGCAGAGCTGCAGTGTACAGTCCATACATGCTGTCTGCTTCATCTACTAGGAAGATCCTAATTATGAGCATTTGTATTCAGCAAAATAGAAAATGAGTCCTTTGCATCAGTAATGTGTGCAACTGTGTGTGTGATTGCCACTCTCTATAGCTATCTATCTATCTATATATATATATCTATATATATCTATATCTATATATAAACACACATTTAGACACATTTAGAGGCAGAAAGAGTGATTTACAAAGCGCTCGTGGGTCACGATGTCGATCTCAGTGTCCAGGAAGTGTTAGGTGCTATAAAATGGACTGATTAGAAAGAAGGCAAGAGCTGTGATTAATAGTGACATAACGCTTAATTACAGCTGAATCACACACAGAGTTGATCTGCCATGGTCCATTAATCTATAGAAGAGGCCTTTAACTAACAGACAGTAGCGATGGGTGATGTAGCTCTGTAAAGTACGGCAGCATCCCAGTGTAAACACACTCTCACACGTCAAAATGTCAACATGTGTATGCATAACTTATCTTCTTACGGTTGCACTATGCTCTGGGAAAACATACATTACTGATCCCTATAATACCTCTTCTGTCCTCTGGGTCTTTCCACTGTCCTCTTCTCCTCTCAGCTGGCTGTGTGTGTGTGTCCATATGTTACCCCCACCCACCCACCCACCCCTCTCCTCTACATCTTAGTTTTGATTGAAGTGCCTCCAATATCATGCTTTTCTGCCTTTCAAGAACTCTCCTGCAATTCAGGTGAATACATTTTGCTTAAGGTTCTCAGGTAATGCAATTTTCAGCACAAACTTTTTTTAAAGAAGGAAGTGATTTAATAATTTATGTCATGCAGAAGGATCTCATATGCTTCTGACTGTATCTATAGTGCCTTTTTATAATTTCTGCCAGTGTGTTGGTTTTTTTTAGTCGGCCTGGGGCAATGTGGTGTGTGTCAGGGATGAAGGACACTCAAGTGTAGATTCATCAGCATCAGCAGTATTAAAAAAAAAAAATGAAGCAAATGCAAATAAAATCAGCTTGTTTTTTTTTTCTATACAGACTGAAACAAGCCTTTTTCCCCAGATATTATTTGAATAGGGAACTGCTGCCGAAAGTTTCCTTACAACTGCCAATTATTGTTATTGATGTAGCTCCCATAATCAATAAAATTAATGAAGAATGTGCCTGATAATTGATCAGTATGTGAATGCGTTTCCTGCTGTTAGAGGAACGTGTCAAGGACTGAAATGTGGGATCTTTTTAATGTCACTCTTCTGATTACATTATATTTTCTGGCTGCGAGTCAGAGGCTTCTGTTTTGAGGAAATGCCAAATGACTAAACAATTAAATACAGATCTTTTGCCGGCAAATGATAAGATTTTTATTTTTTTTTGCCAGTCAAAGGAGCTGTCTGGTTTTTGTCCAAATGAACTTGATGTTGAGCCCTTGAAATGGATGAATTTGTTCTGCCTGGTTGTTCCTATTAACATAAGTCTTTGACTTGTAAATCATATCACAGCCCAGTTAAAAAATAGTGAAGTAAGCTAGCTTCCTTCTAGCATTTTGTGAGTAATTTTCAATCACAAATAAACTCATTTTTATTAATTTTGAGAATTCTTAGAAGAGTGAATGTCCCGGCTTAATCCTCAGCAATATACCTTTTAACGGAGTTGATAGCATGCTCATAACAGTCAATCAACACACTTGACTCCCAACACAGTCTGTATCTAAATTATTAGAAGTGAAATGAATTACAAGAATGTCTCCATTGCGCCACAGTCCAGGATTACCATACAAATGACAGCCTTTTGTCCTTTAAAACAATCTCTTATTGGCTGTCGCCTCCACATCTTCTCTCACTCAATCTCTGTCTACTCTCTGCCATCCTTTCCTCGAGGCGCTTCTGCTCCGTATGCCTTCCTCTTAATTCCTCCAGTCACAGCCTAATCTTGTAAGGCCAATGTAAAGCATGATCCATCAGTATTGTCAGTATTCATGCCAGTTTTTACTCTGCTTTGACTTGTCTATAAGGTGCACGCTGGAGTCCTTTAGTGAGCCTTTTAGCGCCGCGGATGTATTATGAATCATTTCTGCAGAGTCTAAGATGGCATGAAGGGAGGTTATTAGCAATACAGATTTGCACAATGAGAAGAGTCCCTCTGTGGTAAAAAGGTGATTTTTATCAGATTTGAGGTTGGCTGAGAGAGAAAATGTAAAGCATTCGATGAAATATGTAACATCTATTTTAACAAGTTCAACTCTGTAATTTTCAGATTTCAAAGAACTTAATGACCTCACAAAAATGAAAAATGCTCCAAGGAGACGGGACATATCTTACCAAATATCTATCTATCTATCTATCTATCTATCTATCTATCTATCTATCTATCTATCTATCTATCTATCTATCTATCTATCTATCTATCTATCTATCTATCTATCTATCTATCTATCTATCTATCTATCTATCTATCTATCTATCTATCTATCTATCTATCTGTCTGTCTGTCTGTCTGTCTGTCTGTCTGTCTGTCTGTCTGTCTGTCTGTCTGTCTGTCTGTCTGTCTGTCTGTCTGTCTGTCTGTCTGTCTGTCTGTCTGTCTGTCTGTCTGTCTGTCTGTATAGATATAGAGAGAGATATAGATATAGAGAGAGATATAGATATAGAGAGAGATATAGATATAGAGAGAGATATAGATATAGAGAGAGATATAGATATAGAGAGATATATAGATATAGAGAGATATATAGATATATAGATAGATATATAGATAGATATATAGATAGATATATATATAGATATATAGATAGATATATATATAGATATATAGATAGATATATATATAGATATATAGATATATAGAGAGATATAGATAGAGATAGATATAGATATAGATATATATCTGTTGTGAATTTGAATTGAATTGAGAAGAGGTGATGAGAGAACAGACAGATCTTGTAACGTCTTTCATGTTTTACAGGCATGTCCTCACAGCTGTTCACATAATCCTGCCAGTTTAGATCTAGAGGGAGGTAACATTAAAAACACCCAGTTGCTAATGGATATTAACTGTGGGGTCCTGCATGGTCGATGGCAAGCCAGGGCTCAGAGTGCATCAGGCCTGATTCATATCCCTTTCTATTAATTAAAAAAAAGCTTCTAAGAACAACATCCTAATTAATATTGACGAAGTGGAAAGGTTACATTAAAGACAGGGAGGACGTTACCTGATAGTCATGCACAGTCACAGTTTAACCTCTGCATTCTCTGGCCATGTATATAATTTAATGTATACACTAAAACAAATTACAGCTAAAGATTGGATAGATATTAAATCTATAGCCTTTTTCATTGTTATCACTGCTGAGCAATAATCCGAGGCTGGGCATCCTCACAGTGAGTTAAGGGTGTGTCCCTGGTGTTCATGTTCCTTTGTTCATGGTTCTTTCATTTGTAGAGCTTTTTGTTTTAGCTACCACTGGGTTTTATTAAGATACATATTTAATCCCCACCTCTAACCCCTTTGGGTTAGAGGAGCACTGTCAACACTTAAGACTCTTACTGTTGTGGATACTAACACAGCCATGGGGCTAACCGGCGTGTCTCTGAGCACTTGTGGTGCCGGCGATGTTCGCTGTTGTAGGAAGGCCCCGTGGCTGAGTGGGGGCAGGGAGCTGCTGTGCCGCGCTGTTGTGTGTGTGTGTGTGGGGGGGGGATCACAAACACTGTTATCCAATGATCGCAGCTCCCCTATTCCCAAACTGTGTTAGCTTAATACACCACAGGAGTTGTCTTTCAAATCCAAGCAGTTACACAGAGGTACAAGGGGGGGGCATGAAATCTCTCATGTTTCATTCCTTTTCGCATACTTGTCATTCTCAAGGCAAGTGGTTCGAAGATTACTTTAAAATAGGTTAATATTTCACGTTGATTTGATCTCACGCTAAATGTCTGCGCACACCTGAAGCCAATCTAAGGGGATACAGAGATAGAATGTCATTTAATGGTGATTTTAATAAAGTTGTGCATCAATTGAGGCTGTATTTTGTTTCACGAAAGAGATGTATGATTTTTTATTTATTTTTTTATTTTTGTCTTAATGGACCGATGTAATGCTTTTCTGTGAATCAAGCAGTAACCATGATCAGTTAAACAATGGAGGCTACATGTCAGTAGCTCCCCCTATAAGCATTAAGTAGAGAATGATCATTTCAGCAGAGGATGAGGCAAGGCTGGTTACATCAGCCAGCGTTTTAAGGGCTGGGGGCACTCCCACTGATGATGTATGGAAAGTGTTAATCCACAGAAACCCAGAGGTAAAGAGTAAAAGCTACTTCACTGATTGATTTTATCCCTTAGTTAAAGGGACCAAGAGAGAAACACAATCTTAAACGGTCTCAGTCATCATTAAGTTACTATGAAAGCATTTTGTTTTTTTCAATGGAGTGTTAAAAATCAATTTCTTGGCACCGATAGGTAGCGGTATTAATAAGAATTTGACATTCGTTTCATCGGGAAAGAATGTCAAACTTGTGCATTGTCAGTTCTAAAAGGAAAAAATGATCCTTTTCTTCAACAGGGATACGTTTATACTCCTTTTTGTTGTTTTCTTTCTTCTTCTTCTCTACCTTTCTATCAACGCAGCCTGTGTGATGGTTGTGTATCTGGGTCAGGGACGCGCTGTCCTCTCGACCATTTGTTGGACGAAGCCGAGTACACCTTGCCTCTTTTAAGCTGTTAGAGCGGCCTGGTGGTGATGTGCAATTTATTTGCCTCTTGTCATCCCATTGAATTTCTCCTGCCCTCATTTGTAGGCTGAGTATATTATTATTGCATGTCTTTGTTTGCTTTTTTTTTTTTTTTCTATCTTAGCTCTTTAAGCTGTGTCCTCTTTTCTCAGATCTCGGATTCATCCATTCATCTCAAGAAATACAGTCTGTTGAGTAATAAACTTCAAACAGATTAATGGCTATGAGTATTTCTCCATAGATTGGCTCTCCAGAAGCCGTGTTTGCAATAATTCCCAACAATAAACGGACTATTGACATGGAGCAAAGTGTACCAATAGCCACTTCCATTTCCAAGAGGCCATGATATCTTTAGTTTTCTATTTAAAATGTTTAAAAGATATTCAATTAAATGTCATATGAAATGAAAAACAACATTTAAGAAGTTCAACCCATCAAAAACGACATTTTTACTTGAAGAAAATGACTGAAATGACGTTGCTGATTCATTTTCTGCCCATCAACTGCGACTAATCGACACGTTTTTTTAGCTCTAGTATGAAATATTTATATTTAATTTAATTATATTAATATTCATCTTAATCTTTATCTTTCCAAATATGTACATCTTGGAAATATGGAAATATTTGTGATATAAATGCCACGACAGTCATTTGTCCTTGATTGCAGTATGGACCTGACAGGACCTTTTTTTTTTTTTTTTTCAAATCCCATGCTGCATTTATGACTTTGAATTTCTGCTAGTTTTCTACTTATTTATGAGAATAAACCACAAAAAGACTGAAGAAGCCAAAAAGCCAAACACAAAAGACCCACAAAAACAGTCCATGACCAAAACAACAAAACACAAGTCCAAAATCCACAAGTCCATGACAACTATTGATTTTATTGTGAGGTTTAGTGGGTATAGCTTTTTCACTCGATTACCTTATTTCTATTTTTTTTTTTTTTTTTTCCTACTTCACTGGTATGAATGCTATTTCTGAGTTGTGTGTGTGTGGAGGTTGTGATGAGCCGATGTCGTGCTGCTGTGCATGCATAGATTTGGGTTTCTTTAGTCTCTTCCACTATGTCATTAGATGGCCAGTGCTGTGTCATTATAGAGCACAGGCATGGGTGGAAGCAGCAGGAGAACAAGGTTCAGCTTGCTCTCTTTCTCTCAAAGATCCTCCTCCGCATGTCCCCATCTGTCTGTCCGTCCATCTGTCTTTGTCTATTTATCTTTCTGTATGTTTGTCTGCTCTCTCTCTCTCTCTCTCTCTCTCTCTCTCTTCACATTCAATGAGCTTTATATTGGCATGACCATAATAAAATACAGTATTGCCAAAGCAATGTCCAAAATTAACATTAACATATACGATTTGAACAGTGTACAAACCTAAACCAAAGTGAAACAGGACAGGTTTAAATTTCCTCCACACTGTTGGCTGGCACAGTCACTCCTCTTTTGGCAGCCATGTTTATCTCGGACCCTTTCTATAGCCAGACTGTGTTTAACATCGGTAGTCAAGTTTGCATTTTACTTTGCGTGTTTTAATTTTGTGTTCCTGTAAATGAGGTAGTTTTGTTTCTGTGATTGACCCTGATAGTTCTGCAGGAACGCTGCTTGAACTGGGCCGGGAACCAAGCGTCAGGATGTTTGTCTTATCTCTTGTGGCACTACACAGCTTTGTGGTGGTAGGAGTGTTTGTTTTAGCTAATGAAGCTAATATTTAATTTATCGGTTTTGGATATTCAATAGTAATGGAAATTGGCCTAATTCACCTCTGAAGGCATTAGATATTGTCTTTCTGTGTGTGTCTCTCTCTCTTTCCCACTTTTAACTCTCAGAGTGTAAATGCAAATCCTCTCCCCAGGCTCAGGTTTGAAATGTTAAGTCATGCCCCCTTTTCTTCATGTTCTTCTGTTTCCAGCTGTTACAACTGCTGTTTTTTGCTTCATTAAAGCCTCTGGAACGATCTTAGTTTCCTTGCTCAAAATAATTAATATGATAAACCTATATTTTAAATCAGGAGCTGTCAGAGAGAGAGAGAGAGATCTTTTAATGTGTCTTTTTTCTCTCTCCTACCCTCCCCTTAGATTAAAGATCCCAAATCTTAATCTATCCCACTTTTTATTGGACTATATTTCCACTTTACTTTTTTTTGTATCCTCTGTTGCACACTCAAATGGAAAAGCTCTCACTGAAACATGTCAAGGGCAAAATGACCTCTAAAATGATCCTCCCTGGGACGTTATCGCAGGATCTTTGGACTGAATGGAGAAATGCATGAATGATGGGATTTATGAACACCTGAGAGTCTTAAGGCAACAACAAAGAAGCAAGATAGAGATAAATGATGGAAAAATACTGTCATGGATTTGGTTGTAAAATTGTATAGCTTCATGGAAAGCAAACATTTATTTATTTATTTATTTTTTATGAGGATGATAAGAGAAAAAGCAACACACGCCAGGATCTTATCAGAGCCAGTAGGATTTAGCTGGGAATTCAAACTAAATGCACATTTCTATGTAATCAATTTGGATGTGTGTCTGAATACAGGATGGCTTCTACCTTTTATAGATGGTTTCTTTTGATTATTCCCTCTTTACATCATAATAATGAATTTTAAATCTCTTGATCACATCATCATTTATTGAATGTGGTGATATTTGGTACCTCTTAAAAATATGTTATTATTAAATGCACACCATAACAGCGTATAAAAACAGAAAAAATCCTTGACTGTGGTTTCTGATAGTGACTACTGAAGGAAGTAGTACACGTATAAAGTAGTAAAATATTATACTATATGGAAAAACTATATATATCTTTTCTTTTTTTAATAATAATGGCATTTCTCACTTTTTTGTATTGATTAATAGCTACTGTGACACATTTTATCTCACTCTCTCTGATAACAGTTAATTTGTATGTAATTGGTTCACTTAGATTAATAATACATTTTTACATAGATAAGTAATTTTTATTTTTTTTTATTCTAGAAACTGGTTTACCATTTGATTGCTCTGTGCATGAAAGAACCCATGTAGTCATATGGTCGATTAGCTCAACACACAGACATATACACACAAAATCTTTCCTTTCCCCCGCTGTCTATGACTGCAAATACCGCAGGGTGTCCCATCTCTCCAGAAATTCGTGCAAAGTCATTTTCTAATCAAAAGGTGCAATTACACACCCTCGGGCTTTGGTGAGCCTGGGGAGCTGTGCGTATCTGCATGTTTTTTTTGTTTTTTTTATGTTTTCCATCATTGTGTGCAAAAACATTATCGTCAGCAGAGGTGGAAGCCGTCAACAAGTTGGAGCGGGGCTACCAGCTCCGATGGCTGAACACCCTTCACAAGTATATGTTTGCTCACATCTGTTCATGTGAGAGGGAGGGGGGGAAAAAAAGACAACGAATCCCGCGTTGCCATAGCAACAAAGAGGAAAGTAACCCCCTTCAACCTCCAAATGTTGCTGGGAATGTGTGGCGCTGTTTTTGTTCTGTGGGTGTCTGACCATATGGGGTGCTGGTAGTGTCACTGAGACCCTGGGAAGACCCCCTTTCCCCCTCCTCCACCACCACCACCACCACCACCACCACCACCACCTCCTGCTCCTGAGAGAAGAATAGCTCGCTGTTGTTGTTGCGCTCTTTCATCTGTCTGTGCGTTGTGAGGAGACCACCAGTGAGTCGGGTCTAGCGTTTTTTCATCCTCGACCTGAGTCATCCACTCTTCTCTCCATAGGATGAAAGGAGCGCTACTGAGAATTCTCCCCTGAGGTGGTCAGACAGGAAATACAGTCATCGTCCGTCTGGCTGGATTTGTGCCTGTATACATGTAAAGGCTGTCTCAAGAGTATCTCTTTGTCATTTTCATCATGTCTGTCCACGAATGGTCTAATGATCCTAATAACTCGGTTGCAGGTGTGTACTTTAGCCTGTATGTGTGTGCACAGTATGTGTGTGTGTATGTCCCTCTAACAGGAGGGTGCCCGAATGGAAAAGGAGAAAGAGCAGTAATTATGACCTCCCATGTTCAGCAGAAACATCAGAGGGAAGTAATTTGTTGCTCTATATTTAATCAGTGGAGATAACGAGACTGACTACAGCTGTCTGGGCCTATGGGCAGTCAGACAAGCAGGAACACCATTTCCTCCCAAACCCATTAGTCTTTAATGCAGCAGACCACAGTGTCTTATTTCCATACTTTTCATTGTTCAAATAATCATTATCACCCTTTTTATCTCCAATTTGCCCAATTGAACACATTTTCTCCATCTCCAATATGCTATTCCCTTCAATGTCCTAGCCCTCCACTTGTTTCCACTCTTCTGCCTCTTAACTTGACTCCATAAAAGAAGTATTTTATCTTTTTAGTCGTACCTTTTTTTTTTGCCCCCCTGCACCCTCCTTATATCTCTCTCTCTGTCTCTCTCTTAGGGTGCAGGTTGAATTCTATGTGAATGAGAACACTTTCAAGGAGCGCCTCAAGTTGTTCTTCATCAAAAACCAAAGATCCAGTGAGTTCCCCATGTTTGAGATCTCTGTCCATAACTGGTTGGGGATGAATTTCCTGTCTGCTGCAACATAAGTTGATTAAATTTTTAATTTTAACGTGTGATGTCATTCTTGCTCTGCAAACACCTTTTATTTTTATTCTCATTCCTAACATTTATAGAAGAGAGTATATATTGTACACATATACCTTTAGCTTGGAGTGGAAACATGTCAGTTCTATCTCATTGCGCTCAATTAGTTTAATATTTAAATTAATTAAATCATGGGCTCCTCTTTTTATCAAAGGTTAATTTAATTACTGGTTAAATAACTAAGCTCTAAGAGAGCAGTTTAAATATAAATGTTGAAACAATGTGATGAATTGTGTTAGAGGGGACAGGTGAACTTTTTGGTCATGATAATAAATTGCTTATGAGCTATTGCTTCCCCAGAGCTACTAGCAGTCTTCTAGACTTCAGTGCATTTTTAAAGATAGATTTATATGATATTTATTTTATTTTTATTATCTTTTTTTTTTTTTGCATTGCAGGTCTGCGGGTGCGAATGTTCAACTTTGCACTCAAAGTGCTGAGCTGCCTCCTTTACATTGTCCGAGTCCTGCTGGACAACCCGCAAGACAAAAGGCAGGACTGGTGAGAAAAAAACAGTGATAAGATGAACCTAATGAGGTGAAACAAAGTCTCTGTGAGTGTGGAGGCCTGATAGCAGAAGCAAGTGCCCTGGGTCAATAGATGAGATAACAGTGTGTATAGAGTATCCTTTAAAAATATTGGGTGTGAGATGTTGCGAGGGGGAGAGAAGAAAGGGAGTGGAGATGCAATCAGGAAGCTAAACTGAGCAGAGGGTCCAGGTTGGTTTGGTGAAAGCAGCTGGACAAGAAGTTCCTTTCGTTGACATTTTTGTGGGTTTTTCCCCCCCCATGCAGCGTGAGCGGAGTGAACTGCACAAAACAAAACACATCATCCCGTGCCTGGAGTGAGTTTGACTGGTAAGCATAAGTCTCTAATTAGGAGTGATGGCTTCAACCTGCAGACCAGGAAACACTGCACACCCTGGAGGACTGGCATCCCCAACAATGGCCCACTGGTCGGAAACGTTGTGTAACGCAATCAATGCGACTTCACTTAACTGATGCAATTCACAATGCTGATATTGAGCATTACAGATCCACATTCATTTATCACAATCCAACTGTATGGATTACCTGTCAACATAATATGTATGTAGTGCCTGTGCAGCCTAATCAACAGCGATTTAGTGGAGATAAAGCACGTAATATACAACAGCAGAGAGAGAGAGAAAACCCAGGAAGTGTACATGGACCTGAGGCTATGCCATGTCTCCTGCTCTGGGACCTATTGATCTAATTTGTGGCTGGTGACACTGGCTAAGCTCTGGCTCCAAATGAATAAGTAGCCTGACAGAGTGAGCTCAGGAAAGGGATGGGCCATCTCCTGCTCCAGGCAGCAGACTCGTAGGAGCAAATCATAGCACAGGCAGGCAAGCGGCCATGATAAGCCCCAGGGTGTCTTTACAAAGAAAAAAAAAAAAAAAAAAAAAAAGGCTTTTCTCACACAATAAGACAGTAAATTTCCATTTTACGGTGTGAATATTACTTTTCTCCTCCATTATGTGCACATTGGCAGCTGTGTACTCCACTGATGTTCAGTTGTAAACAACATAATTAAGTTTAATGTCATGACATGTATTGTATTCATGAGAGTCATTGCATTGGCAGAAGAAGGATTTTAATATCTTGTCCATTTTAGGAGCTTCTGTCTCATTGTTTATTTATTTATTTATTTATTTTTTTGGCCACATCTCTTTCCTTCACCGTCTATTGTTTCTTTTTCTTCCACTCCGTAGGAAACTGATCATCTGGGTGGACAGACCTCTACCGCTGTGGGCACTGCAGGTCAGATAAATCACCACGGTCTTGTGTAAACGACGCCGCAGTCTGTTTAAACACATGTTTTGCATACATGAATGCACATACACATGCATACACATACAGTAGGTGCACATTGTAATTTCTGTGTCCCCTATGGTTTATTGGTTATTCATTTATGTCATCATTATTTCAGGACTTGAATAAATTAAATTATCTCACTGTATTTGACACCTATTTACACTTTAAGTATGATTACACACACATGCATTTACATGCAGGCACATCAGAGAGTCTCTTGCTTCACTTAAACCTGTTTCCTCTGAAGCTCAATCATCAGCACGCCTACTGAATCCACCCACACTCTCCTCTTCCATCTCCACGGCTCCTAATTTCTCTCTGCTCTGGTCTTTCTTTGACTATCACTGTGTCTGCTCTTCCTCTAAGTCTGTATCTTTCCATTTTTTCTCTTACACACTCTCCCTCTCTCTCTCTCTCTTTGCAGGTGCTTGTGGCTTTCATCAGCTTTTCAGAAACTATGTTGCTTGTGTATCTCAGCTACAAGGTGAGTTACTTAATGGCCCCGACAGCCAGTCTGAAGCTTTTTGTGATGTCTGTGGCTATGATGCCTTCATGTGCTATGCTTGAGGACGGTGTTTGTCCACCTTGGACTCCTTTATATGTCCTCTTCCCTAGACTGAAGTTTTCCTTTCTCCCATGATGCTGCTCCTTTGCTGTTGCATTTGGAAAGCATCTCAGTCCACTCAGGCCTTGAGGCTTCCCCAGCACTGTCCTGTTGTTGACACACCAGAAAGACTTTAGGGGAGGCCTCTGTGTTGCTGCAATCGGGTGCCGATCCATCAACGGGAGGCCCTGCCTTTGATGTACTTGACACTATAAGCCTATGAAGGGCTCACTCTGCAGATTACTTTGGAGGCGAGAGGTCTTAGCATTTAAAGCTGACTGATTCCTGTGGATATACTCTGTGCCTGTCCACCTACACTAGTCAGGTTCAGGTCAGCCATATGCAAGTGGCAGACACATACAAACAGCCATGGCTGACACATTAACTGAACAGCAGAGCTTAGTGGAAACTGAGTAATGCCGCTTGTCTCTCAAAGGGCACATGGGAGTTGTATAACCTTTATACATCCCAATCTATTCGATGGTGCAAAAGCCGGTCAATTTGTCCCCTTCCACTCTTTGTAATCGGGCCTGTTATGCGGTAATCCCCAAAGGTCGCCATGACAATGGAGTTTCCTGACCCCTGAGTGTGTGTGTGTGTGTGTGTGGTTTGTGTTTCCAGGGCAACATTTGGGAGCAAGTATTACGTGTCCCGTTCATTCTGGAGATGATCAGCGCCATTCCCTTCATGATCACTGTGAGTGGAAAGATATGCGTTACTAAGCAGTGACAGCTCTGGGAATCTCTCAGGCAGCCATTAGTTTTGGTCGTGATGTGCGTCCCACTCCCGAATCAGGAATATATGTCACATGTTTGATACCTATTACTAATGCATATATATATATATATATATATATAACACATCTCTTTGCATGAGATTCTGTGACTATATACATCATATTGAAACAGAAATCCACTTGAAGACAGAGAGCCAAGCAGACTGAAGCTTTCTCTTCTTTACAGGTGATTCTGCCCTCCTTCAGAAATCTCTTCATCCCTGTATTTCTCAATTGCTGGCTGGCCAAGCACGCTTTGGAGAACATGATAGTGAGTGAAGCATCTCCTGCATCCAATTGCTCAATTACTTTCACCTCTTTTATGTTATTTTGTTGACGTGCGATTGCACCTGTCTGTCTCTGCCATTTCAGCTCACCAGCTTTAACACTCTGCCATAAAGGAGCATTTAAACTTCGTATTCGGGATTAAACCTTTTCACTTCCCAGCTGTCTTATGATATTCATCTATTTAAGCTTGTCTCACATTTCTAATACCCCTACCTACACCTGTCTCCCTCTCTGCTCCATATTTTCACTCCATAACACTTTTCATCTCCTTTTTCAGTGTATTTTTTAGATTTCATCTTTTGTCTTTTTGTCTATCCATCAACTACATTTGATCCAAATGTTTACTTTAACAATGCAACAACAAGGGTTTCCATACATTAACTCGTATCTCTCTCTCTCTCTCTGTCCCTCTGCAGAATGATCTCCACAGGGCGATCCAGCGGACGCACTCGGCCATGTTTAACCAGGTGGTGATACTCATCAGCACGCTAGTCTGTCTCATGTTTACGTGGTGGGTACCCACTCTGTCGAAAATAAACTGATATGGGGGCAACAAGGGAAGGGAAGAGAGAAAAGAGAGATATCAGATAGAGGTTTGTCAGGAAGTGGTGTTTCACAGCTGTACATAGGGTGAGGAAAGGAGCAGAAAGAGGTGAGAAGGGGGTGGGTTGGGGGTGTGGGGTGTATATTACAGATGTTTGTTTTTGGTTTGTATACTAAAAAATCTATAAATAAAGTGTTTAAGAGGTGGGATGACGAAAAACACAAAGCGATAATGTGATATATGCAGGAAAAAAAAAAAGATAGAGATAGACAGTGAGAAGAAAGGCAATTGGTAACTGTGAGAGTGAGATAGTGCTCCGAAATGAGAGCTGGTGATTGCTTCAGTGCAACAGAGGATGTGTCAACTCAACTGCATATCTGGTGTGAAATCCACAGCTAGATCCTACACACAGCAAAAATTAAGCTCTCTGATCATTTCAGTGGTTTTGCCTGTTAACTCTTCTTTCCCTTAAAGATCATAATAATATGCACAGCTTGCACACACACCAACACACACAAATATACAATGTTCCACAAAGGCGCTCAAGCATGCATCCACCACCATCGCCTTATATAGACAGCTTCCCACATATACTCCATCTATACTGCACCCAGCATGGGAAGTCACAGCGGTGCTCACTTCCTTTTCGTGCTTTCCTCTGTCTTTGCCATCTGCGCCAACCTCCATCAGCATCTGTGGCATCCAACACCTGGAACGAGCTGGCAATAACCTGACTTTGTTCGACTCGCTTTACTTCTGCGTGGTTACCTTCTCCACGGTGGGCTTCGGAGATGTCACCCCCCAGATCTGGCCCTCACAGCTCCTGGTGGTCATCATGATCTTTGTGGCACTCATCGTGCTTCCCATCCAGGTGAGAAATATTGGTAATAACTAATGTGTAGAGTGTCGGACCGAAATAACCCTGAATTTAATCCTTTTTGTACCCAGAGCTAGAAAAAAAAAAAAAGACTAATTGTAAGGTTTTGACAATCACGGCAATTATTCAACAAATATTTCAATAATTTGAACACTTTCAAAATGCATTTGTGTAAAAAGCACTTTGGATGGAGAGGAGTGGTGGCTTCTATTTGGTATCACTTTAATAAATACTGGTATTATTACTGGTATCATAAGTTTTTAAATGATAACCAGCCCTAGTGATGACCTCAAAATATAAGTAGACAAAAATACAAAATACAAAAAGTATGTGAATAGTAGTGAATGCAATGCAATGTAACAGACACATTCAAAAAAGTAATCCAAAACTATATTGGTTTTATAAGTGGAGGAGCCCTTGAAGGTTTTACATTTAATCTATATTTCTTCTATTTTATTTTTCGATTTAACTTTGGGAGCAGCCGACATGGATTCAGCCGGGCTGCAGCTCCTTCAGTAACTCAAGGCACCGACAGTAATCAATAAAATATTAAAATCTCAGCTAAAATTAAAAGATGGAATGCGTTTGCAACCCGGCAGAAGATAATTTCCTTGGTAAGCTCATTACAGTCAAGTTTCTCTCCGTTAAGACTATCCCCTCTCACTAAATAATGTGATGACTCATCGCATCCTACGTAGATTTACAACAGAGAACAGTGAGAGAGTCTTCCCTACTCAATTCCCCGAATCCCTCTTCTGTCATTTAGCTGCTCCACAGAGGGACATCATGACAGAGAACTAGAGGGAGCATGTACACACACACACACACACACACACACACACACACACACACACACATAGCACTCTATTCATACGGGGAACAAAAATACCTTGACAAATGTATCAGCTGCACCGTATCCTAATGGGTGTTGCTCATATTTGTGTGTCCCTGAGGCCGCTGTGGTACCAGTGTGTCTCCCAGAAGACATGAAAGTGCTAATAGGAGGGATTTCCTCTGTGTGTGTGTGTGTGTGTGTGTGTGTGTACTATACCTGCATGCATGGGAGGGCCTCTCTGGGCAGGAAAATACACACATAATGCTTTTGTACAGTCATGAACACTTAACATATGATTTGGTTTACTGACATTCTTGTTTTGTTGTAAATTGGATTTTTCTTTCCTTTTTTAAGCAGACCTGTGCTGTACAGTAGGTGTAAGGCTGCATCCTATGCTGATCAACTAGTTATTGATCACTGTTTTTTATTTTTTAATCAGGCATGACTTGGTTAGAAGCAAATATATTGTCACAAAAACGACACGACGTGAGATACTTTTGCTGAACGTCCGCGAGCCGACTCGTAAAGAAATGGCGATCTGTGCATCACCAACATGGATGCCGGTGCCATGTCATCCTTCCTACTCCCTCTCCCCATCTTTCATCCATAAATACCCCTTGACATTTAGAAACCGGCCCCCCTGAGCCCCAACCCCCCCTCCCACCATGTGCATCCTGCCATGACCGCTCTGTAGGCTGCACAGGGGAGCCACAGGACACATCAGGATTCAGCTACTGTCTTTTTTTTTGTTTGTTTGTTTTGCTGCATCTATTGATTTTTCCTATACTTGTCCACAACACACACACACACACTACATAAAATGTGCCTTTTATATCATTCATAATATAATTTCTTATATTTATAAATCAGGTCCACCAGCTTGGAGACTCTAAAAATAGACGTTCCCACAATCAGGAACTGGCTATACTCAAATGATGGCTGAATAAAACGCTGTTGACGTACGGATGCATATGGCCTGATGATGTTTTTCCGTCTTTAAGGAGCTGACATTATCCCGACACAAAAATCAATCAGGTTTATCTGTGACAAAATGATTACTTCCCAGAGTAAAGCAGCGGACAAATGAACTGCGCCGATTGAATCCCGTTGACATGGCCGAGGTGTATGTTTAGAAACATTATCAGCTTCCTGTTTGCTACTGAGGAACTCCATTACGCCCGGCAGAAGGGTTCAATACATAAACTCATCACCAGTTTAGTATCGACTTCGCGTCCCTTTAAATCGAGAAGAATCTCGGAAAACAAATTCAACGGAAATGAGGGAAATTTGTCGTGTCCGACAAAAAGTCCACTTTGTATTAAGAGTCGTATTAAAATAGTTTGAGGAAATATTCTTCCCGCATCATGATGGTTCTCGTTGAAATCAATAAGGGAAAACCCACCATCCACCTATCCAGTCCTCTACAACACATTTAAAAATTAGCGCTCAGGCCTTCTGTTATTTTCTATTAATCTCTACTATCATGTTCCATTGAGCCAAATTTCCACTTACCACGATCCCCTGAAAACACTTTCCGTAATGAAATAAAAACACTGAAGGGCCTACAAGGTTAAAGGCATTTGTTTTCTTTTCTTATGCCACTTGGCTCCTCCCTGTATTTTTAGATAACTTAATCCAGTTTCCATCTGTTGAATGTGATCGATGTCATTCTGAATGCAGTTTGAGCAGCTGGCCTTTCTGTGGATGGAGCGTCAGAAGTCCGGGGGGAACTACAGCCGCTACAGGGCTCAGACGGAGAAACACGTGGTGCTCTGTGTCAGCTGTCTCAAGATCGACCTCCTCATGGACTTCCTCAACGAGTTCTTCGCTCACCCCCGACTGCAGGTCTCACCAAATGGTTTTATGTCGGGGGAAAAAGAGGCTGTTGTGTTTGTGTAATGTTTGTTGTCTGTAATCCTCTGCAGGAGCCCGAGCAGCTGAGGTTAATGCAGAGGATTAATTCAGCAATAGCATGGATCAAACTGCTGTGTTTTTTTTACATGGGAGCAGATGTGTGTATGTTTACTCGAGTGCGCGCCCGTGTGTGCACGTTCCACTATTCATTAATTGATTGGGCCTCACTTACGGTGCTGTTCAGGTAATATTTAAAGTTCAGCCATTTAGTTTATTTACTCAACAGAGATTAAAGAGATTATTATCACTTGAAGTCAAAATGAATGTGATTCAGTTCCCTGTAAATTAAGACTTGAGAATTTGGTGTTCGTTCATTTGTTCAAATAATCACATATCTGTATTCTGCAACATGCATAATCCCTGCCAGCATGATGAAACTATATTTTGCTCTGTAGAGGAGCGGGGCCTGTATTATATAATAATCTTTAACAAAATAATCTTACATTAAGTGCTTAACTTACTCGCTTTGTGTGTTTTTAATGGTTATGGAAATGACCACATGTCCTAACTGTGGATCTTTGATCATATGATAGAAGTCCAGGGGTGTTTATGCTCAATTAAGTAGCAATTGTATGACAAGTTATCATGTAAAACTGTGTGTGTGTGTGTGTGTGTGTGTGTGTGTGTGTGTGTGTGTGTGTGTGTGTGTGTGTGTGTGTGTGTGTAGGATTACTATGTGGTGATATTGTGCCCAGCGGAGATGGATGTCCAGGTTAGGAGAGTCCTTCACGTCCCTCTGTGGGCTCAGAGAGTCATCTACCTGCAGGGGTCTGCCCTCAAAGACCAAGACCTGATGAGGGCCAAGTGAGTTGCTATGAGAAACAATAATAATAATAACAACAATAATCAAGAGTTTTGCTTTAAAAAAAAAACAAAAAAAAAACAGATTTTATAGATGTATTATTGTATTTTATAGATCTGTGTGTCTTGAAATAAGAGGTCGCACATGTAGAATTAAAATTTTAAATATTAAACAGTCTGGAAGTGCAGTTATAATTACAGTTTGGGTCATATTTCTTATTGTTTACCCCTCTGGCTTCTGATAATACAGCTGTAGCACCTCAGATTGGCTTTGTCACAGTGAAAGAAAAGAAGCAAAAAGCCTGTTTGTTTAGTCTCCCTGTCTTCTCGCCTCCTACTATCTCATCCATAAACGACGTGGGCTTGAAAGACACATTGGTTCGTTTGTTCTGCTATTGTCCTGCTTTTTTTTCTCTTTTGTCCTCTCCCTCAATAACATGACAACACCCATCACTTTCCTGGTTTTCCCCTCACTCCCATGGTCACATGCTCTACTAACTGCCTGCAGGATGGACGATGCTGAGGCCTGCTTTATCCTCAGTAACCGGTTTGAAGTGGACCGCATTGCCGCTGTATGTTCCTCACTGCTTCCCTGTATCACCATGACGCAAATGTTAAGCCTTCTTGCCTGATAATAAATGCTTTGTTTTTTTTTTGTTTTCTAAAAAAAAATATTGTAATTGGTATATCTAAAAGGGCTGAGTCAAGAGCGAGTCAACAAGCCCAGTTGCTCTTGACTCAGTCCTTTTGAACACAGAGTGAGCTGATTTTTTTTTTTTTTTTCACAACACTGCTGCAACTTTGGAGATGTGGATTTAGCACGCTGCTCTGACTCAGTTTTTGTGCTTGTTGTTTTATGCTCGGTCATTTTTTAGTGAGTTGATAATTACTGACTGCACATGACTTCTCCGAAAAACAGAATTTAATTCTCTGTCAAAATTGATGAGAACATAATTATACATTAATCAAAAAAGTATTTTTTTTTTATACATTTAAAGTTATGTGCTGGAAACACAAAACCACGTTTGTATGATAAAATATGGAACTGACTTCAAGGAAAAATGCCTTCACTCCATCAACTCACCTGTACTGCAGGTGTGTTAGAGTAGCGAGCTAGATTGACCCAGAAAGCTTTTTACTCAGTTCACTCTCTCCATGGCCTCGCTCATGTTTTTGTGCAGCCTTCAGAATCGCATTACTCTGAGATGTTGTGGGGATTCAATTGCTCTGTGCAGTCAGTGGTATATGAGGACTATTAGAGAAGAGATCCAATCTGATGCTGCTAATGATTTCTACCTCGCTTTCTCTCCTTGCTGTACTTTTCCTCTCTTTCTCTCTCTCTTTCTCTCTCTTTTGTTTTCACTCCATCCATTTCACTCCCTACTTCCGTCTTCAATTTTCACAGGATCATCAGACCATCCTCCGAGCCTGGGCAGTGAAAGACTTCGCACCAAATTGCCCCTTGTACGTCCAGATTCTCAAACCAGAGAACAAGTTCCATGTCAAATTTGCAGGTGGGCAGTGTGTGTGAAATCAAACTGACTGGTGGTCACTTGAGGTGTCAGATAAAGCTGTGTGTGTGTGTGTGTGTGTGTGTGTGTGTGTGTGTTTAGATGCAACTATTGTTATTGGAAATGCTGGGATGAGGCCTACTAACAAATATAACTCCTGCCTGGAGTTGTGCAGTCGTCAGTCATATATATATATAGCATTGTAAGCAATGTGCATTTTATCGTGCTGTTGCAAGGTTTCCATGCAAGGTGATGACATAGGTGAGCTGTCCTGTGCTTTGTGCTTTGTTTCCATGTATGTCAGCAGCTGTCATTGTTCATTTACCTGAGTTTTTCTGCCTTGGACTGACTTAGGAGTCTTTTCTATGCGCATGCTTGTCCGGTTGCAGAGCTGTCTATCTTCCCAGCTCTGAAACAGTGCTGGACAAATTGTCTCGGCTCGGATTTCTCTGAGTTTTTACATCGCTTTTTAGTCTGTCTGTTCTTCTCCTGCTCAACAGGAGATGCCAGTCAATCATCTGTGAGTGAGCGAGAGCAAAAATAGAGGAAGCAAACTCTCATTCTCACTCTCTCTCTCTCTTTCTCTCTCTCTCTTTCTCTCTCACACACACACACATCTCTCTGCCTACAGCCCTGGAGAACGTCAAACTCAGTTCTTGCTTGCCGCCCTCATCCCAGCTGTCTCCATCAATGATTAATGTTTTACTTTTCTACCATGGCAAAGAAAATCCCCAACACAGCAGACAAGGCAGTCCTCCTTTTGGCCAATCAGTGCTGTTTAAACAACTCACTGCCACAGCCAGACAGGTGTCTTTGTTACTAATGGGACAGGAATTGTTAGCCAGACAGATAAATTATCATTATTATAATTATTATTATCACACCCTTTTTTTGCAATATATGATTATCAGTTAGCTTTGTGCTGAGATATAGGCAGCTGTGACATGTAAATGGCTCTGATGTGTCGTCTTGCGTTGACATTGTGTGTTTAAATATTCTACTCGTTCATTTTGAAATATTAATTTTGCACCGAGCGATGTGGATATTGTCTAGCTGTTGTTGTTGTATAGCTACACCCTTGTTTGCACCGCAGCGCTGCTGCTGTTAAGTTCTGGATCAGGAATGAAGTGTAGGACTGTTGAAAAGTAAACACACGATGCAATGACACAATCAGCTGAGTTCAATGTCCCTCTATAATCCTGAAGTCATCATAGGTAGACTCTGAGAGCCAATTAGCTCGCAGTCACATGAGCATTACTGTAAGTATGGATGCCATGTTTTGACACCACTTGGAACATGCTCACTAAGTGCTGGTGTGGGAGGCATTAATGAGCACGAGGTTTTCAAGATTTAATTTGATCCAGTGGAATAGCTTAATAACAGTTCGACGTTCGTTAGAAGAGGTCTGTCAGTATGATACTGCAGCAGGGCAGAAAAACCCTGGAGCGTTTGAGTAAGCAAACTGATCTGGGTATAGAGAGCATTGATCGATTATCTCCTGAGTTTATGCTTTTAATGACAATAGGCAGTTTATATGAGCAGCTCACTCATATGAATAATAACCTCCTACTGATTTTAATAAACTCAACTGGTGGGGGAAAAAAAAAAAAACAGACAGCCTGGAGAGATGGTGACAAAAACCTAGATTTTCTAGAGTGTGTGTGTATGTGTGTGTGTGTGTGTGTGTGTGTGACAAGGTTGGTAATTGGTTTCTCTCCTGGTCTGAAGGCCCAGATCCTGAATGATGGAGGGCAGCAGAGAAGAAGATGGGAAGTGAAGGGATCACAGTAGTGAAGAGAGGTGCTAGTAGGACATTGAAAATTGGATACTGGGAAGAAAAGACTCAATTTAGAGTGTGACTACTGTGTTTGTGTTAGTGTGTTGGAGAGCGAGACGGACAGAGAGAGACGAATGTGTGTGTGTGTGTGTGTGTAATAATGAATGTTGTTCCTCCATCGATACAACTTCAATGTTTTTTATCTTTTCTTCTGCAGGCTTTAGTTGCCTATTGCTCTAAAGGCATCTGCTTTGAAAGAAATTCACAGGATGAATAGGAAGATGCTAGTGTGTGTGTGTGTGTGCGTGTGTGTGCGTGCGTGCGTGTGTGTGAGCTGCATTATGATGTACTGTTCTCAGGCAAAAGAGCATGTGCTGATTGTGGATCATCAACAGAAGATCACACACCTGAGCAATTTATTAAATATTATTATATAATAATGCTCTCTGGGCCTGAATCACTGATTTGCTTACTACAAACATTAATCGCTCTACTGGAGGTGACAGGTAAATGAGAGGACTACTTCCTGTGTTTGTTCAGTTTGGTTTGGTTGGCTGAAGCTGTGTTAAGTGTTCAATGATGTGAGTCAAAGGTGGTTTAATAAGTCTGACACTGAATCACTGGCCTGTTGCTAAGTCTTCCCATTAGGGCCAAAAACTGAGCAGTGTGCCACAGACAGCTGTGACATAAAACACAGAGTAAACAGTAGATATGTCTCACCGGGAGCAAGAGGATGATAGAAGATTTTTAACACGACTGTCAGTCTGACTCAGTCGTGTTCAGACAAACATGAAGCGACATTTAAACGTTTTCCAACATGAAATAGTAACATATTTGCTGGGTGTTTGTGTTTGTTTGTGTTTGTTAAGCATAGAGCCACATTAACACAGTCTAATAAGTGAGATGCGTACATTATTTGTCTGTACTAGAGCCACAAAGTACACTGTTAAATTGTTTTCATTGGTCACCAGAAATTCATGGTCACCAGAGGATGAATCCTACTGACTTTCGTACTCGTTACTTTTCTTTAGTGCCACTACGACGTTGACATTTGTGGTTCAGAGTGAAATATCTTGACAACCATTTGATTGGGTTTTCATGACATTTAAAGAAGAAATGTAAGTTCCCCAGAGGAAACATACTAATTGATTTTCCTCTGGTGTCACCAGCAAGTCAAAGTTTTCACCAATGCTGTGAAATATCTCAACGTCTACTCGATGGATGGCACAGAATTTATAGGTCAGATATTCATGGTTCCCAGAGGATGTATCCTAATGACTTTTATAACCCTCTGGAAGTGCCCACTTTTTTCTTTATTGAAATATCTTGACAACTATTGGACACATTGCTGTGAAGTGTGGTGCACATATTCATGGTGTCCAGAGGATAAATTGTAATAACATTGATCTCCATTGATCAAAACTTTAACATTTTAATTTTGAAATAAATACTTTGGTTTATGAACAAAAATACCTGCATACATAATGACATACTCATCATACTCAGATGTAATTTGTGTTTAGTGGAAGTCAGGTAATGTTTGCATGCTAACACATTAAACAAACAGGGCTCAATATAAACATGCTTGCATTATCATTGTGAGCATGTTAGCATGCATTAGCTGAGCATTTACTTTGAGTATAGCTGCAGCTAGCGTAGCTGTAGACCCTTACTCTTGTTTTTGGTTTGGTTTAATTGACCCTTTATGGCTTATGGCTTGCTTCTCCGTTGCTCACCCACACAGACTCACCAAGGAGAGTCTTTTCTAAAAGCACTTTGTTTTCACTGCAGGGTTGTTTGGAGTTCAAACTTTTATGAAATACAGTGTGAGTGTTTGTGACCTCAGCCAACTTTCTCCCTCTCGTTTCCTTTTTTTTTTTTGCAGATCATGTGGTGTGTGAGGAAGAGTTTAAGTACGCCATGCTGGCTTTAAACTGCGTGTGCCCTGGTACCTCAACACTCATCACTCTATTGATCCACTCCTCCAGAGGACAGTGAGTCCACCTGCTTTCTTTCTCTCTCTCTTTCGCTCCGTCTTTCTGTTTAATTGTTCACAGTGCAGTCTGCCGTTCTTGGCAGTCGAATAGACAGTAGATATTTTCTCGGAGGCCAACATACAGATGGAGAAGGCTAGAAGTAAGCTACATCCTGTCTCTTCACTGTCACTCATCTTTGTTTTTTTAAGAACTGCGCCCCAAGAGGCCTTCAAGCAACGTGTAGGAGCCTTTCAGGCCCTTAACAGGTGGGATACATCTCATCTATATTCACATCTGTTGAACATTTCTACTCAATATTCAGCTTCCGCGGGTCGCTGATTGCCACCAGATGAAATAAACCTAATCTAAGTCAGTTGGCATCTCTAATGTTTGCACATAGACAAGTATAATTGATCTATTTTCTCAATTATGGATATAAGTGAGAACACAAAAATCACAAACTCCGATTATATGTGAAAATATAATGTATTTATATGTAAATGTAGTCAATGGTACGTAACTAGGATTTGTCCACGTTCTCCCCTGCCTTACACCTGTAAACTGCAAATTCGCTATAACACTTGTTCATATAAGGCAGCCATTCACACTGCCTACATTCACACTGCCCCCACACCCTTGCTTCCCGATATCGCCTCTTTAGCCTCCACGACTAAAGCCATATCCCCCTGAGAATACTGTTGTCCACTTAACTCTGTGAATGTGTACATCTGAGGCCTATTGTTCAGACAGGCCGGCTGTCCTTGCCTACATCAGTGTGCTGATTGAAGTATTGACCAGAAACTCTCTGACAGAGATGTAAGATGTTATCTATCCAACCATGAGTGGAAAATTGCCTGATGTGGCCCTGATACTGAGCTGCAAGCTTTGTGTTACACGTTTAAAAGGTCAATCTTTCCCCACATGGCCAATCAGTCCTCTTTTTCTGTCTCAGGGAAGGCGGTGCCAGCTCAGCGGACCAATGGCACCGAACCTACCGCCGCTGCTCAGCCAACGAGGTGCACCACATCCGCCTGGAGGACAGCAAATTCTTCGGGGAATACCAGGGCAAGAGTTTCACCTTTGCCTCCTTTCATGCTCACAAAAAGTAAGTGATACCATTTTTTTTTTTAAAAGCCAAGAAATGAGAATATACACCAATCTGCATGGTTCAAAGCTAACATTGTCTCTGTGGATATAAATAGGTATGGAGTGTGTCTGATTGGAGTACGCAGACTGGACACCACCAACATCCTACTGAACCCTGGTCCATGTCATATCATGGGAGCCTCTGACACGTGCTTTTACATCAATATCTCCAAAGAGGAGAACTCAGCATTTGTCAGGGGCCAGAGGGAGCCATCGTGGGGAAGCACAGGGGGAAATGCCAGGGGAGTCCACCAAACCATCTATCATGGACTCACCCGCCTGCCCGTCCACAGTATCATCGCCAGCATGGGTCAGTGAAATGCGCACAAACACAAAGACAGAGTAACATTTACACACTGACCATCTGTTTCCAGTTTCAGTGTTGGTCAAATATGCAAAACCTGTTATTAAACTGCCTGAGACAGCAGCACAGTCACAGCTGTCAGAATCCTGCAGATCTCACATGTGAGACCTATCTGGGTGATTCAAAAATATTCATAGCTTTGCAAAGGAATTAACATGTATCTGATTATAAGTCACTCTTGATAAGAGCAACTGCCAAATGCACTGAAATGTCAAATCCTGCGGTTTTACAAACACACCACCTAGTGGACAACAGTGGAACTATTCAGCTCACTGGTAGTTTACACTAATCTTACTACAGAATGTGTGTAAAATAAAACACCTCACGTATTGTGTTTGTGAACTTTTAGCTTGACTTCTGTCTTGATTGTCACTAAGGCCGTGTGTTTTTGTTTTTTAGGCACAGTGGCCATCGACCTGCAAGACTCCAGTGACAGCAGCCCAGAAGGCCAGGACCCGGGGAGCACGGGGCTCGGCAGCGGCAGAGGAAGCAGGAGCAGCTCTAGGACTGAAGTGGGAGGCTCTAACACCTTGGCCCTACCTGCCATGGGAGAATCAGCTGAGGAGAGGCGGCACAGCATCGCCCCCGTCCTTGAGCTGGTAGACGGCGTCAACCCCACCTTTGACCTGCTGGGAGACCAATCGGAGGACGAGGGAGGAGAGGAGGGCAAGGAGGACAGTGATAAAGATGAGAGCGCCCACTGGTGGGGTCGACATTGCGAGTAAGTAGAAGAAGATGCTGCTGAATTTCTGTTGATACGTAAACTTGTTCATGGATAACTGTGAGCTTGTGCTGCAGGTGGGTGAAGGGGTACCCGCTGAACTCTCCGTACATCGGCAGCTCTCCTGCGCTGTGCCACCTTCTACAAGAAAAGATGCCTTTCTGCTGCCTGCGCATGGACAAGGTGTGTAATTTAGATTACTTTGTCGTCTTTG
The DNA here is from genome assembly GCA_036937835.1 of Pampus argenteus. Classification (NCBI taxonomy): domain Eukaryota; kingdom Metazoa; phylum Chordata; class Actinopteri; order Scombriformes; family Stromateidae; genus Pampus; species Pampus argenteus. Next base: position 15,416,550 of record CM072878.1, read on the forward strand.
TCCAAATTCACCATCATCCTCCTCCATGGCCTCTTTGTTCCTCTTCTAGGCTTGTCACCATATCCCTTTTGAGGATGCCCGCTCCTACGGCTTCAAAAACAAATTGATCATTGTGTCAGCGGAGAGTGCGGGGAACGGTCTATACAACTTCATTGTGCCTCTAAGGGCCTACTACCGACCCAGGAAGGAGCTCAAACCCATCGTGCTGCTGCTGGAGAGCGTGTGAGGAGAACATCTTTGTTATTCGGTGTGATACGATGGCTATGTTTGCGAACGTTGGCTTCAAACTGAAAATGGTTACATATTAGCGTTCCCCAGAATTGATGCTGCGAACATTGACCAGCTGCTCTACAAATTCTAGGTTGTGCAAGATGGTAAAATGGGCTTATCTTTAAATAGCCGGTGGAGGAGAAAAACTGTGCTATTTAAGGTCACACAGTAAACATGATTTGTGAAATGCTGAATGTTTTCAGGACAAAGCGCTCCGCAATCCTTTGTCGTGTTTTGTGGCTGGTACACGAGGCGCAGTCGGACAAATTAGAGTGGAATCCAATAAAAAGGCAATAAAACGCTGAGTCACTCCAGTGTAGTGTTGTTATTTTCAGCCTTCTCAGCGGGCAATTGAAGGCTGTGTTGTATTTCTCAGGCTGAGCGAGGGAGATCTGTCACTGTGGGGACGTTAGCTCATTATCATGGCATGTATTAATTTCTGGCGGTTGGAAAATCTCAAGTCTTTTTTTGTATGTTCATTGGTTCAAGACCTGAAGCAGACTTCCTGGAGGCAATCTGTTGGTTCCCTATGGTGTTCTACACAGTGGGCTCCATCGACAAGTAAGGCAAAACCCCGAAAGCTTCAGGCAGATTTCATATATGACTGATGATCATTGATCATCATTGATTTTATCCTCTTTATTCATCTTTCTCTCTACAGTCTGGACAGTTTGCTGCGATGCGGAGTGACGTTCGCCGACACCATGGTGGTGGTTGACAAGGAGAGCTCCATGATTGCAGAGGAGGATTACATGGCTGATGCAAAGACCATCGTCAACGTCCAGACCCTGTTCAGGTCTGCGTTGCCCAAACTTGCTCTGCAATGTCACACTATAGCAAGCATTTGTTTTTCTTTTGTTTTTTTTGTTGTTTTTTTCTACCTCTCTTATTCTCTCGCTGTCTCTCTGTGTGTGCTCTTTCTCTCCAGACTGTTTCCAGCTCTTAGTATCATCACTGAGCTCACACACCCAGCCAACATGCGCTTCATGCAGTTCAAAGTCAAAGACCACTACTCGCTGGCTCTGTCCAAACTGGAAAAGGTAAAGGCTTCACACCTTCAAACCCTCTCTTTGTTTCTCTTTCATCTCCTTTAACCCAGGCTTTAGAGGCCTCAATGACAAAGACTGTTTTGCAGTTTTAGTATTTTTCAGTGATTTTAGAAATACACCTCATTGAAAAACCGCTCACGTTGCCTTCTCTTAGCTGCAGAGTGATTATAGTTTTGTGGTGTTGTGATGTTCTCTCTGTAGCAGCCAGGCTTTGTGTTTTCATGTGTGTTTCCTTGAGGTTTTCTTGTTTAATCCCACCTTACAAAAACATGCAAGTCAGATGCAGTGGGAACTGTAAATTGGCCAGAATGTGTCAGTTTGAGCATCAACGTTTTTAGCCTTTTTTTTTGTTGTGTTACATTGCCTTCAGCCAAGTGCATGCTGGGATCTCTAGACTTTGTAAAGAAAAAAGTACATCACTATCATCTGTGCTATCGCTTACGTCATCTCCAGTGTAATCAGAAGTATTCTGTGTTTGTGTGTGTCTGTGTGTGTGCATGTGTGTTATCTGCAGAAGGAAAGGGAGAAGGGGTCGAACTTGGTGTTTATGTTCCGCCTGCCCTTTGCTGCAGGGAAGGTGTTCAGTGTCAGCATGCTGGACACGCTCCTCTACCAGGTAGCTGAAACACAGACACTACAAGACAAATCCTGTCCTCAATGCGTCAAAATGCCAACTATGATCTATTTCTGTTTTGACTTGTTTGCTTTGCTCTCCTGCCAGTCATTTGTGAAGGACTACATGATCTCCATCACCAGGCTGCTGCTGGGTTTAGACTCTATGCCCGGCTCTGGTTTCCTCTGTGCTGTAAGTCGCTGAAGACAAACAGCTTGAAATTGAACCTGTCAGCTCTGCAAAAAAAAAAAAAAGACTCAAAGACTGATTGTCGTGATGTTTGTTTTCTAGATGAGAATCACAGAGGACGACTTGTGGATTCGAACCTACGGCAGGCTCTACCAGAAACTGTGCTCCTCCACAGGAGATATTCCTATAGGCATCTACCGAACTGAAGCCCACAAGCTTCCAGTCTCTGAGGTCAGCTGCTACCGTTGTGTAGTTCTGAGTTTTGTGAATAAAATGTCACTAGTTAATGTCACTTGAATTAAGAAGGCTCCAACTCTAAAGACATGCTAGTGGCCCCCAGGGGCCACAATGTTCAATATTACATTGCACAATACAAAAGAGTTGGTAGAACAAATAACATACAAATTATTTTGACCTGTTGACCTGTATTGGATAAGATAAGAAGTCAATAGAAGTCAATAAATTCTCTAACATCAATATGCTCACCAAATGTTATTGATTATGTGATGTAACAGAGGGCTTTTCAGGTCATCTACAATAAAATAATATACAGATATATAGAGGCAACTTCCCAAATTCTCATTGAAGTTATGAAAAAAAACAGGACTGCATTGCATAAGGACATAAAAGCTTTGTATATGTGAATGTGTGGTTATGTTTGTGTGTCAGTCCCAGGTATCCATCACAGTAGAAGACTACGAGGATACCAGAGAACCCAGAGAGCCCCTGTTGTCCCGGACCGGCGCTCACCGCAACTCCACCTCCTCTGAGCCCATCTCGACCTCCTCCCACTCCTCAGACCACCCACTGCTCAGGAGGAAGAGCATGCAGTGGGCACGGCGGCTGAGCAGGAAGGGAGGTCGGAGCTCCAGCGGAGCCAAGGGGGCTGCGGGAAGCGCGGCAGAAAGGATCAGCCAGCAGAGACTGACCCTGTTCAGGCGCTCGGAGAGGCAGGAGCTCAACGCCCTGGTGAGGACGAGGATGAAACATTTGGGCCTTTCTTCCACTGGCTTTAGTAAGTATCTGTGCTTGATTTCACGTACAGATCTGTTGTTCACTATGTTGTCCATTTTTATCTAAACGTATCTTCCTGTCTCGTGACTCACTATAACATAGCTTCTATCCTGTGTGTACGGATGTAGCACAGCCTGCTGTATATCCTGCGCTTATTTTATTTCCTGTCTCACTCACCTCTTTCTTCCTGTGTCAGATGGGATGACAGACCAGGGGAACAGACTGTCGTACATCCTCATCAACCCGTCTCCAGACACAAGACTGGAGCTGCACGATGTTGTGTGAGTACACGGTGCCAAGTATATTTGATAACCCATTACAAACGCTTCAAATATTACATGATGTTATATTCAACCTTGTATGTGTCCCATCTGCAGGTACCTGATTAGACCAGACCCCCTCTCTCTGGTACCCAATCAAGGGAGCAGCAGGAAGTGCAGCGCCAGACTCTCGGAGAGCCACAGGTTCGATACGCAGGACAGCACCCATCTGTGAGAAACAAACAAAAAAATAAAGACAAATATACTGTCAAAACACTGCCAGACGGAGGAGAAACGACTACACACTCAAGAAATCAAGAAATGGTGAGACAGAGAGAGAGCGATGAAGCCAGATGGCTCGTGTATTTTCTCAACATTCAGTCTCAGTGAACTCAGCGGCGCCGGACGTGCATGGACCTTTTCTATAACGATGGGAATGTTTTATTTATGCACCTTCCTATTTTATCAGAGCAGAGAGCTGCGGGACACAGAAGTGCATTTAATGAAAAACTGTACGTATTTATATCAGTGTATGTGCATGTTACGTACTGCATCATGTATGTGCAGTGTGTATGTACTGTATGTGTGTGTGTGTGTGTGTGTGTGTGTGTGCAAGTGTGTGAATGAATGTGTATGTATGCTTATGGATCAAGAGCAAGACACTGCCAACCTGGACAGCCAAAGGAATCTGCTGCCAAGTGAGAGTCGAGGGATGTATTTTTTGTGTCCTTCTCCGTGTCGTAGGTGTGTTTCGTCACACTTAATATTTGTTTAATGTATATGAAACTGACACTACAATACACACACCCTGTGAATTTTTTTTTTTTTTTTTTTTTGTCTCTTCTTCATAAAGTCTTTTTTTGAAACTTTTTACTTACACTCGCAACACACACACACACACATTTTCATTTTACGCTCACCAGCAGCGGAGGAATCCAAAGAGCAGCAGTCTCAGTAATGGACATAAATAGGACAGTAAAGCATGCATCATCAGTCCAGGGCATTCGGTCGCACTGCTGTCGTCAGTGTTCACTGTGAAGTACGTTTGTGTCTTCAGCTGTGTAAAGTACTCTTGAAACACACCTGTTCCTGTTTTACTGTTTCCTGCCTGTTTCTCTTAAAGCCCTGCTCTCCCGGCTTCTGTCAGCGTGAGCCGTCCCACCATCAGCACGCTTTGGCCGCCATGCGTGTTAGAGATGCGAGGGATGGACAAAATACCAGGAACATGTACCGTAATATGACGCCATCCGGTACGATAGCCCTGCAAAAAAAAAAAAAAAAATGCTACAAATACTTTGTGAAGCTTATAATTTAATATTTTTGAGACGGTGTCAGAGAGGTGTCTGTGTTGAAGCGCCATTATAAGCTTTACAAGTAAAATACAAGTAGTTATTTTTCTCATTTAGAATTCAAATCTGCAACATAATTTGGTTTTCAGTCACCAAAAATCTTATTTTATTTTGAAAAAACAAGTGGGAAAAAAAATCTGCCAACAGAGCGAGATCACCCATTGTCATATCAGCATTATTGTACTGTATTTCATCTTTTTTTTTTAAAGTTGTTTGAATATTTGAATCTATTTTACAGTAAATTACTTGTCAGGGTGAACACTTCTTCGCTTGTTTTTGTGAATCTTTTGTTATGAAACTCTGAATGTGCCATTTCATACAGAAATTATTATGCTAACTGGCATCCCTGCCAACACCACTGCTGTAGCTTCCGTGCCATTATGACAGATGACGATATGTACATATTAAAGTCAGTTGATACAGCTCGTCATTGCTTTATTGCTGGTTTCGGTGTCACAATCACTCTTTTGTGTGATTTACTGAGTTTACACTCCTGAAGGTATTTTAGATTTGATAACACTGTGTGTGACTCACGCCAAATGCCTCTGATTCACCTACAGTAAGTTCTGGGAATTTATTTCACTTCATTTTGTGGTAAAGCTACATGTCAGAGTGACTTGTCCAATTTTTTGGAGGTGGAGCGGAAGTTGGAGTATGTACACAGTGCGATATGAGAACATGGGTGTGGCTAGGCAGGCTGCAGACTAAACATTTAACAGAGGCTGAGCATAAGAGCTCAGATGGAGAATTGTGAGACTGAGAGAAAGGAAATGCCGTCCAAACCAGTCAGCGTGCTTATCACAGGAGCCAACAGAGGCCTGGGCCTGGAGATGGTGAAGCAAATGATGGAGGCCCCCTATCAAGTGAGAAAACTGTTCGCCTGTTGCAGAGACCCAGATGGACCCAGGGCCGAGGTGAGAGTCTGCACTGCTTTCAAGAACTGTATTTCTATGCTCTAAAATTACAAGAGATTAACAGAGAGTGGTTATTTTATTCTTCTGAATGATGAGACCATTTGTCCGTATTTACAGGCCTTGCAAACACTTGCGAAGAAGCACTCTAACATCATCTCGGTCGTCCGCCTGGGTACAAACTCTATCGTGCTGCCAGGAAACGGCTGGCCTCAAGTTTATGAGTAGCCCAGTGGTTTGATATTTTATCTGTGTGTATGCTATTGACTGCCACTGATGCTTCCACTTTCTTTCCCTTCTGTCAGACACCACTGACCTTTGTAGCATTAAACAGTCCGCTCAGCTGGTGGGCTCTCTGGTGGGGACAGGGGGTCTCAACTTACTGATTAACAACGCAGGGATTCTGGGCAAAGGCGCCCTGCGGGACACCAGTACCGAGGACATGCAGAGTACCTTCAACACCAATGCCATTGGCCCGATGAACATGATTAAAGTAGAGGCAGAGAAAATGTCACAGAACCTCAATACTGCATTTTTTTCACTGCATTTTGTCCTCACTATGATTACTCGTCTCCCTCTCTTCCTCCCGGTGGTCATCATTAGGAGTTCCTGCCTCACCTTCGTGCAGCAGTGAAGGCCAGTGAGGTGCCGGGAATGTCGTGCAACAAAGCAGCTGTCATCAACATCTCCTCACTTCTGGGTTCATTGGAATCCGTAAATCTCTCGTATGCCATCTTCTCTGCCGTCTCGTACCGCATGAGCAAGGCGAGTCACGACCCAACACAGTGACCTCATCTTACATCAACTTCATTGTTCTGTGACCATTGTTTTCCTCCCTCTCCTCAGGCGGCGTTGAACATGCTGACTGTGTGCGCTGCAGTGGAGCTGAAGGAGGAAGGGATCCTGTTTTCTGTGCTGCACCCTGGGTGGGTGCGCACCGACATGGGTGGAGAGGAGGTGAGTCAGCACGTTTCCAGAAATCTACCCAATGAAGGATTCAAATAGAACAATGTGGAGAAGCCAGAGTCGTCTCTGAATGATTAGTTTATTTTATTCATTGAGAAACACAATATTAACATCACACCATATGATTTCACATACCACACACAATAAGTTTTTTATGCATCTATGCATTGTTTCTGAAAATAGCAAAGAAACAACTGCAGGATTTATTGTAGAATCAACACAAAAAAAACACTGAAGAAACTAAGACAACTGTGTCGGATCAAAGTAGGATGTGATTGTTTTCACACTGCAGGATTTTGGTATTTATTTCACAATCACATTATTTCACAATTTTTCTCAAGAACTGATTTTTTGGTTAGTCTGATACTAGTCTGAACAAGTCATCCTGTACAAGTAATCTAAATATTCAAAAACAATACCGAAGACTTCACACAAAGCAGGATTAGCAAGTCAAAGGGATACACTTGTGTTATGAAATAGATCATAAAATATCACATTTATCGCATCTATAGATCAATTTTAACAAACACAACAACGATTTCAGCTTTACATACTTAAACCAGGTTCAGCGGGATGTTGCATCACCGTCACCACAGTTACATTTATCATCCTAACTTGCTTATTCTGCTTTTTAAAGTAACCGCAAAAGGGATCCTTGTGTTGAAATATACACACAGAGGTGACATTACAAAAATGTGTTCCCTCGAACACGGCTCCAGCATTTCATAGGAGTGATAACTACATTATACTGTATATATGCTGTAGCTCACTATAAAATAGACACGTTATACACTATGGCCTTGTTTTATTCAACTATTTAGCTTCCTTAAAGTTATTTTAAGGCACAGCCATCTGTTTTTAATGATGGTTCGTATTCATTTTTTAAATCATTTCGCGGGTCACTGCCCCAAAGTGCCAATATGGAGTGATGTAAAAGTCACATGATGTTCAGACTGATGTCGCATTTTACATTTAAATCATATATGACGGTGGCTCAGACGGGGCCTGAACACTGGAGTGGTAATGTAGCTGTGGAGCCTATATCCGGTGTGTGTGTGTTTCTGTGTATCCTGTGTCCTGTGTGAACCTTAATATGAACTGTGTGTTTGTGACCACCAGGGGGAGATCGATGCTCCGGAGAGCGTGCAGGGGATGCTCAGTGTGATGACCTCCCTGACTGAAAAGCAGAACGGAGCCTTCCTAGATTATAAGGGCAAGTCCGTCCCCTGGTAGCTTTGAACAGCCACTTTGTTCTTCATAAACTGCAAGTCAAATAAACCTATACCTGTCCTTATTACTTTGCCTGTATCGTACTTATTTTACATCATCTGCTTCAATTATTTACTTCACACTTGGGTAATAATGTCCTCGTTCCGGTAACTGTTCTTTTCCCGATCACCATGTCGCACTGTTCCACACAGCCACTTTGGCCGGGCAGATCTTAAGAGGGTTGGGGTTATTTCCATTGATGTTGGCTCCCGGACAGAAGAAGGGATACATCTTGTCGGTGAAGAAGTTGGTGAAGGTGTAGATGGGAGTCATGCTAATAGGGTTGGAGAAGGTCACCTCACCGGCATCGTAGTCCAGCTGCACCCTGACTCTGGTAAGCTCCCCCTCCAGATGCAGCGGGGTGCTGGGCCTCGTCATGGCCGAGTACTCGCCCTCGTAGTGCGCGATCATCCAACAGCCGCCTTCAGGACAGCCTGATATGGGGCCTTTCCTGTCAATGGACTCCTTGACCACGCCGAGCATCCAGTCCACCTTGTCGCCAACGTCCACCTCCCAGGCATGGCGGCCTGAAGTGAAGCCCTCGGAGCCGAGCGCGAACACAAAGTGACCGAAACGTTCAGGATTGTCCGGGAGCTTCCTCAGGCATCCACTGTTGGCAACGCTGGTCAGGTCTTTGGAGAGGGACAACCAGGAGTAAGCAGTGTTGGGATCCAGAGTAATGGGTGCTTAAAGGAAAACAGAACAAACAGATGATGGTTTAGTGGTGTATACAAAGATTTCCTCCCAACATTCAAAGCACTAAAAAGCCTTGACATGACATGAAAACAAGGCCAGCACGTCTCAAAGGAACCTTGTTCTCCCTCAGGGTCAAACTATTGATTGATAACACTGTCAAGTGCTTACTGTAGTGAACCAGCGCCGCCATCTTCTCCCACACATGGTACTTGATGGAACTGACATGCTTGGCCACATTAATAAGAACACCTGACACTTTTGTCTCTGGGTCCTTCTGCGGGATCTGTGCTCTGTGAGTAGAAAAACCCCACACAGAGTTGAACACTGAATAACCAGTAAGATGAGTCTGTAAACGAATACTGCAGAAGATCAAACATCTCTTACCTCTTCTTTGTGTTGGCATAATTCTGAAATGAAAAGACATGTATTACAGACGAGTACGCTCAGATGAATTAAGGAAATATGAACATATATATAAATAAACGCTCACTCACCTGAATGAAGAGAGCATCGCTGGATGCAATCTCGTTCTCAATGGCAATGATGGCGTGAGAGAAGGTGAGGATATCTCTGGTGATTCGCTCTGACTTCTTCTTCATCAGCTCTTTCTTCTCCTCGTCCTCCTGCTGCAGCGCGGCCAGTCGAGACGTCTCCTCCTTCTGCAGAAACTCACGCAGCTGCTTGAACTCCTCTTTGATCTGTTGCTCCGTTACCTCAGTCTGATTCTGTGCACGCGTGGAAATATGGGGTCAACACAAAATAAATGTATAGTTGTTGTTTTTTTGTACTGTTTTCTTGTTGCAAACTATTTATTAAAAACAGTATCACCCGATCTGAGACCCTAAACCAGGTGGCTTCACCTTGATCAATATGTTTACACACTAACAGTGTGTGGCTCAACTTCTGTCACAGTCAACGACCGTGCAGGTCCTCTATGTGTTTTGCAGATCTGCGTGTTTATTGATACCTTTATGTGCACAGTTGTGTCATCACACTCCTGCTTGGCTTCATATAAGCGACGCAGGTTTTTCTTCAGAGGAACCAGTTCTGTCTTCAGCTCTGCCTAAAAGGGATGAGGGTAGAGAAAGTCTCTCAATGTCAGAGAACAAACATCCCAGGAACCAGTTATGTGGTAGAAATGATATATTATATTATTATTATTATTATTAGGATCATTTTAACTTTGTGCAACCGCTGACAATGATGCTGTCAGAATTTATTTACAATGCTTAAACTGCATTTTCGATAAATCTGCAGATTATATATTATTATATGACTTGTTTGATCTTGAAAAGGTCATAACATGATAAAAGATGCTGTTTCCCAAATCCCAAGATGCAACCTACAATGACTTGTTTTGTCTCAGAACCAGAAATTATTTACATTTCTTCTTTTTTTTTTGAAAAAAAAAATGGCTCAAAATGATTTAAATCTTTCATTAAAAATAGTTGGGGATTATTTATCTTGTCAAGGTGCTCCACACATTACCCTGAGGTCCTGAGCTCCTTCCTCGAGGGGACACACTCTGTGGCCTTGGTGCTTCTTGGAGGTGTGACACACACAGCAGAGGGCTTCTAAATCATCCAGACAGAAGAGCTTGACAGCTTCCCCGTGCGTGATACACTTCACCTCCTCCACCACAGCTAGCTCCCCTGTCCCACCAGCTTCAGCTGTGGCCGTCTTGCTCTCCTGCTGCCTCAGGAAGGTTTCAGCCACATTCTTCAGTGCCAGGCTGACCGTGGGCTCCGTCAGGGAGCACTTCCTCCTGCAGACAGGGCACTCGCGCCTGGCTTTCTTCTTGTTCCAGAACTGCTGCAGACAGGCCCGACAGAAACTGTGGCTGCACTTGAGCACCACGGGGTCCTTGAAGATCTCACAGCAGATAGGACAAGACAGCTCCTCTTCCAGCATGGAGCCTGAGCGTGAGGAAGCAGCCCGTGGTCGGAGGGCTAAAGCTACCTTGGGACTTTGGAAAAAGGAAAGTTTCCCAGGCTGAGAGGAAGCACGCGGGCGCAGCGCCATGGCAGGTCCCTGCTGGTCGGAAGCTGCTTTTTATCAGAAAGAATGCACACAAAAACAAAAAAAAGACTTCTCAGCTGTGCTCCTGTCTGTGAAGACGGCAGCATGAGTCCACAAGGTAATCTGGACACTGTTTACGAGCAACCAGGGTTATAAATCAGCTGGGACCTGCAGAACAGGTTTCCTTCACTTCTAGTAAATAAAGGACATGTCACTAACCCTCATCTGCCAGACGCAACCAGGTTTGCTTCTGCTCTGGCAGCTTTTGGTCGATTTCTCACTAAATGAAGAGATAAGTATAATATCAAGACACTGGTGATGTTAGAAGGTAAAAAAAAATCTTTCTTATTTATAATCCAAACATACTGCAAAGCTATTTTGTGTTGAACTGGGACAGATCTCCTCAGTTTGTCACCTTCCTTTATTTACACACAAGGACCGGAGGTGACCCCATCGAGCCTGACCTGGCAATATCAAGTTTACCCAGGTATATCATTTCCCCCCCGATACTCCCGCTGATACTCAAAGGGGTTTTCATTGTCTGGTTAATTGTCATATATATTTCAGGAGGACACAGGAGTGAAAAGAAAAACTAACACACAACACGGGATGATTTCTGTGAAAGCTGGAAGACGCTTAAGAAGATTTTTGCGACGTCTGTTTCAACAGCAGAAAACGTTTATATCTAATGTCTGAAACACATTGTGTTTAGGAAAAGACCAAACCAAAAGGGAAAACTGCCATGTCAATGTTATTATTGCATTATAATTGGACAATGACAACAGTGTGATACAAAGCCATCAAAATAATGTGTTTTTTTCCTCAGTGTTACAGTGTTCTAGCGTCAGTTTCATCACATAATCCTTTTAGATATTCATCAACTCTGAAGAATTAAACAAAAACTTACTACAAAATAGCTTCATACATGTGGATATACTGAAAAGGTTAACACTTTTATGAGTTTTTTTTTTTTTCAGACGCTGAGTAGTTGGTGCATCTTGGAAATTCAACATTGCCTGTTTTTTTTCCTCTCTATGAACAACACAAGTCACAGTGACACATGATGGAAGTAGTTTGGTATCATTTTGCTCCAATGACAGTAAGCACCATGCACCAGAAACCATACTTCTAACAAAAAAATAAAATTAAGTATAAAATACATGAAATGAGAAGAAATAAAGGCATTTTGTTCCTAACAGATCCATTTTCTTTCTCTTTTTTTTACACTACTTCATCTCATGATGTTTTGTCTTCATTAAAACTTATTTGTATAGCTTCAAAACAATAAAGTAGTCGCAACACACGGTCGTTCTCCATTTCTTACACAAACCTTTTTTTTTTTTTTTTTTAAGTAGACATCACATCACTTTTTATAAAAACACTAGCTATAAAAAAAAATAAAAATAAAAAGTCAACACAATCCACAAACCTGGAAACCAATCTCCTCTCACATAATCACCTTCAATAACAAAGTAAATTAACACTGATTTTCTTTTAACACTGTCTGAATGTATGAAAAGTAAAACTGGAATGTGCTGCTGTGCACACGTGTAACTTCATTATAACATGGAGTAATTGTAACAGTGAACAAACACCACTGACGTTTTAGTCAGCAAGCTACATGACCCTTTTGCAATCCCAATTTTTACCTTTTACCAAAAAAAACCAAAAAACAACAACATTAAACCAGCAGAATTCATTATGAAGATAAAAATATAACAGCACATGCTTGAAAAACAAATCCATAACAGTAACATCGAGTGGTTCACTGTATTTCAGGGAGGCTGAAAGCCTTGTACTGTGCAATAACACCTCCGTACAGTGCAATCTCTGTTCATCATTTGTTGTTGGTTTAACAGCGCAGTGCAACACGGTGCAATGTGGGGAAGAAAAAAAATAATAATAATAATAAATCACATTTTTTATGCCTACTTTGTGTGCCATTCTTTGATTTCTCCCATATTAGGTAACTGGTGCTGAACTTGATTCACTGCCAGTTTCTACAATAATGACATGCAGGTTCATGTGAAGGGAAATGCTCATCAGCGTGCTTGTAGTTTCTGGAAAACACCGGAAGACAAATAAAAGCACTTGGGAAATCATCAGTCACCTTGTTCTCGCACTGAATGCCAATGTCCTCTTTGTCAAGGCAGAGTCTCCCAAAACTGGATTAAAAATAGTTGGAGTATACGCTAGAATAAAAACAAACTCATGACGGTAGTGTAGTGTTTCCTAGTAGTGTCGAATGTTGTGGGTGACACTGACACACACATACACACACACACACACACAAATAGGTTGTTCTGCTCCATTAGTTTCTGTGGTTACACCCGTCCGACCTTAGCATCGCCGATGGCTCCCCAGACGTCAAAAACAAATTCGTCTGGAAAGGCAAAGTCTCCCAGGGTTTCGTCTAGAGCTTCTGCAAACTCATCAGGGTTCTTTTTGTCCTTTCCCAGCTCCACCATGGTAGCCGCTGAGGAGACACAAAGAGAGAACATTTAGAGAACCCAAACCAGTGACACACACCAATTATGACACTGATGGAGACAACACACACACACTCTTACCGAGCTCGCTGTCTCTGATGCCCATGTAGCTCTCAAGCAGGTCGTCCACCTTCTCAATGGCCTTTTCCTCAAATGCAGAAGGCTAGAAAAAAAAAAATTTATCATACTCAGATGATGCTTTACATTTTCTAAACTTTACAGATTGATTTTAGCAGTCTCACCAGTTCCTCCACTGTAGCAGGACCCTTGGAGCGCAACCGCAGAGTCCCCCTGCCAGTCCCCAGCTGAACCCCTGATCCTGACCTGGACCCTCCAGACCGCTGGCTGATCATATCTGCACACAGCAAGAAAAACAAGCCTTTTAACATTTTGTACAGTCCCAGTCAGTCTCCAGCTGTGACAGCGCTGAAGATCAGGCCCTCTTTAGATAAACTCTCTCTCATTCTGCTCTCACCGCACATTCCTGATTCTTAGTGCTTGAGCTGCGAGTTAGTAAATACAGTTTGTTTGGTATGTATGATTTCATGCTCTGTTGCATGTTCTAACATTACAGTGAAATGGTCTTCAATGGGACCTAAATGGCTTAATGTGTCTACTGTTTGACTGTGATAAGATTTTATGTAAACAGTAATACTGTAATAGGGAGTAAAGAACATTTAATATAGTAAGTGAAACATTATAATATCTAAATGTTGCTTTCATGGCCATGTTTATCTACTCTAGTATGTCAGTGTGTGCTGAGTGATTGTGATTATCTGCAACACCACTTCAAGGATTGTGCTGCTGAACCATCTAAAACCACAACATCTTACTTCATGACTTCATGTTTTCTACTCGCACACCTACCGAAAGCTTTAAGAGGCTCCACCAGCTTGATGGTGAACTCCTTCCCTTTTGGCAGCTCCTTCAGCATTTTTGCCACCTCGTAGTGTCTGCAGCCAATCAGGCGGTGACCGTTGATTGACTCGATCATATCACCCACATTGATGACCTGGATCTGGTGAATGACGCTCCCCTCTCGGATTCTCTGAAAACAGCAAAAGTCAAAATAAAAGGACTCAAATACTGTATCCAGCTCATCACACTCTCCTTCTTCATATTACTTTATTTAGTCCTGGGTCGTGTCTTTCCCTGTGGATCTTTGACTCAAAGGAAATCAATTTTCTTGGTTATTTTAACATCACTCACCTTTATGAAAGCATAGCCAGCGCCATTATCAGTGATCGTCAACCCTAATGCATCCTCCCCTTTGAATACCTCGATTTCCTTTCGTTGGCCTTTAATGTGGGCAAAAATAAAGTCCTCTAGGCCAATCTGACCTCCCAAAAGTTTATCCATGTCCACCTTGTGAGTGTTCAGAGTGCAAAACATAACCTGTGGGAAGACAAAAGAAAACAAGAAGATTTCCTATGATGCTTTATCTGCAGGTGAACTCACACACATCATAATCTGCAGATTGGCTCACCTCAACTGGCGGGATCCCAAAGGCTTCACCAATCTTGGCATAGAGCTCCCGTACGTTACTGAAGCCCTCGATGCGGCCTGTTGGACTGCCGTGAGCGAGCTGGGTGTGGAAGATGAGGCGAGGCCGCATGCTGCTGGGCGGAGGAGGCAGGCCTTCAGAGGTGGCACCTTCTCCCAACCCGACAACACCTCCGTCCAGGCCGTCCATACCTGGCACATTGAGACCGGCGCGGATAGGCTCCGCTTCCTCATTCTCAACTAACGGAGATGCCTTCTTCCGTCTTCCCAAACCCAGAGGCATAGTCGTCCTACGGGGGGAACCGAGGGTGTGGAGGGGGAGGGCGGCTGCTCTGAAGTTAAGCTACAATCCAGGTCAGCATACACCTTTTCCTGCCAAATCAGCTGCAGGTCTGCTGGATGTGCACGTCACAGTAACAGTTAGGTCCTCCAGACCAGCTTAAAAGCTGTCTTAACCAGGCACTGTATGGATGTACCAAATCACACATCAGAGCAGCTCACATAGCTGGATGTGTGAAGTCCAGTAGTCTGCAGTGGGAGGTCTTCAACTGGAAAACAAAGACAAACTATTTAACCCTCACACATGAACCAAAGCAGTGACATCTCAGTTATAGCAGCATTACATATTCTATAATAGATAAATAATATATAATAATTGCCAACATAGCTCTGCTTTTGACAGCCAATACAGAGCTAATGTTAGCTGCTAGCTCTGAGACACATTTCCCACATATGTCACTTGTAGCAACAGAAACACTGACTAGCAACTCTTAGCATTTAGCCCCTAACAGCGGAAACTCGGTTAGTGAGTGTTAATCCCTCTCAGGAGTAAGTTGTAGCGTCAACCTCACTATTTATTACTAGTTATTAGTCATTAGTTAGCTTGCTAAATGTTAACAGAAGGGAGTAAACATGGCAGGCCAGTCATTCTCACCGGAGCAGAGTTTCAGCCAACTGTCGTTAGCTCTT
This sequence comes from Pampus argenteus, assembly GCA_036937835.1. Lineage (NCBI taxonomy): Eukaryota > Metazoa > Chordata > Actinopteri > Scombriformes > Stromateidae > Pampus > Pampus argenteus. The sequence continues at coordinate 15,432,116 of CM072878.1, forward strand.
CCTTTTAGCTTAGCCTGCTAACGCCGCTGTGACTTGTCAAAAATAAAATTACGTTTGCAAAGAAAGTCAGATATGTTTTTCTTGCTCTGCTCCTGACAGATGGACTTGGCGGCTTGTACAGCAAATACAGTATCTTTGCGTCGGTATGTGACTGTAGATTAGCTTCCTGCCAGCCCAGCAGGGGTGGAACTGTGACGCCTTCAGGTGCCCCCGTTAATCTAAGTTGCCGGTGGAACGCTTGTTCTTTTCCAGTGTCAAGACAGACAAATGTAGAGAATCCTCACAAACTGGGAGATATAACAAGGGGTTTGGGAGCAATATTTCCCTAAAAATATGACATCAAAATTAAAATAGTTTCTGATTGTTCCTGTTTTCATTCTGCATGAGCTGCACCACACTCTCAGGCCATATTGTTTAATTTGTACCATTTAATTTTAATGACACTATGGCCCCCTTAAGGTAACAGAAAACAATAAAGATAACATAAATGATATGGTAACAGGACAAAAGGAACAAGTATTAATAATCATTGAAAATATAACTTAATTAAAAAAATAACTTAAGTGAAAATGGAAGGCAATAAGATTGAAAGTAATACAAATACATGTTTAAACTCTGCTTTGGCGTTTAATTGTTGTATTTATGAGTGTGTGTCGCCCCCCAGTGGTAACAATGCGGCGCTACAACAATACATTAAATTCATATCTCAATATCAATATTGCTAATATACTAACACTTGGGGAATCTGAGCAAACAGAAATGATGACAAAATTATGTTAATTGTTCTCTAGTGGTCACAATTAGAGTTTATAAGTTCTTCATTGGGAATAATGTAGATATTTATACTCATTATTTCTATTCTTTAGAGGGATCAAGACAATTATGCTTAGAAATGTTAAATATGTCACAATTCATCCTCTAGTGGCGTCATTGAGGAACTGCAGCAGTTAGACACAATACTATAGTAATACTTCCAGATGTAGTTATACACATTTCGGTGTATATTGATCATTATTTAAAACATAACGACTATTGTAGTTTGTCTGAGAATGAAAGAGGTGTCACTTACATTTCAAATCATTTATGAGAGTTATTTGTAAATGACACAAAGTTATAACAATATAACAAAAAAAATAATAATTTATGAGATGTTGCTACAAAAAGTGTACTGCACAAGGCATATTGTGGATATATAACAATAATTAAAAACGTACACCATACAGTAAGTGATGAGACATTTCCTGGTTTTGTTTGCCAGTTTCTTTAATGTGGAAATCCAAATCATCACAGCATAGGAAAGATCTGTTAAAAATTATCATCACATTATCAAGTCATAAAAGCTTTGTTGTTAAAAATCAAAATATCTTGAATACCAACCTGAATAATTTCAAAACAACATAAACAGGAGGTCAAACAAAATAATGGTTACACATTTTTCCCTTAAAAAAAAAGGAAAAAAAAAAAAGCAAATATTCCTTTTTGAAACCAAAAAAGTTAAAACATTACAGAGATTACACATCTCTACATTCATGTTAAACCACATGTTTGTGTCAAATAGAAACTTAAAACTCTAAAAAATATATATTTGAATGTGCAAACAAACCAACTGATTTACTAACTTCCTTCATCACTACACTCAAAAGTGCTCAAGATGTCAATAGATAGTTTTAGATTCCTACTGAACTGTGAAACTACATTTTGCCAGATTCTGTTAAAAGCAACAGAAGACACGATAAGAGAACAAAATAATGAAATGATATTATATTCTACAGGCCTTTAAAAACACAAATGGGAAGTGAAACTTAAAGGTAGAAACCTGTGATATTTAACCTGGAGCCAAACTGATACACCACCAGGTTAAATAAGATGAAAAAAAACCCTCACTGGCTTTAGATTAAATAAAGAGTTAACAGAGGGCGAACTGAAATATAACACACACTGTGTTTACTCAAAAGGGTACGAATGAAGTAAATAGGTTAAGATTTTGGTAGTTTGTTAGTCACATATGACGAGATACACACATGCTCCCAACACACTTTCAGACACACACACACACATTATAATTACACAGGGACAATTATTTGGCACAAAAAGTCTCCCCACAGACATTTTATACAAGTAACAAGGTGTGTAGTCCCGGATAAAACAGGATGTTGTGAGCGTAAACATTATGCAACATCTGCCGTCGTTAACACCAGTGACGCACCAACAGGATTATATTATCTTGATATGTGATAGCAGTGCTCTCTCTCTTTCCTAAATATAAAATCTGTTCAATGCTACATCGCTCGTTGGAGTCGCTACTCGCATCGCACACACACACCGTCATTATTTTTAGCCTTATTTTAAGTATATTTTCCACTAACTACATGAGTGTAGCAACACATAATTTTATTATGACACACTGATGAGGAAAACATATTTAATGCTAATCGGTCACAACTGACCAATACTGATTTAATACTCCGGTTATGTTACCATGAATCAGATCGGTGTATTTAAAACCTGTTTTAAATATTCTCATCTCTCAGGATTCGTGCAGTTTTTTTCAGACCATGTTTTTACGTAGTAACCAAAATTCATCCTGTTGAGTAATGTAGCCTTAGCGACAGTCAAGCATGCGTCACTACACCTGAGGTATTGTTAATTAGCTGGCTGCACGTTACCTTTGAAGCAGTCTGGAAAACTGCTGTGAAACCAAACTCTCAGTTCCTATTTTACATCTAAGTGGTACAAATTAATGAGCTTTGCGCAAAAAAAAAAAAAGATTTGATCTCCCTCTTGCAGCCAAGCCAAGGACTATTACACCTTGTGTGATTTATATATACACAATATATACCAAGATAGATAGATAGATAGATATATAGATAGATAGTTAGATACTATTTACTTCATCTCCTTTAAACTGACAATGTGGCAGTCTGTTACTGAATACTGTTAATGAACCTCAGCTGAATGCAGACAAGAAGAGTTGAAGTCAGCTGTTCTGTCAGTTTCCTTGTGTTAAGACACTCCATTAAACTGACGTGATGCTGTTTAAGAATATGGATTTAGTGCTCAGATAGTAAAATTACACTCAGCTGGAAGTAAATCTGCTCTAAGCCTCAGTCATCCGGACTTAAATGTAAAAGGTGCACAGGAGAGTGCCATTGAAATTATGGATATGTTAGGTTTTTGAGCAAACTTTAGTCCTTTCATGTCACGGTGGAAGAATCTGCCTGAGTGTGTCGCGGGTGTTTTGGCCCAGTTTGTCGGGAAATTTCACAGAGAAGTCCAAGATCATGTCGCCTCTCTTCTCGGGGCACTTGGACAGCGGCAGGCCTTCTCCAGAAATACGCTTTTTCATTCCAGGCTTGACAACGTCTCTGGAGGTCACAGTGATGGTTCGGCCATCCAGCGTGGGGGCGTTGACTGTGCATCCACACAACGCCTGGAGACAGACAGAGAGAGAGAGAGAGACAGTTGAAGTTTAGTTGAAGAAGTAATCATTTCTGTAATTTCCTTTTGCATCAAAAGGTAAATCAGCAACTATTCACATCATGAAATAATTGTTTAAAAGCAGTTTTCGGCAATGAAAATAACGATCAGCGTTCACTTACATCTCTGAGTGATATCTTCGCAGGGTAAATTATATCTGAGCCCTCTCTTCTGAACACCGGGTGGGGTTTGTCTTTGACCACAAACACCACATCTGCAGGAATGTTGGTGGGAGTTTCATCTCCCTCCTTGGGAAAGGTGATTTTCGTACCCTCTTTCCAGCCACGTTTGATGTCGACTGTTAAAATCTTGTCCTCGCTGCGCATCGTGCAGCCGTCTGGATTCAATCTTTTGCGGGAAATCTTCATCCTTTTGGTGCAGCCGGAGAAGACCTCCTCGAGGCTCACCTTCAGCTCGTGCATCACGGGCGGGTCCTTCTTTCTCTCGTGTGCCCTGCGAGGGCCTCCTGGGTGGGATTTAAAGGACCTGTGGAAGTCACCCATGCCGCGCATTCCTCCCATGCCAAATGGCATGCCGAACGGGTCGTTGATGTCCATACTGTCCTCCCCGTTCTGTGAGAAAAAGTGATCGAACGGGCTGCGGCCGCCAAAGAACTCAGCGAACATTGCGTGAGGGTCTCCATGGAAGGTGTAGTTGTAGCTTGGACCACTGTGTCCTCCACCTCCACCACCCGCTGAACCCTTCAATCCTAAAGAGGAAGCAGACATGGACAAACATTAGATCAATGTAGAAAATATTAATCATTATTAGCACGGCCTATATTTTTTAGGGGCAGCCCTAAATTGCAGCCAAGAAATGCATTAGACACGAGGTTGAAAAATACATGTTTAAATACTCTCTGGTTTTAAAAACTATATTTTGCATTTGTGCACTTTAATTTCCTGCCATTTATTGGTTGTTATATACACCATGTAAAATTCTGTTGAATTTCCTCAATATTAAGTATTGTATCCAATTCAAAATATTAGTCGTAAAGCCAATAATGACCATCCTGAGGAGAAATCAAACCAGCAGGTCAGATCTGTGTCTCTGTATCTGCGCATTTTAAACATGTTAAAAGCCAGAATGATCAGTGCAGTAACCGGATGACCGGACAGACAAGACCTCGTCGTTTCCAGCAGGTTCTCCAGCTGCACCTATTGTACCAACACACATCTTCATTGTGTGGTCCCTGCTGCAGACAGATGCCAGAAACAGCAAGAACCGAATAAGCGGATGCAGATATGTATCAACAAGAAAAAAAATGTTATAAATGTTGTTGTTGTTGTTGTTTTTTGCTGAGAAGCAAACAACAACACTGTGATCTGTATGAGACGGTGGCGCAAACTAAACATCTGTGTAAGTTACAGGAGATGAGTTCACTTACCTTCTTCTCCATATCGATCATAAATGTCCTTTTTCTTGGCATCACTCAGGACGTCGTAGGCTTCAGCAATTTCTTTGAATTTATCTTCGGCTCCGGCAGACTTGTTTTTATCGGGGTGGAAGCGCAGGGCCTGTTTTCTGTACGCCTTTTTTATCTCATCTTCGGAGGCACCTTTGGCGATTCCCAGCACTTTGTAGTAATCTTTACCCATTACAATGACCGGTCGGTTCTTCCTCCACTTCATAAAAACATTGTCAGCAGATACACTTTAGTTTTTCCGTTCAAAGCCAACGACACATCTAGCATACCCCCGTGTGTCGGTCAGTTTAACGGGACACAGCTGCAGCTGTCACCGCTTAGCTGGGTAGCTAACAGCTTAGCGTCCTTTACTTATCACAGTCCGCAAACAACTTTCTGCTCTGCACTGAGACGACGAGTCAAATGTTACTTAAATTAAACGACACAACGGCATGAAACAACGTGGTCACACAGGAGCATCCGTGCGTTGCTACCGAGCTGCAAACCGGCCGAGGAAACTTCTGGAATAAGCTGGTGCGGTGCGTGTCATCACTACCGAGGCGAGATGGTTCACGTACACGACTTCCGGCTTCGCTGCACCACAGTAGACATCCACACGTTGGCAAATATTATTATTTTTAAATGTATTTTAATCAAATTTAAGTAGCTACAGATTCACAGACAAGAAAATTATCTTGCTTGGTTATCTGAATAACATTAGTTTCCGATGTGAATTAGCTATAAACCCAAAATTATTTATTTTAATTTGAGTACGCATGCGCTAATTCTCCCTTCATATATAGTAATTATGTATAATAGGTACCTTATTGTAGCTATATCTATGGCTAAACTAGAATGCCAACTATGTTTTGTTGTTGGCACATTTGTATTTATATTGATGACATTATATATTCCTAAAATTAAAAATAAGTAAAATAAGAATAAAATTTTATTTGTATTAAATTTCCCTCAGGGGGGCTTTAAAGTCTCTACAGCAATACAACATCATCTGTTTTTTGAATAAGAAAAAGCCCTTTACTTATTTGCCAGTTTATTAGCTTCATTTGGCTAAAACAAATAGCATTCTAATGCAACAGCGCACATTAAAAACACCAATAGATATAAAGACAGACATACTGATACAGCAACACTATTCATCCCAGCATAGAGTCTGCTATAGTTAATACAGTGTGCATGTTTTAATGCATTTACAGCATATGCATTATGCCTAGACTAATGTGAGCAGTGTGTATATATCAATGCACACAGTGTAAGTAAAGTAGGATGAAGGGTTATTGCACAGTAATGGTTCCCACATGAGATCCCATATGGCTACAAGAACTGTTCATGAGTGTCTAAAAGAAACTGCTCTGTAGCGCCTACCAGAGGGACGAAGTAGAAGTGTAGAGTCTTTCAGAGTCTCCCTTTTCCGTTTCCTGCTTCTGAAGGTGCTGGATGGTGGGCTGGTTGACCAATACACTTTTAATAATAGAGGTTTTAACAGCTTCCAGCTCATTAAACAGGGGTGTAGGACTTTTAGGCTATGCTGTTTTTAATTTAAGACAAACCTGCAGAAAGTTTTGTGAAACCCACTTCCATGTGATAATTTATTGCTTGAGAGGAGGACACTATAACATGACAGTAACACCTGTAAGTAAACCTGTACAATGCAATACAACATAATAGCCCTACAATACATCCTATCTTTGTTATGAGGTGTGTGTGTGTGTGTGTGTGTGTGTGTGTGTGTGTGTGTGTGTGTGTGTGTGTGTCACAATCTCACCACAAACGCTTCACAAAGGTTACATCTTTTTATATGGTTATTGCGTAAGACTGCACTCTATCGTTCAAGTGTTGCTATTATTGTGTCCAGCTCCCGCAGGTCACAGAAACAAATGACAAAGAGTCAGTCAAGTTTATGAAGATATATTGTAGGAACCTTGAATGTAGATGATTGTAAAATAGTTGCAGTTCTTAATACATATTATTTATAATTAGATTTTACCTTAAAGAAATAATTTAAACGATAGACATTAAATATAACTGTAAATGCAACCTTATATAGAGAAATTACCAATGACGCTACTCTAACGCTTCTCATCTTTGTAACATCGTCGACACCTTTATGTGTTACCGCCTTTGAAAAAGAATTAAGGTTGCATTCAGCATATATTTAAGATATTTCTGTCTCATGTTTTGTAGCATTTCTGATCATCAATAAATAAATAAAAAGAAAATAAAGAACAGGTTAGGTTAAGCAGTGAGTACAAGGATCAAAAATGATCTTGGAATGCAAATGCTGATAGTGCTGCTGGCTCGGACTGCTCCTACTGGTTATATATAGACTGTAGAATATAGATATGCAGTTGGCTATGTGCTGTGATGAGTTGACCCTTTGCGACGAAAGGCATCTCTGATCTTCTCCCAATCAGCATTTTCTCCACGCTCAGCCCACCACAAAGTATTTTAGAAGCCACGTTGCTCATTCGGTACACAAACCTTGAACCACACAGGCACCGAAAATAAACATGTTTGTCTTTGCTCTGGAGGTCACGGAGAGAAAAGAATACCAGATTCACAGGTGGCCTGGGGGGGAGGGGAGAGGGGGGGGAGGTGTTGGCATGTGGAGGTCTTTCATCCCATGGATCAGGATTTTAACTGTGTAACCGAGCGAGGAGCAGAGCAGGAGATGTGTCTTGTAGGTCTAATGAGAGCACATTGGCAACTGTCACTGGGTAGGGCTGTATGTGGCTTCCCAAGGTTACCAAGCCGGTGGGTGCGGAGCAAATCAGGAGACTTATATTTAGCCTTGCAAATGGCACACACACACGGATTATGTCTTGGGGCTCTCCGGTTTCGTCTTCAGTGCGTTTCGTTGCATGAAGGGGGGCTCTGGATCATGAAGAGCCAGTCATTCAGGTGAGAAGCAGGTTCTTGGGTTGTCTTGAAAGCCAGCTCCTCTTCTGCCACACATTTTCTTCCCTGCTGGTTTGCTTCCGCTCTCTCTCACGTAAAAACACACTCCAATCGGAGGGGGAAAAAGTGTTTTATGGTCTCACATATCTCTCCCACTCTTCCGCAGGAGGTGGAAGGCTATTCAGAGACACCCCAGAAAAAAAAACGCCAAAGAGGACACACTTGAGTTGGACCGACAGTTGTGTTGAGGGTGACCTGGGACCTGCTATACAGAGGAGAGGACATTTCACTGGACATATTACAGATCACTTCACCGGGCTATTGAGGTTTGGGATCAAACAGTAACATGGATATACTCGCTTTAGAGGCAAAGGGTGGTGGGAATGCGGGAGAATCTGAGAAGAAGGCTGCACCAAGGCCAAAGCCGAAACCTTCAAAAAAGGCCAAAAGGATTGTTTACTTTGAGGTGGAGATTGTGGATTTAAAGACTAAGGAGAAACTGCTACTGCTGGACAAGGTGAGTGTTTGGGTTGATGGACAGTTATTAACTACAGACACCTTTTATATCGACCTTAATGATTTTAAGAAGGCTGATGTGACTCGCTTTAACTAGTAGTCAGAGTCGATCACAACGCTTGAGAACTTGTAGCATACCGTAAGCTTTTACGGTCGACTACTGCAGTTTATCACCTGTCAAGTGCATTCCTTTTATAGTTTCACCGTTCAAAACTCTAAAAGTAGCACAAGCAAAGGCCGTGCTCTGCAATGAGGTCGTTTTAGCTCAACAATTACTAAGAGTAATTTTTACAGATAATCATCTACTTCACAGGCGGCCCAGTCAAGCGCAGCCATTATCAGTTACATTTTTTATTTTTTATTTTTTTTGTTTTTTGAGCAAAGGTTGCAGTTAAGAGGTGAGAATTCCCTCTTCGTCTGGCAGGAATCTTCTGTTCCTGCTACAGTACGCGCAGTGTGACAGCATTGAGCCAACAGACAGGCAGGCAGGCAGGCACACGTGATGAGCAGCTATTAGTGTACAGGTGTGGAGTTGAGTCCACAACACACACGTCTGTTGTTATTTTAGTACGCTCATGTCTTGACACCAATGTTGCTGGTAATAATAACTATCATTAGTTTTGATTGCAGGTGGAGCCAACTGCCACTGTTCTGGATATTAAGGCTTTGTTTCACAAATCATGTAAGTAAGTTTAAGACATGAAGACAACACATTTGTGATTTCTGCATTTGGTTGGTGTTTCATTTTTAATAAAAAATAAAAAAATAAAAAGAAATGTGTCGTGATGCCAAACGTAAAGTTTACTCTCCGTTCTGACAGATCCAAAGTGGTATCCAGCCAGACAATCCCTGCGTTTGGATGCAAGTATGTCTGCCAGCCACTATTTTAATTCTGCTTTTATCCAACTCAGTTGATTGATATGTGCGGTGCTGCTGAAGTTAATGTGAGGTTGCCAGGTCTCGTCTCAGCTGATGGTTGTGGTCGGCCATGTTTTTCAGAGGCCAAGAGTCTCAGGGATGAGGATGTTCTCCAGACACTTCCTGTGGGAACTACTGCCAGCTTTTACTTCAATGATCTCGGACCCCAACTCACATGGGGAACTGTGAGTTAACCCGTGCACACACAGACACAAACACACACACACACACACACACACACACACACAAATGATGACTAAATCCACACGGTCTTTCTCTCATAGTGCAAATCTACATGTTTGTCTTTTTCATCAGTGGACTATCAGAGAGAGAGAGAGATATAAACGGTGACTTTCACCCACTCAATAACTCTTGAATATAAATATCAACCCACAGTGACAGATAGAGATGATTTGCTGTGGTTCATTTTTCTCGCACCTCCTGCTCTGCTTGTCCTCTGTCCTAGGACATATAATCTCATGGCCCCATTTCTCCCTAAGGTGTTTATCCCTCTGACCTCTCACTTGGCTTTCACTGTGCCTCTTCACTCACCCTTGCCCACGGAGCCTTTCTCATTCTCTGTCCTCAACCCCACCACCCCCACCCCCACCCCTGACACAACCCCCAGCACCCTGCCAGCCTGCAGATTAATAGTATGGGTGGAGCAGTATAAAGTGCCCCAGCAGAGATAACCAGTAGCTATGGGTCAGGCATACTGATCCAGGGCTCTGCCTCGAGGTGCTGATTCAGATATCAGTTTCGCTGTCAGCTGAGCTTCTTTTGCTTGATTATATAATTTGTTGAAAGTTGGAATTACAAGCTGTCTTAGTGTCATGTTGGATATTATTATGGACGGGCTGCTTTACTGCTTTGCTTTAAGATGGTTTTATCAAGTGGGTTCTTAAGAAAGACATAATAGAGTCATGCTTTTTTTGCATATTTTTGATTTTCTTCTTATGCATCTGGTTGTAAATGTCCTCGCTTCAGGTGTTCCTGACAGAGTGTGTAGGCCCGCTGCTCATCTTCTTAATGTTCTACTTCCGTCTTCCCTTCATCTACGCTCCGAAGTATGACTTTACCAGCAGCAAGCACTGGGTCGTACAGTGAGTATCGGCTTTCGTACTTTTTCAGGGGTTGTGTTGCGATGTTGCCGCGGCGTATCACACAATCCCAGGCTTTGCACAGATATGCCTCCTTCCACATGACAAACAGTCGTGAAGCGTATCGCCATGTTGACACTGAGTCGGGGCCAAGTGTAATGGACTGAAGAGGGGCAATGTGTTAATCATTGTTTGTGTGTGCAGCTTGGCCTGTATGTGTCACTCCTTCCACTACATCAAGAGGATTCTGGAGACATTGTTTGTCCATCGTATCTCCCATGGTACCATGCCTCTCAGAAACATATTTAAGGTGACCGAGGCTGCATATTTTGACCTTTGAATGTGCACAGTGTATTATTTTGTGCTGTGTAATCACTCAAGGTGTTATTCAAGCAAATATGTGTGGAACTTTTATGTTGACAGTTTGACTTATTATAGTCCCCCTCTCTGTTCCAGAACTGTGGCTATTACTGGTGCTCTGCAGCTTGGATGGCATACTACATTAACCACCCTCTCTACACTACGCCCTGTAAGTGCTGAACGCTGCAATTTCTTACTTTAACTCATCAGTTAAAGCTGACCTTTATAACATCTTAATCCATATTATTTTCTATGACACGTCAACAGTTTATGGGGAGCAGCAGGTGAATACAGGACTTTACATTTTTTTGGTAAGTTCAGAGATATTTCCAGATATTAAAGCCAACAAGTTGATGTTATGTAGATGCTCATCTTTGGATGTTTTTTCTTCACGCAGTTCTGTCAAGTGGGTAATTTTTCCATCCACATAGCGCTTCGTAACCTCAAAGCGACAGGTGAGCGTTTTGTAACGATGCATATGCCGTTAATTAGCTTTTTTTTTAGGTCAGGGTAGTGCAATATTGACTTGTGTTCACCCATCATCTCAGGTTCAAAAGTCAAGAAGATTCCTTACCCAACGAAAAATCCATTCACATGGATCTTTTGGCTGGTTTCTTGTCCAAACTATACATATGAGGTAAGCACAATCACAAGTGTAATTTTATTATTTATTATATAAAATGTCTTTTCACACTTAGATCAGTCAGATATGCAGAGGATCAGAATCTGATTGATTCTTCTATTGGTTTGTCACAATAATATGAAAGTGTGTTTTTTCACGTTTCAACACTAAGCATTTAGTACAACCCAGTAGTTTGTAGTTAGTTCATCCATGCAGTGTAAAATACACTATTGCTGCCATCTACTGGTTGCAGTACATTTTTACAAATGTACTGTGAAACTCAATTCATACTGTGTATGTTTGTGTGTGTGTGTGTGTGTGTGTTACTCACAGCTGGGCTCCTGGATCGGCTTCACAGTGATGACCCAGTGTGTTCCTGTGGCTTTCTTCACTCTTGTGGCCTTCATCCAGATGACTGTGTGGGCCAAAGGCAAACACCGCAGCTACTTAAAGGAGTTCAGAGATTATCCTACCCTGCGCTCCTCCATACTTCCCTTCATCCTTTAGTGTCCTGGTAGAGAAAAACAGTTGCTACTCTCCTCCACCCAAAAGGGCTGTCAGAATGCGTGTGTGCTGAGGTTGACAGCACGGATGGATTTTTGTCACTTCATGCACAGTAGTACTTCCACACGTCACTCTGTAACAAGCAGCGGCAGGTTGCAGTTACTCTGAGTGTTGGACTGTTAGAGGCAAAGGAAGCCTTCAGAGTTAAATGCAGCAAAGTCTTAATTTTAATGTTATATGTGATCTTGAAGAGCAAGAGGATGAAAACAATGTCCTTTATATTTTGCTACTGTGGTAAGTTGTAAAATGTTTGATGGAGAGTGTTGTTTAGTTTTTAAAAAATATCACGTTATTTCCATAGCTGCCGGCTGCCTAATCAGTAGGTTTCCCACAGAGCTGGCAAACCAAGAGGCTAATCTGCATTGTCAAACTAGTGTGCAGCCTGGAGCTGACAACGTCGTGGCCTCACGCAGTATTCTACTGATCAGACTGATCCAAGTGACCTTTACACTATGGTACTGCTATTAGTCCTGGATTTAAAACTGTATGCTGATTCTCACATTTTCCACCATGGCTGAAGAAAAAAAAAATTTTTTTTCTGTATCTGGATCAATAGTTTTCTCAATTAAAAAAATAAAATAAGATAATAAAAAAAAGATGCATTCTGGTCATAATATTCACATGCACACAGTTTAACTACAAATACCTGCTTCACCACACCGGATACAGGCCAATATAAAAACATCAACAAACAACAACATTCAAAAACATTTTAATTACCTGCTATCTTACACTGATTATGCATTTCACAGAATGCTGCATCAACTTAACCTTCAGACTAAATAAATAAAGAGCTTTGGTTTTTATTGAAGAAAAAACTCAAGCTGTTAATTTATGTATGTTTATCTGAAGTGGAAGCTTGTTTACAATATTTGATTAAGACGATAAGCGCCATCACCAGGACTCATACACCCTCTCACAGTGATGGTTGACCCACTGAAACATTTCATTCTCAAAACAAACTGTTGATAAAATAAGTAATAAAGCGACTGAACGGAGAGACGCGAGCTTTATTTGTGACTTTGGAAGAAGTGTCACCGTTACAGATAAAAAGGGGAGGCGATACATTGGAAATGTAGACTACACATCATATGGAATGTTATAATTCATGTGGCTGGCTTATATATATCTTTTACACAAAAGAGACACTGGACAAATTATAAATGAATGATAATGTAAAATATTGCATTTGATCAAGATATCTGCTCCATAAACAGGCACTGAGCAGTCATATTCAATTTAAAACAATATATTTAGTATTACAATAACATTTTCCCAAAGTTTATTACTTTATTTTGCTTTGTGTATGAAAGCAATTCCATTACGCTGCACATTTCCTGGTACGTCTATCTGCAATTGTTCCCCAAACTGCAACTCTATTAAGTTGGACCACAGTCATTTCTAAATAAGAACACAACCTTTTGCCTTGCCAGCAGGTAGTAGCATATCATATTGGTTATACCTCAGTGTCCGAGACACTGATAGCATCATCTGACATCAGCAGCAATCGGTGGCATGATAAGTAAGGAATCAGACTGTTGATAGTTTTGCTGCAGATATGTAGACAGTCAGTCTGACTTCTCCCCAGCACTTTGATGACATTTAACACAACTCATCAGATGAGAAAAGGAAAAAAATGCACAACAGATGCGCTTTATGGTTTATCTGTGTGACTTACAAACAGTTTCTGGACTGACAGAAGGTACCGTTATAGATACAGGGAGGATAAACACGCTCTTACTGGTCCCATACTGTGACAACACTTTGACCACAGCACTATGCATTCATGTCTCTTTGGGCACATTTGCCCATAGGTGGTCCACTTGGTGTAAGACTAAGTCCCCTTCACGGGCTGCATTATCCAACTTCTGCTCTTGCCGAAAGGTCACTGCTCCTCCGTTTTTGAAAAACGTACTCTGAACTCTGAACGTGGCACTCCATCCATTCCCTTTGACGGTGCGAAATGCACGAGTGTGAAATGAAAACCACTTGAAAACCAAAGACCATAATGAGAGGTAGGATGAATGTCTTTTAGTTACTGGTCATTCTCACAGTGCAGCCTTTCCCTCTCCACACACCTTCGACATATACTATATATGAAGGTGGGTGACAGGATCCAGATGGGAGAGGACACTGCATGCACATTTGGGTCAATGCAGCATTGTCTGTCTATTCATGTGAGTGCGAATGATACCACCACCACCACCTCAGAGGTCTTCATATTCCAGGAAGTGGGTCCTCTGCAGCACCTTCACATGGCGCTCGTAGATTTTGAGGGCGGGGCCGAGTCGGATGGACAAACCGGTCAACACGTCACTGCGCTGCATTAGGAGAAGGGACTTTCCATCAATTTCCTGTTGGGGAGGAGAGAAAAATATATTTTACTCAGTTAGCGTCACCCATAGGTGTCCGATCTCCTTAATGTAACAATATTTTTTACAGTGTGGAAGGTGAAATTATCTACTGGAACCCTAAAACTGTGTGGAAAAAACACTGCATTTTAACAGACAGTTTTCTTTTCTAGCATCCTAACCAAACCCTGCAGGGTTATGCACACAAATAAAACTACACAAGTCACATCCTGTGTGATTTTTTGGACAGTGCAACACATTATATATGAAGTGCCTCTAAAAAAATGCTCTGGGTGATGGAATTATAAGTTTAGTTTTCAGTGTACGTGTAGCGCCCCCTGTGGCAGTCTGTGTTGGTGCACTAACCTGTGTTCGAAATGCCACAGCCTGCTCTGGAAAGCCTGCAGCTGAAAAATAACTGGCCACATCTGCCACAGTCCACAGCAACAAGTTCTGACTCATCTTCTCCTTCTTCACAGAGCTGGAGAGAAATCAGATGAACAACAACCATACAATGACTTTCCTTCAGCAGGTAATCTTGCCTTTTTATAGCATTTAGGGGACCTACTGTGTAGTTATTTGTCATTTGTCTTTGCATTTTTCTGTGTATGTGCCTTGGAAACATGTAAATGCACAATACTTACATGTCTTCACTTTTATCACCATTCAGAAGACTCTCTTCGGCAGCTGTGAAGGACGATATATCTATCTTCTTCTTAAATGTACCTGTGAACAAAGTGGAAGCTACAGTATAAGACAGGGAAGCTTTTTACAATACAATAGACGCTCTGATTTAATGGACATCATGATATCGTCTGGGGAAATCCTTGATTATTGACTTCATTGTTGTCTGCAGTGTTTCTTTTAATGATCACTACAAACGCTGCATGGTTGATTTCCCTGGTTTCTATTAATGTGACACTTTGACAACGTGTAGACGAATCATGTCAACGTTCTGCCCTGGAAAGTGAGAACGTGACGATGTGACGGGAATGTTAACATCTTCTTAGAGCTTGTCACTTGTCACGTCAAAAGCCATTATGCTTGCTATTCCTGCAATTAACAGCTTGAGTTATTAGTAGAATTATTAGAATATTAGTAGAATTAACCTACCTAGTGGGCCTAAATTCATTCATAAAAAACACAAAGTATTTTTTACGATTGTAATTCATATTAGACATGAAATGCAAAATTTTAACTTTTTTCCCCAATTCTGCATCAAAGTGCAAAAGAAAATTTTGAGTTTTAAATGTGCCATTTCATCCTTTACAGAGCTGTGATGAAATGGAACTGATGCTTTTTCCATGATGCAGGTATGCAACACATTTTATTCATGGTTCAAGTGTCGATACACTATGATAACCAGACAACTAGCAGGACTGTTGTCATACATGTAAATGAATAAGAAAGGTGCAGGGTCAATGTTTAGCTGAAGATGGCTACTGCTTCCTCTTTGCCACGGTCAACACATTTCGGTGTTGTTTTCCGTCATTTTCTTGGAGGTCTTTTAGTAATGTTTCACTAAAGGAGGGAAAATCTATGACCACCTTTCTTGTATCAAAGGCCAACATGTCAAATTTTCCACAAAGAAACAAGCTCTGTGGGTTTCTACAAACTGAAATCTGTTTTCACTGCCGTACACAAGCAAGCTGGAGAAACCACTACTGCAAACATACAAACATCTGAAATGTTCCTGTTGCCTGGCATTTTAACAACCGTCTGTAAGTGTATGCATACACACACACAGTGTCTACCACTAGCTTTTAGAAACACTGCAGTTTTATCTTTATTATGTGGTCGTGTAGCGATTCTCCTCGAATGAAAATCATGAACGGATGAAACTATATCAGGCCTCCTGCTTGTCAATAGGGTGGCGATGTGAAACGTGCTTTGAGCAGCGATAACAGTCAGAATGAGAGGTACTTGGTTAAAAAGGTAACAGGACAAACTTGTCAAGCATTCAGAAAATCTTCAGCAAGCCTTGAGGCGAGAAGGAGAAGAAGAAGAAATAGTCTTCTTCGGTCACGAGCTGTTATTAGTTAATTCCTTTAACACTGTTAAGACTGAGAATGAACAGATGCAGGTTACACGGTGGCTTTCTTTAAAGAGGAGAGAAAATGTGTTACTCACAGTTGTCAGATGGCAAAGACACTGTCACAATCCTGCTCTCCTCCTGTTGGTTCAAACAAAACAAAAGAAATATGAAAACGTCGCGTAGGAAGCAGAGAGATCAGAGAAGCGAGAGAAATACAGGTGGTGGCGTTTGTTACCGGTCGCGCTGCATAGTCCGGTACCAACTGGTCGGGCAAAAGGCCGCTATCCTCCGCTTTGCCTTCGTCCTCCTTCTTCATGTTGTTCTTTAAAGCACATGGGCTGATAGTTACAGAGTGGACTGCTGGCTTCATGGCTGCTGCTAACACAGAGCAGAGGAGACCATTTACAATCCATATATAATCCATATCGTCCACGTCTGACTTTATTCTTGCCAATTGAAAACTAACGCAGCCGAATGCTTTTTTTTAAGTCAGTTTATTAAACCTGAACCAAACAAACCAAAGGATGCCTACATGTATGTATTATTTCTCCTGCTACTCTGGAATTTCTACTGTCAACAACTATGTCACTCAGCAATTAATCATCTAGGTGTTTAAAGTCCGTATTTCATATCTGGTGCAAAAACAAAGCACAAAGCTTCCACATGAAACAATATTAGAGTGCTCCATTATACCAGGCATGCATATTATACTGTTTCTATCAGTGTAGATACCTTTGTCTCTCTGCATTCCTGGGTGCTGGCGCTCCACTGAGCAGACAGCAGGACTATAAGCCAAGTCATTGTGTGCAAGGGCCCTGGGGCTGGAGGGGGGCAAGGAGCTGGGCCTTGCACCAGCCCTTTGGATAGAGACAGAGTCCAGACCCGAGCTAGGGACGCAGCCGGGGCCGGGGCTGGGGCTGGGTCGGGTGCTGGAGGGAGAGCAGGGGGCAGAGGCGGCTCGCTCAGAGGCACAGTTCACAGCGGCGTCTTCATACGTGTGGCCGGGAGAGGGTCCATCCTGCCCATCCCGGCTCTCATCAGCCCCCTCCTCATCTGCATTACTGTCTGTGTCCATAGCCATAGAGGTGTCTGCCTGTGAAACCGGAGCATAGGGGCAAACATAAAAGTCCCAGTATATTTTATAACAAAAAAACAAAACAAAAGGGTGTGTTATTGGGTGGGTGCAGAATGACACATTCATCAAGTATGTCCCAATCTGTGTCTGGACCAGTAAGCAGATTTATTTCAGTGGAAGAAAAACCAGAATCAACAGTCATTAAGTTCATGATTTGACAACAACTTAAGAAGCTGGTGAAGGCAGAAAGGTCACTAATTATAGGCTGAGCGTGTCACATGGAAACATGTTCATACAAATGTCGCAGTTTTCACTGCTGTGGTGGTAAATTATCGCCTCTGGATGCCTCCGTCCGTTTCCGCGGTGCGGATTTCACTCCGCAGACAGACAGACAGACAGACTCGTCCACCGCAAACGCGTTAAATAAAAACACAATGCAATGCAACTAGTTTTAACATGAGCGTTTTAATAATAATAATTACCTTGTGCTCGACTGCGTGTCCAGGACCCAGCAGTCGAGCACCAGAGCGCACTGTAAGCCCGCCCCGCTCCGGTAGAAGAGCCGCTTGAATGGCATTCACCCATCGCGCTGCATTTCACGTAACTTTCACCGAGACACGGTCACAAAAAACATCACCTCCCCTCCCCTCCGGGATCTCGATCCAAAATCAATTTCATCTCACAAAAAAATTTAATAATAATAAAAACCAGCCGATGTGCTCGGTGCGTCCCTCTTGATTGATCATTTTAGAGAGCGCAGAAAGGGCTGATGGGAGGCGGGTTTTTTTTTTCTTCTTCTCCCTTAAATTTCCTCCAAAGTGCGCATGGAGTTGGGGAGCCGCGGTGAGGACCTCGCCATTGTGTCTGTGCTCTTTAACGGTGCGCTTCCCGGGGCCGAGCCGCGGCAAGCACCGATGAAACCGACTTTATACCGACGGCATCCGGAGCGAGCACCAGACACATCGTTTATCATACTTTGACTTTGCACTCGGTCAACGATTTACAGTAAAAAAAAAAAAAAGAGTAACGCAAATGATCCGTTATCGGACACGTCACTGCCTACATTTTGACCCTCGTATCCAGGTAAAAACCTGGATAACAAGCCCCGAGAAGCATTCAGTCCAAAGTAATCAAACGTGTGTGTGTTTTTGTAGCGACACACGCCTTTCAGAGAACAAAGTCAGTTTGATCTCGGCTTAACCCAAATCGGACAGGCGCATCCGCCAGCCTGCGGTCGTCTACATGAGTTGAGATCTCCAGTGTTACCGGTTCCTTCATATTTAAATCACTTTTGTAATCATATGATGCATCTTAAAATACTGTCAGAAAATAGTTTACAGTCACATAGAAGTGATGTCATGCTGTACGGGACGTGAGAGGCCATAGCAGCCGATACCAAGCGTTTAGACGTGACCGGGCTTTTTTGGTAGCGTGTCCGACAATGGAGCTAGGGGTTCGACTTTATGCACTGCGTCGGCAATCGTCCATCGCTCGAAAAATAAACGCAGTTTGCACAAATGAACTGAACATGTGTCTTTTAGAAGTACTTCAGCGCCGATAAGCATCGATTCGGTTGCGGTTTAACGGGTGAAAACATACTGATGGACATATTTTTAAGTCCCAGACGGAAGGGGGTGAGATCTCTTAAGAGGCAGACAGAATCTGTGTTTGGTGACACGCTGTGTTTATTTGTCTGTGCGTGGCTGCCAACGTATAAAACAAACAACAACAACAACAAAAAAAAACAATCAACAACCCAACAATGTCCCAGCAGCGTCCCCCCACTAGGCTCGTACATCCGCGGTGTTTGAGAGTTTTTTTTCCCCCCTTCACCCACTCCCACATTGACAAGTCACTGTGAATACAAAATGTACATTTCCGGTTCTGGATTTTAAATAAAAGCCTCACTGTCATACGCGTGTTTTAAGGATAATATTGTGAAAGAAATGTGTTCAACTTCCGGTGTATGTGTACGCATCTCTTGCTGTCTTAACAACGCCCCCCACCTCCCTCCCTCCCTCCGCTCCGCTCCCTCCCCTTCGCTCAACGCCGAGTTTGGGGCTCGAAAAGCGCTTTCTGCTGCTGATAATGGAGGCTCGGGTTGTTGCTAGACGGCCAGGACGGTGCAACTTTTTGCCGTGTTGTGTTTGCTCACGTGCATCGTCCGTTTAAAGTGCTGTTCGACCGTCTCACAGCAACACACACAAAAATACTTTGACTACACACGCGCACCTTCTCTTTTTTTTTTCTTCTTCTCTACCTCTGTAGCGCTCGCGCGAGGTCCTACCCGCCCGCCGCTCCCCGTCTGCGGCAGTTTTGGGTGCACTTGCAAATCACTCCCCCTCACCACTCCCCGTGTAGAAACAAAAAAAGACGGTTTTTTTGGGGGGGGGGGGGGGGTAACCGCAAACTGCCCGTACCTTGTTTTTTTTTCTCTCCACCTGTTAATGTGGTGTGATGTGACAATGAGACGTGAGCCGGTTAAACACCCCCCCACCCCCCCGCATCAACCGTGACATACCTCCAAATCCTCCTCGTCCTGGTCCTGGTCAGCGGGACCGACCGCGCTGTCCCCGTTGCTCAAGTCGGAGTGACTGGCTTCTTCCACCGCGTTTCTTCTGGCGGCCGTCGTTAACGTTACATCGTCTTTTTTTCTGCTCCTCCGCTGAACCTTGGCGGCGTTTCGGTATGAAATAGAGCCCTTGTAGTTAACTTTCAGCACGGTTTGTTCCTGGATCAGTTTCTCCAGTTCTGCGCAGGTTCGGTCGGGCTCGGACCCGTGTCGTCTCCGGACCATTCGGCAAATCCTCTCCAAGTCCGGTCGGGCTTTTCGCGACCGCAGCGAGTCGATAGTGTCCAGTATCCACTCGCGGTACTTGGATTCAGACATCTTTTTTTTGTTTCTTTTTCCGCTCGGTTGGTTTCCTTTGCTTTTTTTCTTACATTTAGTGCGTCAACCTAGTGCGCTACATACACACGGTGTTTTTTCGTGAGCCCCGGTCCGAGCCTAACTGAGAAGCGGAAACCTCGCCGTACGCCTGCCTGCGTTTGCGTGTGCGCTTAAGGTGGACCGACTGAGTTCAAGTGAAAAGTTTCACCCGTCAGGGGGGGTTTAAGGTGGATTTTGCAGTCCTGGACGAGAACGAGCGCTCGCGCACACGTTTTCTGCCCCATCACTAAATCAAACTGTGGGCTAACAATGAATTAACTCACGTTTCAATGGACAGGAGGTAAATAAGGTTTTAAAAGACTAATTAAAGTCATCTCATTCATGTAAAACTATTTCACAGCATTATTGAATCTAATAAAAAAAATAATCAAAACTTCTCACAATCCCTAAAAACAGAATCAGCCTTTTGAAAACTGTATTTTAAATTAATGTGCATGTGATCCTATTGTTACTATCACTATACCTAAATATGTATTCCAAAAGTGAGCCTTTGTTTGGATTTTTATATTTATATACACATCTATATTTCTTGGACTGACGTACTGATATTCAGTGTGTATAATTTAAGATAATCAACATATGAATTGTATAACTATCTTTAATGGATTCATCTATAAAAAAGTCTTTAACTTTGTCTTAATTGCTTGGCAACCATCTGTAAGGCCCAGTAGGACCTTCACATTATAAATAAGGAGTGTACTGAGGGCATTTGATAAAAGGTGCAGAGAGCCGGCTGGTGATTGATCCCAGGCTGTGACAGGATGAACACAAAGCTACATGATTCAATTGTGATTGTCTGCCAGCCTCTTAAATCATCCACAATAACCGACAAGACAGTAAGAATACATCATCCTTCATCACCTACCAACAAATACGTTCCCCTCTGATCCAGCTGAGAGATAGCCTGAAGCTGTGAATATCTTCTTGACATCTGCATGTTACAAAAAAAATAAAAATAATAAAGCCTGACTAGGTACGACATTGTGCAAGGTGAGGTGAGAGCTTACATATAACCCCAGACATATTAGTCTTAACAAGTAAAACTTTATTGGAATGATACATTTTGCAAAATATTACTTTATGTATATTTTTTTTAACATACTCATTGTGTTCTAAGGGTATCTGTCAAGTTCTCCAGAGGGTAAGATAGTTAAGACTGTCAAAGGCAAGGATATACAGTATTGTTTCCCAAAAGGTACAATAGACTACACAATCACTGTACCCAGGTCATGAGGAAAAGATTAATGTTTTGTTTTTTCTTTTTTTTCTCTCCTTTTTTTTGAAAATACAATTAGAAAATATGAACGCAAAACATTTCAGATGTAAAAAGTGTTATGTTTGAATGTGGAAACTTGATGAAAATAGAAGGCAAACACAGGAGAAAAGTCAAATGAGCAGAGAGCAGTTGATAGTGCTGATAGAAAAGAATTATAGACAAGTGACAAGACGTTGTGTATCGAGGGGAAAAAAAGCAAAAAAAAAGCATTGTAATGGCCTCAGTGTCTGAAGTGGATCAGGTGGCAATGCCGTCTTCCCACCAACTCTGATTTTTAGTCATTTGTCAGAGCATAAAGACCAAAGATATTACATGTGCTCTCGTCAAAAGCATTACAGTGTTGTCTTTAAAGTTTCAAAGAATTAGCACAAATCAGTTAAGTAGGAGATCTGAAAAGGTGTGGCGTGTGCTTCGCTAAGTCGGTCGGTGCATTGTTCAATGTGAAGCTCTTAACAAATCAAAAAGGTTAAACAGAAGAGACTGTGATTGTTGAAACAACGGTTTCACGTCTCGGGTCCAGGTTCCCAAACAAGCATCGAAACATCTCCATCAGACAATTCAAGACATTCAAAAAAAAAAGGTATCCTGCGTTTGATCTCAAATACATTAAGAGACTGCCAAAATAATTACTGATCGAAAGCCTATCGAAATCATTTAAGAGTCGAAAACATTCTCAAAAATGTCATGTTACAAGACTTTATGACAAATAGATTGATGCACATCAAACAATTCACAGAAGCATTTCAGTGAGATGGACAAAGTCTAGCACCTAGGGCCTATGGAGAGAGGGGGGTGGTGGGGGTGGTGGAGCGAAAAACGTACATCCTTCATGAAACCAAAACAATTCAGTCAACAAACCAGCGATAAGATTTGGTCTGCGATTGTCTTGCATCCACAGAAATAAACTTGGCAAAAAAGGGGACATCTTTAGGATAGCTTCCTTTGTTTAATTTGTTACACTGAAAGCTGGAAAACAGGAACAAAAAAAAACAAAAACACCCGAATCTCAATAGTCCCAAAAATGTGGTCGGACTGTAAATCTGTCTGAAGGTGTTACATGTAAGAGTATATACAAGAGAAAGAGGGGAGGGAAAAAAACAAAAAAAAAACAATAATTAAAGGTGAGAAGCACAAGTTCAGTGACATTTATCGGCAAACTGTTGCCCTACAACAGAATAACGAACAAAGCCCAGAAGACCTTTCTGACACATGTAACTGGGTTCTTGTTCCGTCTTTAAAACAAGAGCATTTTAATAGTTAAGCTTGTTATCCACGATCTCAGGTACCTCTGCACAAATAAAGCATCATGTTCCGCCATCTTTCATTAAAAGTGATATTGTACAAAAATAACATGCACATTTTGTTGAAACGTTTTGCTACTTTTTTTTTTTGCGTATTAAAATCCACCACCACCATAATTACATACAGGAAACTTTGCAATTGTTCTCGGTTTTGCAAATTTTGGCAGAATTTATATTTATTTATTTATGAACTCTTAATTCAGTTTCACAGCTATGAGACAATGTTGAAAAAGATGGATATTTTGTGTTCTCTATCATATATATATATCAATATACATGTATAAATGTACTATGAATTAAATAAACAATAGTCAGGAGTGTGACCACAATGTTAGTTGCTGCTAAATCACAGCTTTTTAACTCACCCTTGAGCACTAAATAACACACAAGCACAGAGATTGACATAAAAAGGACAAAATGATCACCAATAGGATTTTTTGTTTTTTTTTTAAAATGCTCTAATAAATTCAGCTAAGAGAAAGACAGACTTAAATGCAGACCTCATGTTTACCATTTCCTTACAGGTCCCCGAAACAAGTAAGACCTAGATGACGTTCACTGTGATAAATCATTTTTCACTCCGATCAAAGAGGTCACCACCGCTTCAACTGCAAGCAGTGAGTGCATCATCTACCCAATAATCATGCCACATTGAGCAGACAAAGGCAGGCGCAGAGCGTTCTTAAGCTTTCAACCAAAAGACGGGCCACAACGGCCGACGCCACCATAACCAAAGCTCTGCACCAATGCTTTTTCGACACAGTTTTCCAACCAGTTGGCATTATGATAGGCACATCTGTTGGACTTGGTATTGCTTGGACAGATTCGGGATGGAGAGATGGAAGGGGGGACCAAGGGTGACAAGATACAACAAATCACTCTTTGAGAAGCTTGCAGAGAGTAGCCGTTCAAAAAAGGAGCCTAGCAGATTCAGTACCTTAACAAAAAAATAATAAGAAATCAATGCCTCAACCTGCAAAGACTGAAAACTTGTTATTACAACATCAGAAAGATACAAGTCTAGCTGAACAGCCACAACCTATGCCTGTTCTCCACGAGCCCCTGCCACAAACACAAAGGGGATAAATAAAATGAATAGGTAACAGTTGAGAAACAATCAGAAAAGGCAACACTGCTGGTTCTGTTGGATCTTTCTTCTCTTTGCCTACCTTTCCACTGGGGGGGGGATTTTACAATGTTGTTGTCATTACAAATAAGCAAGTTAGCAGTCCACCCTAGTGCTTCCTTTCTTCAGACCCCCTTTTACTTTCTAAATCCCTGTCTCGCTGCTACTCATGGTCGGAATCTAGAACTCAGCAAACTCCTTTGCACACTTCTCTGTGAAGGAGACTCTGATTTCCTCTTCCTCATAGTCGTCAAAGTTGCTTGTGTCACCGGGGCCTTTGCACTTAGGGATAAAGGGAGCTTCCACCTGGAACGAACACATACAGGACAAATTAAATTATCATCATCATCATCATCGGTCGTAATCATACAGAGCAGCAAAGCCATAGCAAATGAAGAACATGTTAGTTTATGGTTTTACAGGATTCATTTTCATGTGTTCCCTTTTAATATGTAAACACTGAAACCATTTAAAAACTATAACTGTGATTAAGGGTTATACAAATAAACCTGAAGTTATATTATCATGTCAAATAAAAGATTTCATTCTCCTTCTTGTCCTCCTCTTTTTATTTTTACATTGGTAGTCATTGCTGCTTAAAACTGGAGGCTGGCATCTTACCTTCCTCTGGTAAATAGCAATCCAATCAGTGGTGGCGAACCACTTGTGGCCCTTGATATCATTGACTCCGTTCCTGAGGTTGCCAAAGCGCTTGGTCAGGTCCACCTGCAGCAAATTTCTCAACAGATCCTTCAGGTCTGAACTGAAGTGGGAGGGAAAGCGAACCTGCAAACCAGTCAAAGCAGTGTAAGTGTGTGTGTGTGTTCTCAGGGCTTTTGCTCTAATGTTATGCTTTTTCAACAGACTGCAGAACTCTGGCTTACAGCTTGCAGGTTAAGGCAAGCCATGCTTCAATCAACCTGCACTGCATACTTGCTTTGTTGTTTTTTGCTCACAAACATTAACAGCTGACACAGTCCTTGTCTGTTTTAGCTCATAAAAAAAATGACAATAGCGCTCACTACAGTTGAATCTGGATGTGATTTGTCTGGTTTTGACACATCTGCTTGTTTGCACAATTCTATTTTTCCCACGTCCCCTCTGATGCATAAGCCATTTTTGTCTGCATCATCGTTTATCACTGATAGTTTTGCTTTTCTCACCATTGTTTATTTAAACCCTTGGAGCAGCCATATATGAAGCCAGGCCATCTGGGAGATACTAAAGCAAACCCCCCCCCCGATCAACTAGGAGGCCCTTTTCCAAGTCACTGAGACCACTTGTTAAGTTCCAATGCTCTGATGAACACTAACTGAAGCTGATTTAGTACAATAATCGTGTATGTATATATATATATCCCGTTGTACATGTGCTACGAGAGCACCAGGACACACGCTACATGTTATGAGTTGTCTATATGTCCCCGAGACAAACACCTGGGTGCAAAGAATTCAAATGTTTAAGTTTCATATTTAACACTGAGTAACATTAAATAATAAAATAACAAAATAATGTTAATTACACAATTTATTTTAATTTACAAAGCTTTGCAGTGCATTTGGAAAGTTTGCAGAGAACGACACCTTGATTGAAGAACACTGTACCAGAACAATCAAACTGACAAAAATAAAAAAAAAGAATTATTTAGGTAGCCCACTTTAAACTCACCTTCCCTGATACAATCTTCTCGTAAATCTGAATAGGCTGGTCTGCAAAGAAGGGAGGGTAACCAGCAGCCATCTCATATATCAGCACTCCCAGAGCCCACCAATCCACTGCTTTATTGTAACCCTGGAAAACACGAAGGAAATTAATGTCGGCAAATATGTCCTCAAAAACAAAACTTTTGAAAAACAAAAATGCTGACAATACAAGGCATGCAGCAAACACTAACAGCCCTAAAGATGATGTCTGGCTATATTGAAATGGTTCCCTAAATTAAGTTCCACATTGATTTTAAACCTCCTTGTGATATAAAGAGTAGTGCCGTGCTGAACACTTACCTTACTGAGGATGATCTCTGGTGCCAGGTACTCTGGAGTCCCACAAAGTGTCCAAGTTCGGCCCTTCACCCTTTTTGCAAATCCAAAATCTGTTACCTGAGGAAACACATTGTACAGCTAAGTACTGACCACTGATTTTTACTGACCATTTAGAAAGTGTTATTAATGGCTGGAAAAAAAAAAAAAAGTACCTGTATGTAACCTTGCTGGTCGATGAGCAGGTTCTCCGGCTTCAGATCTCGGTAGATGAGATCCAGCGAGTGAAGGTATTCAAAGGTCAGTACAATCTGGGCTGCGTAGAAGCGAGCATGTGGTTCACTGCGAAACAGACCAGCAACAATATTTACATTAGGCCAGTAAGTATATGAAAATATATTTAGGTTGCGTTAACTAAAAGTCAACTTACCTGAATCTACCGATTCTCCTTAAGTGTGAGAACATTTCGCCCCCAGGTACATACTCCATTATCATATACAGATTACTGTTGTCCTATTGGGAGATGAGCAAAGTCTTAATTTGACATACAAAACACGCACACACACTAAAATGAGGAACACGCTTATGAGAAACACATTTTTCAATGTGTACCTTAAACGAGTGCTCCAGCCGCACCAGAAAGGGAAAGCTGACGGCCTGCAGGATACGTTTCTCATTCAGTGTGTGTTCTATCTGCTTCAGCTTCACTACCTGGGAGGGATCAGGACAGAGGCTTATACGGGTAAAACAGTTTGTTAAAACAGCTCACCAGGCATATTATAGAGAGAAAAAAATAAGGAATAGGCCTAAAACCTGTCTCAAGTACTACCGAGTTAGTTTATGAACCTGAGCTCCTCTGTCCCCAAGCAAGAATCTACCTAAGACAACATAAAATGTTATGTAATATACAAATGTTTCATATAAAAAAATATCAGTGTAATATCAGTTATAGTCAATATACTTGTACAATTAGTGTGTATGGATCATTCTTGGCTCTCTGAATTAGTTTCAGTAGGAAACTGCTATTTTAAAAACTCATTAAGACTCTCGATGAGTTGGACAGTATGTGTATAATTAATGATACGATTTCTACATAGACATTATCATAATTTAAGAAATACAAACCAGAGTGCCCAAGTCATGCATTCACATTTATTTAATAAAGCAGTATTCCTCTAGAGCAGCCAGCCTCAATGTACCGTACCTTCTGTTTGTCAAGTATTTTCATGGCAAAATGTTGGCCCGACTCTTTGTGTTTAACCAGCATGACTCGACCAAACGAACCGGTGCCTAAGGTCTTCAAACGCTCAAAGTGGTCCAATGCCGCAGTTTGCTGAGGGGGTAGAAGAGGATGTCAGTAAGAGGAAAAGCCAGCAACATACTACGACGAGACCTACTTTAGTTCAAGGTTTCTTCTAAATAATATCTCAACTGACCTACAATATGGTATAATTAAGTAATACCATGTCAATAACAAGCATTTATAGCTTAATTGCTGTTGTTTTAAGCAGAATTAGACATATGTTTACTGAGACATTACGGGTGCACTCATGGGGGGAAAAAAAAGGACATATTTCACATTAGCCCAGCAGAGGGTGCAATGCCCTTCAAAAATAAACAGGAATTCATTTGTTCAAGGGCGGGGCTATTTCCATGAGTCTGCCCGAGTGGGTAAGCACATGAATCAACAGAATCAAGTCCAAGTATAAAAATATTATTACTAGCAGAAGAACAAGAACACTGTACAATCACAATAGCGATAGAATGATTGTGAACAATTGTGATTCATTGTGATTCTCTCTCTCTCTCACTCTCACCTGTGCTGGATTCTCCCATTTCTTCAGGAAATCTTCTTTGGCTTTGGCAAGAAACTCCTTCACTGTATTTAGGAAAGTGCAAAGACATTAGAGTCTATTTAGTATTACAGGCCACCTCACCTAAATCAGACCCAAAGAACATCTCAACATTGGTGATACACGATAAAAATGTGGGTGCATTAAGGATATATTCCAGCGATAGCACACGATACACATTATGCGTCTACAAACATCAACATAAACACTGTCAATGTAATCACTTGAGTCTGCATTCATTTGGACTCACTTCTTTCTCGTATAATCGTCTTCCTCCCATGAAAGTGTACGACGTTAACAGCCAGCTAAAATTTGTGAATTTAACTATAAAGCTAAAAATGATCCGAAACACTAATCCCATTCAGGGGGTCAAAAATCAAATGATTAGTCAACCATTTCTCCTCGATTATAACCACACCCAACTCATCACTGGACATCATGCACTGCAGCCAATTATATTTAGAAGCCACATAAGATAAACAATTTATAGTCAGTCAAGTTTGTTTAGTGACAAGTTCACTGAATCATACCGATCAGGGGAGGCGTACTAAAAACCCATCACAGAAAAATGGATCAAGTAGGACACTGCTGTCAAATCATCTCCGCCTGTTTGGAGTGAGAACGAAAGGTGGTGGTTCTGAGACGGAGCAGGAGCTGCCCGGATGAAGGGAGGCTTTTCTTGGGTTTGTCAGACTCCAAGATAACGTTATCTTCTACCTTCTTAGACTTGATGAACTTACAGCTCACAGCAGCTGGTTACAACACAGCCACTGGCTTTTGTTCGATGTCTAGTGTCGGCAATAAACGTCGCCCATTTCTGATCCGTCGTTAACGCAGTTAGCACGCGTTAGCATGGAGGGCTAACGTGGCTTGTTTACTTTTACATCGAATGTCTTACCAAACCCTGTTTAAAAATCTGGCAGTTCAATAAAGTTTTACTTGCCACACATATAATATACAAATAGTGAAATCATTTTAAGTTTCCTAATTCTTTTGGTAAATTCGGTATTCTGTTGAGACACAAAACAGATCTTAATTAAATCATCACTGAAACTAATTGTAATGGATTTTCTGATTGCAAGATAGTCTGCATGAAAAATAAGGGATATACATGTTAGATTCATGGTTTGTTATATTGTTTATCACTAGTTTATAAATGTAGCCATTATGGCAATTCAGGATATATTTTTGTAAGTTTGGGTTCGAATTTCTCTTTTGGGTCTCGAGCTAAAAGAGAAACCTGTCTTCAGAAAAGGGCTGGAAGTCCTTGACTCCACTTATAAAACAATTAACTGATCTGTGTTAACGGTGCAGTTTAATACGAGGTTTCTAAGAACACAGCTAACACATAGCAATGCTCAAAAATACACATAAAACACTATGCATACACGCACATACATGCTATTATTGACATGTGGACTGATATCACACAGCAATGGCACATATGGTATCATATGCAGAAGTTCATTTTTCTTGCCCTTATCTTTATGAGGCTAATCACAGTGCTCTGTGGGAACATGCAGATAACCAGTCCTTCCTCATTCCCTCTTACTATCTGTGCACTAATGTTAAAAGACACTAGCTGCCTTAGCAGCTGAGGAAGCACGACTATTTCCACTGTTAGCCTGGGACACAAGATTGAGGTTGTAAAGGTACAACTACGGTCAGAAAAACGAACAATAATTTATCTTTATTGTGGTGCTAAATTACTACATTGCGAGACAAGAACAAGAAAAGTCTCGTGCTTCTCTTTAAAATCGACACAGATCCAGATTATGTGCTTAACATTTAACAAGATTTCACCAACGACTTCCAACGGGGGGGAAATTGATAATGGAATTAAAAGCATTATTTATTCTTACTTATGAACTACTGACAAACTGTGGAAACATAAATCATGTCAAGCCTTTTAGGATAATGTGGTATATCTAATCTGCCAAAGTAATCAATGCAAAACAACAGCCTACAGCACAGTTTGAATACAGCTACAGTGAGCTGTCAATAGTGAAAGTGCATTCACCAACTTGAAATGAATATTTAAACTAATGGGCTTTTTGAATGACACATTTAAATTAGAAAACTGAGATAAATATTATGAAAAGCATACAAAAAAAGTACCATCTACACAGAAATTTCTAATGCACACACACACACACACCAAAACTAGACGAAAGCTTAATCCTGACATAGCTAATGTGATTTCCTGCAAATTCTCTTAAGACCAGCAGCTCCAACAATAGGATGGGAGAAAGCCAGCAAGAAACGGCAAAGACCAAAGTTTGCATAAACATGTCGAGAGCACTGCTGCTCCCACGGAGAGCAGTGGAAGCAGACTGGTCACCAGGGAGAAAACATTTCCCATGAAAGTTGCTCAACTCCCACTTCCAAGCGGAAAGGAAAGAAAGTTGCTGGTGATCAACTGAAGTTCAACACCTCGACTCTCCTGTAACCCCAAATTCCTTACCATCTGGGATGACTATGGGTACCTCGGCTGCTGCAGCAGCATCTGTCGAGCGCGACCCTGATTCACTAGAGCGCACGGATGACTCCTTCTTCCCTGCATGCCTTCTGGAGCTCTTCCTGTCACACATTAGCCCTGCAAAGTCTCCTCAGTTCTTCTTCCTTGGCTTCTTCCTCACAGCCACTGACTCATGACCTATCCTCCCCCGCTGTGAGCACTCTGGTCGGATCAGCAGCCCCACTCATCCGCGGCAACCAGTCAAGTGTCCTTGCCGGTGGGGTGTCTTCAGTCTTTCCTGTGACTTTC
Source organism: Pampus argenteus (assembly GCA_036937835.1). NCBI lineage: Eukaryota > Metazoa > Chordata > Actinopteri > Scombriformes > Stromateidae > Pampus > Pampus argenteus. The sequence goes on from CM072878.1 coordinate 15,462,707, forward strand.
ACTTTGCTGGGGACCAAGTTTAGAAAGTAGCATCCACCATCAATGTGCAGTCAAACATGAACATGACAGCAGCACTGCTCCCGTTACATACAGATCAATTGGACCCTTGCTTGGTTTGTATCAATATTTATTCTGTACACAAAGTACTCTCTGCCGTTCCCTTTCATGTCAAACACACACACACACACACACACACACACACACACACACACGTGTACACACAGAGGATACATATCGATCTAAACAGGGGCATAATCATCAGGGGGAGGGGCATTAAAACATTAGCTGGTATATTTATCCAACCCAGAGAGGAAGGTCTATGGAAAACTGGGCCTATGTAAAGACCCTTGAGATGAACCAGACACATCAAGATGCAGCTAAAACTTTCCTTAATTAGCAGAACCAATCAGACGTTGCATCTGTGATGAAAAAAACTTTCAGGGTTGATCTGGGTGTTTTCAAAAACATAAAAATGGCTCTCTCAGGAGACGCTAGCAAAGCAGGAACGCACAAACCTCACTCAAACTTTTTTTTTCCTCGCTGCCCAATACACCAGAGTATCTGTGCAGTGCCAGTGCTGAATTGATCCTCCAAAAAAATAAAATCAATCCTACATCTCTCCCCTGGGCCTCTCTGGCCCACTCTGACGCAGGAACAGAGAGGTTATATTAGAGCGAGCTGACCGACATTCAACTGTGAAGCGCGCCAAATCAGGTCCCAGTCTACACCAGGCCTCATTCAGATAGCACGCAGCCCCCATGTGGTACATAAGACACCAGTCAGAAGGCGAACAGAGCTGCACGTAAACCTGGAAAGTTGAGTTTGCAGGTGTGTAAAAGGTGAGGAATCAATTGTAATCATCAGCTGAGCACTGGTGGTTGACATTTTACTGTGTCTGGTGAACAAGCAGTTACTAGCAAAACCACCAATGGGAGGTAAATTTATATCCTACTGCAAGATCCGTTGGATAGTTACAGGACGCCACGCTAACTTTTTTCACCATGGTCCCGATATTAATAGTTTCACTAAAGCAAAATGATTTAAGACATTCCCAGTCAGGGTGAAAATAAAGCACGGGCCGGTGAAGCGGGAACATTTCAAGTCTCCTTTCAGCCAGCCAATGATAGTAACTATAGTAACAGCATGAGAAGACATGCTCCGTTGTAGTCAGCGCCCAGTTCAGTGACAATTTCAAATAAACAAACAAATAATTATATAAAAATTCGTAATTCGTCCCAGATCTTCCCAGCATGTCGGGGAAGATTTCTGTTCGTCTCAAACGCACTTCTCATCATCTCCGGGGCGACGGTACTCTCGAGGAGGCAGGTTCATTCCTACGAAGGCTTCATGCAACACTGAGCAGCCAAGAAAGCCACTTCCAGCTATAAAGACATGACCTGGATGAAAACATACTGCGCCTATAGAGCGTGTACACCAGAGACTTCCACTGGCCGAGTTGGGTGACTTCTGATTTGGCCCTCTCGCTAACTGGAACGGGGATATAACAATTATAATTGTGCAGTTTGTTCAGTTTTTAGATGATTGAAAAGGCTTAAGACTGCTTTTCTAAGAGCACCACCACACAGACACAGACTCATACTCCTTATGACAGCAGACATGCATATGACACAGGTCTACTCAATGCATGTTGCAAGCTTTAACATTTCTCTCCGTTTTCTGACTCTCATTCAAATTAATTTCCCTTCCTGGTAGCAATGGCAGATCACCAAACCGAGGCAGCGTCCAACCCGGGCCAGGAGGCGGTTTGTGAAGTAGGTTCGACTGATGATTCTGATAAACTTCTGACACGGATTTGACCCGCATCACTGTGTCGGTCTGAATGGGGTATAACAAGCCTGCAGATGTTTACAATCCAAAAGGAAACCACAGTTCCTCTTTCAATCGCTGAACTTCATCCTCAGTTTTGCCCTTTGCACAGAGTGTCAGTTTAGCCTTGTAAGCTTATATGAGGTGGGTGGTGGTATTTCAAGAGTAGGGCCCAGTAGTAATCACTGTGGGCTTACAACACATTCCCTTTAACTGGAGACAGGAAGTGATGAGCATTTGACACAAACACAAACCTTCTCCTATTAGACAAACCAGCTGCGTGCAGAGTGGTGGCAGGACATGAACCACACAGATTTTATAGATAGAGGGAGCTGCACTTTGACAGGGTGCTACACCATTATATTCAAAAACATAGAAATCTATGTAAACATCCCGTGTATCATAACCAGGAAAGAATTCAAAAGTCAAACACTTGATTTGCTCGAGCCCGACCAGTAAGTAGGACAATGCCACGGGAGAAAAAAAAAAGAGACAACAACAAAAAATGTGTGTGTTTGGAGAGGTTAGTTATTACACTGTAATGGATAAGCCTGATAGTTTTACACTATGCAGCCTGACACCTGACAGACACTTCCAACAGTAACTGAGGAGTGCCTTACTTTGAAATATAAGAAGAAAACAATAGGCAACAGAGCAGAAACAAACAGGTAGTCATGTGTGTTGACTTGTGTACACTGACCATGGACACAAACACACACACATATACATGTCTTGCATGTATACAGACATGTATAACTGGCCATTAATACTAGTAAAATCTATGTCTAGCAACATGAGCTAGATGATACTCACTCACCAGGTCATGATATGAATGAGGTAACAAACATTATCAAAGGAAAAAAAACAGCTTGACTATCTGATAAATGTACGAGTTTGAGCTCAGCCTGTGACTGACTGACTAGTGGGACACAACTCGGGCCGCGGCTCCACCCCTAACCTATGCTCCTGTCCAGATCCAGAATGAAAACTCCAGCAGCAAGCCTCTAGCTCCTCCTGTGGTAGATCACGTCTGCCTTCTCCAGCGCCTGTGTCCCCCAGATAGGGCCCGGCTCATTGAAACACCCGCCTCCCCATCCGCCTGTGCATAATAGACATCACACAAGGCTGGAGGAAGCCAACTTATAGTCTGTGTAGAGTCTCAACCCTGCAGTAATTCCACAGGTTTTAACAAATCCAGAATGTGTGATACAAACAGCGTCTTGAAAGGCCAAAACTTTAAGCTGCCCTGGTTTGTCCTGTGTAAAGCTTGCAGTTCATTAGGAGCGATGATTAACTGTGCAGAGCTTGGGCTGGACCTTCCTTGCTCCTTCACTTCCTGCAGCAGCTCACAGTATCTGTCCGCCCTACTTCTTCCTGTGGGCCAGGACTCGGCTCTATACGCTATTACTGACGTTCTCCGCTTGCCTTCTCCAGTCGGGAAAGTTCAAGGGAAACAGATCCTGCCCACCTGAACCAGCTCTCAACAATTTTCATTTCCCACAGAACCCATAACGGGATGCCATCTTGTCCTTAATCTCAAGGTGCTCTGTGGGAAATAATACTACTGGGTGTGGGCTCTGGACCCCTGGTGAGCACCTGTTTCTGAGGAGCCAGTTGATATGGATGTGATACAGCAGGACATATCAACAAACCTCCCACCAGCAGTGCCTCCTCTGTCCCTATTTTTCATTAAATTTGTGAGCAATTTAAAAACAAAGATCTGTGCTACAACTCCTGAAAGTATGGACATGGATACATGAGGTTAGCAGGGGTGGGTTCACGTTAGAGAGGGACTGGAGGCCCATCTTCACACCTACTCTCTACCAGCAACAAGGAGCTGATGCTCATTTCGCAGATACCTGTTCAGACTTTGCACACTTGAGCTATTTATGGTGTTATGGATAAAAACATTAAACCGTGTCCTCCTAGGCCTTCTCCATGGCCAGTGATCCTAACTGGAAGACGTGAAAAACAAACGCTCGTGCTGATTTGACAAGCATTTGTGTAAGAAATGTTCCCTTATTTAGAAGTTAACCTCTGAGGTTCACACAGTAGAGTAAGATGTACTGTAAATGTCATTTATTTTTTTTAGTTTATACAAATACCCCCTTGTTTCTTTTTTAAAACAATAAAAACTTATGTTTGAGGGGCTCGCCAAAAAAAATCTGTGAGAAACAACAACAACAAGAACCCACAATACTATTAGGAAGAGCATCTCTTCTGCTTTGTCACGCACACAAACATGTATAGATCTGCACAAACACACAGACACACACACACTCAGTGACACATACAAGTGTCCTTGTTCTAAATGCTGCTCATCACATGATGTTCAAGAGACTCCTCAACTCCAAGTTTCTGCCTGGAGAGGATCACCCTGCGCGCATCATATGACCCCCGTCCTGGTGGCTTTTTTCCTTCTCTGATAACAACCAACTCCCCTTTTTTATCACTTAACGTCAAACAGTCTGTGGGACCCAATACTTAGGTCCACATGGCATTAATATTTAACCCATCACCTACATAAACTTCCTGAATAATATACATCTCCACTCTATGCATGTCTTTCTACACATTGAAGAAAACAACTCTACTGCAGGTTAGCTGTCAGGTTATAATGTTACTTTTATAACCTTGTGAGGGGAGGGTGGGAAAAAAAACAACATGAAAACACATGAACCACAAAGAAACCTATGACTGTTGTATAAGGCTCGTTGTTGTCATCCTCGCTGGTACCTCTGAATATAACTTGAGGCAATTTAATCACGAGTTTTCCCACAAAATCAGTGGAGAAAATAAAAACATCTTGCTGCTCTGCTGAGATGAACATGCTATCACAGCCACACAGTTTGTCCAAAGTTCATATTTAGATGAGCCTGTAAACTTTATGATAACCTCTGCATTCATATTGGAGTATATGCATGCATGCATATTAAGAATAATATTATGTCATGGTGGAAGGTCTCTGGGCCTCTGGTGCACTATACTGGTGTTAAGTTGTACTTTGTATTTCGCTGCCATTGTGAGAAACAGGAAATGACTACAGCAAAACGACCTAGCGACAGGCTACATAATATGGCCAACTCACAGTTGTAGCTCAGGGTAATAATGGCTAAGGGGGGTACTCACCGCTCTCCATCTCATTGCCCTTCTTTGCGGTGGGCGTGTTGCCCATGATGGCAGGCTGATGGTGGAGTCCCCGGGCTCGGACTGAGTTTTCCTTTTTGCAAAGTCGTTCAAGTGATGCTATACCGCTAACGCAGTCCCTTGGCTCAATGAAGCTGTCAGTTAGCTACTAGCTAACAGCTACCATTATTGACTAACTGTAAATATATTTCCTCCACCACTTTGTTTTTCTTAGTGAGTTCGGAAAAGTCCAACCAAGCGAGTCTATCCAAGTCTGCAGCAAACACTGACGCTAGGGGTTAGCGAGGCTAGCTAACGTTAGCTTGGTAGCGTTAGCTTGTCAATAGGCAAATGAAGATAGATCACTCGACAGTCTTTTATTTCCAGGGACAGTTTTAATATATCCCCAATCCAGTTCTAGTCCATTAGACAGATCGTCGAAAGCCGTTTTCCCGGTATGTCTAACGAGCAGACTAGCGTTAGCTCCGAGCGTCCCTCGCAGTCGTATCCTGGCCTGAACTAACCAGGTGCTGTATGTGTGGGCAGGCCTTTTCTGTTCAGACCTGGATAACAAAAGTGCTGTACAGCTTGTTCGGTTTTTTCCCGCTATATGTTATTTCAAACGGATATCTCTCCACTCGCTTCGAAGCCAAACGTCAAGTGCAATGGTTTCCTCGGACCTGACCATCAGTCGATTGCTAAGATCAACAGACCCTTTCCATTAATCTTTACACCGCAAGGGAAACTCCAGTCATCCATCCATCAGGTCCCGCCTCTGGCTGCCTCTGATTGGCTGTATGGAACGCTACTTCCGTGACAGACGTCGCAACTTGAGTGCTGATTGGATACGCATTAATACATACAATTATTGCATTGATGCGATTTGTCTGTCAAACGGCTTCATCCCGCCTCTCAGACTCGCTAGTAGCCAATACGCCCACAACTGTAACTGTGTTTTTTTTTAACCTCTTTTCGCTTTAAATTATGAGCCGTTTGTATTTATCACACCGAGTTTCATGTGCAGCACAAATCAAACGCTGCAATCTTGCAACCATCTTCTCATTTGCAGTGCAGTATTTTCCAAAGGCGTTTCTGTAGCCTAGCCACCCCTTTTACCCGACCGGTCTGTGATTGGGTGTGACGTTAACACAGGCTATTTTTAGTAAAATGTGAAAATATAAAAGGAGCCACTCACACTGATATTGTTCTACAGAGTTGACACTGCTGTGTTTAACCTTCTTGTAGGAAAAATACAATTACAAAAGTAAAAGTATTTGTTTCATTTAAAAAGTGTACAGTTTGTTCTCTTGTTTCTGTAATCAATACTGAAAAACATGTGATACAAAATAAGGCATGTCATATTAGGAAGAACGTGGCTCTCAATATCACACAGTCAATCATACACAAGTACATAACAAATACAATATTATTTTATTTGGAACACAAAATTACAAAACAGAAAAAAAAAAAACATGGAGGAAGTGATATAGCCCCAAAAAAGCCCATCCAAATCTCCACGATCTATGTGGAAAAAGGTAAGTGCAAAAGTAACTTTAACAGAAACATAATGGCAGGTTATCAAATTCCTACACAGCAAAATATTGCAAATTATTTGCCTATTGCTTCAGTGCTGAAATCCTCTTAAATGGGTACAAATTCCGTTCTGCACGAACAAAAGGAAGGTGAATCACAACAGCTTTCTGTTCTGTTTCAGTTCAGCTGCATTTCATAGGTAACCTTTTCGCTTCCAAGAATTAAACTACTTCAGTATTGCTTCATGGTAAAGAACTCCCCGTCTATCGACTGTTCCAGAGAGATGTTCGTAATCCTTGAAACAAACATCTGAACGCCAAACGAGAGAGTTCATTTTTGAGAACAAGCTTCAGGGGAAATAAAGACAGCTGTAAGGCAAATATGTCTGTATATCCGCACTAGAATGTCCATAGGCATTCTTCAGAAATTAGGTCTTGGCTGTGAGTCATCACCTTTTACGCAGCGGTTTTTCTCTATAAGCAGTCCATAGAGTTGTCTGGTAGTAACCCCAAGGGTGGAGCTTTTCCTGGAAGACAGGATGGAGGCAGCATGGAGTTTGACGTGGGATCCACATTTTCGCAGTCCTCCATTCGTTCTGCACAGCCTTCCCAGTTTATATGGAATCTGGTAACACGTGGGTTTGATGCCAGAATATTTCTCTGGAGCTGAAAGGGGGGAGATTGAAATATAGATAAATACTTTGTGCAAGTAAAGTATTTTGAACCATGTTATTAATAGGTTATTCTGATCAGCATGAAGTTATACCTTTTCTTCCCTCTGTGTTAATGCAGTTTCTAAGTTTAACTGATTTGAGATTTTGGACAATTTTAACAATTATTAACCATTTTAGTGATATATTAAAGTACAATTTTCCATTCCCCCCCATTGCCAGGGGATGTGTGCACTACCCTGTGTGACTAAGAAAAACATAAAAATGTTTACAATAACATTTTACAACCTGCAGGAGACACTCTTACCAAATTTGAACACCGTTCACATTTCCCCGGATGACTCATCTGATTAATTTGCATTAGGGGCAGCTAACTTTTATTATAAAGCGTATATTGCTGCTATCAGTTAGCAATGCATCACGCTTCATTTAACAAATCCTCAGAGAAATAAACTATTAACCCTGTAGATAATGCTACCAAATTGTATTTATCTAAAAAAAAAAAAAAAAAACCCAGATAAATAACTATAATAACCTACACTGACTGTTGTGGTCGCTCATCACAATATTTCCGTTTGCACTTGTGTGTTAAAGGTTTCATTATTATTAAATGCCAGCCACCTTAATAATATAACAAACAAAACCCTTTATGATTTTAGCAAAACTTGCAGTGGCTTATCAGTAGAGTTACCATCTGAATTAGGAACACTGCTTACAGAAGAGTAGGATTTCTGCTTCACTCGTTATGTAATCGAAGGAATTTGGAAGGATTATTGGATAATTTTTAAGGATTAAATAATTTGTGTTCCAAAGAACAGGCTCAACCCTTTGAGATGAAAAAGCTTCAATTGTACAATGTATTAGTGCACCATGCTGCTCAATGCCTATTGTTGTTATTGCTACTTTTAATTTAACACATTGTTTATAATGTTAAAACACTAAAAACAAAACATGACCTTAGGTTTGTGTAACAAGTCATTCGCATATTCATAATTCCATATTTTTAATCAATGTTTGTGTGGTACATTTTCGAATACAATTTTGGGGTTGATTTTATAAGGAATAGTACAACCAATCCAACGTGGTAAAAGAAGCAGACAGTGACATGTCATCAAAACTCAGATTACCCAGAAATCAAACATTTCTCTCACCTGTGTGTAGTCTGGCTTGATGGGTGGATTTTCACGAAGCTCAGGGTCTGTGTACTCGTTGTTCACATAGTAACCAATGCGAATGAACTCCTGGCCACGGTATGTGCAGGTAATCAGTACGACAGTTACACCAACAGCATCACTTTCAGGAATCAATCCAGTGTTTGGGGCATCAGCCTGTTGAAAGAAAAACAAATTTAGGATGATAATCAATTCTAGGTACTGTAACCGTTTACCTGTCAAATGGGTTTCTATAAAGTAGTTGTAGAATTTTAGTCTATTACATATCTATAACATAACTAATGCCAGTTAAATAACAGTTTTACATGGAAGCAATTTTCATTGGATTTAAAAATATTTTAAGTTTTTAGTTTTGTCCCAATGTATTGATTGCTAAAATTAGTATTTAATACAAACTATCATATGAAAAGTGTATCAAAAGCTTTGTCACTCAAACGGTTTCTACTGACTGATAATCTGTCAGTTCATTGGTTTTAAAATGCATCTTTTGAGAGTTGAAAATGTGCCTTGACCTTATGAATAGAGAAATTATTTGTTTCATAATGTCTGACAGAACATCTCAGTTAGTTTATGCTCCTGTATAGTCCCACATATAGGCACTATAGGACAAGGAGGTGCTGGAGCTGGACTGTGGTTCTTATGTACACATTGTTATTCAACTTGTTATAATGAGATGCTGAGTTGCCATTTTCTTGATGTACAGTATCTCATCCAGGTTTATGGCTTGAAAAACAACTACCCACAGTGTGACATGATATGCAACAACTGCGGGGCTGCATTACTGTCACATAGCCAGATGGACAGCTAGTGAGAACGCAAGCTGCAGTCCTGGTTGCCGAAATGTAAAATTGGGTCTCTGCCATACCTAATCTTTCAAATTGCTCTGTGAACGTTCAGAGATATATACACGAGAGATGGAGAATGGCTCAGAATCTTAAAATGCAAGAGGATGCTCTTGCTAATTTTGAGTTGTTGTATGTTATGTACCTACTGTTCCCAGTATATACTATATATGACTACAGCAATCACTGCTTCACCTGAAACACAAACATATGTCTCCCAGCAGGTACTGGGCCAACCAAGACAGAGTCGAGGACTTGATCATACTCCTCGCTTTCTGCTGAGCCAACGTAGATGATCTTCCATTCCAGGTCTATAAAACAAAACAAAGACGTTATGTTTCACTATGAAATGCAAAGTTACAAAACTAATGGTTAGACAATAAGTCAATAAGCCAAATAGGATTGATAACATATTTATAATTTACCATATAAAAATACCCAACCTGGCCTGAAGAAAGCTACTCAAATACAATAATTAATAGCCTCTTTATTATTGTTTGTGATCCAGATAGTCACATACACTGAACTTATTGTTCAAATCAGTGTATTGTCTATACAAGATAAACAAAACAACTGTTTTGTATGCAACAACACTGGTACAATTAATCCAATAGAAAAGTCGTTTGAAGTAGATTAAAGTAAACAATGGGCTTACACTGCAACAATACACAAAGGCCTGCATGAATAACGTGAACGTTAGACGAAGAGTTCATTATCACTGATGGAAATGTTCGCATATTTATATTTATTATATCTCACAGGTTTGGCCAAAGAAAGATCACTTAGAGATGTGACCACCATGGGGAACACATTCAATCAAGTAACGTTACTTTGCTACTGCCATATTATGTTACCTCTCACAAATCAGACTTTCTGACTTAAGTTAGCTAATGTTAGCTAACCTAGCGTTAGCAGTTAGCAGTAAACGGAACTAATTATCCGTTTCCCGCTTCGGCCTCAGATCCACAATAATGACAGCAGTTGTGCGACAGTAACGTTACTTACCTTCAGGGAGGTCTTCCATACATTCAAACGTTATTTCGAACTGAAATGGGTTTCCAAATGGACTCGGGTTATCCAGGACAGCCACATTTAACACCTGTACTTTCGCCATTGTTCTGAGCGTTAAAAGCGGGGCCAAAAACCAAAAACAAACGCGTAATGCAGTTTCCCGGGGAACGCTTTAAAAGCAACACCACAACACAGACCGTTAACAGCGTCAGCAGTATTATAGTGGTTTTACTCAACTTAAACCTTATATATACGACCTATACATACGTAGATATGCTCAGTACGGTTATGTTAAATTAAATTAAAGGATAAATCCACCGCTCTCCCGCCGCTTTGACAGACCTACCCAGGTTTCTCTGCGTCTACGGCAAGCGATACGTGTGAGGTAGGAAACGCGAAGTGTCTCTTTCGCCCCCCCTATGGCGCGGTAGCAGAGGCCTTGCCTTAATAAAAATAAGATACTTACATAAATAACTGTAATTGTGTTAACCATAACCACATAATTTACGTCCTGACTAATAAAGGTAGCTACTAAATTAAGTTGTAGGCAATCTAACGTGACCCATATCATTTAATCTGTCTTTAAATTTAATCCATGTTGCAGGGTTTTTTGCCCACTGGTTTTGACTACCAGTAGATTCAGCAACATTACCTCAGGTTGAGCAGTACAATAAAATACATTTTATTGCTGTGTCCTAATCCAGGAAGGGTGGAGACAGGCACACATTATAGCCAAATGCAACCTAAAGCAAATTAACCTTGAAACAGCCCTCTACTGATTAGAAAACCTGATATAGGCCCACATGCTTCACAAAGGCAATACTTTTTTTTGCAGGACTATTACTGGATTGCATGCCATTGTACATGTGATATTTCCATACCTTGTGTAAAGCATAGCCTATATCTGCAGTCATATCTGAATCAATGAAGTAAAATGTCAAATGAAAATAATGATAATCAACTAAAAATATATTGCTTTTTTTAACTTAATGTACTCTCAGTTGCATAGGTCTAAAAAGAAAATGTGTCCTCCAGTCAACAAAGATATGCCTGTTGAGTAGTCTGACCCTGAAGTGACTCATAGAAAAACATACTCAAAGACATATCCACATATAAATAATAATAAAATCCTGTTCACAACTCTTCTGCAGTAAATAATTGCTCACGTCTATGCTTCATTTGCAATTCACATTTCCAATTTAATTCCATAAATCTACACTGAATTTACTTCACAAGCCGGTTTTTCTGCACAGCTGAATAAATGATCATCTAACGCCATGTAATTCAGATTCAGGCCGTTGTTTGTTTGTTTTTTTTTATCTCTCCATATTTTGTGCATTACCAATCATTCATCATTGATACCTCAGTCAGTGCAGTTTACACAATCACAGGAAAAAGACACATTTAAAAATGTGGGGTTTTTGGCATTTGTCTCTCTGACTCATAGGTTTATCTAGATAATCTCACAAATATTTAGCACCATCCAATCCAATACTGTAGATACGAACACTTCATGGGGTCTTTTCTCACACTGTAATATATATATATATATATATATATATATATATATATATATATATATATATATATATATATATATATATGACCACCAACAGATTAGGGTTGAAGCAGCCCACATTTTCTTTGCCCCTCTGAGTCTGAGAAAGGGAGATTAGGTGAGGATTAGAGCCCACTGGACCAGCTGGCAGCCAAATTCATCCTTAAAATATCTCAGGAATGTTCATATCCTTTTCTCATGTTGGGAAACATGAAACCTGACGGAGGCGCTATTTCATGTCACCGCCATTAACCAGGTAAGAGCAAACGCAGTCAAACATTGTGTACTCCAGCAGGTCGGAGCAAGGAAGAGCAACCTGCCATCATAGACGGTGCAGTTTAAATCATATAATACAGGATAAATATGTATAACCAGCCTCAAAAGTGATTCAAGTTTTATTTTTTATTTTTTCATATGAGTCTATTTTTGAGGAGTTTTTTTTTGTAAGAAGAAGGAGAAATCGTCTCTGTTCTGCTTCACTAAACTGCATTTTTACTTCGACTTTGTACAAAGGGGGATCTGTCTGCGGTGCTGCAGGTGGATGAACGCGCTCAGGTAATGTAACACGAAACTGGATCATGTGACCTATTGCGATTTGAACAGTAGGCGAAAAAAAAAAAACCTGCTTTACATAAAACACCAACTGGTAGTGAAGTCGATGATGTAGCACTAAAGGATCCATTCAAGTATTTCATTTACAATCCTAACATGTTACCTGCGCGTTTTCATTGGACTTCTCCGTTTGTTGCAGTTTCTTTTTTTGACAAGGTGAGGCGGAAGCAACATGGTTAATCCGTGAGGAAACAACCACCTCGATGTTTCCCGTTTTTGCCTCGATCACCTGAAACAAGCTGGATCAATGGTATGTGTTTCTAATAGAGCTTGTGGGATTTAAAAAGCAACAACATGATTACAACATATTCCCTATTTTATTGTTAGTAATAGTAATAACAATAATAATATTGTTGTTGCATGTGAGGATTTGTTTAACATAAAATGCTTAGTTTTCAGTAGAAGTCCTATTAATAGCTTCTTCTTCTTCTTTCTTTTTTTTCCTGTGGTCTGAATAGATTTAATGGTGATTCAGCATCAGGCTGAATGTGTGACTGACTGGATGCATGCTGGTGTCTGACTCAACCTCAGATGAAAAGACTCTATAAGAGTATCAGAGTTGAAGTCTGGCAATATTCTGTCTTCAGGTGTTCAAGGATGCAATAAATCTACAAAGTAAATATCGGACCTAATGAAATGGACCCAAGCTGACACCCTTAAAGTCCCACACGTAGCCCTGTCGGTCACAGGTATAGAGATGGACGTGTGTCCGGATGTGCTGGCCATACCTGGAGCTGTGGTCAGGAGTGTTTTACTGCTAGTACTGAGTAGTAATCCTGTGTGGGGTGAGTCAGTAACCATGTCTTCATCCTCAACACTCCCACACAAAGGAGCCATCTTTCTGACCACACCTACACATAAACACACACACACACTCCATTATTCATTATCCAATGATAAATAGTAATAATAATAAAAAAAAACAAGCAGGGAAGACATTCCAGAGAAAATATGAAACACGCATGAGCTTGTCAACATGTTGTAAGACTGATTGACAAACATGCTCTGATGTATTTCTTCTTATATTTATCAGTAATTGCGTATATATAAAATGAATCCATTTCGTAATACATTTCACGCTTTCTCATTTGAGCCTGACTGTATAGCCCCCTTTGCTTCTTGTTATCAAGTTGTCCTTTTGTCCTTGCAAAGTTTACTATTTGCCCTAGTGAATTATTGACTCGGAAAATGCCAGGAGAGGGTTTAAGTTTCCAAAACAGAACCTCCTCGTTGAAGCTGTTCTCATTAGTTTTATATGGCATAACGCAGAGAAACAAATTAGCAACAGATTAGCTTTTAGGTAGCTTTTAGGTCCGTGTTTTTACAACATGCACGTTGTTCGACTCAGCTGACCGTATAGCTGCAACACACTTTACATTCCTGAGCTTCTCCTCCTTTTCCTCCTGATCGAGAAGTTACTATGTAGCTTCGTGATGTCACTTGTGATCACATGGGTGGTCACGGATGAAACGGCTGGGAACAGAGTAGGACTGGCAGGATAGCTGCTATGCTTACAAATGAGTGTTTGTTGCCTAGAAAGTTCTTTCTTTTTTCTAATCTTATTATTATTTTGCATGACACTGTATAATAAAGGAATTCATATTCTGATTCATTCATTCATCTGATACTCGTTTAGTTTAGTTTAAAAACTTTTGTTCATCTTGTAGGCGTTGCATTCATCTGTGGAGAGAATTAACACTAAGCAACCAATAGGATTTCTTTTTTTCAGTAACTCTGTTTACATAAGTTCAGCCAGATTTCAGGGAGAAATCAAATCACAGCAAGTTTTCATGTGCTCATCAATTAAAGCGACTAGTTGAAAAATCTTATATTTGAATTTATATATAAGCTTTATTAGCAATGAGATTGAACCAGAAAAGAGTTTGCATTGTTACCTCAGTGGTCATAATATTTCTGCTTTTTTTTTCTTTTTTTTTTTTACAGGGAATTATACCATTCCTGCAAGTGGGACCCGTTCTAACACCACTGATGTAAGTAAAAAAACCAAAACATGTACAGTATTATCCATTAAATACCACTAAAAACTGATCGCAGTCCTGCGTTTTTCTATTTGCAGGGACTCAACGTTGCAGCCATCGTGGCTCCCACAGTCACCGTGGGTGTCCTGGCCATAGTCTTGGCTGTTCTTGCGTGGTTATTCTGTGTGGTGAAAAAGAAGAGGCAGACTGAAGGGACGTACCGACCCAGTGCCGAGGAACAGTCTGGCGTACGCAGCGTGGCCGCGCCAGATGCACTAAAGTTACCAAAGGAGGAAAGACTCATTTGAGCATGTTCCCAGAGTGATGACACTCTTTGACCCTGAGCTGATCATTTAAAACAAAAAATATCTCTCTCCAGGTTTAAGGGCTTTATAACATAATGCATTCACTTATTTTTCATTTCAACAAGCACTGAATGGACTCTGCGTGGCATTATAGGAGAAGCACCTGGATGAATGGATCTTCCGATGGGTTTTTAGAACAATCAAGAATTTCATCACGAACATTTCTTTTTGTACAAATGAGCTGCAGTATTTTATCACCACTAATAATTTTAGTTTTATGATGTTTTCCTTTGCCAGCTGCCTTAACACACTGTATACCATTTACCTTACCGTGTACCCGTGTTTGATTTAACCCATGTTTACCTTGAAATACTCTCACTGGCGAAATCAACACTGATCTTTTACCTCAGTAGTTAACTTATTTTTGCTCCTCATACGTCCGTTGCATTTCTTTAGTGTAATAATTATTGTAATTCAACATCTTATAGCAAAAACTCTTTATTTTAGAAATACAATAAAGAGAGGATATATTTCTTTTAATTTTTTTAATTTCCTCAGATCAACCATGCAGTACATATCGCATGTTAATCACACAAAGATGTTTTATAGTCACTGCATGCAGATAAATAAACAATTACAGTTGAGTAATTAAACTTTACAAAATGTTTAAATTATTATTTCATTCTGTTCTGATGTCCGACTTAACAGTCTGTGATGTCAATAAAGGTGTAAGGTAACTTAATCGTATGCCATCTTCAAAATAAGATTTGGATATAAGCAGACAAACTTACTGTATCTTAACACATGAATACGCCCGTATGGGTAACAAGTCAAAACTAAAGGTGCTGCTGGGAAAAGTGTAAACAAGCCCATATGTATTTATGCAGTGAGTCTTAGGATGATAAAACTGGACAGATTAGATGTTCCGGCAATGGAGAGTGAAAAGTTCAGCCAAGTATGCATACCAAAAACCACTGAAACACTGTGTGTGTCATTGTGTGTTATTAAAAAAAAAAAAAAAAAAACCTTCTTTAATGTACAGGATAATTTAGTATTTGGAAACTAGTAGAAAGGTGGCCACCATAATTTAGTAATGACTTATCTCTATGAAATATATTACTCATCGCTTATTTATACATTTGTTAATTAGAGAAGACGTCAGGGCGGGATTAGAAAGTGTTGTTGTTTTTTAGCCCTTATCCACACACACATGCATCCCGTTCATTGAGACTTCTCACTGACAGATTAGGGATTGTGTTTTAAGGGGATTTGATTATGAAACCTGATAAAAAAAAACATTATGGGAATGAATAAGTCACACAGAGAAATTATTGTTACTGTTTCAATCATTTATATTAGAGCACAGAGTCTGTTTCCTGACTGTGTGTCTTTCAACTAGTAGACATTTTAAGCAACTGAAGGGAATCATGCGTTATTATTTGCTTTCTAGTTTGAGTATTCCTTGATTCATAATGCATGTGTCAAAATTCAACCACTTTGATATTCAGTAGCAGATTAGCACCCTCGTCACTGACACTATTCTTTATTCGTTTTAATTGTCAACATTTTGCCATATGCTGCATTCAAAGTTCAACAATTCAAACCATGATTTTCCCTTTTCAGATAGTTTGATACAATTGTCACAGGAGGAATATTAATAAATAAAAAATTCATTTGTACGGCAGAGACATGTTTTTACAATAATCCCAATAATGTTGTTGTGCTTTGTGGGACGTCCCTGCTGTAATAATATCAGATCACTCATCAACTGAATAAACAGACACTCAGACAGGCAGTAACAGTGGCCGTTCAATCAGATTTTAATTATTCTCCAATATCAAGGCTTCACAGTTAAAATCACACGTTTTAATTTGGCAAGACAACGACGTCAGTAATCCAGTGTGTTTACAACATACAAAAAAAACAAAAAAACAAAAAAAAACAACATTTGAACCACAAACTTCACAAGCACAATGTCTAACACCGGAGCAACAGTGATCTAGATGGTGACCATTGTTTCAATTTGTAATGGAAGAGGGGCGGACGGAACAGAGTTTAGAGTTGTCTGAGGTTTTAGGCAACGTCATCCTCCCCCTCTTCCTCAAACTCGCCCTCCTCAGCCGTGGCGTCCTGGTACTGCTGGTACTCGGACACCAGGTCGTTCATGTTGCTCTCCGCCTCGGTGAACTCCATCTCATCCATGCCTTCACCAGTGTACCAGTGGAGGAAGGCCTTACGGCGGAACATGGCGGTGAACTGCTCGGAAATGCGTTTGAACAGCTCCTGGATGGCGGTGCTGTTGCCGATGAAAGTGGCGGCCATTTTGAGGCCGCGGGGCGGGATGTCACAGACGGCGGTCTTCACATTGTTTGGGATCCATTCAACAAAGTAGCTACTGTTCTTGTTCTGCACGTTCAACATCTGCTCGTCAACCTCCTTCATTGACATGCGGCCCCTGAACACTGCGGCGACGGTGAGGTAGCGGCCGTGACGCGGGTCGCAGGCAGCCATCATGTTCTTGGCATCGAACATCTGCTGGGTGAGCTCGGGAACAGACAGAGCGCGATACTGCTGGCTGCCCCTGCTGGTGAGGGGGGCAAAGCCTGGCATGAAGAAGTGCAGACGTGGGAAGGGCACCATGTTGACCGCCAGTTTACGGAGATCAGCGTTGAGCTGGCCGGGGAAACGCAGACAGGTCGTCACCCCGCTCATGGTGGCGGACACCAAATGGTTGAGATCTCCGTAGGTTGGTGTGGTGAGTTTGAGTGTGCGGAAGCAGATATCATACAGAGCTTCATTATCGATGCAGTAGGTCTCATCTGTGTTCTCTACCAACTGGTGGACAGAGAGGGTGGCGTTGTAGGGCTCCACAACTGTGTCGGACACCTTGGGAGAAGGCACAACGCTGAAAGTGTTCATGATGCGATCGGGGTACTCCTCACGGATTTTGCTGATGAGCAGGGTGCCCATGCCGGAGCCGGTACCGCCACCCAGGGAGTGAGTAAGCTGGAAACCCTGGAGGCAATCGCAGCTCTCGGCCTCTTTCCTCACTACGTCCAGGACGGAGTCCACCAGCTCGGCCCCCTCAGTGTAGTGGCCCTTTGCCCAGTTGTTTCCAGCCCCGCTCTGGCCTGTAGTCAAGAGTATCACAATCAACTGAGCCGATGTGAGAAAAGAAGCGAAAACCGATAAAACAGATAAGTGCATCTTTACTAAATTCACATGACTTACCAAACACAAAGTTGTCGGGTCTGAAGATCTGCCCGAAGGGACCTGACCTGACTGAATCCATTGTACCTGGCTCCAGGTCCACCAGGATGGCTCGAGGCACATACTTCCCACCTGAAATCAGGCATAACAGATCAACAATGTTATTCCTTGTGAATCTTTGTGAATTTAATATAAAACCCATGATAATAATCAGTTTGTACTGTTGCGTGTTGTAGCTGAATCTACAGTCTACCTGTGGCCTCATTGTAATAGACGCTGATCCTGTCTAGCTGCAGATCGCTGTCTCCATGGTAGGTACCAGTGGGATCAATGCCGTGCTCATCACTGATCACCTCCCAGAACTGAGAAAAACGGGACGGGAGGAGACAGACGTGTTATTCAGTTCAACGTAATAAAAAAAAAACATTTAATAGGAAGCTTTTTAAGCTGCAAGACGACTATTTCATTCTCTAATTGAAAGCAGGTCATAAGTGCAGCAGTCTATTAGCCTGAAATGCAGACTGTCTCAGGAGTAATCAAGCAGATGGCAACAATCTGATCAGTAACAGTGTCTTACAAAAACACACTCTACTATTAAGGAGCCGAAACATACACAAAATATCATAATTCCTGTGTTCAAATATGAAGTAATAATTTAATAAAAAACCCAATATATCATTTTAACAAGTGTTTTAATAATCTGAGGTAAAACTAGGTCATAAAGGTGGAGGTGGGGGAGGGGAGGCTGCTCCTACAGTGAAAAGGGTACTACGATTTTACTACAGTTCATAGAATTGGCTGCAATACTCGATAAAAAAAAGCAGAAAAATCAAAGTCTAATTTGCATGCAACTATTAGATTTTTTTTTAAAAGCTGTATGTTGCAAACATCTTTTTGTCTTTTGCACAAATCAACGCTCATTGTCAGCCTATCAGTGAGCTCCTAGGCTGTGATTTAAATTTGATTTCATTGCACAGAGATTTTTTTTTTTATCGAGAAGAGACACACAGTGCTGAGTTTCTTCTTCTCAGCGCCGTCCGAGCTGTGCCTGCATGAAAAAGCCTGCACACATCTCACCCGAATGCAAAAGAGATATATTTAAAAAAAAATAAAAAATAAAATAAGATAAAGCATCAGAAGAATACCTTAGCTCCGATCTGGTTTCCGCACTGACCGGCTTGCAAATGCACAATTTCGCGCATTTCAGACAGATGTATGGGAGGATGGTAGATTAAGAAGATGTGTGTCTGGGAGGTACAAGGGATTCACTGGGTGATGGCTCCTGTAGTCGAGTGTCTGGGGTTTTTTGTGTGGCACCGCCTCTGAGTGCGTCTACTGGACGTGAAACGGTGGCGCAAGGTGACGTCATCACCATGGCAACCAAAGACCGGAGGAGAGAGGGAGGAACCAATAGATGTGGAAATGGCTGATAGGATGCGAGGAGGGTGCACCAGTCATCAATAAGATTGTCATTCTCACGGACCGAGTGACCCCACACGACTCCCTCCTTTCCTCCATACACACAGAAGGAGGCCTGTAGCCATACACTTCTGCATCAAGGTCATTGTTGTGTAGTCTTAACAGTGTAGCCCATTGTAATGTATCATGAGGTTATTATTCTGACGTTAAGCATCATCATCAACCAGCCAAGACAAGGGGAGGCTAGCACATAAATGTATCATAAGTTCCACTATTTTGATACCCTTTGAATGTATCAGCTTGATACTTGGTGCCTCCAGGCCTGCATGTTGTGAAATAGGACACAATGTATGATACAAATGTCGAGTGTCTGCTACCATGTAGGCTGAGTCTCCAGCATTTTAGCCGCTGTATGATTTCACTGTTTGGCACATTTTCTCCAATCAAGCATGTGCTTTAGTCTACTTTATTTGTTATTAGACAAACAAAACAATATGAAACTATTGGAGGAGCTGGACATGCAGACACTGTACTACACACTGTTAAATGTTTTCCATTCAGAATCAAGGACAGACCCCAAAAATCAACATTATATCATTAGAAACCTGTATGCACATATGTAAACAGTTATATTTTGAAGATTTAGCTCACGTTTCCTAAGATTTGAGAAAGAAATGCATGTAAAATATTTTATATGTAATTGTTAACAATATGTTTATATGCTAACTAATACTAGCGCCATGCTAACAGCAAACTAAAAGAGATTATAGCGTTTTATATGGTAAAAAAATAAATAAATCACAGCAAAGGCGTAGGCATACAAAAACACAACTTCTCATTACAAGACGGGCAGGCTGTGTTCAGGTTCAGGTTAAGTAATTAACCTCATACGTAATATTCACGGTATATAAAACGAGGCCAGGGAGTTTTATTTTGAAAAGTGACCGGATGCTATATGCCGATCTGCTCTGTGCAGCTTGAGCCTGACGGAAGTCAGAACAAACCTTTAAATTAGGCCTTGTGGCTCTAATATGAGTGAAGAGTCAGCAACGGGCTAGCTAGCTTATTTCATGCCTAAAATGTGTTTAAACTGTTAACGTGAAACAAGTGAAAGTTTAAACAGACTGTGAGCTCTCTATAAATGCCTTTGAATGCAGTTTCCTCTGGTTCATATATGAGCAAATATTAAGTTGCAGCACAAATGTTGTGTATTATTCTGTAAATAATCAAAACAAACAAAAAATGATGTCATGTACATTAGACAGAGATAGATGTGGGTGCATAAAGAAATATGTAATAAGTGACTTTTTGGTTAGCATTGTGAAATCCCGTTGGCGTAAACATTTTTATGACTACTCTGAGCTGGTTCAGCCAGTTTGGGTCAGAAACCTGCTAAAACATGGTGTGAACACAAACAAGAGAGCAGCACAACCGCTCCACAGTTAGGCTACTAAATTAAGATGATTAATGAATTTACTTTCAGTATAGTTATACAATGTTTAAAAGGTTTGCTAACGTGCAGCCTTGGGCTGTCAACAATGATGTTAACACATTCACATTCCTCAGTAATTACATTCCAAATGTGCAACAAGTTACCAACCAGGTTTAAGCTTTGGCCAATAGGGCTTTACTTCCTGTTTCCCAGCACTCCTACAGTGTTTTTTACACTGCTTCATGATTCAAGTTACTCCCACAGAAGTGATGCACAGGAAAACCAAGAGCATTTGCAATTCATGTCAAGAACAATAGAAAGGCAGTTCGTGTGCGCTCTAAGCTATTCGACACATTTACTGAGGTGTGCTAAATCATGTTAATGCTGCCAAAGGAACTGTTTTAAATCTTAAGGCCACGGATTTATGCTGTTTTGAACTGTGGGATTATTTTATTGTACTGGTCATGTCAGTCCCAGAGGAGGATCTTACATGCCCGGTGTGCTGTGACATCTTTACAGACCCTGTACTGCTGTCATGTAGTCACAGCTTCTGCAAGAGTTGTGTGAAGCGCTGCTGGGACACAGGCATGCGTGAGTGTCCAGTATGCAGGAAAAGAGCCAACAAGTCCAATCCTCTGTCCAATTTGGCGCTGAAAAATGTCTGTGAAACTCACCTGCAGACCAGGAGACAGAGGTCAGTGGAAGAGAAGATCATCTGTAATCTCCACGGGGAGAAGTTGAAGCTTTTCTGTCTGGTTGACAAGCAGCCCATCTGTGTGGTATGTCAGGCTTCCAAACAGCACAAGACCCACGACTGCTCACCTTTAGAAGAGGCAGTGGTGGACTGCAAAGTAAGGGAAATAAACAATGTACTTCCCCATTGCACAGTAACATTATTCTCATTCTGCTGTTCTTTTAACCTTTTAAGAAGTAACGCCTAAAGGTAGAATGCTGTTCCACAAGTCTGTCCTGAATGTAGACTAGACTCTTATCCTGCAGTGATGAATCCAGGCCTAAAAATATTTCTAGTAATACTCAAGCTACAGATTGCTGCTGATCACATTGACTGATGTCTGCTTTACTTTTCAGGATGAACTCGCTTTATCCCTCGAACGCTTGCAAGATAAACTGAACGGCCTCAAAATAATTCACAGGACCTCCACGGACATGTTGAAGTACATAAAGGTAAACAGATTTTACATATTTGATTATAAAAAAAAAGATCAAATAAACCAGTAATAATCTCCTTTAGCTTCAGGCACTGGAAACACAAAGATTGATTAAGAGCCAATTTGAGCAGCTCCATCAAGTCCTCTACCGTGAAGAGTCAGCCAGATTAGACGCTGTGAAGAAGGAAGAAGAAGAGAAGGCTGCAAGAATGAAGGATAAGTTTAAAGAAATTTCAGCAGAGGTGCTGTCTATCACAGAGACCATCGCAGTCCTACAGGAGCAGCTGAAAAAAGATGACATGGTCTTGTTGAAGGTCTGTACAATCCAGTTTCATCAGTGTTTTAATTCCCCTTTTTTCTACAAAAAGTGTCCACATTTTACTGAGATGTTTTTTTTTTTTTTTGCATTTTATTTTCTAGAATTTTAAAGATGCTCAGGACAGGTATGTTAAAAAGGTTGCTTATAATTTTGCACTCTTTCTTGAATTGACTTTGACATTATTCTGATTCATAGTCTGTTATCCTGTCATCACAGAAGCAAAAGCGCATGGCTCGGTTCAGACGTGATGTCCGGGGTGCTGATTGATGCGTCCAAGCATCTCTGCAACCTCAAGTATAGAATCTGGGAGAAAATGCTGGACCACATTGATTATAGTGAGTAGACATAGTCTTATCGGTCTTTTCATTCAGGTTCATACATTGGACGAGTGTACAAAATATAAATATTTCTGTTTGGTTAATTTCCTGTCTTTTAGCTCCTGTGACTTTGGACCCAAACACAGCACATCCCTGTCTCATCCTGTCAGACGACCTGACTTCCCTCCACTACTCAAAGCAGCCCAGTCGTTGCCCGGACAACCCAGAGCGCTTTCATTTCAGCGCTGAAGTGGTAGGCATGACCACGCTAGGCTCAGGAAACCACCACTGGGTCGTGGAAACAGGAAGTAATCAGGACTGGCTCCTGGGCGTGGCTTCTTCCACTGTACCTAGGAATTCTGAGACCGCCGCTCGGCCTGAAAATGGCTTCTGGACTTTGTGTTTCCGGGACGGAGAGTTCAGAGCGATGACCTCCCCGCCCACCACACTGACTGTCTCAAGGACCCCCAAACAAGTCAAAGTGCAACTGGATTACAACAAAGGGACGGTGTCTTTTGTTGACTCTGCTGACGACACGCTCATTTATACGTTCACGCACACGTTCAGAGAAACATTACTTCCTTACTTTTATACACAGAGCAGCTGTCCATTGAGGATACTGCCAGAGAAGGTACTTGTCACAATGTTGCGTCAATGAGCGCGCAATAAGTGATTCATTGATTATGTAAGAAGAATCATCTCAATATAATTGTGCATTAATATATATGAAGATAAGTAGTTAAATATCCATTGCACTGTCTGCATTTGAAGGTGTTTGATTTTACTGTTGAAGACATCCATATTACGTTGGAGTTGGGATGGAGGCCTACCCAGCACCATGCACTTTACAAAACACACATACACACATATAGAGAAGAACATTAATGATAATGAATGTGACTTCAGTTCATAATTAAATCACGGTTTAATGAAGTAATATTTTATTTGTCAAATGAAGAAACAATATATATATATATATATATATATATATATATATATATATATATATATATATATATATTGCACAGGTTTATACAGTACTTTGTATTAATTATTATTTTATTTTATTATTTGTCTCTTTTGTACACATGATGGCGCCAAAGTCAAACAAATATTTTAAATAATATTGAACACATACATCTCATTGTAGAGAAAATCATTGTAATCAATTTTTAAAAAACATGAGATTAAATGATCTTGATTTTTTTTCCCCATTTGTTGTGTAGTTGTACTTGTTATGAAGACTTATTCATGAATATACAAATTTTAACATTCTTATCTAAACACTTTTATGTTGATTTTATCCAGCATAAACATCTGTTCCATAAAAGCATACATTTGAAAGTTAATAAATAAATAAATAAATAAAGAGAAATAATTTCAATTTAGTGTCCGGTTCTTACTCTCACAGCTCTCCTTGTGCATTGTATCTGCTGAACCCTACCCAGGTGAGGTATTGTTGTTCTCTGCGGTGACACAGGTGCAACACTTCTTGACGCAGGCGTCAGAGAGGAAAGGCAGCTTCTCGAGGCGAGACAGGTAGACGAGTGGCTGGATGGTGCTGCTGATGTTGATGAAGGCGAAGCCAACGGGCTGCACGTAGCAGCGAAACACATCTGGGGAGTAGTAATCCTCAAAGGGGAACAGTGCTACAGGTGGCAGGTAGTTAAACACAATGATACAAAGGATGGAAAGCACCATTTTAAAGGCCTTCTTTTTCATAGGGTGCATCTCGTCTTTGCCTGCACCACGGGACTTTTTCAGGGTCCACAAGATGCTTATGTTACACACAACCATCCAGGAAAATGTTGCCAGGATCTCACCCGTGAACACCTTCTCAAAGTTGGGTAGGCCTCCCACAACCTTGGCACCGGAGTAGGCAAACGTGAGGCAGAGAACCAGCACTGAGAGGCTTAACCTGTACTTGATGTGTTTTAATTGCCCAAATGAAATAGGAAAGAGCACAGCCACAAATCGATCCAGGCAGATGCAGGAGAGAAACAGGGGACCGCTGGTGTCTTTCACGCCGTACGAGAACTTACTGGCGGACCACACCTCCTTGCTCTGCCAGTAGTAAAGGTTAAGGAAGATGATGGGGGTCATGACGCCAAAATAGGTATCCATGAAGGCCAGGAGGCCCAAGAATATGTCTGAAGTGGAGGGTTCTTTGCGATTGCGGATGAGAATTGCAATGACAAGCAGGTTGGCAGGGATTCCTACGATTACATTGATGGACTGCACGGTCAGGTCGAAGAGAATGCCTTCTACCTGATGATCGCACCCGTCGAACACACTGAAGGGTTTTACTGTGGCGTTGACGTCAGCGGTGGTGTTGAGGGGCAGCTGAGTCGGGAGCGAGGTTGAGTTGAGTGGTGTGGACACATTTTTCTCCATTATTGTAGTCCTGCAAAACCCAGGCCTCTGAAGAGTAAGAATATATACATATATATATATAGTGATAATCACTCAAATGATAGTCTTATATGTTTCTTAGGAGAACTTATATTTGATCTTGTTTTCCAGCTCAGCACCGATAATGCAGTCAAACATACTGTTGCTCATTAGAATCGTTATTTCTAATCTGCCGAGAAGTTTTAGTCTCAGTAGATTTAAACTTGCTGCGGAGTAAAGCAAGATGGTTTCCAGAGAGCAAAAACACATTACAAACACCGTCAGGGCTTCTCCTCAGGCTGTTATCTTGTTATTGTGTCTGTGCGGACTCTCCTCGAGGGAACTGTGGCTCTGTATGCAGGGACATCTAACTCACTTAAGAGAGTCATGATAAAAGCACCACCCTTTTCACGGCAGAATAAAAGGGCAACTATTCCCAAATTAAAATGGCAAAGTTCATATTCTGCACGTAGACAATTGTTTTAAGACTATTGTTAGTGAGGGCAGCGGAAATTTGGTAGTTTCCTGCAGCTCCTAAAAGCCTGTTTCTGACATTTAGCAATTCCTAAAGCTAATTTCTAACCAGAAAAAAGAAGATAACTTGGAAAATGAATTTAATAATGGCTGGACTGATGGCATAATAACTAGAGTCATGGAGACATGAAGTAAAACCACGACCAAAGCCATTATCATTAGGCCCTGGACCTTGAGCTCTGTGTCTCTGGCCCCATACAGGAAGATGACAAATGGAAGCTTTTTGTTTTTTTGTTGTTTTTTCTTCAGTATTTTTAATGTTAGGCCCTTAATATCAGGTTTTGTTCTGGACTCTGGGACTATTTGCAGCAGCTCTGAGTCAGGCTGACTTTCACAACCTCTTTGAAAACGTGAGCGTCTTCACACGCAGTACACCTGAGGTCCCTCCTCTGAATGGACTTTTGGAGCCAGAGGCTGTGATTGTTCTTTGTACAGCCATCAAGGGGCCTATTCTGGCTTAACATGGACCCTTTTTTCTCTCCCTTGTTCCCTCAGCGGATTGTGTTTCTCGCTTCCCTTTTCTGCCGGCTTTTACCTCAGGCCAAACACACTCCGGTGGGACTAATCACACTGACAGAGGAGTTGAAGCTCTTTGCCTAAGATGCTCGTCCCTGGAGATGGCAGACTTAATCAATTGTGTTTTTTTTCTGCAGGCATATCTACTCTATATGAAATAAACAAAAAACAAAAACAATATCAAACAGTATTTTGGAGCATTTAATAAGGTTCTTGATACCCTACAAAATATAATTGGAGGATATCAAGTGTAACTGTTTTACATGTAAAAGTTTAAACTTGATTCAACTTACTACTTGATGATTTGTATGTTTTGTTAATAGTTTATGAAGTATGTTTTATTAAAAGTTGAAAAGTATCCATAACTAATTTGTAACGTTTATGTTCCCATCTGTAATTGTGATCATTGAGCATATTTAGAAAAACATATGTTATTAGTTGACACTTATGTCACACAATGTTATTTTCATGTATTTTTTTTATTTTTTATATTTGTTGTCCAATAAATGATTTATTTTCATTTGATATGCTTTAGATCACTGAACAGTCCGATTGATAATAAGAAATAGAGGTTCAGTATATCTGTCTCTGTAGGTTTTGTCAAATATTTAAAGTACGTATATTCTTATACAGGATTTAAAATGGAAAACACGTTTACAGCTCGAAAATACAAGAAATACTTCATTTTGCTGCTGAATATAGTAAATTCAGGTGTGAAATTACATAAAAAATCAATTATGAGTCTAAAATGTTTCCAGTCACATCGTAATGTTGGTCTGTAGGTTGATCTTTAGACAAAATAATTGTATTATTCACAGGATATAATATGAAACTGCTCCAACTAACAAAATATAAAGATGATAAATGATAACTAGACTCCAACAACCAGTATATATCATTTATGTTTTTTAGGGGGAACACACACACTGATTGAAATGCTTTGAAAAGAGATTAAACTTTGCAACCAATTTATAAAATCTCATTGACCCAGTGGAGCTTTTTATACAGATTTAAATTGTATTGTTTTTACTCACCAGAGTGAATATTCTTCTGTGCGGTGTAGTAAGTGTGTATCTGTGTGTGTATGTGTGTTTCAGGGATTCATTTATAAGTTCTCTGAAGTGTCGTGGATTAACCAGGAAAGGGAGGACCTCTTTTTTTAACATCTTCTGAAATAACACAACGCGTTAAGGGAACAATGCACACTTATTACACTTATACATAATTCACCTGCACTGCTGCCCCAGCATGTACACATATACTGTACATACATTAGACAAAACAAGTCCAAAACAAACACAAAATTAAAAAAAACAATCAATTTACAAAATCAATCTGCTCTAATACAGATAATAGCAGGGCACTCACAGCCAAAGTACACGCTGAGGGACGGCTATTCATTTACAAATGCATCTACGGTTCCTTGTAATACACTGGATAAGCTCTCTTATGGAACGATCGATAGTCATTTATCACACCACATAAGCAAAAACGGATGGATGTTTATTAAGTCAAACATGAGAGGCGTGCGGCATACAACATAATACCAGAGCACGAAGGAACAGAGTTTTTTGGATCCATTGCTATTTTAATGCCAAAATCTGTGTTGATCTGTGCTCTGTAACAAGCCAAATTTCCCCCAGTGGGACAATAAAGAACTAAAACTGAACTGAACTGAGAAATTTCTCAATCTTCATATGAACAGAAGACCACAATGATGATGTGATCAATTGGCTTGACCGCATTAAACGAAAATAACTCTCATTGTTTTTGGCACTTTTGACATTTATGACTCGTCATATTTATCAGAAGTCACATTTATTTATTGATCTTTCCGGCTTTGTACAAAATAAACTTTGTGCTATGTTTGATCATCCAGATGATGCCCTACATCTTATTCCCAGCTGTGTTTAATATTCATTGCAGCCTTGCAAGTCGAGTCAAATATTACATTTACTTTTAAGAGTATAGACTTGAGTAAAGATACGTCCTGATTTGCAGATGATGGTGAAAGTAATCTTCATCTACTGAAAGGATTTTAATGCATTGTCCATATACAGTACATACAGGTAGGTAGCATCTGTGCTGGGTACAATAAGAGGAAAAAGGACATTCATTTTTAATAATGTCAAGTAAAGATACTGGTAGATCCAACCATCTCTAAAGGTCTGATTCAATATTTGGTTACAGTTCGGGTTATCTTGAGGTAATATGCCTCCAGGTGTTCTCAGTGGCTGTGTATTAAACAAAAGAGGCATGTCTAGGGATCGGACTCTTAAGACCTGGTATTGAATTGTGCCAAAGGTTACAGATGTGTTTGCAACTCTGTAATTCTCTTGTCTCCTGGGTTGTCAGTCTGGGCTTGACATGTGGATTCAGGGAGCGTCGTGGGACCGCTCTAGTGATGCAGTGGGTTTCCTAGAGCCACATGTGTCATCCTCACTCAGCCCTTCATCCTCTCTTCTCGTTACCGACGACTCTGAGCACAGGTGCACAAGAACAATATTAACAGCCTCGGAGCAAATGTCAATGCTGTCTAAGCTTGTTTTTGTTTTTGGTACATTTTCATTGCTGTTAAGTGAAACAAATGCATACGTGCTCTGCCTTGTGTATGCATCTAAAAGACAATTACAATGCCTGAGTACAGATGGTGAGAAAAACTCTCTCTGTAGTTACTAAATCACTAAACAAAGGAAAAGAGGGGGGAAAGGACACTGTTTTTAAGCGTATAAAGCCGGTGTGTGAGTATGTGCCACGGTATATTGGGATTGATTGCTTCACTGGGTGGCTAATTGCATTTGAGCCACTGCTTGGGTGTATTGAACCCAATGTTCTGTTCTCCTGTGAACACAAAGACAAAACCCACATTGATCATTGTCTTATTGATGTGTAAATTACCAGAGAGAGAGAGAGAGCAAGAGAGAGCAAGAGAGAGAGAGAGAGAGAGAGAGAGACAGAGAGAGAGAGAAACAGACTCAAAGGAACAGGATACTGTAATTTAATTGCTTTACTGCAGTTTGGTCCAGGGGGGCAGCATCGGTCTGCGCTTCATGCTACATATTTAAAGAGCTTTTTCAGACATATAAACACTACAAACTTTTTTTTTTTCAAATTGCAAGTCCTGACAACCAAGTACGGAAAAAACAGTGCCAGTGTTGCCAGGGAAAGGAGGAACACACAACAAATAACACAGTTAAGTAATTGTGTTTATGTATATAAAAAAAAAAAAAAAAAAACCCACACAGAACATATACGAACTCCAATCTTGGACAATTCTGCTTCAATTTAACGTTAAATAAAGAAACTATATTGGGACATGAGAAGATGGGACATATTCTGGGCTGCTTCAGTGATTCATAGAGAGTTGAGTCATGTGTTACATAAACACATTGTAAAATCATACTGTGAGGAAATCTCTCGCTCGTTCTCTTATTTCCTGTCTCATATGTGCACATGTCATATGCATGTCAGAGCCAAGGCGCGCTATTGGAGACAGCAGCGAGCTGTATGCGGTATCATTCAGTATCAGGCATTTACTGGTACCTACATATATTTTGCGGAGGGCTGTTGTGATGCCAAAACCAAAACCAAAATTAGACTATGAGTACCAAAACCCAAAGCACACAGTGGAAATCCCCCAAATTGAAAACTTTACCTAAGACATAAAAATAAACTACAATACAATTAAACATATTTTTGCAAATGTGTTTCAAAGGATGTTTGTTTTCAATGTATTTTAAAAACCGAAAGCAAATTTTAGGTCAAAAAAGTGAAAATATGCAGGTAATAATACATAGAAAACACACAAACATGAGGGGAAGACAGAGCACATAGTGTAACAGCATTTGTCGTA
This sequence comes from Pampus argenteus, assembly GCA_036937835.1. Classification (NCBI taxonomy): domain Eukaryota; kingdom Metazoa; phylum Chordata; class Actinopteri; order Scombriformes; family Stromateidae; genus Pampus; species Pampus argenteus. The sequence goes on from CM072878.1 coordinate 15,492,502, forward strand.
CAGACACCTAGAAACTGATTTTCATAGAGACGTATATCACATAAATTGTTTTAGGACCTTCACAGTAGAGACATGTGATTTCATATTTTTATTTGTGGCAGTGAATGCAACCTGAAAAAAGGATTTCTGTTGAACATTATGTGGCTCATTTATGGAACTATTCTTTGTTTTCCAGTGTTTATTGAAATCATATGTTGACAAGTGAAGAGGAATCCATCAACTGAATAACAGAATGGTGGAAGATGAATTATCCTATAAACACGGAACAATATTACATAACTATTCCGTGCTTTTTTTCTTCTTCTTTTAGACTTGTTTTTTTTCTGTCTGTTCTCTGAGATGTTTTTTGGAGAATTTAAATTGGCAGTAATAGAAACCTTCATAGGTCATGAGTTGGAATACAAAACAAGACTGAAACATTTAAGTAAAAGCACACACGCCCTGGAGAAACCCTCATCAATCAAAAAGCCCTGCTGTCTCAGATGCATGACAGAGAGAACGGAGCAGAGAAACAGAGAGAAAAGGACAGGAGAAAGGTCAATGGCTCTTTTTTTTCTTTCAAAATAGCATCTGTTAATGACGAGACATTAATCACTGGGGAGCAAGTTTAGTTGATGTTACATGGTTGATATTTGATGAAACAGCACAATTGTCAAAGCTGCAGGAAATGTCGTTATTATTTATTAGCAGCAGATTGTCTCAAAGTGTTGCTGTTGTTTTTCATTTCCGTACTAATATAAATGTCAACATTAACTAGCATGCGCTCCATTTGGATGAATGGACATTTTAATGGGATTTTGACATGGGTATACAGTAGAACTAACCGCATGGCCTACAGCCAAAATAGGAAGAATGGGCAGTCCACCAGCTTTCCACCCATTATTACAATTATGCCACTCTAAATATGCAGTAATCACCATAATTATGGCCCCTTAGTCCAGGGACGGCTAACCAACAAACAAACAACCCAGAGTTTCATTTTGCAATCACTTCTTAATGGTGTTAATTATGGAATTAAACAACAAGATGTGATTAAGCATTTATACATTTTTATAACATGTATGAGGCGCTACAAAACAAAACAAACGTGTCGCCAGTGTATCGTGATGACAGGTGTTTTATACTTTATGAAACCCCAAATCCAATTAGCTGATTCATGTCGGATCAATATGGACGGGCACAGTTTTGTTGTAAGAAAAAAGATCTATGTAGAGTGTCAGAAGCACTCAGGTGCTTTGGATGGACCAGTAGAATTGTATAGGTATATATTATATACTGTATATATATATATATATAGATTATCTTAATCACATGCAGCACTATGTGTTTGTAAGTATTATTGATTAAGTCAGAGCTGAGCTGTGTGGTATCAAGCTGTAGTCGAACAGCGAGCAAAGCTTCATTCATATAACGCATTTCATTCCAGGTGCAACTATGTGGATAATGTACGAGATAAAACATTAGACATAAACACAATGAAAATAAACACATAAATAATATGTGTGAGGTATTGAAATGGATTTGATTTTGCTCCATGCATTATTCCCTTTATCTGCTCTTTCCACTTTTCATGCATAATTAAATTCTCAGTAATCCTATTTACATAGGACATGTTATGTTAAGCAGTGTCTAAATTAAGCCATGTTGTGTTCAAGCATGCGGGGGAATTTTAAGTTTTTTTAATTATTTAGTTGTTGTGTAGTTGTTGTTTGCCTGTTTATGATTTGAGTCAACACGGCACCTCTGGAATAATTTCCAACGTTATTTTGATCATGCTGACACATTTTGTTTCGCTGATTCTTTTTGGTTTCCTGTGATGATACACAATAGCTGTTTGCAGCTATTTGCAAAATAGTTTTACTGTCAGCAATTTAAGCAGAACAACACGGTGGGAATGGTTGAGTCACACAAAAAAACAACTCTGTTCATCCGACTGAGACCGTAATTGATTTGTACAATTTTAGGGCCATTTTCACAGGCAGGAAGAAATTTTACAGACTTAAAAAATACCCCAAAAACTTCCAAAATGTTGACATAAGATTTTATGTGTTGAATATGATTAATGATTATTTTGTTCAGGTTCTAATATGTCATCAATCACTCCAACTCTGTATCAGTCTATGTTGAATTTACACCAAAATAGCATTGAAAGAGTATCTGAAACTAGTAGCATGCAAGTATTTATCTACTTTTCAGGTGTGTATAAACGAGGCAAAATATTTCATTTTAAAATATCATGTACAGTTCTTTAAATCTATTTTTGGATGGATACATTATTGGAAACCTCACATCCTCTTTCTGTTTTGTCTTAATGTTTCACTTTAACCACTGAAAGTTTGAGCTTTCTGAACGGAAAATATCAGTATTGTACAAACCAACATGAATACAACAGTATCCAATAAAGGTTTTTTTTTTTAACTGGCTGTTAACGTTTCATATTTTTCCATAAACTGCCGAATGTTTTGATAAATACTTGGTTGGGATGTCTCCAATGTGCTGAGATGTATTAGGAAGACTGAATAATTCAATCACAGGAGTTTTATGAATACACAGTGAAACTTACACCGTATAAATCATTTCAATCAAACTCTTTTAATAAACATGGAAAATGGGAAAATCCCCACTGGGCTACTCTTTGTATCATCAACTGGACACTAATAAACCACTTTGTCACTATTCAACTCTTTGTGAAGAGATTTGTTTGGATTCTCTCTCACATCATCCCAGAATGTTTCTGATATATTCATGGTAAACGGTGGCATGGCTTTGAGTATAAAACAAGGGGGACTGAAAGAGTAATGTCTTTGTTGGTCAGTAGTTGTCTGAATAGGGAGATAACACCGTCCGCCAAATGGCTATTTTTACACTCAGGGACACGGTCCAACTCTGTGACATGAGCTGCTGGGCTCTATTGTACCGCCGTACTCTGCAGGAATAAACACCTGCCACTGTTCTCAGAATAATTATACACACTGTTTGAGCTGCCCTGTCGCTGAGCACGGCGCTCTGAATCCAGAGAAGAAGCTGAATTTCTTGTGTGCCCATGGATAGGTAAGAATAGGTTTTAAAGAATGGATTGTACTTAGACGCATGGGAGCAAATCTTAGAAAAAAAAAAAAGAAAAGAAAGAAAAATAAAGAAATGAAAAGTTTCTCTCTGAGTGGGAAAAGCTCTTATGAAAGCATTTCAAAACCTTTTAGATAAACACAAAAATGCGTCATTGTCAACCTCAAAGTAATCACTTTCTTCGTTCGAGGTTTTAGCATGCCGCTCATTAGCACTTTAGCACACTTTAGTGCAAAATTGAAAGATACTGTTAAATATAAACCTGCTCTCAGAGAGGAGGCTGGTAGTTTCTTTTTCCCAGTGAAGGGAGCGTTGAGGTCTGATCGCCGCTCCTGCCCGCTCTGGTCTCTGTAGCGGCCTCCCGCGAGGGGTGGGAACCGTTCTGTGGCCAGCTGGCTGTCAGAGGAAGCAGGGTGTGAACAGAGCCGAGACAGTCGGTCTATCAGCTCCTCTCTGAACGCTCTGCCATCACTGCTGATTGAGATCTGGCCGGAGAACAGTCACAGGAGTGCATGTAAAATGCCTGAATGGATTGGCTCATGTATGTCGCCTCAGGTTGGCTGGTTTGGGAGTGTGTGTGTGTACAGCATGTTGTTCCATTACATGTTGCTCCACCACTTACAATATTTACCTTACGCCATTAGTGCAGCTCAAGTACTTCGACCGGGTTTGGGTTTTATGTAATTCGATCATTTGTTTGACTTGCTTACTTTGTCCCAGAAAGCCTCTGAAAGAGCAAGAGCATTACGAAGAGAAAGAGGTGAGACAAAATCTGAACTCAAAGTTTATGAGTTGGAAAAACTCTGTGGTTAAAACTGGCTCACTTTGACGAAGCGCTAATTGATGCTTGTTCTATTAAAACCCTTGTGGGAAGACAATGGAGGAAGCGAAGCGTGAAACTATCTATAGGATGCTATTTATTGTTGTTTTACGTGACCTGCATACACTTTATGTACAGTAATTATTTTTTTTAATGATGATGGAATGTAAACCCAAATGTTTCTGGCCAATCACTGAATATTATGAATGAAAACGAGCCAACTGTTACTTCAAAAGCCTCTAATCAGGTTCAAAACTATGAAAGAATTTCTGTGTGCCGCGGCGCACTGATCTCATTGTCTGGCACAGAAAATGAGATCCTGCCAAATGCCAGCTGAATGGCCAGACTCAAAGAGCATGACCAGACTCTGAAAACAAGCTTGTCTTCGAAAGCTCGGGGTCGGGTGGGGTGGAGGGGGGCCAGAAGCCAGGCCACAGCTGACCCAAACACACACACCACAAAGCTATGTACCGCGTCTATTCCCACAGCCGGCGTAGACCTTTTTCACCTCAGTGTTGACTGTTTGCTACCTTGTTCGGGGCCTTTTCACGGTAGTCAAAAAACTTTCTTTGCAGCCGTACACCTTCACGGGTGAAATTTCATATGCATTTTAATCTGATGTAAAGAAATATCATGACAACATGGGAAAGCTATATTTCTGCTTTTATGTGTTCAGATACCACAGGAGGTGTACAGTGGCGTGTCCGGACTGTATTAGGCTCCAGGTTTTCTGCGTTTCTATGTAGTTTGTAACCTTATCATGGTCCATAACCAGAAAACATTTCTAATCATTTCATTGAAAATATACATCCAGTGTGTTTACTTTTGCTTTTGCGGCGGGGCTAATCCCTGTCCAAATGTTTACCATGCATACAGTTGCTGACAGATATGTGCGCTCTAATGTGATAGTGTACATAGAAAAAATATGGAGATAGCATCCTGCAGAGACAGAAACGGAGAAGACGGCTGAGTTTATAGGACGACACCAGGAAGATGTGTATGCGTGTCTTATTTATACATCATAAGCTACGGGTTTAATCATTTGTAATGGTGTGTGTCATGTAATTAATGAATATTAATAGCGCTGTGTATCTCCCTTGTGTGTTGTTTCCCTGCATGGCTCCCTCTGTTGGATGATATAAGACACACACACACATGCACACACACACCCGCGCACACACACACACACATGCATGCATGCATACACACACACACACACACACACACACTCTCTTTCACTGTCATTTCGTTAATACTGTGTGGCTTTTTCTATTTTTAGCCAGAACGCTCTTGCATATGTGAATAGACTTAATGTGTTTTCCATTTTGCGCCCTGAGGGTATGCTTTAAAGAATGAGGAATATGTTAGTTAGTTGATGGTATTATATTATCAGACAGTTCCCTTTTTCATAGTTTATAATGGGCCTCTATATACATATAATTATATTTAAAAAAAAGATACAGTGATATGATCAAATTGTTGTTAGCAATAGGCCTTCGTGATTTAGAGTGAAAAAGGAGCCTATAAATGGGCCAGTAGGCTAATTCAGATGTTATATGTCAGGGGAAGATGTACATCAGGCTCTTGACTGAACTTTTCATTATTTCCAGTTGATTTAGGCTCATCATTTTGTTTGACAGTGCAGCCTCAATCTTCAACAGCAGCTGTCAAAGCACATGACTGGTAAAAAAAAAAAAAACCCAAAAAAACACGTGTAGGTGGAGAAATTTGATCTGCTGACTACTGGGAGTTTATAACTTTTCTTATCAGTGATAAAATTTGATTTTCTTCCCCCTATATAACAAAATATAGAAAAGGTGAAAGGGTTAACGTGTCAGCTGGTGGTGTAAACTGATATAATGCATATTGTAAATGGCAGAATACTGTGTTTTAATATTATTATATTTGAAGGTTGTGTTCTGTCTAGCAGATCATTACTTCTGCTGACATTATTGCCAAATGTAGAAGGTCCATGAACCCTGTTTATGGGCAAAGTTCATATTAAAAAAGTGTGTTTGTGTGTGTGTGTGTGTGTGTGTGTGTTTTGCAAGAAGAAACACATTTTTTTTTTAGGGATGTTACTGCAAAAGCACACAGCAGTCTGCTTACTTTCCAGATAAGTGCTATTATAGAAGGGCTTTTATTTACTGTGGCATATGCAGACAAGGTGATTAATTAGTCGCTTAAAGGTCCAAGAAAATCCACAGACTGTGATTGTTAGTATAAGGATCTATAGTGGGGGAAAACTACGATTAATTCTGAAAGCATTTGATGCGTTTTCAATAGCTTGCTCAGACTAATCCATTATGAACACACGTATCTGGATTTACACAACAACACAGTCCACGTTTCTCACGTGAGAGTGAAGCAGTTTGAATATATATGCGTAAGTTATTTCAGGATTCAGCATTTTAGTGGTGATCATACTGAAATTAAGCTCATACCCTGCTAATAATAAAAGCACGAGTGCTGCTCAGTCTGTAGAGAATGAAATGTCCTTGCAGAAAGGTAAAGATGCAACGACAACCGTGAGCACATTAGAAGTGCAAGGTGTCCAGAGGGAGCAGGACAAAGTTCACAGCCAATAAACTTTTTAGGAAATTGGAGTAAAGTTTGGTAACCTTTGTCTTCACACACACACACACACACACACACACACACACACACACAAACACACACACACACGCGCACACACACACACACACACAGTTGGTTCGTCCGCTGCTTTGGTCCAAACTGAAACAACTATTGGATGGATTGCTATGATTTATTTTTTTTGGTTGTTATTGAAATATCTCGATAACTAATAGATGTATTGTTGTGAAATTCCTAGATTCATGTTAGCCAGATATATATATATATATATATATATATATATATATATATATATATATATATATTTTTTTTTTTTTATTTTATTTTTTTTTTAAAACAGCTGTTTTATCTGACCCATTATCAGCTGACATGTTGAACTTGTCCAGTACTTTGATTCATGACCTAATACCTGCAAAACCTGCCTGCAGCTGTAGACCAAGCCCTAACACGTTAAACTGTATGAAAACTCACTGTGTCTGATTTCAACACCACACACACACACACACACACACACACACACACACACACCCTGGCCCTCAGTTTACATACCCCCCCCCCCCCCCCCCCCCCCCCGCACCCCCCTCTCGTTACGTCACACGGCTACAAGGAGCGCGTGCAGCGGTGCGGCTCGCTCTCACACAGCCGCCGGTGTCAGAGCTGAACGTGTACTTTTACTTTTTTTTTTTTTTTTCTTCAATCGAATTACCTTTTTCTTTTTTTTTTTTTTAAATTTAAAACTAGTAACATCAAGTTATCTGAGAGAACAGATGACTCCTCTCCGCAGCTGAGAGTAGGCGGTTATTTACTGTGAGAGTTGGATTACAGCTGAGAGGAAATACTGTCTCCCAGATGCTGCTCAGAAGATGAGCAGCAGTCAAGTACAGACCGGGGAAACCAGCGGAACTCTGCGTGCTGTCGACGGTAATTTATTTTGTGTTTATTTGATGTAGTTTGACGATTACTTCCACGTGTGCTTCGAGTGAGTGGCATCACTTACATGTTACAGACTGCAGTGAGTCTCACCAGATCTTAGCGAGGATATCAATAAAACTGTGACTTTATAGGGGAGATTATGAGTATGATTTGTGCGTTGACTTGTGTTATATAAACACACATCTCCTCACTGCAGCCTGCAGCTCGGCTGCTCGGGCTGTCAAAACCCAAAACTGTGTTTTAGTTAAGACGGTTAATATGTGTTATATTACACACTGACTGCTTAATTCCCTAAAATATTTTAATTAGGAGTTTAGCTTTTTCTGCATACTTGTGAATAGAAATATACTTACTTAAATTTATAGCAAGTAGTTGATTGGAAGCAAAAAATGAATCAAGGTGTTTAGAGGTGAATTTCATAACGACACCTGCCTTATAATATAATGTTACTGCAGCAAAGTATTATTTTTTTATTTTTTTTTTTATTTTGGGGTGATTTTGATATTGTAACATGTGGTGTTATTGTATGACTTTCTGACTTGAAGTGTTTCCGTTATTGTGTCCACTCTGCTCACTGTATAAAATACAGCATTTCTTACACATAATAATGGTGCATATTTCAACCATGGGGCATGGATTTATACAATAAATATTTAACATGAAAATCTGGGTTTTTTTTGTTTTTTGTTTTTTTAAACAAAGGACTTTTTCCATTTTAAGGCAGCAACGGATGAACCACGAGCATCCTCTCGTATATATATATATATATATATATAGAGAGAGAGAGAGAGAGAGAGTTTTCAGTTGTGTTAAACATGTTTAACACTGATCACATAAGAATTTAATTGTTTGGGGAGTTAATTGTCCGGGAGTGATTTTAACCCTAATTAGACCCACTTGGGCAGCATCACGTAAGTGAGGGAACAACATGTGGGCCCTCGGTCCCTTGAGCGTCTTGTATTCCACTGCACAGAGAGGGCTAATAAATGCCCCTATTGTTAGGTAAACACCACTAACACGTAACTAAACAAACATATTCATTACTAAGACAGCACATCTGTTGCAGTGATCAGAGGTGCAGCTGCATCAGCCTTTGTGCATACAGGTGCACTCAGTGAATGAGTGATGCTTCGTCTTTAGTGCTGATTTGCAAACATTAGTGAACAGTGCGGGCGCTTCAATGCATACAAAATATACATCAGTGCAGCTTCTTATTGCATAAAAGCAATCTTCTGCTCTCTAAGTGCTGCTACAATCAGCAGGGCGAACTTTTCGAGGCTCCATTATGTATGTGAATGAAAATGCTGAATGATAAATAAAAGCTCAGGGTTTGCACTTGTTTATAGGTTACATATATATATATTTGACCCTTATATGCATGCAGCACGTTGAGCGTATAAAAAGGCTCGCCAGCATAAATGACTCAGACTGTGATTTGGCCTCAAGGGGGGAAAGCTGAAAGCAGTGAGTGCTTTCTGATCTCCCCCCCCCCCTCCCCTAGAGAACTGTATGTCAGTACTGTACGCCATATGAGACCGCGTAGATCCAGCATTGTGAGGGTCTGTAAGAAGAAACAGGCTTTCCACGAGTTTCGTAGCTTCACCAGTGTTCGGAAGAAGGATTTGTATCAGGGTTCATGTGAGAAATGAAGCTCTTTTCCCACACACCTTCCTCTCTCTGTGTTTAATGTCATTTTGTGGATTGAGCAAGACAGCAACATTATTATATACACATGATCTCTGCTGTCATCTGTCATTCGTCGTCAGTGTATTTATCTGGAAACTGGGACTGAGCCATTTTTATTTCATCTTTCTCTTTTACCTTTGATGTTACACCACATTGTAAATCAATGCTGAGAGTTTATCCTGAGTGAGGATTTGTGGTCCCAGAGCAAGATTTACATGTAGTTATCTCAGTCATGATTTATAATAATAGGCTGACTACATAGATATATCATACCTAATGGCATGACAAGAGATACTCTACACTAAGACACATACTTAAGGAATTTGTCTGGAAGTGAGGGTTAAGAACAGCACCGTAATGGAAAGAAGAAACATGCAACAGCAAGAAAATAAACATCCACAACTCAACAAAAATAGAAGAAAAATAGAAAAAAAAAACATGATAATGGAAAATGCCTTCAGCTACAGATCCAGGTCTCACAGACAGCCCTGTCTGCAAAGTGTTTCAGGCGTTTCTTCTTCTTCTTCACAAACATTTGCTCGTACTGTATGACTTTGATCAGTAATTTGCTGGGTTGAGCCTGCCAAGACAAGAGTTGCTCTGCCTGTAAACTTTCATCTCTCCGCCTGCGGTAGCTGTGGTTGCTGCAAGAAATATGGTGACGAGACATGACGAAGAGTAATTGATTCTCTGTGCTCAAGTGTACGTCTTTCCAAAACAGATTGTGGCCGTTAAATGCGTGCGTTGTACTTGACACCAATTTCTTTGTCCTTTTTTGATGAGGATAAATTGTCAAGTGCTCAAATGCCGGAGAAGAAGAAACGTTTTAATCTCATACTTTTTGTTTGAAGATGCATTCGGTAGCTCCAGAGCGTGGAACATAATTGACACGCTGCAGGACTGAGGTTAAAAAGAGGTGAGCGAGAAAAAAAAAGAAAAAAGCTGTTGCGCTTTGAGAAAGGACGAGGGAGGATAGTTTCACATGCCTCTTGTCTTTTGTGGTTTCCTGAGTATGTGCCAGCTAACAAGATGAGCGCAAAGATATGATGCGAGAAAGAGACGGACGGATGAAAAGAGAGAGAGAGAGATAGATAGAGAGAGACGCGGTGGTTTTGTTTATTTCTTTCTAGATGTTTCCGCAAATTTCCTTGGCAATAGTGCAGATGAAGAGATAGTGAACAAGACAGAGAGATAGCGTCAGAGAAAGGGAGGTGCAGAAACTAAACGAGGGAAACAAAAGAGACAGATCTACACAGAGAAGGTGATCAGCTGGATGATGGCCTGGAGAGGTGCCGAAGACAAGTGTAGATGTCAGTACCCATCAGGCGACAATGGTGATACAGGCTCCGGTTCAAACGGACCCCAACGAAGGACCCAGAGGGGCTAAGAATAGCATGCACTACAAAGAGCTGTCACTCTGGATTGTAGCGCAGCGACGATAAGGCTCCGTCTGGATGCTGCCGCTGGCCTCCACTTAGCCCTTTGTGCCATCCAGCTCATAACAGCTTGTCCACACACACACACACACACACACACACACATACACGTACATGTACACACAGTCATAGGTACACACACTCACATGGATGCATAAGATGAATGGTCAGGTGATTCAAATCCTGATTTTATAAGAAAAATGTCAAAAATGATACACACACAGCACCTCCATTAGTATGGCCAATTTGTGCCGTTTCTAACAAAAGAAAATAATAATTAAAAATAAATGCAGCAGTAAAAAGGGGCAGTGAGAGGAAATGTTCCCCTAAGAAAGCAAATACAGTATGCAGTTAAAACAATCTAGTACACAGATTTGTAAAAAGCCAACTGGTAGTATCAAATATATTATATTCATAGAGGCAAACTGCAGCCAGTCTGTAATTGATATTCAGTTTATGTTGTGGGGAGGAAAAAAAAAAGATATTTTCAATTTATTTTTTTATGTAGTTAATCTTCTTGAAGTGACATTGTCTAAAAAAAAGGCTTATAGGCATTAGAATATAACACTATTAAAATGTCAACATAACTTTCCTTTTCTTTCTCTCACACACACACACACACACACACACACACTGTATATGCGCACGTACACAGTGTTTATATACATAATGTACCGGGAAGGATCAGAACCGGCGTAGCCCTTCCTGTCAGCGTCAGGAAACATCCACTGCTTATTGAATAGACATCGACTCCCATGTTGCTCCGAGTCACGGTTTGATGGGTCATTTTGCTGTTCAACTTTCAGGCATGTGCACGATTAAATGGATAAATTAAGAGTTTATTACATCTTCCCAAATATACCCAGCAGTGTGCCAGAGGCAGAACAACTAGGAGATAATTGAATTACCAATCAGTTTTTATAGCGCAATAAGATGATACACTTGCTATAGCAACTGGTGATTTGATTTTTTTTTTTTTATATATTGAGATACATCATGAACATCAGTATCATTCTTCTGCCTGTTTTTATCATACACCCCACAGCGCAGAGCGGGTTGTGTTCTTGTTTCTTTCTTACATATTCGTTGGAGACCATTTCCATGTCTGCTCATCAGAGTCATGTCCTGACGTGGCTCTCTGGTCTCTGGGTAGCGTCTGTATCCTTTCCTCCGTGTTCTCCTCTCGGTACCAGGATCACAATCAGATATGAAGTGCGGCACATTCCTTCACTTTCTGCGGTCTGGGTGGCTGCCAACACTTTACCTTCCTGTCCCTGTGAACAAATCCAGACGATGTGTTGATGTTGCCTGCGCCGCGGCCGGAAAATGGCGAGATTAATCAATCTGACTTGCCAAAAAAGAGTTGTACGTCAGACTAAATTGGACGGACTGAAATGTTTCTGCAGCGTGGGTCCAGAGTGATCTGCACTGCTGTCGTGTCCTTCCAACGCTTAGGAAACATTGCGTCATCCCTTTTCCCACTTTCGTACACTCCTATTGTATATAAGAGATCTATTATAAAATAGTAAATAAAGCAAAACCACGGAGTCAGCGCTCTGCAGTGACCCAGCGCGTCATTTTATTCTTAGCTCTGTAAGAGCTTTGCTGTTTCAGCCTCACAGCACAGAGATCCACCACATTCAGACATCGAATCCTTTCTGTCTTCACTCAATCTGTTCGATAAAGTCCCACAAAGGATAGTTTGAGGATTACAGTGTTCAGCACCGTCTGATAGTTAGTGCTGGTGCTGTGAAAAAGGAAAGTAAAGCGATTCATTAATTCATTATTTTAAATCAATTCGCTGTTAATGTTGGTGCCATTAACCCACCGATCCTTTAAAAGGAAACGGTGTTTAAAATAGCTGTGGCAAGAAGAAGGCAGAGAATAAAATGAAATATGTAAAACAATAACATTTCAGACACTGTAACATGTAACATTTAAAGACTGGATGAACACGTTTATCGTAGGTATTGATTAGTCATTTTGAATCAAAAACAGTGACTTTCTTGTGCATCATTTCAAACCAGCCATCTGGGATTGCAGATAAAAACTACTCCTATTACTATTATTAGTCCCTCGCCCTCACAAAGTGAAAGGAGTGAGGGACTATTAAAATTGCGCTGTTTATTATTATTCATTATTATTCTTGACCGACTGTTTTGCGAAATTCGGGGCGTTTGCCACGCTCAAAAAGTTGGTTTGACGTGACGGGCAGATGCGACCTTTTCCGAATACCGATTGAGGGGGGCGCGCCAGCGCCCCCTGTGCAAAATGACTCTCTAGCGCCCCCTACAAAGTTGCCCAAAACCCATAGACAAAGTCGGCGACATTCAAGTAGCCCCATGAAACTCGGGAAACATGTCAAGCATAAAAAAAAAAGGGCAGTTGCCTCTTGGGCCGACGCTCTAAGTCAAACAGGAAGTCAGCCATTTTGAATCGGGCGTTTTTTAGCCAAAACGAACTCGTCCTAGGGTTTTCGCACCACAGACTCCAAACTCGGCAAAAATCATCATCGGACCTAGCTAAGCTTAAGTTGTGCTCTGCGCATCGTTTCGCCAGAGGGCGTAGCTCATAGGGAGGCCTAAAGTTTTGCCCGACGGACGCCGCTCGCCATAAAAATACGAACACCTCTCACGCCCACAAAAAAAAACAGAGCCGCTTCAAATTCGGAACTTAGAACGGGTCTCCGGCCCTCAACGATCCTATGTATCAACGATGCGCGTCGCTCATGGCGCCCGCCCGTGGTAACAGGAAATGGTCGCTTTTTACGCACACGTATACGGCGAGCGCACCGTTTACTCTGTCGCCTTCGTTTCACTTCTAAAAAATTAAAAACAAGTCAGTGAAGCTGCACGACCAACGGCGTGCCGCTACCAGTAACCGCCTTTGCGTGGCAGCTCGGCCATTTTGGGTCATTCGCCGAAAAATTTCGGTTGCCTTTTTGACGCCGTTAAAATAATCCTATCGCCTCCAAACTTCATACACAGGTGAAGGGTGGCGCCCTGTGTCGTTTGATAATGGCCACGCCCGTGGGCGTGGCTTAATGCCTCCACGCCGCCACCCTTTACGTTGCCCCATACTGACGACACATGCTTAATGCCATCAATTTCATTCCACTTCTAAAACACCAAGAACCCCTTGCTGAACCTCCATTATGAACGCCATGCAGCTACGTCCAATGGCGTCCGCGCGGCAGCGCGGCGTCTCTCAAATTTTTCGCCAAGAAATACGTTTGCCGTTTTGGCGGCTTTAACAAACACGTAGGAACACCAAATTTGCCTGTGTAGCCAAGCCTCGGACCTTCTAACATCCCATGGAGCCACGCCCCTGTAAGGCAAAAAATGGCTCAACAGCGCCCCCTTGAAATCTTTAAAAACCCCTCCCCATAGGGGTTTTTATGGAGTTGGAAGATGAAAATCGGTACACATGTGTAGCGTCACCAGATGAACAAAAAAGTCTCTTGCACCAATGGTCTATTCCCAACAGGAAGCCGGCCATTTTAAATTGAATTTTTCCCGGAGCGGCCGCTAACCATGACTCAGCAACAAATTTCGGCTGCCTTTTTGGTGCCTTTAACAAAGTCGTAGGAACATGAAATTTCATACACACATCAACAGTCACACCTTCTAACATGTGCTAGGGCCCCGCCCATGTGCGGCAAAAAATGCCTCAACAGCGCCCCCTTGAAATTTTCAAAAACCCCTTCCCATAGGGGTTTTCATGGAGCAGGAACATGAAAATCGGTACACACGTGGAACTCACGGAGATGAACAAAAAAGTCTCTTGCGCAAATTCACTTTTCCCAACAGGGAGTCGGCCATTTTCATTTTCATTTTTCCCATTGAAAAACACTGGGAATTTTCCCCATTGAAAACCAATGGCACTTTCCCCATTGAAAAGCAATGGCCTTTTTTGCCCATTGAACACCTATTGAAATCCTACAGATTCCTGCATTTTTCACCGTCGCATTTCTTTTCCAGATGCATGACGCATGTCGGGCAGCGGCGGGCGGCATGAGCGGCGGGCGGCAGTAGCGAGGGACTACAACACCGCTTGCGGTTTTAATTAGTCCCTCGCCCTCACAAAGTGAAAGGAGTGAGGGACTATTAAAATCGCTGTGTTTATTAGTCCCTCGCCCTCACAAAGTGAAAGGAGTGAGGGACTATTAAAATTGAGCTGTTTATTAGTCCCTCGCCCTCACAAAGTGAAAGGAGTGAGGGACTATTAAAATCGCTGTGTTTATTAGTCCCTCGCCCTCACAAAGTGAAAGGAGTGAGGGACTATTAAAATTGAGCTGTTTATTAGTCCCTCGCCCTCACAAAGTGAAAGGAGTGAGGGACTATTAAAATTGCGCTGTTTATTATTATTATTATTCCGCATTATTATTCCTGACCGACTGTTTTGCGAAATTCGGGGCGTTTGCCACGCTCAAAAAGTTGGTTTGACGTGACGGGCAGATGCGACCTTTTCCGAATAGCGATTGAGGGGGGCGCGCCAGCGCCCCCTGTGCAAAATGACTCTCTAGCGCCCCCTACAAACTTGCGCAAAAGCCATAGACAAAGTCGGCGACTTTCAAGTAGCCCCATGAAACTCGGGGAACATGTCAAGCATAAAAAAAAAAGGGCAGTTGCCTCTTGGGCCGAAGCCGACATTCCAACAGGAAGTCGGCCATTTTGAATCGGGTGTTTTTTGGCCAAAACGAACTCGTCCTAGGGCTCTCGCACCACAGACTCCAAATTCGGCAAAAATCATCATCGGACGTAGCTGAGCTTAAGTTGTGCTCTGCGCATCGATTCGCCAGAGGGCGTAGCTCGTAGGGAGGCCTAAAGTTTTTCCCGACGGACGCCGCTCGCCAAAAAAACACGAACGCCTCTCACGCCCACAAAAAAAATCGGAGCCGCTTCAAATTCGGAACTTAGAACGGGTCACCGGCCCTGAACGTTCCTATGTATCAATGACCCGGGTCGCTCATGGCGCCCGCCCGTGGTAACAGGAAATGGTCGCTATTTACACCCACGTATACGGCGAGCGCACCGTTTACTCTGTCGCCTTCGTTTCACTTCTAAAAAACAGAAAACAAGTCGGTGAAGCTGCACGCCCAACGGCGTGTCGCTAGCAGTAACCGCCTTTGCGTGGCAGACCGGCCATTTTGGGTCATTCGCCGCAAAATTACGTTTGCCTTTTTCACGCCTTTAAAAAAATCCTATCGCCTCCAAACTTCATACACAGGTGAAGGGTGTCGCCCTGTGTCGTTTGATAATGGCCACGCCCGTGGGCGTGGCTTAATGCCTCCACGCCGCCACCCTTAACGTTGCCCCATACTGACGACACATGCTTAATACCATCAATTTCATTCCACTTCTAAAACACCCAGAACCACTTGCTGAACCTCCATTATGAACGCCATGCAGCTACGTCCAATGGCGTCCGCGCGGCAGCGCGGCGTCTCTCAAATTTTTCGCCAAAAAATACGTTTGCCGTTTTGGCGGCTTTAAGAAACACGTAGGATCACCAAATTTGCCAGCGTAGCCAAGGCTCGCACCTTCTAACATCCCATGGAGCCACGCCCCTGTAACGCAAAAAATGGCTCAACAGCGCCCCCTTGAAACTTTCAAAAACCCCTCCCCATAGGGGTTTTTATGGAGTTGGACGATGAAAATCGGTACACATGTGTAGCGTCACCAGATGAACAAAAAAGTCTCTTGCACCAATGGTCTATTCCCAACAGGAAGCCGGCCATTTTAAATTGAATTTTTCCCGGAGCGGCCGCTAACCATGACTCAGCAACAAATTTCGGCTGCCTTTTTGGTGCCTTTAACAAAGTCGTAGGAACATGAAATTTCATACACACATCAACAGTCACACCTTCTAACATGTGCTAGGGCCCCGCCCATGTGCGGCAAAAAATGGCTCCACAGCGCCCCCTTGAAATTTTCAAAAACCCCTCCCCATAAGGGTTTTTATGGAGTTGGAACATGAAACTCGGTACACATGTGTAGACTAAGGAGATGAACAAAAAAGTCTCTTGCGCAAATATACTATTCCCAACAGGGAGTCGGCCATTTTGATTTTCATTTTACCCCATTGAAAAGCATTGGGAATTTTCCCCATTGAAAACCAATGGAACTTTCCCCATTGAAAAGCAATGGCCTTTTTTGCCCATTGAAAACCTATTGAAATCCTACAGATTCCTGCATTTTTCACAGTCGCATTTATTTTTCAAGCGTTGCAGGACGTCGGGCAGCGGCGGGCAGCATGAGCGGCGGGCGGCAGTAGCGAGGGACTACAACACCGCTTGCGGTTTTAA
This sequence comes from Pampus argenteus, assembly GCA_036937835.1. NCBI lineage: Eukaryota > Metazoa > Chordata > Actinopteri > Scombriformes > Stromateidae > Pampus > Pampus argenteus. The sequence goes on from CM072878.1 coordinate 15,509,345, forward strand.
TTATTATTATTCCGCGTTATTATTCTAACACATGAAAACGCCCAAAAAGCGGGGCCTTGCCACGCTCAAAAAGTTGGTTTGACGTGACGGGCAGATGCAAAGTTGCGAAAATGCGAAATGAGGGGGGCGCGCCAGCGCCCCCTGTGCAAAATGCCTCTCTAGCGCCCCCTACAAATTTCCAAAAAGCCCATAGACTTTTTGGCGACTTTCAAGTAGCCCCATGAAACTCGGGAAACATGTCAAGCATAAAAAAAAAAGGGCAGTTGCCTCTTGGGCCGACGCCGACATTCCAACAGGAAGTCGGCCATTTTGAACCGGGCGTTTTTTAGCCAAAACGAACTCGTCCTAGGGCTCTCGCACCACAGACTCCAAACTCGGCAAAAATCATCATCGGACGTAGCTGAGCTTAAGTTGTGCTCTGCGCATCGATTCGCCAGAGGGCGTAGCTCGTAGGGAGGCCTAAAGTTTTGGGCGGCGGACGCCGCTCGCCATAAACGCACGAACGCCTCTCACGGCCACAAAAAAAATCGTAGCCGCTTCCAATTCGGAACTTAGAACGGGTCTCCGGCCCTGAACGTTCCTATGTATCAACGACCCGGGTCGCTCATGGCGCCCGCCCGTGGTAACAGGAAATGGTCGCTATTTACAACCACGTATACGGCGAGCGCACCGTTTAATCTGTCGCCTTCGTTTCACTTCTAAAAAACAGACAACAAGTCGGTGAAGCCGCACGACAAACGGCGTGCCGCTACCAGTAACCGCCTTTGCGTGGCAGCCCGGCCATTTTGGGTCATTCGCCGATAAATTACGTTTGCCTTTTTGACGCCTTTAAAAAAATCCTATCGCCTTCACATTTCAGACACAGGTGAAGGGTGACGCCCTGTGTCGTTTGATAATGGCCACGCCCGTGGGCGTGGCTTAATGCCTCCACGCCGCCACCCTTTACGTTGCCCCATACTGACGACACATGCTTAATGCCATCAATTTCATTCCACTTCTAAAACACCCAGAACCCCTTGCTGAACCTCCATTATGAACGCCATGCAGCTACGTCCAATGGCGTCCGCGCGGCAGCGCGGCGTCTCTCAAATTTTTCGCCAAAAAATACGTTTGCCGTTTTGCCGGCTTTAACAAACACGTAGGAACACCAAATTTGCCTGCGTAGCCAAGCCTCGGACCTTCTAACATCCCATGGAGCCACGCCCCTGTAAGGCAAAAAATGGCTCAACAGCGCCCCCTTGAAATCTTTAAAAACCCCTCGCCATAGGGGTTTTTATGGAGTTGGAAGATGAAAATCGGTACGCATGTGTAGCGTCCCCAGATGAACAAAAAAGTCTCTTGCACCAATGTTCTATTCCCAACAGGAAGCCGGCCATTTTAAATTGAATTTTTCCCGGAGCGGCCGCTAACCATGACTCAGCAATAAACTTTGGCTGCCTTTTTAGTGGATTTAACAAAGTCGTAGGAACATGAAATTTCATACACACATCAACACTCACACCTTCTAACATGTGCTAGGGCCCCGCCCATGTGCGGCGAAAAATGGCTCCACAGCGCCCCCTTGAAATTTTCAAAAACCCCTCCCCATAGGGGTTTTCATGGAGCAGGAACATGAAAATCGGTACACACGTGGAGCTCACGGAGATGAACAAAAAAGTCTCTTGCGCAAATTCACTATTCCCAACAGGGAGTCGGCCATTTTCATTTTCATTTTTCCCATTGAAAATCATTGGGAATTTTCCCCATTGAAAAGCAATGGAACTTTCCCCATTGAAAAGCAATGGCCTTTTTTGCCCATTGAAAACCTATTGAAATCCTACAGATTCCTGCATTTCTCACAGTCGCATTTATTTTTCAAGCGTTGCAGCACGTCGGGCAGCGGCGGGCGGCATTAGCGGCGGGCGGCAGTAGCGAGGGACTACAACACCGCTTGCGGTTTTAATTATTATTATTATTAGTTATTCATGCAACTGTTCGACGGGCGTTTGCACCCCCTAGCCATGCTCAAAAAGTTGATGCGACATGGCAGGAACGGGCGGTCTCGCGGAACTCGGCGTTGAGGGGGGCGCGCCAGCGCCCCCTGTGCAAAATGACTCTCTAGCGCCCCCTACAACGTTGCGCAAAAGCCATAGACAAAGTGGGCGACTTTCAAGTAGCCCCATGAAACTCGGGGAACATGTCAAGCATAAAAAAAAAAGGGCAGTTGCCTCTTGGGCCGAAGCCGGCATTCCAACAGTTAGTCGGCCATTTTGAATCGGGCGTTTTTTAGCCAAAACGAACTCGTCCTAGGGCTCTCGCACCACAGACTCCAAACTCGGCAGAAATCATCATCGGACGTAGCTGAGCTTAAGTTGTGCTCTGCGCATCGATTCGCCAGAGGGCGTAGCTCGTAGGGAGGCCTAAAGTTTTGGGCGGCGGACGCCGCTCGCCATAAACGCACGAAAGCCTCTCACGCCCACAAAAAAAATCGTGGCCGCTTCAAATTCGGAACTTAGAACGGGTCTCCGGCCCTGAACGATCCTATGTATCAACGACCCGCGTCGCTCATGGCGCCCGCCCGTGGTAACAGGAAATGGTCGCTATTTACACCCACGTATACGGCGAGCGCACCGTTTACTCTGTCGCCTTCGTTTCACTTCTAAAAAACAGAAAACAAGTCGGTGAAGCCGCACGACAAACGGCGTGCCGCTACCAGTAACCGCCTTTGCGTGGCAGCCCGGCCATTTTGCGTCATTCGCCGCAAAATTACGTTTGCCTTTTTCACGCCTTTAAAAAAATCCTATCGCCTCCAAACTTCAGACACAGGTGAAGGGTGGCGCCCTGTGTCGTTTGATAATGGCCACGCCCGTGGGCGTGGCTTAATGCCTCCACGCCGCCACCCTTTACGTTGCCCCATACTGACGACACATGCTTAATGCCATCAATTTCATTCCACTTCTAAAACACCCAGAACTACTTGCTGAACCTCCATTATGAACGCCATGCAGCTACGTCCAATGGCGTCCGCGCGGCAGCGCGGCGTCTCTTAAATTTTTCGCCAAAAAATACGTTTGCCGTTTTGCCGGCTTTAAGAAACACGTAGGATCACCAAATTTACCAGCGTAGCCAAGCCTCGCACCTTCTAACATCCCATGGAGCCACGCCCCTGTAAGGCAAAAAATGGCTCAACAGCGCCCCCTTGAAATCTTTAAAAACCCCTCGCCATAGGGGTTTTTATGGAGTTGGAAGATGAAAATCGGTACACATGTGTAGCGTCCCCAGATGAACAAAAAAGTCTCTTGCACCAATGGTCTATTCCAAACAGGAAGCCGGCCATTTTAAATTGAATTTTTCCCGGAGCGGCCGCTAACCATGACTCAGCATAAAACTTTGGCTGCCTTTTTAGTGTACTTAACAAAGTCGTAGGAACATGAAATTTCATACACACATCAACACTCACACCTTCTAACAAGTGCTAGGGCCCCGCCCATGTGCGGCAAAAAATGGCTCCACAGCGCCCCCTTGAAATTTTCAAAAACCCCTCCCCATAAGGGTTTTTATGGAGGTGGAACATGAAACTCGGTACACATGTGTAGACTAAGGAGATGAACAAAAAAGTCTCTTGCGCAAATATACTTTTCCCAACAGGGAGTCGGCCATTTTCATTTTGATTTTCCCCATTGAAAAACATTGGGAATTTTCCCCATTGAAAACCAATGGAACTTTCCCCATTGAAAAGCAATGGCCTTTTTTGCCCATTGAAAACCTATTGAAATCCTACAGATTCCTGCATTTTTCACAGTCGCATTTATTTTTCAAGCGTTGCAGGACGTCGGGCAGCGGCGGGCGGCATGAGCGGCGGGCGGCAGTAGCGAGGGACTACAACACCGCTTGCGGTTTTAATTAGTCCCTCGCCCTCACAAAGTGAAAGGAGTGAGGGACTATTAAAATCGTTGTGTTTATTATTATTTTTATTCCTGACACTCTTCGACGGGCATTTGCACCCCTTGCCCATGCTCAAAAAGTTGAAACGACATGGCAGGAACGGGCGGCCTTTTCCGAATCGGCGTTGAGGGGGGCGCGCCAGCGCCCCCTGTGCAAAATGACTCTCTAGCGCCCCCTAGACCGTTTCAAAAAAGCCATAGACAAAGTGGGCGACTTTAAAGTAGCCCCATGAAACTCGGGAAACATGTCAAGCATAAAAAAAAAAGGGCAGTTGCCTCTTGGGCCGAAGCCGATATTCCAACAGGAAGTCGGCCATTTTGAATCGGGCGTTTTTTAGCCAAAACGAACTCGTCCTAGGGCTTTCGCACCACAAACTCCAAACTCGGCAGAAATCATCATCGGACGTAGCTGAGCTTAAGTTGTGCTCTGCGCAACGATTCGCCAGAGGGCGTAGCTCGTAGGGAGGCCTAAAGTTTTGCCCGACGGACGCCGCTCGCCAAAAACGCACAAACGCCTCTCACGGCCACAAAAAAAATCGTAGCCGCTTCAAATTCGGAACTTAGAACGGGTCTCGGGCCCTGAACGTTCCTATGTATCAACGACCCGGGTCGCTCATGGCGCCCGCCCGTGGTAACAGGAAATGGTCGCTATTTACACCCACGTATACGGCGAGCGCACCGTTTACTCTGTCGCCTTCGTTTCACTTCTAAAAAACAGAAAACAAGTCGGTGAAGCCGCACGACAAACGGCGTGCCGCTACCAGTAACCGCCTTTGCGTGGCAGCGCGGCCATTTTGGGTCATTCGCTAAAAAAGTTCGTGAGCCCTTTTGACGCCTTTACAAAAATCCTATCGCCTTCACACTTCAGACACAGGTGAAGGGTGGCGCCCTGTGTCGTTTGATACTGGCCACGCCCGTGGGCGTGGCTTAATGCCTCCACGCCGCCACCCTTTACGTTGCCCCATACTGACGACACATGCTTAATGCCATCAATTTCATTCCACTTCTAAAACACCCAGAACCACTTGCTGAACCTCCATTATGAACGCCATGCAGCTACGTCCAACGGCGTCCGCGCGGCAGCGCGGCGTCTCTCAAACTTTTCGCCAAAAAATACGTTTGCCGTTTTGGCGGCTTTAAGAAACACGTAGGATCACCAAATTTGCCAGCCTAGCCAAGGCTCACACCATCTAACATCCCATGGAGCCACGCCCCTGTAAGGCAAAAAATGGCTCAACAGCGCCCCCTTGAAATCTTTAAAAACCCCTCCCCATAGGGGTTTTTATCGAGTTGGAAGATGAAAATCGGTACACATGTGTAGCATCACCAGATGAACAAAAAAGTCTCTTGCACCAATGGTCTATTCCCAACAGGAAGCCGGCTGTTTTAAATTGAATTTTACCCGGAGCGGCCGCTAACCATGACTCAGCATAAAACTTTGGCTGCTTTTTTAGTGTACTTAACAAAGTCGTAGGAACGTGAAATTTCATACACACATCAAGACTCACACCTTCTAACATGTGCTAGGGCCCCGCCCATGTGCGGCAAAAAATGGCTCCACAGCGCCCCCTTGAATTTTTCAAAAACCCCTCCCCATAGAGGTTTTTATGGAGTTGGAACATGAAACTTGGTACACATGTGTAGACTAAGGAGATGAACAAAAAAGTCTCTTGCGCAAATCTACTTATCCCACCAGGGAGTCGGCCATTTTCATTTTCATTTTCCCCATTGAAAAACATTGGGAATTTTCCCCATTGAAAACCAATGGAACTTTCCCCATTGAAAAGCAATGGCCTTTTTTGCCCATTGAAAAACTATTGAAATCCTACAGATTCCTGCATTTTTCACCGTCGCATTTACTTTCCAGGTGCATGACGCATGTCGGGCAGCGGCGGGCGGCATGAGCGGCGGGCGGCATGAGCGAGGGACTACAACACCGCTTGCGGTTTTAATTATTATTATTATTAGTTATTCATGCAACTGTTCGACGGGCGTTTGCACCCCCTAGCCATGCTCAAAAAGTTGATGCGACATGGCAGGAACGGGCGGTCTCGCGGAACTCGGCGTTGAGGGGGGCGCGCCAGCGCCCCCTGTGCAAAATGACTCTCTAGCGCCCCCTACAACGTTGCGCAAAAGCCATAGACAAAGTGGGCGACTTTCAAGTAGCCCCATGAAACTCGGGGAACATGTCAAGCATAAAAAAAAAAGGGCAGTTGCCTCTTGGGCCGAAGCCGGCATTCCAACAGTTAGTCGGCCATTTTGAATCGGGCGTTTTTTAGCCAAAACGAACTCGTCCTAGGGCTCTCGCACCACAGACTCCAAACTCGGCAGAAATCATCATCGGACGTAGCTGAGCTTAAGTTGTGCTCTGCGCATCGATTCGCCAGAGGGCGTAGCTCGTAGGGAGGCCTAAAGTTTTGGGCGGCGGACGCCGCTCGCCATAAACGCACGAAAGCCTCTCACGCCCACAAAAAAAATCGTGGCCGCTTCAAATTCGGAACTTAGAACGGGTCTCCGGCCCTGAACGATCCTATGTATCAACGACCCGCGTCGCTCATGGCGCCCGCCCGTGGTAACAGGAAATGGTCGCTATTTACACCCACGTATACGGCGAGCGCACCGTTTACTCTGTCGCCTTCGTTTCACTTCTAAAAAACAGAAAACAAGTCGGTGAAGCCGCACGACAAACGGCGTGCCGCTACCAGTAACCGCCTTTGCGTGGCAGCCCGGCCATTTTGCGTCATTCGCCGCAAAATTACGTTTGCCTTTTTCACGCCTTTAAAAAAATCCTATCGCCTCCAAACTTCAGACACAGGTGAAGGGTGGCGCCCTGTGTCGTTTGATAATGGCCACGCCCGTGGGCGTGGCTTAATGCCTCCACGCCGCCACCCTTTACGTTGCCCCATACTGACGACACATGCTTAATGCCATCAATTTCATTCCACTTCTAAAACACCCAGAACTACTTGCTGAACCTCCATTATGAACGCCATGCAGCTACGTCCAATGGCGTCCGCGCGGCAGCGCGGCGTCTCTTAAATTTTTCGCCAAAAAATACGTTTGCCGTTTTGCCGGCTTTAAGAAACACGTAGGATCACCAAATTTACCAGCGTAGCCAAGCCTCGCACCTTCTAACATCCCATGGAGCCACGCCCCTGTAAGGCAAAAAATGGCTCAACAGCGCCCCCTTGAAATCTTTAAAAACCCCTCGCCATAGGGGTTTTTATGGAGTTGGAAGATGAAAATCGGTACACATGTGTAGCGTCCCCAGATGAACAAAAAAGTCTCTTGCACCAATGGTCTATTCCAAACAGGAAGCCGGCCATTTTAAATTGAATTTTTCCCGGAGCGGCCGCTAACCATGACTCAGCATAAAACTTTGGCTGCCTTTTTAGTGTACTTAACAAAGTCGTAGGAACATGAAATTTCATACACACATCAACACTCACACCTTCTAACAAGTGCTAGGGCCCCGCCCATGTGCGGCAAAAAATGGCTCCACAGCGCCCCCTTGAAATTTTCAAAAACCCCTCCCCATAAGGGTTTTTATGGAGGTGGAACATGAAACTCGGTACACATGTGTAGACTAAGGAGATGAACAAAAAAGTCTCTTGCGCAAATATACTTTTCCCAACAGGGAGTCGGCCATTTTCATTTTGATTTTCCCCATTGAAAAACATTGGGAATTTTCCCCATTGAAAACCAATGGAACTTTCCCCATTGAAAAGCAATGGCCTTTTTTGCCCATTGAAAACCTATTGAAATCCTACAGATTCCTGCATTTTTCACAGTCGCATTTATTTTTCAAGCGTTGCAGGACGTCGGGCAGCGGCGGGCGGCATGAGCGGCGGGCGGCAGTAGCGAGGGACTACAACACCGCTTGCGGTTTTAATTACTATTATTACTGATTTCATCTAAATTAAAATCCAGACAGTACTTTTTCTGTGCATATCTTCAACTCTCCATCATATAAAAACGAAACAAGGTGAGGGAGTGAGAGCGGAGAGCCAACTGTCTTTGATATTTGAGCTCAACAGATACGGTCGAATAATAATTTAGTGCTCACTCCCATATGTTAATACTCAACCTATAAATTCGAAAGGATCACTGGTAAATAACACTCTGCACGCCATCAAGATGCCCTTTATGTTAAGTCTGAGCTTATGTGTTGTAGATGAACCCAGAAGGTCATGACAGGAATTATCTCTCAGGGCCTCAGATAAGTCATGTCTGCCTGAGAGAGAAGTCAGTGGGCCGTGATGACGGAAACACATCACTTGTGCTGCTTTGCTTCAAGATGAATCACATAATCAGGCTCAATGTGGCTTATATGATTACCCCACTAATGACCAACCTACACAGCATGCTCCGGTGTTGACTGAACAGGGGCACATGTGCACGTGACTCTTCGGGGGTCTCAAGTCAGATTTTTTTTTACAGATTGACAGGTGGCAATTGTGGTCATGTCTGGCTCACGTCGAGTTAACCCGCCTCTCCTGCGGGATGTAAATTCCCCTTCAGTGCACGCGGAGACATTTCCATGCAGGGTGGAGACCGGAGCAAAATGATTCATCACATCAGAATCAATACCAGTAGAGGAGAAGCAAAGGATTGAAAAGATAAAACAACACAACAAGGTTTTGCTTTTCTCTGAGCTTGCTTTGTAAACCCTGGAGGGGGTAAACTGTATTGAGCCGTTTTCTGTTTGTGTAGATCCCGCATTGGCGAGGCACTAAAAATACAGACTCCTCCCTCACAATTTGTGTGGGTCGAGGTTCAAGTGTTGCACCTCTTGCTCCCCAACACGGCCTATTATCACAGTACAGAGCACAAACAACAGTCCCTTTATCTCTATGACCGCTCAACTGGAAGCTGTCGCAACCGTGGCTTTGCCATGGGCTTTGGGTTGCACATCAACAACTTTTCTCAAGCCAACAAAAAATGGTCTTCAAATTCTGGTCTGTCGCTCATTTGAGAGGTTTTACACACGCCCAAAAGAGAAGCAATAATAATGAATATAAATGTAAAAACACACATGATACATATTTTATGTCCCCCAGGGATCCATATGTTGTTGTATTTCTATCTGGAAAAAATGGAAAAAAAATAAATAAATCCCTTGTTAACTGTAAATGAGGTCCTCGTGAGACAAGAAATTGCTTTTTTTCATAATAGAAAGTGAAGAGAAAAACACAGGAAAACACAAATGAACTGCACGGTGTTTGTGGCACTAATTGTATTTTTTAAAATAGGTTTTGACACAGAAAAATAAGTTGAAAGATAAAGAAGTAAAAAAAAAATGGTTTTATGTCCAAATGTCAAGATTAATTATATATTTCAGGGCTCTGACCAGAAAGACTCAACCACAGCTTGGATGCAATCTGTATGTTTCTTGTTCAATCTTCATCATCTCAGAAATCTGGAGTAAAAAAAACAAACCCATTGCACATGAGATGAGCTGTGACTTTAAAGCATTTGTTATAGTCGTTGCATCCAGCATAGTTTTAAATCACAGTGTTTGGCTAATAGTAGAAAATTCATGCTTATTCCTGTGAAACGATGAAACCACAGAGGGCCTTACTGTTCATCCAACTCTGTGGGAGAGACAATGTGTTGACAAGCGAAATGAGTATTGCATGGTTGCAGCAGTAACGTAGGTGTGTTTTGATATAAAATATATTTTGCCTAACTATAGAGTCAGTGCTGTCTTTTCTCTGCTCGGAGAAAGGAAGTGTTTTAAACACTGATTCTGTAGGTCCACTCCACAGACTGCACACGCTGTAACGCTGCTGTATTTCACTTCTGGATATCAACCTTGAATTGTCTAACAAAAACACCGAGTGAACAACACAACACTTATCTACCTCCACAGAAGCAATTTTAATGAAACCGAAAAGCAGTCGTCACTGTTGCAGTACGTGTTTGTTAGTGCTAACAGGTCAGTAGTTTGGAATGAGGGACTAATATCTTCCAGAGGAGCATTTTATGTCTGTTTCGCCCTTTCATTGAATGAAGCTTTTCTCTCCAGTTTTTAAGTGGCGTTGATTGTTAGTGGGAGTTGAAAAACAACACGTCTCCCTGCGTCACCGAACAGACCGCTGATGTCAGTGTGTTTTTGACCTGTGGGGTGTGTGTGTGTGTGTGTGTGTGGTAGTGGTGGGCTGCATGGGCCTCCAACATGCTGTGTACACAGCGGGGGACATTGACCTCCATCCACATGTGACACACACTCGTGCAGACTCACGCTCCCTGCAGAGGGCTGTCACAAGAAACACCCATCAGCTTTACTGTTGCTTTAGTGACTTTAATTAACCCTTCTTGCATCTGTTGACAAAAGGAAATATTTTGTGCAATTTTGTGTGATAAAAGTCACTCTTATTAAATGCCTTATTCTGATTGTTCGTAGCTTAATAGCGTCGTGTGCTGCACTCTGGGATGATACATGGGATGTCTGCAACCTCATATTTCAGTTTCTGTAAAAACAATAATTTGAAATTTGAAAAGTTTTTACATTTGTGATTTTTATTTTTATTTTTGGCCAACATGCATTATATACTCTATTATAACTGTACTGTATGTTGCATACTGTACTTTTTTTTGTGTGTGTGGGATGTGGTGCATCAAAAAGATACTTCATCATCATACTCACTATTCTAATATATATTGAACATTGTTTTGTTAAACCAACAGTCTGTTTGAAATGCAGCCGCTTGTATTGAGATATATGAGACATGACGAGCGCTGTGTAAAGGTTTCCAGCGCTGAACAGGAAATGCATATGTCTTTCACGAACCGCTGTACCTGTCCGTAGCTGACTGACTGTCGCTGGCTTCTTTCTGCGTGGTGATTCACCTCGGTCTACAGCTCTCCTCTGTCAAACCTCATCTCCGCCTCTCCTTTAAAGGGCTGCCATTAACTATGCTCTCCTGCCTTCCCCGAGCCACGTTGTCATAAACCAAACATGTCAAATATTCATTACACACTACCACACTACTGCCACAGAGTATTATTCACGTTCTCACTACAGGCCTGTGTTGAACTGCCGAAAGGGTCTATCAAGAGCTCGAGACGGCCTCAAACAACATCCACCCGGCTGCTCTTTGCAGAAGACTTGAGTGCCGGCTTTTGGTGATCAGCACAGCGGATCTTATCCACAAACATAGACGCGAGGCACATTTTAAATTCAGTCCCTCTCGAATATAATCCCGCTTCTCTTTGTATGCCCGTTTCCAGCCTGTTAGGTTCTACTATCGCTACAGGCTGTGACATTTCTCCAGACGAGCTGTACTCTTGAGTGTTAAGTTGATAAATCCATCTACGGTAGTGATGCTGTGTTGTCACATGTGCTTAAAGTTTTTTCCTGTGCGTGATTCCTTCTGTCTTCTGACAGCGAGGTCAGTCCTGCTCACTTCTCATTTCTTCAAGACGACGTTTGAGGATTTACGACTTTAGTTTAGACGGTTTGGATGTAAAGTGGGAGGAGTCTTCGCTGGTTGCCTGGAAACTGGTCCCAGCCATGAAATAGATTTTACACTTCGGTAGCATGTTCCCATCTTCATGCTTAAGTCATTCTTACTCACTGCAAGACAATGAATAAGATCATTATCCAAAATGTCAAACTATTCCTTCAAGTGAAGGAGTGAATTTAGTCAGTGGAGGGTCCTCAAAAGGACAGAAGTATATATGTGTGTGTGTGTGTGTGTGTGTGTGTGTGTATGTGTGTGCATACTGTATGTGTGTGCTCATCTGTTTTACTGCCTAATTAGCTCTGTTTGCTGATTACATTACCTGCATTACATAGCCACCTAAACGTTTCTAGCAGGCGTGTTTTTGCAGGCTGACATAACTGCAGCTGCGATGCAACTGTTCATGCAGCCTTATGACTCACTTATGCTACGTTCAAAGCCCATTATTTCAGTTTTATGTTATTTTTATTTAAAATCAAAAAATACCAGGATTCTTCTTCATTTTCGACTGTAATATTTTTTATTTTTTTGTTTTTATATTTTGTTTTACGAATGTAAAGAAAAGTACAAGAAAGTCCACACTACATATACTAAAGTGGCATGATTTTTATTATAGCAGCACAGATGAAATATAGACTGTAGACTTCTTTGGGTTTATTCTTAACATTCTTGACCTATATTTCATCTACAGCTATGGAGTTGCTCTCCTTCCCTCGCTCCCTCCCTAATGCTCGCTGTTGCATGACATGTTAATATCTTGTTTGCCTTGGACCCCACTTTCTCATGAATGACTGCAGATTTTGATGCTCCGCAGTGCATGTCAGTCCTCCTCTGTGATGAAAGGCAGGATATGTTATTTTACAGTCAATAAACTGTCTCTCCGACGTATGGACATGGGAAACGATAACGCCGTAGGTCTTGCCTGCCTAATTAGGTGACTGAAAACAAAAAAAACCGGGCCGAAGACGTTCAACGACATGCAGCCCACGTTCATAGATCAGCTCTCTGTTTTTTAACCGTGTCTCAGGCCGAGTGCGCTGATTTGCGTAACGTCTGTTACGGCGACCCAGACTGTTTGTGTGGTTAATTCATTCATCAAAGTGGGGTCAGTTGCAGCAAGTGAACCCATCGCTCTTCATGGGAGAATAAAGACACTTGAGGCCTATTTAGATGTATGTGCAGCTCAGAAAAGAACAAAAGTGTCAGTGTAGCTGCCGGCACTTTCTGCTTTTTTTTTCTTTCATAGCTAATAAGCAGCTGGAGTCAACAACAAATCAACCACTGGGTATGCAGTGGGTCACCTTCGGCTACGCGTGAAAACACAAAACAGACCGCAACAAACGAGACACTTCTGGCAAACTGACATTATTTTCGGGAGCGTTACAGACACGCACTTGAGGCAAAGTTTACGTAACGATGGCTTTAAGCGTCTACTGTAAGTGTGTCAATCTACTGCAAGTGTGTTTATGTGTGTGTGTTAAGAGAGGTGAGCGAGTGAGAGTGGCAGAGCATAATGTGTGTATAACTGAGAAGGTAAGTTGTTTTGCTCTCTCTCTCTCTCTCTCTCTCTCTCAGCCAAAGTGGCAATAAGGAATTGAGTTTATTTAGATTAAGGATGAAACGGATGCTAAGAGGGTGGAAATGGAGTAAGATAACGAAGATGAGAACACATGAACGGTAAAGAAAAAGGGAGGGGCAATTTCGCCACATTACATTACACCAGCACATCATTATTATCATCCTCAATTATCCTTTAAGATGAATATAAGTCAGCTTTGTGATGCCTGATGTGGAGCTACTCTCCGGCGAATGAAAACGCAGTTGAGTTGTTGTTGTTGTTTTAAAGTAAATGTAATAGATCATGTTTACTGCGTTTGAGGAATTTGTCACCGAGTGCAAGGTTTGCACTTTTTGAATAGTTTTTAGATTGTTGTAATTGGTCCGGGCGCAGAGGGACATCAGCATCTGCGGCTACACAGTCAGTAATTGTTAGTGTGATATATTTATCTGATTCTGGTCTACTCAGGGGATTTGGTAATTATGATAACAACATAAAACAATTCCAGCTTCATCCTCTCTACTACAGAAGTGATTAAACCAACAAGTGCTTTTTTCTATTTTTTACATTTAAGCCTCTGCAGGGGGCTCCGCGTGTCCCCTGAAGTGTAATTTTTTCCGTCTGTTGTGCTGCGCAGGAGGAGATGTGTACGGAAACAACACAACCACAACTGGTTTGAGATAAAAAAAAAACAAATGCAGAAGAAATATGAAGTCATTGCCTGTTCTTGTTATTGACTTGACCTCCTTTTTCCTGATCTGATGCCGTTTTCTCCACCGCGGTTGCTTGTGAGTCAACAGTTATCATATTCTAAGCAACAGTATGAATTTCTCCTTTATAACTGATATAAAATGCTTATCTTTTTTTTTTTGCTGAACTGTCATCCAGCGCTATGAACGGGGTCAATCGTGCTGCACAGCTTTGCCACAGACTGCGGATGAAAAAAAAACCTCCACTTTTCTCCGAGTGTTTGAAAAATTCCAGGCTGATTCCAGGCGGAGTGACGGAGGAGCCTTTCGAGGATCTCCGGGGATTACTGTTCATAAACACTGCCTGCAGGCTTCTATAAGAGCTCGACGTAGATGATACAATACGCATAGCACGGAGGAGACATAGTGTAGGGATCACAAAGGCCTTTTCATAATTCAGCAGGTCTATTTGGAGTTGCCTCATAAACATTAAACATTACAGAGGGCTTTGTAGGAGGGGCATGTGTGAGCTGCTGCCCATATATATATATATATATATATATATATAAAGCATCATGTAATGATACTAAAGCTCCTCGCAGGGTTTTTTTTTTAATGTTTGTGTGTGTGAATAGAGGCATAGGAGCATATTTGAATGTTACCACGCTGAAAGAGAGTCAAGTAAGTTATATCCTGTGTGTGTCTGTGTTTCTCTTTATTTCTCTGTATTTATCTGCTATTGTTGTTGTTGTTGTTTTGTCCTCAAGCTTCATTTCTAGCGTCCCCTGTTGTGTTTACAGTATTTCTTACAATCCCCATCGTCGTACAGTAACGACTCCATCTATCAGGGGTCGTGTCATTAGTCGATGCCAATCTTGGTTTCCAGTGAACTTGTGTCTTTGAAGTTTTTGAGATCATTTCGGAGCTTTTGTGTTTTGTTTTTTTTCTTTTTTCTTCTTTTATTCTTCCTGGTGTGATTACGCTTCCAGTAACTTTGGGAGATTGTGTCGAGAGACAATTTCATCAAAGTAAAATGTTTTTTTTTTCGTTTTTTTTCTTTCTTTCTTTCTAGTCCCTGTTGGACCACATTTATCATGTGGTTTTGGTTCTGATAATACTGTTTATTTGTCAAACATCAGCTCTTGTCCCTGAGCTCAGGCCCTTATTAGGTTGTATAAAGTAAAAGCATCTTAAGATGAAAGTCACATCTTAAAGGAAAGGCAGCCTGTGACTTGAATCACAGCTGTCAAAAGAACATCATCATTTTTTTGTTTGTTTGTTTGTTTATTAAACCACATCCTTTCACATAAGAGGCCGTTGACACCACAAACTTCACAGCCATATACCGTACAGCTTTGGCAGAGATAAGGCTTTCAGTAAACGTTGCATGTAAGGACTGTTCTGCATTTGCAGACGGCTGAATCAGTGTGTCTGACTTGTCGTGTGAACTTGTGTCGACAGCTGAAATCGCTGCGTTCACTTCGCTTCTCGCTCGTTTGTTTATGCCAAATCTCAGGCAATCGGTCTCAGTGTCATTTTGAGATTTATTATAGTGACACAGCGCTTGTTTTTTTTTTATTCTCTACAGACGAAATGCTTTACTTCTCTTGTGTCCTTGATACGGCGGATATTCTGTAGAAAAATACAGAACGTTGAAAAAACGTGGTTTTTTTGCCTTGATGAATTAATTAACTGCTCTTGACGGGGGGTTTAACTGGTGTTCGGAGCTGAATCGGTTCAGGTTATATGTTTGACCTCATTTTGGCGCTCAGGTGGACTCAGTATAATTGCACCGAGACCAATGACTGCCGCTGGTTGTTTACCTGGGTGGGCCTCTGCTTACACACACAGATGTTGTCATCTCTTGCTCGGTGTGTGACCAGTTGCCAAAAACACTTATAATTACCATGAACTGACAACTTGGACTTCTACTACCAGTTAATTAGGTACTTAAACCATCTAATCAATGCAAAGCGTTGTCTACCTTAATTTACATGCATGAGAGGGAATATTTCAGGATTCTCTGATTCTGCATAATATTTTGGGAGCGATGTTGGTCAGAAATCAGGTTGTTTTTTTTTCAACCAGTCTTTGTTCAGTTCATGGCAGAGACTTTGTTTTTCTTATCATAAATCACTATACATATAAATATATGTCTATAATCCCTTTTTAAAAAAAACCCAAAACATTTCAAAGCAGGGTGCTTTGTGTAATGGTGATGAAGAGCCAAGCAGGTTCCACCATAAAATAGCTTCTCTCAGGAGGAAATGTTGTGAAGGGACTCTTGTACTAGTATAAATATTACTAAATGTATCAGATCGTCAGGTGATATAATAAAACATAATGGATCTAACATTTGGCGGCAAACATCAGGGAAAGTTTGACTGTGGAAATTGGCTCAGTTGGAATTGAGCTCCATATAATTCATTTTGACATTTTGCAACTGTAAATCTTTGACATCAAATCTGCACTGCAAGGTTTTACTGTTACCTAAACACAACTTTAAGTGCCGTCAGCAGCAAAAATAAAACACATCTGTACAGCTGTTGCTATAATATATAATAATAATATAATACCACAATCACAAAGAGCTACTTTATTCAGCTTTCTGTATTTAAAAAGTGATGCACACTGGAATCCTTAAACTGGAATACTCCACAGATGCAGCAGGAACAGTGTGGGAGCTGTTAATCAAAGTCTCGCTGCAGGGTTGTTGTTGCTTCACAGCAGGTAGGCTTGTAAATCCTGAACACCTCATCAAAGAGTGTGTGAAACACAACACAATGGTGAATGCTTACCAAACATGCATGCCTGAATAACCAGCGGCAGGGTCACAGGAGCAGTGTGTGCATAGGTCACACACTGATTTGCTCTCCCGCTTTGTAACAGGGTCAGTAACAAACATTTGGAATAGTTCAGAGGTTTTCCACGTTACACAGCTGCACAATCTGAACCATTTTGTATGTTTTGTATTTTGTAGGCACGACACTAAAGCACCAAAAACCATATATTACACAGAGCTTCATTCCTGTCATGTTTTTGTGTTACGCTGCATATTGATCGGCAGCTATAAATTCACCTGGGGAGAGGAGGTGTGTGTGTGTGTGTATGTGTGTGTTTTTTTAAATTATCATTAAAGACAAAATAACTTTTTTTTTTCTGTGGCTTCTCTGCAAAGCACATTTGTTGACCAGTTGCTTAATCAAGTCAGAAGTTTTGTATTGATCCTTTAAAATAATGCAGTCCAGTGCTCCCGCTGACACATTTGACATGCATATTCAGTGAAGCACAATTTCTCATTGACTTTTTGAACACATTTCTCCAAAATACATTCACATAATTGTATGCCAGTGGTGTGTAAAGTAGGCATACTCTTAATCTGTGGCCTGCATCCAGCCTTGTGTCATAAACAGTGACATGTAAGAGTACTCTCTTGCATATTTAGTTCATCCAAAACTAGATACAGACGACAGGTGACAACATCAGCCGGATATAGAGCAAATGTTCGGTCGGAATAGTGCAACAACAAGCCAAGATAGGATCGTCCATAATATGCTGCTTTACAATAATTATGTATTGTAGTGATGGTGTAATGCTGTGGTTAAGGTCTGGTTAGGGTTAAACACAAAAGCCACTAGGTTAAGGGTTAGGAAGAGATCACGGTCTAGGTTAAAGTGATCACTTGAAATGTGGTTAAATGCAACCAGTGGCAACAGCCGACACCACGTTACAGTTGTGAATGCAGCAAAATGTGGTAAAAAAATGTCCTGACAGGTGAAAACACTCACAGTTGGATGCAGGATGTGAACAGGGGTCTCCTGCAGCTTTGGCAGATTTATTTTTGATACTGCAGGACACTATTGAAAGAAAAGAAAAGATTAGAGGGGACTCGGTGGTAGGTATATGCTGAAATACTGAACCCAATTGTGGGATATTTCAGCAGGACAACACGTCTGCACAAAAGTCCCATTATACTCTTGGCAATGTTGTTCTTAAAACCTTTATTCCAACAAAGCCCTTCAAAATTTGAAAGAAATTAAAACTGACTGAAGACAAACACCATACAGCAGAGACGTGCCAGCAGCGTGAGTCGCCGAGCGGTGCGTGTAATAAGCCTCAAACAAATCCAACGGGCCTGACAACTGAAACCCCCAGACAGACTGACCAAATTAGGCCATTATAAGGATGAGGATGGTTACATGGTTGTCAGCAAGTGCGGAGTGTATATACAACATGATATCCCTCGCAGACACATCCTGGATTATGTCGACCTAGTGAAGGAAAACATAGCAGTTTGGGTTTGTTTTATGTGAGACGTTGTGTCATTAACTCTGTGTGGTCAAACTCATAAGTGAGGAAACGAAAGTTAAAGGTGGAAGTACCAGTTTTTATGTCTTCATATATACTTATATGTATACAGGAAATGATTTATATGTGACAATCTACCCTTAATGTCTTTCAGCTCTGTCAGCTAATGATGCATTTTTTAGGCTATAATAATCAATTATCAATAGTAAACTTGAGGTCTCTGCAGCAGTTTATCAGTGTTGTAAAGTGGTTGCAGGATGATGTGAACACACTAAAACCAGAGATTCACCTGTGGTGCCTCGAACATGGGCTGAGGATGGAGCGGGATGGCTGCTCTTTTACCTCATCCATCATTTTCTCAAAAGGAAGAAAAAAAGGCACATATGCACTTCAGTTACTGTAGCGTTTGATTATTGATTAGCTCTCTTATTGATCAATGCCAAACCTTACACAGCATGCACTGACATAAAAAAAGTGTATTTGTTGTTCAGTGAGCAGCAGAGTGAAAACTTCCACTTTGATTGGGTTAATTGCAGTCTTTTCAGTTTTTAGTAAAGTAGGACATCAACAGGAAACTGTGTGTCAGGATGAACTTCCTGTTGAATCACAACATCATCTGAACTGTAACTTGGCTTTGACCTTAATTAGGTTTCGCCGATTTTTTGTGATTCAAATCTCGATCAGATTGCGTCTTGCATATCTGATCACTAAAACCGATGGGTGGCCAGACGTCCACAATGCATTAACAATATAAATATGAATGAAATCAGATCAAATAAAAGCTGCTATGCATGTAATTACAAGCATGTTGGGTTGTTGTTTTTTTTTGCCCAAAAGAATATCAGGGGAATACAAGAAATCAATTACTGTAATTAAAGTAGAGGGGTAAGAGATCAGATTGACACTTCATTAGAAAATAATCGATTGGCTATCTAAGTAAGGGCTATTCCATTAAGATGTGATCTTTCTATTGGTTAGTTTGCATGCAACATTATCTATTACTCTATTCTACCTATTCCATAGAGAAAATACACATTCAAGCTGTTTGAAAGCCAGAATGAGGAAATCCAGACAGCTGAAGTTGACGGAGCGTTTACAGCGTAACAGATAAGAGTGCTATTCAACTGAAGATCAGATTGGTCAAGCACAATGCGGCGCCTAGATTAAAGTGATGTCCCGTCTTCCACCCAGCAGCAAAGTCTCTGAGCGTGTTGCAGCATGATGCTCGGTCTCCTCTGAACTCTTTTTCACCCCGTTATGAGACAGTTGGACTCTCATCCAGTACTGTCATGCTCAGTGTAACATCTGCAGCCTTAAGGTATGAGCATGGCATGCTTTTGTCTTGGCGTATTTGGTCAAAACATTGGAGTGTTGCCGCATATTTGCTTTAGCAATCATTCGTTTGATTATTGTTGGATATGTCGGGAACCACCATCAGGCTACTTCTGTATTTCATAGAGCCATCTATGCTTCATCAATAGGAAGGGGAATTGTGAAAAGACACAGGAGGTTTTTTTTACTCATAGCGGCATCTCTGCATCTGGAAAGCTGCATGATAGATTGCTGCTCGGGGGCATTTTCTGAACTGGACAGTTATTGTGTTTTCCGAGAGGTTTGTTTTTAATCCTCGCTGTTCCCCTCTGCCCGCATTCATGCACGCATACTCCCCTTTTATAATTTTATTTGTTAGACTGTGTAATCAAATGAAAGGTAAGTACCCTCCAACCAACAAGCAGTAATTGTTAGTGGCTATTGTATTGAACCATCCAACATGCACTTGAACACAATGGTTATTTGGGACATTCGGGGAGTTTGCGTCATTCATATGTGATTGTCGGTGTATTTTTTTTTTTTTTACACAAATACAAGTGACCAGATGTTCAAATAAATAGCTGTCTTTTCCTCTCAATCAAAGGTAGCAATGACCTATATTATCATTATTATTATTAACATTGCTGTGTTTAAATGAGCATTACGTCATCTTTCACACATTGAACACATTTTCAGGCAGAATGAAAAACACCAAAGGAAACAGTCCCAAGAGGTCCCTCTGGCTCCATGTGACTCTCAGCCGTCGCTCCACCTCTTAAATCCAATGTGCAGTAATAGTGATACAAAACCCAGGTTATTTCCTGGAACAGAGAGCTAGAGGGGCTAAACAACACATGTTCGAGAAGACCTTGATTGGTCTGGATCGACAGCGGTACGAACGCTTCACAGCTAAGCTGGAGCCCAGAGCTGTTGCCTTGGCAAGCTATCATAACAGCCGAACATAAATATACAATCCAGATTAGCCTCACACCTCCAAACCCATTAGTTCCACACCAGCTCCCACCAAATAGCCAATGGGATTCCCGTCATCATGCATCAAACACAAATATGCGCAAATAAAGCATGAGGGATATGCCTTTAGTGTGTGTGTGTGTGTGTATTTAAAAGTCTCTCTGAATGTTCATTTTTTTTGAAAAAATTGTTAAAAATTTGTGGACAGGATGTAGAGGGATCTGGCATTTTTCAGGCCATAATTTTTTATATATTCTATTTATAGCTCTCCCCATGCGCTCGGAAACATATTGAGAGGTATGAAGTGTGAAGCGGCTGGTGTTAACAAGTGTTAACAAGTGTTGGGACATAAAGAGAAACTAAATATTTCTCTCACTCTGTCTCTCCGTCTCTCTGTCGGGACTCTACAGAGTCTAGTTAATCATTGTTGCTGCGCGGTGCTAAGTTGCAGAAAGTGGTGCAGGCAGACCGATGTGTTAGGAAATGAGTGTCTTATGTGTTTGTGGGAGGAGAGCGAGCGAGAGGGAAGCCCTTCGGAAAACAGGCACACACACTCATGTAACACTCGTTGCTGTAAGCAGGAACATGTGGTCAACCACATGCACGTCAGCTTTTCTACTGTACCGGGACTGAAAAGTTATGCATTCGCAGAATGATGCTTCATCACTTTCACTGGTAACAACTGATCTGGCACACTTCCTGTACAGAAAGAGTTTGATGTCTGTCCACTGTTCGCACCATTATAGTGTAAAGCATTATAGTTCCTAATGAGCTGCAAATTCATCATCAGATGCAGACATTTCATACCAGATATTTGTTGTGCTAATTGCTGTGGAAGCAGGATTGTGTCTTTAACGTTTCTCGTGGTGTTCAGTGCTGTGATCTCGACTGGACCCGATGTCAGGCCAGACAAGAGTACCTCTGATCGCTCAGGCGCCCAGGGCAATCAGTCTGTACTACAGCTAATGTTAACTGCATCCTGTGCTCATTACACTGAACAGGCCATTTAGAAAATATGGCTCTTTGGTTTTTAGATATTATCTGATGTCTGACTTCCAGTAGAGCTTTGTGATATATAGTCTGGACATTTAGATTGCGACTGGCTATATCAACCCAGACTTTAGAAGCTTGTTGACACGTTCAGTCAACAGGCAGACTGAACATCACTCCGGTTTAAATTGTTCGAGGCTTTTCCCGATCCGCATACATCACATATCATCTGTCACGACACATTGTGCAAATTCCTCGATAAACGAATAGAGAAATTCCCAACCCATGAACCCTCAACGCGAACCCGTCCTCCTTCCTGCCACGAGACTAGAACAGAGTGGAATTTGAAACGTTTTAGCCAAAAATGTTTCCATGGTCAAGGTGTTTTTTGCAGAAACGTTTCAGATTTCGTTCCGTTCTCCGGCTTCAACCGAAATCTCTCAGGGGAATCGGTCGATACAACAGGTGAGTAACCTCTGGCACACACTGATACACGCTCAACCAAACATTGACCGGCTTTAAGATTAAGGTGGGCAGTAGCCAACTGTGAGTCACTGAGTGAGTGCAGCTCTGCTGAGCCGCAGCTGTCTCAGTGATTTCTACAGGCAGCATTCCCTGGAGGTATTTAACCCCATGATTGATGTTTTGGACAGTCTGCTTTCTGGGTAGCCCATCCCATGCTAACTGTGGCTAAGCCTGGCAGCATGTTGCGAGGTATGAATGAGTCCAGGTTGGAAATGGGAGTCATCCAGCTCACAATGGTTATATTTTCCTTCTGTATCAACTGGTCTACAAGTTACACTGATATTTGACCTGTCTCTTTATTTTACTCCCTCCTCTTTGTCCTCATGCCATCAAATCTTGATGTAATTGAAGTGTGATAGATATGACCCAGCTGTTTCCTGTTTTTGGTTCTTCTTTTTTTCGCCCAGCCCAGAGTTGAGCCTAGGTATATAAGTAGTATGTTTGCAATGAGCCTTGATGGATTGTGTGTCTCTGTGTCATCCAGGTAGTGTGGCGAGCGTAGATAAGCTTCTTATGAAGTGAAAACCCTTCCTCGTCCTGCAGTATCCCCCTCCCAGCACCAACACGCAGGAATAAGGGATGTCACGGCTGTTCCTTCTTTTTGCAATGCTCATTGTCTCCAGCAGCATCCAGGTGGGTCCTGCAAGTACACAAACATGCACATATTACAAGTGCACGCACACACACACACACACACACACACACTACCCCCATGTAACTTCCATTAGTCGCTGGCCTTTACAGTGTGGGGGAGGAAGTTGTTTCTTTATCTCTGCTGCTTTCTGAAATAACCCAGAGTTGTGGCGTGGATGCGTAAACAAACCCTGGTTTCCCCGGTTTGTTAATGACATGAGTGTGTGGAGAACATTATTGCCTCCAGACAACTGCCTTTACTTAAATGCAAATAAGACCGACGCCCTTATAATTGCACCTGGAAATTGAATTCCACACATCAAGCAGTACACGGGGTCGTTAAGTGTTTGCGTTCAGCGTAACCTTTGAAATTCAGGTGTTCATCATTGTGCAACGACCCTGTCCTTCAATAATCATGTCAGCCAGGTTATGTGCTCTCTGTGGCGACCAAGGTTGGGATGGAAATGACTATCCATGCTATTATATATGGCTTTTTTTTCCTAGAAATAACAACATAGATATTATATCAAACCAATTTTATCCTCTCTGCATTGTCTTCCAATCAAAGACAATCATCCATTTTAAAATACCGTCGCTAACCTATGAGAGCTATGGTCAGACACCCCAGTATATTACTGACTGATTAAAAACTTATTGGCTGTCCCTCAAACCTCCTATAAAACCCGAGGTGACCGTGCTTTTCAAGTTATTGCTCCCGGTTTATGGGATGCCATCCCCATATCGTCACGATCTCCAGACTCCCGTGACATTTTTATTAAGCAGTTGAAATCATTACCCTGCTCCTCTTTTTTTATTGCGTTTTGTTGACTTATTTCTTTTTCCGTGTTCAGAACTTTTGTACTTATTTGTTTCATTTGCCCTCATTTGTTTGTTTCTGCTCTTTTTTTAAATATTACTTTGATTGTGTATTTTCACTGATAATTCTGGTAAATCACTCGTGAAAGGTGCTTTACAAATAAACTTACATTATATCAGCCTGTCCAATACGGTAGCTACCAGCTACTTATAACACATTACGTTGGGACACAGCCTCATCTTGATGAATTAGATCCACAGCATGAGGATGGGTTGTTTACAGCTTATGTATATATAAAGTGAAGTGAAACAAATGGATGCCAATTCAGTTAATCCACCTGTGTCTTCGTGGTTTGTGTGAGGCTCACATTCTCAACATATTTCTTGCCTATCTGCTTATACTACGTTCAATAAGTCTCTTTTTACTGCACTGTCCTCACATCTGCTCCTCCACCTCCTCAGATGTCTACTGCTGCTACTCTGGATAAGCTGAAGGAGAGTTGGATATTGTACATGGACGAGTGTGATCGCAACAACAGCCGAGACCCACCGAGAACCGGTGAGCTGAACATACACTGTACTGTGACTTTCAGTATAGGCATAGAGGTAATGGTCGTATCCAGGAAAAAAAAAAAAAAAAACATTGAGTGCAACATTCCTGAAAAACATAAACAGGAAAATAAGAGATTTTTTTTTTTAAATATATACAAAAAAAACCCCACAAAACAGTATTTACCCTCAGCTTGAAGCACAGTGGCAGCTATCTAATGCAGTAGAGCAGATAATGGTTAGGTCACGCTGTCACCAGACTATGGAGCAGCAGCAATTTCCTCGCTGAAAAGCATTGTATAATCACCCTGCTTGCATCCGCTCCCAGTTCTCTATTTGCCGCTCTGCACTCGCTCGGCTCATGTTGAGAGAAAACCCATCTCCAGTTTGCTCCAACGCGGGACGTAAAACAGCTCAGAGTATTTAACCACATGGCTGCTCTTCAGTTGCATTATGTTCTGTTAGCATGTTTTATGCTTGTGGGATAGGGCGGCATACGGGCGTCCTTCGTGCAAAATCACACCACTCACACGCACTCAAACGCCCCGCGTTTCTCCCCATATGTGTATAATAACATGTGTGACATGGGACGCACACACCTGAACTTCCGTGCAGTAACTGCCAATGTTGCGAAGATGAAAGATGTGCAATAACCGAAAGGTCACTTTACTCTGAAGTCAAGATAAAAGACCGTGATGTGTACCGATGCTATTATGATGACCAGCAGCCGTCACTTCAAAAGACATGTCGCTGTATTCTAGAGGACGGTGTCTAAGTGTCTTATAGCTGTACCGGAAAATCTCACCCATATTTCATCCACAGGCCTCGTGTGCAACAGGACTTTTGACAATTACGCCTGTTGGCCCGATGGACTCCCCAACACCACTGTCAGCGTGTCATGTCCGTGGTATCTGCCGTGGCATCATAAAGGTAAGAACCCAAAGACTCGGGAGATCAGGACAGAACCGATCAACAGACCAGCAGCACCGAACAGAACAGAACAGAACAGACAAGACTAGACAGAAGTAATCGAGAAATGGGGCACAGGTGAGGAGAGAGACAGTGAGACAACAGAGAGCAGGACAGAGCTGACGAAAGTGATGCAGGGCAGGTGTGAACTACACAGAAGGGGAAAAACGGTGCAAACAAAACTAAAAACTCGAAACAAAAATACAAAAGACCCCGCACAAATCCATGACAGTTGATGCAGAGTAAACTCAAAATATGCTGCAGAGAAAGACAGCTGTAATGTCTGGACCTTCCGGCAAATCACACAAATGTGTGTGTGTGTGTGTGTGTGTGTGTTGCAGTTCAGCACGGCATGGTGTATCAGGAATGCGATGCAAATGGTCAGTGGGTGACCATGAAGAATACCAGCGAGTGTGATTCTAATGATTCCATTCAGGTATGAAATAATATATTTTTTAAAGAAATACATTTGGAAAGAAAGAAAGAACTGAAATATAAAATGAAGGAAAGAAAAAATCTAACAAAAAGTCTTAATTTGCAGCAGTACTATGGACACATTCGGATCATGTACACGGTGGGATATTCCTTATCACTGGTGGCTTTGGTGTTGGCACTTGGCATCCTCATATTCTTCAGGTAATAATGATTGTTTGTCGAAACCATTTAAATGAAATTGAGCATCATTATTCAGACACAGCAGGTAGCGGGAAATGATTATATTTAAGTAAAACTGCCGTAGCGCAATTGTTTAGTAGTGCAGTTTATAATATTATACAATAATGCGATTAAACTGAAAAGAAAAGACACAGGTTTTTGCCTCTTATTGATTAGGAAGCTGCACTGCATGAGGAACAACATCCATATGAATCTGTTTGCCTCCTTCATCCTGCGAGCGCTGTCTATCCTCATCAAAGACGCTCTGTTGGAGGCCAACAACACATCACGGGACCTCAGCAGAGACCAGGAGCAAGGATTCCCCCGGACATCTATTCCTCCTGTAGAGCTGCTGGTCAACAATGAGGTTAGTGATGGTCTCCAGTTAAATAATAAGCCATAAAGGCACCATTATATGGCGGTTATTAAGAATTTGACACAATAGAAACATAACTCGAAACTAGAAAGCCGTTAAAGCTTCACAACACAGTAAATATGCTTCTTTAATAGACTCTTACCATGTTTGTAGATGCTATAAACAATGTTAATGCTAATATAAAAACCCTATAAACAGAAGATCAATCAAAGACACCATGATATGTGCTGCCATAATTATGAATCGTATGATTGTATGAATAGAAAAAAGGTCAAGGAAAAAACAGGGACACAAATTGTAGAGAAAATAATTATGGTAATCACAAAGATAATTGGAGCTAATTATCCATAAAAAAGGGGGGAGGGTCTGTGTGTTGAGTGGAAGTGTAGAGTGTGTGTTGGGGTCACAGCTGGCTAAAGTCGCCGTATAAGCATAAATTCTGGCTCCTGTGTGCCGCAGCGCTGATCTCACTATTCAGATTGATATTCGGTGAAAGACACCTCACTCTTGCTGTCTTGCAGATGACGGTCAGCTGCCGCATCGCCGTGGTGATGATGCAGTACAGCATTATGGCCAACAGCTACTGGCTGCTGGTAGAAGGCATCTACCTCCACAACCTCCTGGTCATCACTGTGTTTACAGAGAGGAACTATTTCAAAATCTACCTGTGCATTGGCTGGGGTGAGCTTAGTTCTGTTAGTGTGTTTGTCTGTAACTGAAGTAATGAGGATGCAAGTTAATTACGTGCTCTAACAATGCCGTGCAAAATGACTGCTTTTGCATTTAGACAGCTCTCACTTCTTCGCAGGTACCCCGTTAATGTTCCTCGTTCCCTGGGTGATATCTAAATACCTGTATGAAAACCAAGTGTAAGTTTCTACGGTGTTTTCTCTCCTTTATTCTGCAACCTTTAACATTTTATCTCATTCTTGTTGATTCCACACTCACATTAGTCCAACATATCCAAACTGGATACTATACACACCAGCTCATGGTCAATTTAACCATCACTACATGAGGAGTTTGCACTTCACACACAGACATGTCTTATCTTCTGCACAACGCCCAATATGGGAACTATGTCAGAAGACATTTGGGCTGCCAGTTGTGTTAGTGCACTCTTAATATTTCATGTTAACATTCAGCACCCAGGGCCTTATTATGCAATCTCTTAGGCTCTAACATACACACTTCAGCAGCAAGTGGAGTGAAAGGGATTTTAAGGCCGCACTTTCCTAAACACAGACACATTGTGTTGTTTAAAAAAAAAAAATCCCACTGTGGTGTTGTGTGTGTGTGTGTTCCCCCTCTGGTGGAGCCGTATGGCTGCCGTTCTCTCACAATTTGTCAGACAAGGAAAGCTTTCTACTTTTGACTTTTAGACAGAGTCAGCCTTGTTTGAAAGCACAGGAGGTGTGTTACATGTGCTTTTCTTTCACAGGTGCTGGGAGCAGAATATAAACATGAATTACTGGTGGATCATCCGTTCCCCAATACTGCTGGCAGTTGTGGTAATGTCCCATTTTCTGTCTCCTTCTTCCTTTTTTTGGACCATTATGCCTCTTATCATACAAAAAAAAAAAAACTTGAAAGAAACAGAAACGTGTATTCATCTTAAAATTGTACATGTTTACTCCTGCATTGATGTTTTGTATTTTTTCCCTCCTGCATTTATTTTTCTATTCACACACCATACAATATTAAAGACACCTAATTTATTCATCGAGTGTAAAAGTCTGTCTGAGCTATTGGCTTCACATCTAAGAAGCATGTGGGTTTTTTTTTGGTTTTTTTATTAAGCCAGTTACACAGACACCCCGGCATTTTCCGTGCATTAATCGTTCTGTTAAGTGGCCTGTATCTCACAGGAATTCCTGTGTTTGAGTTGTTGCAGGGCTGGTTCCCATTTGAGTGTTTTCCTTTTTATTCTGATCCCGATATGTTTTACATTAGAGTAGTAACACTAAAGTAAACACTTTTTGAGGCGGAGCTGGAGGAAGCTGCTATGGTCATATCTGGTATTATATCTTATAATAATTGTTTGTACAAATTAGGTCCGTCCGTCCGTCATTCTTTTTTTTTTTTTTTTTTCTTCCAAGCAGCTTAGTTGTAAATAGTAAAAAGGTCACATCATACGTCATTTTTATCAGGGGAGCACCCACTGTTTCTTAAAATGCCAGTTGCTGTGTTTGCTTCTGCTGTATGTAATAAAGATTGGTTGATTCCAATCACAAAAATCAGCTTTATTACTTAACATTATTGGTCTTAATCTATGCAGAGAGTTACAGTTTTATCAGATGAGTTCTGGAAATATCCATCTCTCTGTTTTCCACTGAAGCAATGGTCCATGAAAACAGTCGACTACAAGGTTTTCTGGATCTTCTTCAACATGCTGCTTGTCGTTTTTAAAGTTCATACACCTCCATGGTATTTGGGTGGAAGCAGAAGTTTCAGCGTTTGCTCATAAAACTTAACACTGGTTTAACACTGGCTCTGTCTCTGTCTTTCACAGATCAACTTTCTTATCTTTATACATATAATCAAGATTCTTGTGTCAAAACTGCGAGCGCACCAAATGAGATACACAGATTATAAATTCAGGTGAGTTCGAATGTTAAAACGCTTATCATACGTTCAGACGTGTACACTGTGTCTTCTCTTTCTCTGATTTTACTGTGTTTTCTCGTTCTCCGGTCCACCTCAGGTTGGCTAAGTCGACTCTAACCCTGATCCCTCTGCTGGGCATCCATCAGATGGTCTTTATTTTTGTGACGGACGAATCCACCAAGAAAACCATCGGTTTGCGTCTCACCAAGCTTTTCATGGACCTCTTCTTCTCCTCCTTCCAGGTAAAAAAAAAACTATCAGTCTTGAAACTAAGGTATCTGTTATTATTTGACCACACCGTTAATGAAATGACTCAGCACCGTCAACCAGAACGTCCCTGAGTGGTCGCTGGCAGGGTGGTGAATCAGGGATTCATAGATTTGAGGGATAATTAACTGATAAAGACAAAGAGGTTGAGAGACGGTTTATGCTGCTGTTAATGTGTTTGAGGGTATAGATGTGAGAGCTGAATAACACAGGATGTTAAATAAGATGAAACTTAAACGAGATGAAACGGGAGGTTTAGACTTTGCTCTCATATTTGAGTTAATCTTGATAATAAGATTAAGTGGTACACACACGACTGCAGGATCACAATGACCTTATAATCAAATTCACGCTATAGTAAATTCACAGGAAAACCAAACGATTCAACGTGTTGTTCCAGATGAGCTTGCTGAGCGCGCTGCTCAGTTGTGTTGTATTTAATTACATGTCAGTGGGGATTAGCATGATGTGCGGTCTATGCTGATAACTGGCGGTGTCACACTGTGACATAATGACAGCGACCTTTCCGCTATGAGGACGCCGATGACGTGTGTCAAGATTGCAACAAATGTCTTGATGAAGATAGTGACAGAGAGAGAGAGAGAGAGAGAGAGAGAGAGAGAGAGAGGACGAAGCAAACAGAAAGTCAAAGATGGACGGCCACCGAGACTTTCAGTTATAGTCTTTGACGTGTGTGTGATTGCTCTTAGTGACTTAAAGTTATAAAGCAATGAACTTCAAACTCCCCAATTCACTGATCTGTGCACTATATTACATGTTCTATTACTTTTTTTGCATTTTTATAACAAAGAGCCACGATGTGTGTTGAAATTGCAGCTGCCCTGCACTTTGTTGTCTCTACAGGGTCTCCTGGTGGCCATCTTGTATTGCTTTGTCAACAAAGAAGTGAGTTTTCCTGATTTGAACAATAATGCACTTTTCTGTCAGCCCCGAACTTTTCTCGAGTCGTCATGGCATCAAAAAACATCTTCTTCCATCTCTGTCCTCTCCGCAGGTGCAGTCCGAGATCCTGAAGAAGTGGAAGCGCTGGAAGCTAGGGAGGAACATCGAGGAGGAATACCGCCATACCTACAGCAATACCCCCAACACAAAGACAGGCAGCCTGTTGAACCACATTTCCCAGCATTACCCCGACATCGCCAAAACCTCTGCCCCGATCTGCAGCCCCGAGGAGAGGCACATGCTCGTGACTGGCTGCCACAACGGTGTGGTCCACAGTAAGAGGGCAGGCGAGTGTGTGTCGCCGTTGCACGGGGGAACCATCAGTAACTGCACCCTAGTGGAGGATATCAGCCTTTCGGACAAGGTGCAGTGTTATGAGGTTCAGAGGGGGAATGTGGAGAGCCACCTCTGAAAGGTGCTTAGAGCTTAGAAGAACTCTGTGAAGAAAGTTGGAGGGCCTTCAGCTCTCATCTGGCTCTGACATCCTGTATTGGGTGGCTGTGAAGAGCTGGGCTGATAGAGTCATCTGTCACAGTGCTCTTCGCCCAGAGATCAGTGTCACTGGGAGAGCGAGCAGCACTCAGCCCTCTCCACAGCCTGAGAACGGAGAACAATACGGCAGACATCAACACTGAAATGTCTAACGTGCTGCAACCCGTGTGGATGGATTTCTGTTCTATGTTTGCTAGACAGCGAAAGTGACTGCTGCAACGGCATCTCAAGGCGGATAAAGCCATGTAAAATAATAGGACGACCAGAAAAATAAACCCTGAAACCTCAAATAGAAACAAAACAAAAACCAGAAAAAAAAGAAAAAAGAAAAAAAAAGACACAGGGTCTTTGCTTGAGCCTCTGCTTTAATTTGTGTCGTATCAAATGTGTGTTTTTTGTGGTACTGGACGTTAAAGACAAACTGGACATTGAACTGCATACACAAAAAAAAAAAAAAAAAAAAGACCAAACAAGAGACACAAAATAAGATGGTAGAGATCATGGAGGGAGGGATGCTTCTTGTTTTTTTGCTTTGCTCTGATATCTGCAAGATTTTTCTTGTCTATACTGATTTTGATGAAACATGTACAGAAGAAGCATTCGGTTGACTGTACCTCTTACAGTGAAGTGACAACAGTGTTGCCCCAACCAGGGGGCTCATGGGAAATCTGGCAGCTGCTCTCACCAGGTCATTCCTGGCTTACATATTGACATTTAAAGAGGTCAAGAGATGGTATCGGATGAATTATAAATAAGCTAAAAAAAAAAGATCATCGCTCGACTTACTTTGGTGTTTTCCGATAAAAGTAAATATTTTTTTCTATAGGTCTCAACCTTGAATATTGCTCAGTATGACAACTGTGTCTTTTCAAGGGGAATAGTTGCGATTCTGTACCGTTGAATATGTTTTCTGTTCTTCTCTTGCCATCGAGAAGTTGAGCGATTCACACACATCTTTCGCGTACTATATGAACTATATTGTACGCGGCCCACTCTGCCCCCGAGATGAAAGCTGATAAGGGGAAAACCGTGCACTCAAACCAAGGATAAAAATACACTGCATATACTGTAGACATGACCTGCAAAGTCACACATGCATAAAGTATGAATCCGACACTGTGTATTCAAAAACATGTCACATCTGGCGCCAGGGTGTTTTTTTACTATTTTAAATATCAGCTGTCATGCATGCAGACTTAGTGAGCTTAAGTCGCACATTGTGTGAATCATTCGCTGGGGATGCGTGACGTACAGTGCTATTACATCAGTGCATAAAGTCAAGACAGACTATGCTAACGACTGCATGCACACAGTTACTCTCCAGTATTCAATATTCAGCCTGATTCTGTCCGCAGGGGGCTGTGGGCACATAGAACAAAAACTCTGCACCCTAAAAATAGAACAAAATCTCTCTAGTAAGCATTGTAGTGACAAAGAAACCTGAATTAGCCTTGGTACATTTGCTTCTGAATGCATCGCCTCCTGCAGAGCGTTAATTAGTCTTTGAGTTGCAGAACTAATTCAACTTGACTTTGTATGTATGACTATTTGCACAATGTTAATTTATAATTGGTAAAAAATACTGTGTGTGTATGTATATATATATATATGTGTGTGTGTGTGTGTTTATACAGGTGATTTATTTGATTGCTGTCTGGGTGTCTGTATGCGTGCGTGTGTGCACAAGTATATTTTCAGGTTGGTATGAATGTGTGCAGTTTCGGTTTATCCCAGATGCAGTTACAGTCGAATGAATATCTGCTGCCAGAGGAGTAATGTGGTTGATATAAACCAGTGCAAGTGGTTTCACATTGGAGTGAAGAGGTCGCCCCCTTTTTCTATACAGCATCACACCACAGGACGATCCCAGAAGTCATGCCCTTATAAAGGCACGAGGAAGACGCAGCTCTGTGTTTTATAACAGAAGCTATTCTCAGTGTGATTCTGTAGCTCGGAGCACAACATCAGTGTGTTTGTCATTCAGATAATAACTTCAGCCAGGTGTTGAACGGACTGAGGCAATTTTTTTCATTTTTTATTTTATCAGCATCTGCAGAGGATTGTAATAGAACCAGGTATATATATATATATATCCAGAACTCAAAAATAGAGCTTGGAGGATGATGACACGCTGGCGCTGATGTTGCTCGGAGGTGAATTTGCAGTGTTTTTCTTGTTTTGCAGGAGAAATGTTCGGATACCGACATGGTAACAAAGGAATGTTGTGCACCTTGAGTAAATTAAGAGTCAGTAGATTATTTCAGACTAATACGTGTATTTTAAACTGTGACCATAACCATGTATTGTTTTTGAAGCCAGCAGCTTGGGTCACTCCCCCTTTTGGGACCAAAGTGGTTCTGTTTGAATGTATTCTTTAAGACCCAAATCATGTATGTTCCATTTATCTTCTCTTAACGGTGGTTTTGTACAGTATATTTGGCGTGAGGAACCAATCAGTAAAAAAAACTGACTTGAGTTCAGGTGTATACAGTTCATCATATATTGTGTCTGCTTTGCAAACGTTGTCCAAAATGGTGAAAGAATAAATAACAATGTATGTGAAAAAAAAAACGGTTTTAACTTGCTGTGTCTTTTTGTATTCATAATGTTAAAATAAAAAAGGAGAAAGCAGGTGTAGACCTCCTTTCTTGGCTTGTTAGTGACGTTAACTGGCCGGGCCAGCTGACCGAATGCCATGTTGGCTCACAAGAGAGGTGAGTATTGATTCAACCCCAGCGTCAGGTACTGTTTGATAGCACACACTGTTCCTTATTGTGGCCATGATCCAATGGATCAGCTTTTTACAGACTTACTAACCACGCTCACTTTCAACTTGGCAGTGACTTTATGGTGGTTGCTGATAGCAGATCATCATATATAATAGATAAAGACTGAAAGGACAGACAAAGATGGTCCCTAAGATTGTGAAGCAGTTTTATTTTGTCATATCAGAATCAGCTTTATTAGCCGAATTTGTTTATACGCACAAGCAATTTGTCTCTGGTTTGTACCAAGGACGACTAACCCAACAAAGATAACTAAACAGCAAATATATCACTATTATGTACAAGCAAGTGGATGAAAAAAAAATAGAGACATACATACAGGAACAACATGCAAAGTCTAGACTACGGATCACGTGAGCATCACAAACACAATTGTATCCATTAGCTCACATACAAAGTAAAAAGTCTCAAAGACTGTATTAGTAAGTTATTTAAATGTGTGGGTGATTTGATGACAAAATGTAGCATGTAGTATGCAGCATTAAAATAAAAACCAAATCTGCAGTATGCCAAAAAAAATACCGCAGATGTCGTACTGATTCAGGAAAAAATCTCCAGTATGCATCCAACCAGTCTGGAACGCAAATGGTGCCTGTTCAGTCCAATAAGAATCGCTGGCGCCAAAAAAGTTTCTAGCATCTGGGTTTACTTCCAGGGTATGCAGCCCGCTGTATATCTACATGTGTTTGTCCCACTGGCAGTTCCTGATTGGCCAATAGACTTTACATTGTGTCATCTGATTTTTCAGTTGCGTTCTGCCTTTTTTTCGCTCCGTCAACATCACGTCATTAAATAACATGTAGAAAATTTAAAAAACGGAGTTGAAAGCAATGCTGTCGTGTCTTCGTATAACCTTATAAAATACTAATAATTATGTGCAGGAAGCTGTTTAGCAGGGTCGCTGTCTTTAGTAATAAAGTAACTTGAACACGATTCGATCGAGCAGACTGCAGGGCCTTATTTCTGCATGGAACGATTTAATGTCCGTCGGGTATAAGAAGATGGGAAGCGGTGGAAACAGCATCTGGTCTGTACTCAATTATGCACAAGGAGTAAATATATTAGGGGGTTGGGGGGTGAGGGGGGGGTCAATGGATGTAGTGTTTATGGTCCCCCCCCCCGAGGCCTCTGAACTGGGCTTGTGTCCTGATGTGGACAAACAGATGCATGTGTGTGTGTTTGGACTCTAAAGCCACTGAGTTATTCTCCACCTTCAGCCCTCTGACAGGCTTTCCAGGCTGCTGCGTGGCCCTCGTGTTATCATCAGGTCCCGGGATCCTCAGCATGGCACACAGCTGGAAAGGCGGCATAGCATTTATGAATGAATATTTAATATCAACACATCTCACCAAGCTACTTATATTCTATTTCTGAATGCAGCGCACGCAAATATTACTGAATTAGTTAATACTCTGAGTGAACTGTGACATGTGCTTCAGTTATTATACCACCAGGCATTAATTCAGTGTTTGTTTTTAACATTCATTATATAAAGCGATATTCATGAACGGTTATATCAGTGCTGTCTGAAACATCTTGATGTCTAAATGGGTTAAAAAGTAAGTTGTTCATTTCATCCGCTGAAGGGATTGTGTCATATCGGTTCAGAGCTGCACAGTCGCTGGAAATACCGAAATGTGAGAGGCAAAACGAGCCTTAGCTTTCCAGTTATGACATTACCCGTGGCTCAAAAGCAAGGAAATATCAGATATCACACTGATAACGTAGAAATGAAGACAGCTCTCAGAGTGTGTAGTATATTGCTGCTGCGGCGTCTCTTTTTCTTTTTCTCTGTCACTGTTCATCCAAGAGAAGTGATGAATGACTGGATGTAAAAGAAGGTTTCTTTTCTTTTTGGAAAACAATCACAAAGAAAAAAACACGTTCTTATCTAAATGTCTCTTTGCTGTTTAGCTATTGATCGATCACTAGTATAGTATATATAGTATAGTCACCACTTACCAGATTTTCATGTCTTATAAAGTCGTGTTTTGTTCTAACTGTTTCAGGCCTTGAGCTGTTTAGAAATTACAGCACATGACGTTGAATTAGCTCAGTGCTGTATATAAGATAATTAACCTAAAATTAACCGGCTTTGGTGAAGTTGTAAGTCAAAAGAAATTGTCTCTTTTATATAAATTGTGAAACCGGTCACATCATTTTTTTGTTTTGGCTTATAAAAGCGTAGCATGTGACAGACACACACACACACACACAGAGAAAAACAAAACATGGAATTGAGCTACATTAGCATCATTATTCTGGAGTGAGCAGAGAGGGAGAGACCAGATTCATTGGTTTGATTAATGCATGAGCGTCATCATTCAGGTTGTTAGAGCTCATTAGCTTTGTTTGTGAGTCCCATGGGCACACACACACACTTTGGGTCAAAGCAACCCAATCTACCAAAGCTTCAGCATCCACCATAATAATACAGTATGAAAAAGATCCTCTCAGCTTACTCTCCATCTGACACACATATGCCTGTGAGACCACCGCCACCTCCCCCCCCACCTCCCCTCCCCTGCCACAGCCTAATAGTCTGTCAACACCCCTGCATGGTCTGGTCACAAATTAAATCAACTACACGTACAATCAGATTACAGCCATCAAACACAGAATAAGTTCAATAAATCCAATATTCTTAGACAGCGCGGTGGTAACACTGAGGCAAATCGAGAGACTGACATGGCTCTGGGTAAATTCACTGGTGTGGATGGGAGTCTGATGGCCAAAAGCTTCTCCCAGAGAGGAGGATTAAAAGAAGAGCTTTCAGTGCACTTTACTATTCTGTGCTCAGCAGTGTGGCTTAAAAATAACCAACGACAGGCCATTACAGATGTCCCACAACAAGTCAAATATTCTGTCTAAGTGTCCAAAGTTGGAACTGATTGCAAACTAGACCCCGCTGTCAAAACTGTGACCTTTTTTTCTAACTCTCTAACGCTTGCTTATTATTTCCAGAGGAGATTGGGATAAAAAAATAAAATTAAAAAAAAAACAGCCGGACACCTCTTGATAATTTAAATGATGTAACTTCCACAGAAATAGCCTTAAAGCTCTGACAATGACAGAAAAACAGCTCCTTCAATTGCTTTCATCCTGCTATTATTTAAAAGACACTAATTTACCTCTATTATGTGTTGAACGTCTGTGCACAGCTTGACCAATTTATGAAGTCATAACTAATAATAAATGACTCGATAATTTCACAGCTTATGACTATCAAACACGCTAAACTACTAACAGCAGTTGACTATTATATTTTTTTATATAATATAATATAATATAATATAATATAATATTTTTTTCAATATAAAGTCATGAGACTGTGAGTAAAATAATAAAGACGCTCACCGAACAGATGCTAATGTAGATGAGAAAGTTCTTGCTTGCTGTTTGTTAATGTGATACTGTGATCGTGCATTGCAGTTGTTGTATTTGTATGACGTTCCTTTCGAAAAGGAAAATCTGGACTGCAGAAATGAATGTTTGATGATGTTTAACAAACACCCCAAATTATTATATTTGACCGATGAAATAATAAAAGTGTAAAAAACGTGTAGACAGGCATTGAGGTCCAAGGACACAATGTGTTGTATAAGGTTGCTGAGGAAAAGTGTGTCCACAATTCAAAGCGACAATGAACAGTTTTGAATGATACTGCGAGGGCACCGCTGACTGTGGCTCGGCACACTCTGCCCCAAATGAACTTTGTCCTTGTTTCTTTGTCAGTAAACCTCTTCACATCTGCTGTGTTTCATCCGAGTCAAAGCAGCAACTCAAGCAGCAAGAAGGAGACAGATTCGTCTGCATACTGAGTCTCAGTGGAGACGACAAGGTGAGGTCAGGAAGAAACTTTCCATCAGGATTTGAAAAGAGCTATTTTAATGGGGGTTTTTTTGTTGTTGTTGTTGTTGTTTTTGTCTTTCTCATTTTATCATCACATATATCCAATAGTTCCAAATATGATATAATATTTAAAATTGGAAAAACTTCCAAAGATGCAATAAACCTTTGTGAGATTTCAACTGAAAATCACTTGTTTAATCCACATAATGCATAAAAAACCAAACATGATCCAGGCTACAAATCCGTTTATGGCGTATGGCAAACCTACCAAGGAGTTTCAGGAGCCAAACTCATGTTGCTGGTTTTTAACTCCACCCAGAGCGCCGGTGAAACTACTCCACCTGTAAGACTGTTAAGGCTTTTCACAGCCTGCGTTCCCTTGAGCTCTTAACATCAACTTTTCTGACAGTAACTCCCTCCGGTTACTGCGCCTGTTCTGACCTTTATCAAACACAGTGACACTGAGCAAAACTGTGTTGACGTGTTCTCATGTCCATGTTAGTCATAGCAGCATCTGCTTTATTTTCTAGAGGCCTATAAGGTCTCTTTGAATGAATAAATGTCCTGCAAAATACTCAAATATACTGTAAATATGCCCATAATATCCCCATAGCTGGAAGCATACATTATACCCATGAGGCTGATGAAGCCAGATGAGTCAGTACAGACGGAGGGAGGGAGGGAGGGAGGGTGTTGGAGTGGATTGTGACTTGTGGCTTACAATATGACACAGGTGTAAAGAGAAAAAGATCACATTGACTGTATGTGACCTACTATGTGATAAACCGAGATAGAGAGACTAGAATACAGGTTGTTACTCTGGTACACATACAAAATATGAGTTATATAAGTCATCTAATGATAATAAAAAAAATATCTGCATAAAAAAACACTCATCCTTTTCAAAATGAAATGGACCATCGGAGAAAGACACTTTTATATTTCTGAAAGATTCCTGCAAGACATCAATTATAATTCTTCTTTCTCATTTAGGACCATTATGTGGTTTCTCTGAGAAACCTTTCTGAACATCTATGAGCATAAAAGCTTGTCAAAATGTGATTTAAACACAGAAATAGATGACAATGTAATTGAAAGGAGAGAAAATGGTAGGAGATGGAAGATAATAAATGTGTAGGATATGCCTACTATATCTTTCTCTCTCTTTCTCTTCTCCATCTCTCTCCTCGTTCCAAGACTTTGGCCGTCTGTGCTTCATCCCCGACATTTTGGATCTGAATCTTTGTTATATGTATTATTTAATAATGATAAGGACCGCAAAGGATAAGTAATAGTAGGTGGATGGAAAGTATAACAAAGTGTGTTAACAGAGAACATGTTGTAGCATTCAACAACAACAAGAGTCATGCCAAAATTCAAACTCTAACAGTAAAAAAACAAGACTGTATTACGACCTACAATTGCTGTATAATTTGTTTAAATTGGAAATACTAACAATAGTAGTTCAGGTCTCTCTCTCTCTTTCTCTCTCTCTCTCTCTCTCTCTCTCTCTGTCTCTCTCTCTCTCTCTCTCTCTCTCTCTCTCTCTCTCTCTCTCTCTCTCAGCCAGCCTGCAAATTGTAATTATAATAGAGAACATCATCATCATCATTGTTGGGTATTGAATTTCAGCTGTATCATAACTCATTAGAACTAAACAGCTCGGTTCTTTATTATACAGATTGCATCGATTACATCAATAAAAGCTCTGTACTGGATGTGGAAATGCCCTGACGCGAATGGATTTTCTGAAATCAATAAGCCTCGTGACTAGAAGTGGACATCATGATCATCATGCGTGACCTTCTTAATGGGACTCTCTCTAATCATGACCCTCTTATTACAGAGTCACCACTTCCCCTTTTGCCTGAAGAACTGACTGTACCACTGCGACGTCCTGTTGAAGGTTTCATGACCTCCTTGATGGTGGTACAAAAGAGTTAGCATGAAACACATGATGTGTCATTTCCGTCCTGTACTGCAGTACTTAGTGAGACTGAGCGTTGAGCGAGAAGCATCACGCTCATCCGCTACCTGCTGCAGCCTCACGGTGAAGATACAGGTCCAGTGAACAGAAGCTGACAGGAGATTAAAGCTGTCTCTCCCCGGCTCTGTGCACATTCATTTACTTAGCAGCTCAGTGAGTGATTACTGATGCACGATATAAGACTGAACCCCCCCCCGGCAGGAGATGTAAACAAACAGACTCAAAACTTAATGACTCCCTGTTGGATTTGGACTGTTTACATATCTACAGAGCAGGTGGATTCATGTAAAAGACAGATACCTGCCTGCTTTAAATTCACGTTTCCTCATTAATCCTCGCCGCATGTGCCGGAGCACACAAGCGTGCTAAATCCCCGGTACTGGTGGCTCCGCTGGAGCGGTGGAGTGTTGCAGGCAATGAGAGCCTGACTGAGATGCTCTACAGAGTGGTCATTCGCAGAAGTCGCACTTCAATCAGACGTTTCATTGGCGTCTGGTCAAAACAGGATTTATGCTCGGCTCTGCAGTCACAGATGAGGTGATTCAAAAACAGGATGGGAAGGGCCGAGGGAAAAAGGTGATGCAGAATTCACAGAGAAAACTGTTTGTGTGTAAAGTGAAAGAAAGAAAGTAAACTTTCTGCAAGAGTAAATCACGACAAACAGTAAATAATGACAGGTTTGTGAAACACATCATGTCTGTACTTCTTTCCTCTTAATTTTCATTCTCCTTGATACACAGACAGTCTCAAATGTTTTATCCAAAGAGGGGAATCGAGTGGGCTTGTCCTATGAAAATGAAAACAGAACAATTCCTATCTAAGCTGTTCATTCCACTCGTTGTAATCCATCTAGTATAAAACCCCTGATTACAAAACAAACTATTGCCCCCGGACCTCAGAGCCACATCCTCTGACCGCAGACTCCTCTCTCAGTGTACGACCTCTCTGAGGTTGGCATCTGCTGTCCGCTTGCAAGCCTCTATAATCTGAGGAATAAAATAGATTACTCTACTCATCTGAGACATCTACAATTTCATCCCTGATCCCACCTGCAGTTTAGGATGAATACAGGAGCCCTTCCCTATCACAATCACTATCAACCCTACCTGCTCTGTCTGTTGTTTCACCCACACCATGAGCATTCATGTGCTGAGGACTGCTCCTCAACGGTGATGTATGTCATTACTGCGGCAACAACAAAAAATAAAATAAACAGGTAAACATGCACCAATCATTTATATTGTTTGTAGGCCTTTTGTTATTTTCATCACCAGTATATATCTCTGTGATAGCAGCTTGGTAAGGCTCTACATAGACATAGTGGTGCTTTTGAGCTAAAGGCTATAGAAAAGTTAACAATATGCTAACATGCTTACAGCGATGCAATGCAAGCATAACCTGATGTTTTGCAGGTATAATGTTTACCATGTTCACCATCTTTGTTTAGCATGTTAGCATGTTATCATTCGCTGATTAGCACAAAAAGTAGCGCTGAAATGGCTGATGGGAATTTATCAGTTAATCACTAAAATGAAGTTATTATAAAACCATCCTGACTGAGTGTGATAAAATAACATAAGTTGTTGACATATTTCAGGACTGATGCTGCTCTTATATTTCTATAAGTAGAATATTTGATCCCCAGGACATACATAATGTTTCAAGGGCCTTTTGCAGAAAGCCGCTTTGCCAGGTAAAACCTTTAATAACAAAAGATATAACCACACGCGTAAGTGAGGGAGTCGGCAAAATGGGCGAAGCCGTCTGTGAACCTCCTGCAACGCATCTCTCTTGCTGCATATCCAGAGTACTACATCTCTCGATAACGACCTGCATCCAAGCAATCTTGTATCTCTGTATGTGTCCAAAACATATAAAACAAGCAGGCTGCGAAGCGAAGCCAGAGTGGCTGCAGACACACTGGAAGTAGCAGAAAGCAAATGTGTTTGATGGAAAAATTGCTGAGCAGTGCCTGTGGATGAGATGCAGTGGTTTCTGCCCTGAGAGTATAAGGGACGTTGAGTCTCGTTTTTACATAAGGACCTTGTTTATTGCAACATCCGTTCTAACCACACATCCATTTATTTACTTGGCACAGCTCTTATGCCAATGGACTTTCAGGGGAGTTGTTGTGATGACTTCTAAGAGCAGTTCATCAGTCTTCGACAGGCAGTGGTTAGGCACCTTGGCAATGAATGAGCAAAACACACTATATCTCGCTGGCAGTTTCTCATTAGTTACTTCGCACCGTACCGTTAGACCATCATACGTCAGTGAATACGATATTTACTTGAACATGCAGCACAAAAGAAAGTCTTTTTGTCGAGAATGTTTTTGGTTCGAAATTACATCCTCTCATTTCAAGAATATATCATGTTTTTCTTTGTAATGAGCTCAGCAATAAACCCAAGGGTTCATTCGTCATGAAGCAGTGCTGGCAAACATCATGCTACTGTCTAGTAAGTACCAGTGCACCTATTAGACTGGGAATGAGAACATAATGACTTAGTATTTAGTTGACACCAGACACTCCTTGACGCGGGGCCTGGAACAACTGACCCAATGATCCCACCGTGTCAGCCGCCCCAGCAGGTGTGTCAGCATGTCAAGCTAGATTTCATTTATTTTCTCACTTATAGTCACATTCAATTAAAGCGTGCTAAGCTATGAGGCTAAAAAATAAAATCACATGAAATAAATCTTTGTTTACTGTAGAATTTATTTAAAAAACTTAGTCTCTGTTGTGACAGAGAGGTTCGTTACCAGGCAGTGTGAGGACTACGAGAACCTCGGGCCGCTGTAATGGAAATGCTCATATATGATGCAATCAGACCACTTGACTGCAGACAGAATCGGGCCACTGTTTATGCCTTCCTTCACTTGGATACCTCCATTCCTGTATGGATGTATGACATTAATGTTCTGCCCTGAGGTTAAGTGTTTCCAATTTGTTTAGAGGTGATGAAGCATCCCAAGAGCCTCACAGACAGTACTTGTATACACACACACACACACTGAAATTTGCATTATCTTAGCCAGCCAATCAGGGCGTGCCGACTGCATACGTGTGTCTCACAGCTGCTCTGCTCTTCTCCCGTACTTCATGAGCACTTGCATGTCTTTGACCCCTGCAAGGTTACGCCATGATGCCACCCAGGTAGATATACAGGTTAACTGGGTTGGGTTGGGCCTCTGCTCTGATCAGCTCCACTGAAGCACTGCATGTGATTAGAGGAGAGCTATTACCCATAGAGGCTGTGCTTATAGACCAATATTGTAACCTTTATTAGCGCAAATGCCCAGAACTATGATTTAAAAACAAAAACAAAACAGCATTGAAAAATAAAAAGATTGAAAAATAGCCATTTGCTCCATTCACAACTTTCACTTGAATGTACATGAAATATTGAGCAAATGCATGAACTGCTTTTGATAATTATATAAACCTTTTATGAAGATGAAATGATGCACCGGGAACCGATACCAAATAATGTCTCATTTCTCAGTCTCAGACGTAGCGTCATAAAAATCTGTAAAAACTTTAAGTAAGGGCAAAGATTTATCATCTTAATCAGAATAAGTGATGAGGGCCATTTGTAGAGGAGTAAATGTGGTGTATCTAAGTTAGGCTTCAGCTGTATTAGACTTTGACAGAGTGATGCTAATTACTTTTCAAACTGCTGCTGAACATGCTCAATGATCCCAAATCTACCATTAACACGATATATTTTAATTAGGTGGAAGGTGGAGTACTGCAATTTTCCTTTCCTGAAAAATCATTGTTGCATTTTAATATAGCAGGAAAAACTAAAGAATTAGGAGCCTTAATTGCAATACAAGGAAGAATCATCATCATCATCTAGTTATTCCTAAGGCTCAAAAAGATATTGTGGTATAGCACAATATGATATATACTGTATGCCTGAAAAATATGTTCCTTTAAATGCCGGTTTCAGTATGTTTCTCTCCATCTGCTTGTGCCGCTCATTAGGTCTGACTTTATATTTTATTGGTTTATTAAAAATTCCTAAATATACCTATAAAGTGCAATAAACAGATGGTAAATGATTTTTTTATTTTTTATTTAATTAGACTTATTCTGAAATTAGT
Source organism: Pampus argenteus (assembly GCA_036937835.1). NCBI lineage: Eukaryota > Metazoa > Chordata > Actinopteri > Scombriformes > Stromateidae > Pampus > Pampus argenteus. The sequence goes on from CM072878.1 coordinate 15,552,148, forward strand.
CGTGATGATGCTCAAATGTCAGAGGGACCCTGGGGTTTCTGCATAGGACAGATTTTCAATATTACTCCAAACATTGTTTTTTTTTTGTTTTTTTAATTCTTAGCTTCAGTCCTCCCTGTTGTTCTCTGCGTGAATCTTCAGTTTCATTCACAGCAGTGTCTGCCTCCCGTTCTGCTGCAATGCTACAAGTGATTAGTTGTTTTTTTTTTCCTTCAAAAGCTCCAACTGTGTGTGTCAGTAAAACAAAACTGAAGCAAATACTCAATTATTGTACTGATGATTTGATTTATAGAATGACATCTTGCAACAGGATATCAACATCGTGTTCTCCATAGATAAGTGGTCCGTTGCATTAAAGTACTTTTGTTATAGTGCAGTATGAGACATAATCAAGACGCATCAAACAAACTGTTGCTGCTTACATAAATGGAAAACTAGTGGTCCAAGTTCCTGTTTCTGCATCATTTCCTCACTGCAGGTCTTAATGTGCTTGACAGTGTCAGTTCCTGACGAAACAGACATTTTCTCAGACTCTGTGGTTTCCATATTCCGCATAAAGCTGACTGAACATAAAACCGACATCAAAATAGTTTGCAGCCGTGACAGTTTGACTCTCCAGCTTGGGGTTTTTTTGCGAGGCACGTGGGAGTATTGTAATGATGGGAACTATAGACGAGGGGAGAAACAGAGGCAGGGAGTTATCCTTGGAAGGCAGGTTGTAATAACGCAGCGCTGGCACAGGAAACGGTGCAGTTCACAACTCACAGCAGATTGAGTGTAATTAAGAAAGCAGTCCAAGAAGTAGTGTAGTGGGAAAGAAAGAGCATGAATAATGTCCGGCAGCTGATCAAACATGGCCAGTAAGAACATGGCAGCTCCTGCCAATCCACAGCTTCAACATCTGTCATCTGCTGCTTGTCTGCAACCTCCTGACCATAAAAACTAGAGTGTTTGACCTAGTAGTGATGCTTCATAAAAGGTCAGTCATTGTGTGATGATAAACATATGCCATAAATTTCATCTGGTCAGAATTCATCCAGATATCTTGATTTTTTGACGACATTGCTGCTAACGGGACAAACAAGCATCAACAAGTTACCATAAACACACACCTAACATGCAAAACCACGGAGGCCGACTCACAGAGCGGATATCTCTCGTATTCAGGTCTGACATGTTAACCTTAAAGGCATGATCCCGCATGGTCGGATCCGAGTCAGTTTAAATTAGAGGCGGTTGTAACAGAGCTCTTCTTAATTTGGAGCTGAGTTACATCATCAGCGAGGACAGAGACGCCCGGGGGCCGCAGAGCAGCTCTTCTTCACAGAGCCACACAGCCGTCACTAATGAGGAAGGAGGAAAACACTGTGAAATGAAAACCAATTATTCCATAATTATAAAAGAGGGTGTGCATTTATTTAAACTGCTATATTATAGTAAGACTCAGAACTGACTCTTATTTGATTTGTTGCTGCAGCACCAAGCAGTGCTTTAAAAAAAAAAATGTAACTGGTGATTCCTGTTGATATTAGTTGCCTTGATTTCAGAACCAAGTTGTTATAGGGAAAGATATTCAGAGTATATATATATACATGCAAAAGTTAGATAAATATGCATAATAACTGTTGCATGCATTGTAAATAACTTGCAGTTTATTATAAATGAAGTTGCAGGAGTGCAAAGCAAGTTTGATTTTTAAGTATGTTTTTCCACTGAGACGGTTGAATTATTTACATTTTTATTTCTTAGAAAAACATCAAAAAGCTTCAACATAAAATGTCAGCATATGTTGGTCATGACTTATGGTGTTTATTTAAAAAAAATAAAAATAAAAATCCACCATCAGTTAAGTTCACATTGTGAAATAGTGAACACACAAAAGAAGGCTGCTATCATTGATCTTCAGGCATCAATCAATGCCATCACCTGATCTGATATTCACTCTTTTATATTATATATACTGTATAATATTTTATCCAAGATGCACTGGAAATAAAGGTTTGTTCGTCCATGCAAGCACTTTGTAATGCTGGTTTCACTGGTTTCTGCCTTTTGATTTTATTGTTATACAAGTAAGATTATTCATTATAATGGCCAGCATGCACTCACACGGTCCATTTGCAAACAATTATACCCTACAGTACATACGGAGTACAGAATCAGACTAAAGCATGCATACATTTTAAATTACCATCTGCAACACGCCTCTAAAATGTTAAGTTGCTAAATTCAGAGCAGAATTGTTAAGTGACCTTTTAGTTTTTACACAGATCTTTGTAGAATAACTCTTCCTCTTCTTCCTCAGCGCATTTCATTATGTAAAGGTCACTTACTTCTGCATTTCTTATTCTACCACACCTTCAGACGCTCAAAAGCCTCGGCTTGCTTTAGCTCAAAGGATGCTCCAGCATCTGTCTGAACGATCTTTTCTTACGGCTGTTTTCCCGTCCGTGCCCCAGTGTTAACAGTTCCGGTCGTGCCATGGCACCGAAAACTATCCCTGACGTGATGATTGCCCTGTCAGCTAAAGACTTTGTTTGATTGTGCACATTTGCACATTGTTTCCATTCAACACCATGCATGCTAACTGGTTCTGCGGGAATGTGGAGGTGAGAAATGTGCTGCTGAGATGTAATTCATCTTTATGCCTCGCTGTGGCTGACAGCTTGAGGTGCTATGCCCCGCAGCCATTCAGAACAACATCGGCCCACTAGAGACACTGATGAAAACACTAGCAGGGCAGTGAGGGCGCGAGAATGATTAGAGAAGATTCGATGGGCTTCTTCTGTTCCTGCAAACGCAAGCAGTGTGATTGAAAGGTGGTTTTCACTCGAGTGTTTAATGAATATGTATTATTTCTGAGGATTTTCATATGGAAGTTCACACTTAAAAGCATTTGGGAGTGTACGATGAAAAAAAAAAAAAAAATCAAAGTTGATTTTCTTGGCAGACTTTTGTGCAAACTGTGTAATTGCATACTTCAGAATAAAATGCATGCCAGCCTTAGATTAAATGAGGCTCACTGATCACACTGTGTTGTAGTAGTTACGCAACTTTTCTCTAAAATTATAATTCGGATGGCAGAATTTCACATTAATTCTAATATAAAACAATTTTGTAAGGAAATGACTCCATTTAGAAAAAAAAAGGATTTTGAAGGCAAAGTGGCCCAGAAAGGTCATTCAGAAAGTAAAACAGCACAACTTACAGTGCGTTTGCATGATCCATCTGCATAATAGTGCATGTACTGTATGAAGAAGCATATTTTTCGCTGCAGCCCGCCTGCCCACAGAGAACGGAGGGAGCTCCTGCCTCTGCTTACTACAACTATGTGAAAATCTTGTGGTGCCTGCTGGAAATCATTATACAGTACTGGAGGCTGGAAAGAGGTTGCCAAGAGTTAACAACCTGCCACCCCTTCACACACATAATCTAAATATATAGATTTTTTTATTTTATTTTTTTTGCAATGCCAGAAAACTGGGGAAGTAAGTGTCATATTTGTGAAGGTACAGGCAGTCAAACGAGTGATAAAAGCCACTAACACACATTTACATACAGATACAAAAAGGCTTTTGTTTTGACATTTCCACTCATCAGTGAATGTCTTTTTGTGAGAGTGAATCTCAACGGGGATAATTAATCAATTAGATACTTAAGAGTCTCGTTGTCCTCCGTTTGAGTGGGATTAATGGGCCCATTTATGTGATGATGAGGAGGCGTTGTTACAGGGGGGGGGCCTCTGAAGCTGTGTTAGCTACTTACCTGCAGACAGGCCCACAGCGAGATCATATCCGGGTTGCAGTGTCTAAATCTCTCCCTTGTTTGTCGGCGGCAATCATGTTTCATTGGCTGTACCCGATAAGCGCCGGCAGTGTTCTCGTTTCAGGCCCCGTCATATCTCTCGAGTGTCATTTCTCTGGATCATTTACTTGTTCTATTTTCCCCCCTGAGATTTTTTTTTTTCATCCGAGAATCACTGGACATAAAATGCAAATGACCTCAATGATGAGAGCGGCTGGTGTTCAGCAGCAAAAATGCAATCACATCCTCCATTCCTGCTCTACTCCTGTATCTGAATGACTGTCATCAAGAGCCCACGGTGGGAAACATGTGCATACGCAGAGCGTACGCTACATTCCTTCACCTTTTTTGGCCACATCTGGCTGCAACACAACCATTAGTTAAACTATCAAAATCAAATAGGAGGCACTGGTGCTGCACTGTAAACCAAACACAGCAATACATCAGCCCCGAGGCCATTTAAAACCATGAAACACATCTTTCTGTTTATTTTACCTGAATATGAATTAGCGGTCATTTCCATTTGTCTAAAAGAGAAAAACACAGTTGAATGCATCAAAGGGGAAGGAGGATAAAACTGAAAGTGGTGGAAGATTTATTAAGATGTTTGGCTTAACTACTAATAAAACAATGTAAAAAAAATAATCCATTATAAGCATTTAAAATCCTACTTAAATAAACACATATAAGTCAGCGCCGAAGTAAAAGTCGACTCATTTGTTGTGGGGAAGATTAATGGTTTAGGAAAGGAACAAAACAAAAAATTCAGCTACATCAATTTGTATTCACTTATTGGACAGTTTTCTAATCGTTTGCTTCTTTTGTGAAATAATGGATAATGTCACCTTTTTTGGGGGGCTTGATCGGTTATTAGAATGAAACTATCAAAGAAGTTTAGAGAGGAGATCAATCTTTCGTAGAGCTCCTGACAACTTCAGGAGCCTGAAGTGTCGAAGATGTTGTTTGGTACTGAAATCTGGAATAATGGATGTTAATGAAGCAGGTCAGGAGTATAACTTAAGCAAAAAAAAAGTCACACACACACACACACAGGCATGAGTGCACCAAATTATACGTCACACTCCAAAAAGAAGAAGCCCTCCAACAAAATCTAACATTGTGAAACAAACTAAAATATGTGTAATGTTGGCAACCAGGGTCCAGTATAAAAGGGAGAGGAGCAACCACGGTACACACTGATACTTTGTGAGAAAATCTTTAAGTTTGTATTGGAATTAAAAGATGTGTATGTGTAAAAAAAAAAAAAGTACAATAATGACCTGTGAAAAGTAGTAGTGTAGAAGTACAAAGTAGTATAAAATGCTGAAGCAAAGTGAAAACAAAATACAGTATTTGAGTAAATGTACTTACTTACTCCACTACTTTGGTTGCAGAATAATGCTGCACTAAAATTAACTGTCACCTTTCCTTGGCTTATTGCATCACACAGTGTGCTGAGGCCTATTGACCCGTCACATTTTTGGCTAAAAATGTTCAGTTCCCCCCGTTGATGACACACAGCTCCGCTAATGACTAACATCCGCCTCCCTCAGGATTGCTTCTATATCAGAGGCCAAGGTGTGAGGAAAACAATATCCTACTAACTCTGTTCTTCCGCTGTTTAATAGAAGAGGCATATTAGGTTTGTAATGATAAGCTTAAAGACATCAGCAACAGGCCGCTCCTGCATGTGTCCAAAAGAGCATTTTAGCTATGATGTCAGGTGTTATTTCCATCATCTGAAATATGCATTTATAGGTGAATCTACTGTTTTTTTGTTGTTTTTTTTTCTATCAAGTCAATTTGGCCACAGGGAGAAAGCGTACAAGGAAAGGAAATGAAAGCAATTGTTTTATAATGTGGACACAAAACAATATTTGACTGTTATTATATGTTAATGGATAAGAAACTGTCCTCAGGCACATTCATGCAAAACATAAAACTGAGTTAGACGCGGGCAAAGAATGGGAAATGTGACTTTATTTTAGAGATCTATTTGGACTAAATGTCAGGCCAGTTTACAACAAACAAGGCTTAAGTGAAGGGGAACACTGCAGCGTTGGTTTTCATTTAAATCCTAGCTTGTCTCACAAAGATACATTAGCCTTTTTAGAGAGCCAGAGACATGTTACCATGAAAATACAACCCATTAAGAGTTAATGTATCTGTCTGAAATGCGACAGAAATTTGCTTTGGTTGTCTGTGGTTTCATGGTCCATTAAAACTGACATAATGTAGAAAAAAAAAAAAAAAAAAATGAATTTAACATTCCTCAAAATGTTCTTTATCATCAGATTTATTTCTAAGAAATCCAACTAATGGTGTAAATATGCAGAACTGTTGCAAACGAGAGAGAAAAAAAAGGAAAAGTAAGTAAGATGTAATAAAAAGGAAAACATTTGATTTAGATTTTCTTTATCATTTTGTCCTTTTTGCGAGGACATTTGTAATATGTAAGTCTGATTGTATAGTAGCTTCACAATCCAATAAGTCACACAGTACATGATGCACTCAGCCTGACCCCGTTTGAGTCTTTGTGCATGTAGAATATTTTGTGGGTCTAATGTATTATTATTTTCTTTTTAATCTTGTAAAGTTGCATGTTATATTGAATATTTGTTTGGAGGTCAGTAAACATGACTGATTATGGTGACTGTCTGCAGTCCTCCACACAGACAAGCATTAAAGGACCATGTTTTGTATGTTGTTGCCAATTTAAACTGTGTATACCTTACATTACTGGCAGAGATTTTCCAAAGCATACTGCAGGGCTAGTTAGATTAATGATACTGCGTCTCCCATTTCCAAGGTGATCATTGTTTCAATCTGAATCTCTGCTTTAAATATGTCTTCAATCTCTTGTTCCCTTAAAAGAATGATTTTGAAGTGGTGCGTCTAGATCTGGTCAGATATGCAAGACTTTTCTTGGATTTGTTTTGCAAAACCGCTAAATGAATCCAATCCACGAGCCATGCTGCCAGAAAATAAAATCCATAGCACATGCAGAGAAATGAACACTGTGAAAAGGATTATGTGAATTTTGTATCTGTTTGCATTGACAAGGTTGTTGTTTGGCAACCGTCACCTTGCATTTCAGTGATATTTCAGTGAAACAGCTGCTGTCTGAAAGGGAGGAAAAACACATCCATCAGTCTAAATATCTGTGCTTTGGAAAACATTTCAAGAATCATGTCAATTTTGTGCCATTAGTAGTAAATTAGCACTATAATATGTGGTAATATTTAAAAAACATACATAAACCAGAGGTCATTCCTCTTATTGACAGACAACAACAAAAAAATGTGTTGACTTGCAGGGAGTCTGGGTAAACAGATAAACATTGTGTACACAGATAAGCGATGCAACAGATGTAATGTATATACAGTAGAGAGCCTCCATTCCTGGCAGCCAATCAAATGAGTTGTTGAAACAGAATCAGTAGTATTGAGTAGTAAAATGATGCAAGAGTAGTAAAAAGTAATAAGATGATGCTATGTCACCTTTTATCTTGTCAAATTCAGAGAAATTGAATGCAAAGTTTCCTGTTTTCTTCTCTCTGCATACTGATATCTTTTTTCTGGTCACACGTATAGTTTAATCTGGGGAAGAGAGAGAAAGTGCTCTAACATTTAGGTATGTGGTAAAAACAACGTATCCTGCAGGAGGAGAAAACCACTCTGTGACCACACTGTCACCAGGAGAGGGCCGCCAGTGTAATACAGTTGTCAGAGTTGGCTCTCTCCAAAGTAACCAGCAACTGGTACCAACTTGGCAGCCCTTAACCTCAACACTTAAAGTAATGAGATCATGCGCTCTATTAATTATCCAAATAGCTCCCAGTTCAACATCAAATTGCTTTTTTTTTAAACACGGGCTGAATAAGAAGCCAAGATTATAAGTCATTGGTCAGGTGTTAAGCGTTGCAAATCTTTCCTCTTTAAACAGCTGTCTCCAGATTATTATATGGTAATAAAATCATCACAGCGAGAACACAGAGAGCAGCAGTGGTTTTATTTTACTCTTACAAATCCAACCAAAACATTTATCCCTGTGTTGTGTACAGCCCTGCATATTGTGATTTTCATATATATATGCATATACTGCCTTTTCAGGATAGCTGAAGACATGCATGTGATTTGTTGTAACTTTAATTTAACTCTTTATATAATGGCATGCATAAGGAAAAAGAAGAGAGAATAAAAAGCATGAAATAAACCTCCAGCGGTGACCTCTTTAGAGGAGCTGCTGATCTGCATGAATGAACTCTGCATTTTTACACAAACTTCTCCCTTAATCTCAAGTGAAATTTAAGTGGATTATGACATTAAAATTAAGGGAAGTTTGCTTTTAAATTTTCTACTAAGCTCCTTTTTTTTTTTTCTTTCTCCTATCTTTGTACTCACATGCTTCCATTACCCAAAGGTAACAGGGTTCAGTGTCACTGACTCAGTGTCTAGGCTACATCGAGTTGATAAGCAATATGATTACCTCGGTCCACTAATAGCTTCTGTATGTCCACTGATGTTATTAAGCATTGTGATAAATGCCCCGACAGTCATCATTATCCTTGAACTTCACTTCCTGTTGCACAAGCCAAAATGGACTGAAATTAAAGAACTAAAACTAAAACTAAAAAAAGGACACTAAATTGTTCTGACAGGGGAAAAAAAAAAAAAAAAAAATTGGATATAATATAAAATGTCTCCATTACGGCAGCTGTTGTTACTTTAGATACAGGAGTCATGTCTGACCTTTCTGAGGAGACTGGATGACAGAACCACAGTGGGCTAATATCCTTGCAAGCACGAAAACAGAAACAACAAATTCTGATGTCCCAGTCTAATGGTGCGAGTGCCCCTCTCCTGTGATCTGTTTGAGATTTCACAAAGAACACAGTCTGCTGGGTCTTGACCCCTACACACACACACACACACAGAGAATATTTATCAGATACTGTTTCTAGCTCTGCTTCATATCTAAATTGTGATTCGTAGAGAGAACACAGAGACAAATGCACGGCAAATTGGACCACTGCTTAAATAATAGGATTCAAATTCACACATAACTGACTTAGATAACACTAAAGTGTAGCAGGAAAGCATAAACAAAATGTGAAGTTGCTGATACTTTTTTTTTTTGCTTGTTTGTCTCTGGACCAAATGCGGAAAATCAGTTACTGCCAGTTAAAAGACTCACTGTCATCCTTATATAATGTCTTTGAGACATCCTCCCCCTTGGCTTTAGTTGCTGTTTGCATGTAGACCACTGATGATCTGGCTCACTGGAGGCTGGAGGCTTACATCCACAGTTAGACCTTGAGAGAAAAGCCTGGCATCCACTCTTCATCCCACAAACTTTTCCATGATGTGAAACCATCTCTCGTTCCCTCAGATCTGTTGCTATTCCAAACCGAGGAACTCAGCGCTGTTACCACCCAGTGAGAGACAGGCACAAAATACCTTTAAGAGAAAGGAAGCATATTGATGTTGTGAAGTGAAAACCAGGGAACGGGTTATTATCCCGGCTTGAATATAATTTCACATATTTTCGGCTCCTCTTTTGCACACATTTGTTCTTACGACACCCGTTAAAAACATGTTGGTATTACAGCACCCGTTCTCGTAGGTCTGTGAGCCTTCAGCTTTCAGCACAACCTGCCAGGACTGGCTAGTATTACTAGCATCATGTGTAGTGGTGCCTGCTTAACGTCGCCATGTTACCATGCTCACAGCTTTAACATGTTGATGTTAGCCAGGAATAATGTCTATCACTCTCATAATAATAGTTTAGTATCAGTTCATCTGAGCAGTTTGCACCAAATTGTATGGCAATGTCAGAAGGCACTTGAGGGGGGAAAAAAAATCAAGGGATCACCAAAAACAGTAAGATTGCATCCACTGGGGACCATGAATGTCTGTACACATCCCTGCAGCCATGCTAGGGCCACTAGCATGACCCAAAAAGGCAAACTAAGATCCATGTGTTTAATAAAGGAGGAATTCATGACATGGAAAAGGCCTGGGAGTGGATTCTGGGAGTGACTGAACTTTAAAAGTGGACTTTAGTCGTCAGATTCACAACTCTGGGGGAACATCTGACGTCATGGCCTGTTACCAACCAGGAAAAGTTGTAATAAGCTTAGGACAGTTTGGATGCAGCCCATGAGTGGAAGAAGACGTTATAAGCAGCTGCGGGCTAATTACGTGGTGGTAGGACACTGCATCCAAGCAGCAAAGCACAACCAAAGAAGTGAGGAGAAGAGGAGGAGGACTGCACTGATGACCCTGCAGCAGCAGCAGCGGCAGCGGCAGCAGCAACACAGGTGCAACAGGAGGCAAAAGCTCAACAGCCTGAACACAAACCTGCCCAACAGCTATATTTAATCAGACGTGTTTTATGTTACTTCATGCCAATGTTTATATCAGTAAATTAAATTAAGGCAACGCATGTATCACTGGGATGTTTGAGGTCCCACTGGGTCTTATAAAACACATGAGAATGTGGAAAAGTAATGTAATTAAATGAGCCCTTATTGTGTTAAATTGTAAGCAGCTGTTTAGCGATGAGTGTGGGATATGGACTTAAAAACACATCCTGCTTTAACATGCACATTTTACAGTCAGTTATGTGAACAAGAAAATATATCTTACTGCAGCGGCTGAAATCCATGCACACACACACACACACACATGAGCATCCACTGATTCATGCATGCACGCACACACATACATACACACACACACACACTCGTAACCGTGCTGGTCTAGTATGGATGTGCAGTCTTATTCATATTGTATGTAATAATTTTGGTTTGTTATGTGTCATGGTTGTTTACAATATGCTTTTATAATTACCTTTTATTTGTCATTCTTTATAAAAAAATTTAAATATAAAGTGAGCTAGATGCTTTTATTCTGAAGTGCACTTGTCTGTGTATAGTCTGAATCATAACAAAGTTAATCTTGAACGTTGAACATTTGATCCAAAATAATTCAAACAGTAGAAATAGGCGTTATTAAGTATTTTAGCTGTCTTAAATCAATTGCTACAAAAATCTCAAATGTGACAGTAAAATCATAAGAGCCATAAAAGCTCAACTGGGTGTAATAGATGAGCTTTATTTTAATCTTCTATAATCCTGTCACATACTGGTGAAACATAAGTCATAAGTCGTTGTGGTGTTGACTTTCCATTAGGAGGAACATGTCTTATCTATGTTAACCATGGAGCAGAAACCTTGTTGTACCGTCTGTACACTATGAAAATTGAACGTCTGTCCTTTGCATGTGTTCCATCAAACAGTTGTCAACACACATTAGAGTCGTATTTGCACAAGCCATGTTTCTCTGTGAGAGAGAGACATGTGCAACATTTGATAAGACCGTCGCAGACTTTTCAAATTATTTCAATGGAGTGGTTGGAATTCAATAAAAAAATAAAAAAATACAAAGTTTGTTTGTTTATATGCACAGTAAGCATCCAATCAGGTAAAAATCAAATCTTTTTTTTTTTTTATTTCGTGTGTTTAATTAATATGAAGCCGCAATAAATGTCAGTTTAAAATATTCATATATTCAGTTTTAGCTATTCATTCGTCCGTCAGTCTTCAAACCAAAGTTTAAAGGCTCTTTTTTCATCCTCTTTTCCAGAAACCAAGGTAGAGAAAAAGAGAAGGAGGTATGCATTAATGCCTCTTTGTATGTGTGTGTGTGTGTGCATCATTTATATCATTAACTGGATGTTTTCCAGCACAGTGAACAGTCTGTATTTTATCAGTGCCTGACAAAGACAAAACTAAAGCAGGACATACAGTGAAAAAAAAAAAAAAAAGTTCCCATACGTACAACGCTTCCGCGGTGCATTATCTGTCATTACCTGCCTATATTATCATGCTGCTCTTTCACTGTGCTCCATGACAACCACAGATGATAACTGTCTCTCCATTAGATGACGTTGTATAAGGGTTGAACAGGGTTATGTAACCTTTCTATATCCAACTTGACAGATCTAAAGTTTCATCCACAAACTCGTATTATATATCGAAAAGTGATGGCTTAGTTAAAAGCTTGTCCTTCCAGATTCACCTCTTATCGTTCAGCAGGTTGGACTATAGTAAAAAAGTGAATCTGTCCTTTTTTATTTTTTAGTTGTAGAAATTGGAGCTGCCAACAGTTTGACCGTGAAGACAACTGTCATCGCTCAAACAGTGACATTGATATAGACTGTAAGTAAACTGTGGGGCAAAGAAAAGTATCAGGTGCCTTTTAAGGCTGAGCATGATGGATTGTGCATAACTTTTAGAGGTAATACTTGGGAAAATAATACCTGGAACAATATAGAATAATAGGAAGCCACAAACCCACATACTGCAGCTGCACAAAGACTCACAACTCTCTTTTCTCTTTTTTTTTTTTTTAATCTTCAGATGAACATGATTCACAGGCTCCGTGGTTTAAAGAGCTGCTGATTGCCGTCATGAAAGCAAAGTCATATTGTATTTAAAGTGCTTCTAATTGTGGGTTTTTTTTTGTTCAGCCTACTATAAAGTGAATCAGTCTATTCAAGACAGATGACACCTGACAGGCAGCTGAATGTGTGCAGTCATAGCTGTGCTAAGAGACATAATGATCAAAAAACGATAAGATAAAGAGAGTTTTTTACTGCTTTTCCCCAGAAATTAAGCATTTATTGTATTTATATGAATGTTTATTTAGATTCTCCTACTGCCAACCAAGTCTTTCTTTCTCTTATCTCGACAACAAATGTGAAAATGATGCTTTTTCAACAGTGTCCTTACACAACATTCATACTTGTTCAAATCTTCATTACAAAGAATAGAAGCATGGACATAAAGACGCAGTTCATGTTAACTTAAGCACATTAATTTCCAGTGTAACACTTCCCCCCAGAGGGCAACGACTGCCTAGTAAAGAAGTGCAATCGCCTGGTGAAGGACTCAACGTGGTGAATCAGTTGATATTGATCTTAAAGGCAGTTTAAGTAATGGTAATGGTAATGGGCCACAATAGTGAACGCTAATATAATTTATGATGAACTGATTTGACAGTTTCTGTAAACACAACCTGATAATTTGAGTCATCTGTGTTTCTATGTAAGTCTGGAAGACATCAGATTATATTTCTTTTCACTGCCTCATCTGGAAGCTTTGTGTGGTAATGAATTAGTCACTCTTATTTTGTTATAGATGGATGCTTCTTGTTATTAGTTATACAGACTGGACTCCAGCTATATTGGGTATGTAATAAATAGCATATATGTTTATGCTGTCCAACATAGAGACAGGCTGTGTCTCACTTTCCTATGACACACTCTCACAGGTGACGACTACTGCACCAAAATGCTGCCTCAGTTGTTCAAGGAAGACGAAGGTGAAGACCGTTTGTGGGATGAGACGGATACCTGCAAGAACAAGACCCTGGACACAAAATCATATTATCATTTCAATGAGTGAAGTTTAATATCCAGCGACATTTACATGAGAAAAAAAATAAAATCACAAGGAGACGTGTTTTAGACTGAGAATGAAAAGTGTAAAAATGTCTTTGTGTCGTTAACAGTGTAGACGTTCACCTTGTAGAAAGCCTTCGGACCCAACTTTGCTGTTTCTTTTAGACAGTGAAACACACCCTGCAACAAGGAGACATGTCAAGCTGTGTAATTTTCCCCACAGCCTATAAGTTAAAAAAAAATACATGTCAGATGATGAGATGGAGGCAGAGAGAGAGAGAGAGAGAGAGAGAGATTCCTCAAAAAACCCCAAACCTGCAGCAAAATGGTCGATCCAGTGAATATAAAGAAATCACATGACAGCATGTCTGGGAACCAAACTCACCCCATATTGAACTTTTGAGCTCATTAGTCTTGTTTTAACAACATCAAATGGTTAGCACAGGATTGTGGTGCAGCCCCCCTGTGCAGAGAAGGAGAACATGATGCCTATTTCAACTAATAGGACATATTATACTGTATATACATATAATGTGACAGACGTCACTTGCCGCCAACACACTAGCCAGAAAGTGAGTGAGGATGTTGTCCGTCAGGTAACCAGTAGCCAGAACCAACTGTTTGGACTGATCATAACATGACAGCTGCAGGGACAAAATGCACACACAAACAGCAAAGTAATACTGCAGCATTTTGTGATCTAATAGTCAAAAGAAAGAAGAGATTTTTACCTGTCCGACAGAAACAAGTAGCAAGACGCCATCATAGCACCAGAGAAAAGTTTCCTCGTTCCTTCTAGAAATAACAGAGCAGAATAGGCAATGTGAAAAAGGTTTGTGCTCTTGAAATGATGGTTTTGACATATGAGACGGGTGCAAAACGGGAAAAGAGTCTTATCATTTATCAAATAATGCTACATCTGAGGGAGAACAAAACCAATTTCCCAAATAAAATTCAGTTGAGAGGTGTTGCAGAAAATGAATAGGAACATTGATTGGGGCTAAAAACTACAAGTTTGAAAATAACTAAAAAAACCTGAAAGTCTGCTGAGGTTAAAGAGGATCTACAGATGCAAAAAAAGATCTACGTCTGTTATGTCAAAAATGGGTCACGTTGGATGTCTGTGAAAATTAAAAAACGTTTTTTTTTTTTGTCAGTTGCAGCTATTTTTCCTAAGTGCCAGAACAGGTGAAGGGACCCAAAATCAGCTTTAATATGAGGTTAAAAAATAAAAATAAAAATCTTATCTTACCCTCCTTCCAAACACGAAATAGTCCGTCTAGAGCATGAGCATAACTGGTTCAAGGAAAAAAAAAAATCTCACAATGTGATGATTTGCATGCAGCTATAAATAATTAAATAATACATGAAAAACTACATGAAAGGAGATGCTGTATTCCCATTTTTCAAATAAACTTACTTTCTTCTGAGCTCTACAGCCAACTTGACATCATTCTGCATTCTGCACGGATGAAATGAAAAGACATTAATAATAAGTAACCTTCATATTGATTATTGTACTATTGAATACTATAAGAAAAATGACATGTATGTGGGGGTATTATATATATGTCAAATCAATCAGTCAACAGTTTAGTACCACTTGGCAGCTAAATTTGGTCAACATACATTTTTAACAAAGAGAGAATTATTTCAGCAGCTTGTTGATTTATTTATTGTTTCCGCGCTGAAAAGGTTTTTCTTTTTTTTATAGTAGCTGCTCAATAGCACAGTGTGTACTCTGGCAGAGATACAACAGCAACACTACTACAGTTAAATCTAGCCACTAAACTCACCGGACATTCACCAGGTCAGCTGGTTTCCCAATGAAACCACCTGCAAACCCTGTTGGAGAAAACGCGTCATCTCTCATTGATGCGTCATATAATGAAATATGAAGACAGAAATGCAGCACATACCTCCACAGGCACCTAGCAGGACTTTCTGGTAGAAAGGCATAATACCTTTATTCTTACTGTTCACCTCGTCCCTGACAGTCTCATAAATGGCAAACCTTGACAGAGAATATGTCATCTACAGGAAAGAGAGAGAGAAAAAAGCAGCCATTAGTGCAGCCTGGACATGTGCAGTAAGTGAATGAGTAATTTATTTAATATGTCTGTGTTTGGTTCTTCCACCTGTCGGCAGACCGATGCACTGAGGCCGCTGTAGAGAGCCGGAAAACCTTCTCTCTCCTCACCACGTCAACAGTCATGCCAATCATCCTCACGCTCGCCTCCTGCTGCGTCTGTAAGTGCACCTAGAAGTGGACATGCAGCAGCATAAAAGTCTTTATCTTTTACCTTAATTAAATCGAGTGGGTGTGTTAAGCAGGCCGCGGCGCTGGAGGAGACTCCACCGAAATACCAACGAGAAATACGATTCTCCTGCATGTTGTCAACAAAGACAGACATGAAAGGGAAAAGGCAAAGTGCCGGCCTCTCGAAGGTTTGTCTGAGCCGGTGCTCTCTTCATCTTTTTTTCCCTTTAACGCTCAGAAAGAGCTGAGCTTTTTGGGAAACCATATGTCAGAGCCTGTCCAGTGGAGTAAGTACAGATCCTTCCTCTCCATCTTTCTGTGCCAAGAAAGGGGTGCAGCTGGTCTGTGGGTTGAAGTGTACGTGACTAATATAAAAATAGTAAAGCCAGCTTGACTGCGCTGCTAAGTTTTGTGAGGTCAAAGGTCAAAAAACATACTATATGTGTGGATTCGGTGAACATTCAACTATAATTGACACAACTTATTTTTTCCCGGATGTTTCTAACATCGAAACGTCTGTTTTTTTTTTGTTCTTAAGCATGACTTTAAATGAGTTGTGCAGCAGCGATATGAACGCTTGGCACGGTGGTCCATATGCTGACTCAGAGGGAAGGGGGGCTCATGACAAATGATAGAAACGGTTGCTGGCAGCGCAATCCAAATCCAAGACGAGATGTGAGCATACACTCGAACACAGGCAGACACAGTGTAATGACAGTTAGTATTCTGAGGTTCTCAGGTTTCTGCCCCTTGTGCCCGTAATCAGTCCAGCTTGTCAATCTATTTTCACTCCAACTGCACATAAATCAACTTCTTTAAATGTGAATTATGTACGATCAGACTACAACAATCAACTGAGGATCACACACACAATCAGCCGTTGTTCTATGTCCATATGAGACACAATGCAAATGATGGATTGGATTTTTTCCTCAGTTGACATCAAACTACTGACTTTTTAGATAACATGCTCCTTTCTTCTCTCCACACCCTAAAGAAGCCTGAAATCATCATTACAATCATAGCAGGGTTTCAGCTTCCTGGACAATTACCTGCGAGTCTCGTATGATAAGCCGTTTACAATGCAGACCCTTCACAAAGTTTTTCAGTCAAACTGTTATGCCATGCCTCATGTTATGTGCATCCTGAGGATTTTATCTTTTGTTCACCTTTTTACTATAATTTACACAAGTCTCTTGACTGCAGCACACCCATGAAAGAGTGCAAATAGATCCTGTATTAACCAGAGGTGTGTGTGACGTTGCATCCTGCACAAACAGCAGTTCTTTAATATGAACTAAAGCAGCTGCTGGGTTTACTGTTGCCTTTTCCACAGGGATACTACTGCTAATGTTTCTGGCTTCCCTGATGATTAATGTCTACACTCCCCCGGTGTTCATAAAGTAGTCTCTATTCACTTTAGTCCAAACGTCATTAACATACAATTAAAAATCCAAATGCTTAATAGTAAAAGCATTTTTAATTTAATTTTAAAGATACTTTCTTTTTTTCCCATTAATTACTATTTAAACCTTTCTATCTTTTTTTTCACAATTCCATTTATGCTTTTAGCATTTTAAGTTGTTTTTTTTTTTTAAATATGAATTTTACATTTCACTCATCTATTTTTCATTACAGGACTTTTCTTTTCACTTTCCATTTTCAACGCCACTTCACATATGTTTCAATATCCAGTTTTCTCTTTTCCTTACATAATAATTATGGTGTTCATTATTATTCCTTTATGTGTAGAGTACAAGTGCAATCTTTATATTTTTTATATATACATTTATATATATATATATATATACTATACTAGGATATCTTCTTTTGATATCACACTTCAACAGGCTCTTTGGCACGCTTCGTAGTGTGTCTGTAAAAGGAAAGCAATTTTATCTCGGTCTCACATATGTCCTGGTTTCAGCTGTCAGGGTCTCTAGAGGGAGTTGACTGATGCGTGTACCACCTACTGTGTCTACCTGCCAATTCAACTCAATCCAGAGTGTTTTGCAGGCAAAACTTTGCATTGTAGCCATGTCATGATGTCATGATGCTTGAAGAACATATTGAGGTTCATATTTACTGACATCTGAATTAAAATGCACAATAAATACAGACAAACACTACGAGTACTCTGAACGTCTGTTTTCTTTGCACCTTCATGTAATCTTCCAAAGAGGAGTGCTACATAGGGGGCATCACATGGTACCAAAGATAAGATGACTGCATCATTATCATTGAATGTGGATCTCATCTATGTGGGTGGAAGACAGGACGGTTTTCTGACGTATTCTCACAGCTGCTACTCTAAAACTTAAATGTAGCCCATATGGCATCTATGTGGACCTAGTAAGCATTTAATCCTATTAGCACACGTGGGAAAAAAAAGGACACAACTCCTTTACAACAGTAATAGTGTGGGCTATTCCAATAAATATGTCACAGATCTTCTGAAACAGCATTTAAAAGATATGAAAAGATGTCGACAACAACACTAAAGACTAAATGGGGTAAAAATGGTATAAAATAGCTGGAAATGTAAAAATACTGAAATAATTGGAGCTTAGTGTGCAGCCATGCTGTCTGTTAACTAAATTGACTACTATTATATAATTGTGGGGTTGAAGTTGAAGGCAGTTTTGTACACTTTTAAACTTGTAGCAACTGTAAAATATAATATTTACCATATTTCCCCCAAAGCCTAAAGTGCCTCAAGTTTTGAAATTGCTTTCCGCTCTTCTAGGACAGAAACTGGTTTCAGCTCATGTGAAAATTGAAACAAAATGTGGTTCAAACCACCAACCTGACCTTGTCTTAACTGATTAAAAGATATTGTACGACCTCTAGTGGTCGGCAGCAGTAGAGCAGGAAGCTGTCTACTATCCATATAGATATTCACTTCCTCCTTGAATGTTTCGATACAGATTTTTAGCCCTTTGTACTCATCATCATTAAAATATAAAGGTTACTGTTCTTCAACCCAGAGCCATTCATTATAAGCCAAGATCAGATGTTGGTATTGTATAATCCCTTATTCCTTTTTCAATTATTATAATTTTTGAATAAGGTTTGTGCAATACCAAATCACGTTAGCTCAATGCATCAAACTGCTGTTTCTTTCAAACACGAGGTCACAGGTTTGATCCTATATATGGACAACATTATTAGTCTCAGTAGAATTTCAATACAGTTCAGTTTCTAACAATGTAGCACAATCGCACGTAATTTCTTCTGAAATTGAATTCACTAGTTATGTTTTAAAGTTTGCATATCCAAATATAAAAATCAACTACATGATCAATATAAATAAAAAACACAAAAGAAGGAACAAATATGGATATTTCAACTTTTAATCACATTGTTAACAATTCTATAATCAATATTAGGACTCAGTCCTGCCATTCCCTGAAACAAATATCCGTTGTTTTTCATCCAAGGTAATGGTAACTACGTCCCACAGCATAATCTTTCGTTCTGTGAAAAGTTTAACATACACACATACAGTATGACCAACTGACTTACTTTGACACCCAGATCAGTAGCTTGTTTGCCACGCAAGTACCAGACAGACACATGAGCAGGCAAACGGCCAAGCTAACAGCAGGGCGGCTATTTGTGCCTGGAAAGTTCAGTCCCAAGTTATACCACAATACTTGACGCTGTTAAAAGACAGTATTAATGTCAGAAGGCATTTCTTTATCTTTTCTCCTGGGATCCTGTCTTCTTTGTCGTAAAAAAAAAAAAGAAAGAAAAAGAACATTGAAGGACGAAGTGCATGAACATGAGAGCAGGTGGGAACAGATCTACTCTAACACCACAGTGCCACCTGCTGCCTCCAGGGCTGCCTTCAGTTTCTCTGCCTCTTCTTTGGATACATTGGCCCGGATTTCCTGGGGAAGAGCCTCCACTAGCTTTTTAGCCTGGTTTCGGAAGAAAAGAGAATTTTTCAGTTAAGATAATGACACTCAAATCAGCACAGATATTCACTCCAAACACCATAGGGCCAGCTTTAATGAATGAATGATTATTTTATGCACAGATTTTCACCTGAATTGGATTTACTTATGTTGCAAGCGTACTTTAAACCGTGTGTACTGTGCAGATGTATTGTACTGAATCGAGAGAAAAAATATTTGGCTAAATTGATCAAAAGATCAAATCTGAACACATACCTGTACTAGATTCAGGCCTTGGATGCAGTTCTTCACTTCCTTTATAAGTTTTACTTTTTCAGCTGCCTTCAGTTCAGTCAGTTTTACTGTAAAGTGTGTTTTCTCTTTCTTGACCGGTTCTTCCGCTTCTTCTGCAGCCTAGTTTCAGGAGGGAGGAGAAAAACAATTAATATTTTGCATATTTACTTGTGCACTTGAATCCATTACAGCAATATGCTCCTACTGACAAAGTCGGCTTTGACACAACTTTGACATGAATTACGCACAAAATGGTAAAACCATCATAAACCATTATTCTCACCTGAGCCCCAGGTAGCGGTGATGCAGCCATCGCCCCCATTGGCATCATACCAACATCTTGAATGTTCAAAGTTTTCTGTGACCAAGAAAAACGAGATGTTTACTCAACATGACAACACACTACGGTCTCGTTAGATTCAGTATTTCGGGACTTTCTGACATACCTTGAGGAGCTCATTGAGGTCCGACACCTCTAATAAGGTGAGGCTGGCTATGTCGTGGACGAGCTGTTGGATTTTGGGGGAATACTCTTTGGGTGCTCCGTCTAATTGAGGGGTGGCGATGGCATCCGAGTGGGTGGCTGCACTGGTCCTTAGAAACCTGAGAGCACACAGGGCTGGCGTCTGCTGCTGAAGCTGTTGCCTGTAAAATGATTTTTTTTTTTTTTATTAAAATGCCTACACAGCCCAAAATAAAGTACAGTGTGTATTCAGATGTATCCAGAGTATGTGTGGAGTCTTTACTGATCATTCTGATCCATTTTTTCCTCTATCACTCTAGTGACCTTCTGGTACCTCACTTTGGGGTCAGATCTTTGTCTGGCGAAGGGTTACTAATGCCAAAATATGCAGTACAAAGTTTACTAAAGGGGATACATTTCAGTATCTGACATAATCGATGGCCAGGTGCTAGTAAAAGTTTATACAATATACACATTTATGAGTCATGAGTCAGAATCATGGGTACGTGTCTTTAAATAAAGTCTTTCATCCATTATACTTATTGTCATAATTACTCGGAAGGTAAAAAAAGCGGAAGAACATACAAGGCTACAAAAAGAAAGAGGGGTTTTCATGGATGCAACAATACTCCTGGGTGGAAAACAGGGACTGTGGTGTGTTTTCTATAGTTTCACGGCGATTCCCTGAGAAAAGATCTTTGCACTCACTGCACAATCAGGAGGCAGCAACCATGCAGCATCCCGCCGACACTCAGCAACAAGCGACTATCACGAGCTCTGCTCTCCAACAGGCTTCACTACTGGTTCTCACTGAAGGAACTCCAGACACCAGGAGGAGGTTATATGATGCGATATGTGCTTAATTTTATATTTAGCATATGTGTGAAGTACACGCATATGCTAAATCCACACACAATCCACACACCATTACATGTTCATAACTGAAGGGAAAGACATTGTTGTACGCATTACATATACACAGAATAAATCACCAAAATTAAAACTCTGATCTACTGGCAAAGAAAAAAAAATGCTACTTTGGCCACTGCATTTGCATTCACAATGTTAACACTGACCACTTGATAATTTGGCAACAAAGTAAGTGGATCATAATGCATTTTGAGTTGCATCCACACCTGTGCTTCAAGACATTAAAAATAAATGCCAGCTGCTTTTGTTTGTCTTGAATGATAATGAAGACTTGACGTATGGGGGCTGTTGGTGAGTTCAAACAAGCAATGTGAAGTAAACTATGACGGACATGTTTCACTGTTTTCTCATATGTTACAGACCAAACAGTCAATCAGTTAAACTATTCAGCAGGATAAATGACAATGAAAAACAAAGGAGTCTGCAGAAATAAACCTCACATATGTCCCATGTCCCTCTGTGAGGAGCGGATCACTCACACAGCAGGCAGGAAACCACCGTGTTCCGGTTGCTTCCTTAACATTTTACCCTTATGTCATATTAGTAACTCCAACACTGCTCAGTGTCAAACACAACTCACAGAAACACACACACAAAAAAAGACGAGATGCACCAAACTCCCAGTTACACTAGTGTGACCTTGGCTGACCGAAGCATAGCTGCTAAATGGAGGGAAATATCAGACAGCTGAAACGTTTCATTTTTTACAACCACACTTAGAAATAAGACAGTAGATAGCAGCGTTTCATGACTCATTGCAGATCATTGGATCACGGAGCTAAAGTCGTGTAGCCTTCATTTACAGCCGGCTAAAGTTACTAAGCTAACGTCAGCTAACCTACTTAAAACACCGCCGGGAAACATAAAAACTCGTTTTAACTGCAGACTAAATACATATTTTGTATTTACACGAAGTAAAGAGACAACAGCAGCTTTAAAAGTCAACACTGCCGGCAGCAGTCAGCGGCTGTCTGCCCTTGAAGAAGCAAGACAGTTGCAGTCACTGATGTACCGTTACCGCTGCACCAGTGTTACGTGAATAACTGTTACCCGTTCAGTTGACGTTACGTACCGGTGCGAGCTCGCTGCTACCCGCAGCGCGGTCCGGAGGCAGCGTCTGGTGCAGTACATGCTTTATTTATGTGGAGCCGTTTCTTCTACTAAAACACAGCCAAGTTTGTCGCAGCCAGGTCTCCTTCCAGCGCTCCTGCCTCAAAAGCACATGGCGTCCTCTCTGCTCCTGACCTACCCTCAATGCATTGCGTGAACTGTTAGAACAGCTATGGGTGCCCGTGAGGGACCTGGGAAATATATGCATAAAACAAAAATATATATACATGGAAACAGATTACAATATTAATTCTTACACGTTTTAATAGAGGTATTTATAATTATTATATTATAATGTAATACGTATACTATTCATCTGCTGTGTCTTTAGTTTTTTGTAGTAGTCACGAGTGTCTACTGCCCTCGAGTGGTCACAATGAGGAACTGCAAGGCAACAGTAAATTAACATTAAAGGACAGGTTCACAATTCAAGTCTGTCTTAAAACAATAGTCTGGTGTCCAAATTAAAATTGAAATAGGTTTTTCTTGTCATATAAACACCTGACTGTTGTTTTAAGACAGATTTGAAAATTTTGAGCTATCCTATAAATGATTATTAATACAGTTATGATGATGGTCATTGCTGATAATGATTAGTAGTCCTATTATTGATTGTATTATTACTTTTTTGTATGATAATTTTACTATACAGACATTTTTTGTTTTAATAGATCTACAGTGTGTCTCTATTTTCTCTGATTGTGTGTGTGTGTGTGTGTGTCCTACCTGGACTGTACCAATGCTGAACACTGGGGACGAACACTAAGTGAATCCTCTTAACCAGGTAATCTCCATCTGCTGTCAGTGTCATCTACCATATCAGAAAAATTGAGAACCAGGACGGAGCCTCGGGCCGTTGCGACTGACCAATATGCAATTTCCTTACTAGCCTCTGTGAACCAGCACAAGTTAAGGTAAGAGGGATCCTATTGGAGAGGAAACACAGGCAACATAAGATGACAGGTATCAAGAGTTTTTCTGCTTCTCCCCTGCAGACCATGCTGCTGTCACCTCAGGCAGAGAGGAACTGTGAAGATCTGTGTTCAGTGCTTGAAGATGTGCTGGAGGATCAGTCTCACAGGCAGCTGTTTGCCTTAGAGCTGGGCTCTGGAACTGGGCAGCACGTCATACGCTTTGCCCTGAAGATGCCCTTTATCACCTGGCAGCCATCAGACATCAAAGAGGAGTCTCGAGACAGGTTTGTGCAGCAACCTATTAATAGAACTGGATATACAGTAGTGTTACAGCCTGTGGCATTAAGCTTCATGGGCAACATGTTGTTCCAGTTCATACATTTGCATATGGAATAGCAACAGGTGGGAATTTATGAATTTGAAATGTAAAAAAATAAATGTTGTTACAGTATTAAGGCATACATTGCTGCAAGCAACGCTAAGACTGTTCTGCAACCTGTTCACCTGGATGCCAGCGAGCCGTGGGAGAAATGGGCAGGCCTCCCTCGCAGCTCCTGTGATGTCATTGTTGCCATTAACTTACTGCAGTACAGCTCCTTTAAAACAGCACAGGTAGGCATGATTATGTAAGAGACAATTCAGATAGTTGAGCTAAATTTGTTGTGCTGTTGTGCTACACTGGTTCATTTATAAGGGCCCATTAAACACAGAATTGTTAAAATGTGCAAATACCTGTTTCATTTTCTTGATAATTTCCTCAAGGGTCTTTTCAACGGAGCAGGTCAGATCCTCAGACAGAATGGCCTTTTGATGACATATGGGGTATGCAAAACTGTTTTAAGTTTATTATGCACTTATAAATTAATGTCATCATTTAAGTGTGAAATGCAAAACCACGGCACAGCAGGCTTTAAAAACTGATCGAAATATTTTCCAGGTGTACGCTATCAATGGCACCATTACACCAAGCTGTAATGAACTCCTGGATGCTGAGCTTCGAAAAATGTGAGCGGGCTTTAAGTCTCTAATAGAATACTAATACTGTACAGAAGTATACGGCTGGCCGATAATTTAATCCATTATTAACTTTTATAGTTTCATTAGTGTAAAGTTGAACAAAGAAAATGATCTGATTGTAACACAGAACAGTTAAGTCCAGTTAATCACTTTTGAGTATCAGTTTGATTATTGACTTTTATTTGTTTGTGCTTTTATGTGATATATAATGATATTGCCACTGCTCATCTGTTACACAGGAACCCAGAGTGGGGTCTTCCAGACATTGATGTGCTCAGACAGCTGGCTTATGGGAACGGGATACGTATGGAAAGGATGGTGAGTCGCATGCTGCAGATTGGGGTTATCAGTTAATAACTACAACATATCTTTTATACCTGTAATGTTTTCTTTGCAGATTGAGATGGAAGAATACTACAAATGCCTCATCTTCAGAAAACTTTAAAGAAGCCAAACATTACATTATGTGTTTATGCAGTATTAAGTATTTCATTATTTTACTCAGACCTTTATACTTAGAAAAGACAATTTATACCCCTTATTTATACTGAAACAAGCATACATTTACATACATAAAGGCTGTCATATTTTTCTTCTCCAATTCTTTGGAAGCATATACCAAAAATAATCAATCAAGATGACAATAAGAACCAGATATTTATTAAATATAATTTTAAAATTACTTTAAAGTCAGACAGATCAGTATGATGGAATAAAGAAGTTCACAGATGGAAAATGAAAAGTTACAGAAATCACTGATTATATGTGTGTGTGTGTGATACATACATGCGGCACATCATGTTTGCTCTGCAAGCATTTCCACATTTCTGGAGAGCCAAGTACTTTAGAAAGGAGTGTCCACCTGTAGTCACTACGCAGATCTCCATGTCTGTGGCAGTTACAGCCACATACACTTAGAGGCAGTTTGCAGTTATTTATAGGATATGGTTCTATGTTTCAATCAGTCTTGTCTAATGATGGTAATTTATATTTTGCAAGTCAATTTAATAAAGAGATGAAGGCTGTTATTAAAGTTGCTGGATTGTGACTTTATTATCCATATTTTATCAGTAGCTAAATTATAAAAGCATATTTAGTGAGTATTAAAATGGCAATCCAGCTAATTTTCTCCCACAATGAACAATCCCTGCCATGTTTTTTTTTTTTTTTTTTCATATTATCTTAAAACTACATTGAGACACTTAATATTCCAAGTGCACAACAAATAAATGCCAAAACAAGATCTAATAACCTCAGTTTGTGTGTATCCGTGTGCATGAGAAGGGATGGAACGGAAAACTACAACTGGAATGTCAAGCTGTTGAACCTGATGAAGACGTGAGTTAGTGCTGTTTATTTCAGGCCTTTTACTGTGACACGAGTCTTTATCCACACACCCACGATCCCTTAAAACAGCACATACACACAGGTCTCTAAATCACTGCCCAAAGTGTTAAGATAGGCTCAAATAATTCACTTCCACTCCAGAAAATAATACAAATTTTAACATGCAAATTTGGCTTTAGAAAAATATGAGACAATGGATGGTTATGACTTGCTTTTTCCCCCCTCAATTATTATTGTATTTTCTTATTCGTTTTTTTTTTATTTTAATACCACTGGCTATGTCTGAGCTTCAGTTATTCGTTTAATAAGGAAATACTACATACATATCAGCTGGAAAGAGGAAGGTAGAGGATGAAAGGGGCTGGGCTATGGTGCCCTCCTTTGTAGCCCCCCCACATTCCCATACATCAAGGGGGGGAGAGAGAGAGAGAGGCAAGGAGAGCAGATCTGCAACATCATCACGATATTTCACATTGCCACAACATCACAGCAAGGTGGAAGGTAGGAGGAGTGACTGTTTCCAGAGTGCATCCTCAAGAGTCCAGAGAGGGAGGGGAGAAACCAAAAGGAGGAGAGAGGGTGTAGTGTTTCAGACCCTGCAGCCTGTAAGATTTCAGTCGAAGGAGATGAGCTGTGCCTCTGCGCTGCCCGGCACAACCTGAGGGGGCTGCTGTTGCTGCACCTGCTGCTGCTGTGCCTGCTGGTGCGCCTGCTGCTGCTGCTGCTGCGGGCCACCAGGGGTAGCCACCTAGCAAAAGAAGGAACCCAGAAGATTAGTGAGGATTAGGATTTAAAAACTTCTTGTCTCCGTTTTAATGCTAATACCTGATAACAGAGAGAAATAAGTATCTTACTTGCTGGTACATGGGCTGTTGGCCT
Source organism: Pampus argenteus (assembly GCA_036937835.1). NCBI lineage: Eukaryota > Metazoa > Chordata > Actinopteri > Scombriformes > Stromateidae > Pampus > Pampus argenteus. The sequence continues at coordinate 15,578,533 of CM072878.1, forward strand.
GGCATGTACGGCTGTTGGGGGGGCATATTGGGATCTTGTCCTGGCAATGCAGAAATCATGTTCTGCATGCTGTATGGCTGGTAGCCCATGTAACCCATACCGTTGGTGGGGGCTGCCTGGGACATGGGGGGCATACTCTGGGCCTGAGATGCAACATTCTGCACAGAACAGGGATGACGATTAGTGGGATGATTATTTGTCATTCAATAGTGTGGACGTAGTATGTGTGTGTGTGTGTGTGTGTAGTATGTACGTCGGTCAGACCTGGTAGCCCTGTGTAGGTGTGGGCTGGTAGTTGGAGTACGGTGGAGTAGTAGTGGGAGGGGCCTGACTAGGTGGAGGAGCAGGCTGCCCGTTAGTGCCTGCAGCCTGGTACATGTACGCATTAACCATATTGGGATCTAGTGAAAGAGTGAACAGTCAGTCAAAAACATAGGAGGACGTATCAACAAAAACGTCATGTATCTCATATGTATAGCAAATGTTTGAATATAATGCAGTAGAGCAACCAAATACAGTATATTTTCTATTTTTATATGTACAAGTGTTCCTTATATGTTTCCAGGTAGCTGTGTATTTGACATCCTCACCTGTGGCAGGACCAGGCATGGCCTGGTACTGTGGTGGTGCGGTCTGGCCAGGCTGGTTCATATAGATGTTGTGCATAGGTGAACCCTCCACAGAACCAGCAGGGCTGAAGGTGCCTGGGTAGCTGGGTGGAGCACCAGGCTGGTACACCACCCCTCCTGCTACGTTGGGAGGCAAAGACTGCATCTGTGTAACAGCACATACAGACATCGCCGGGTATTTAATCCCAAAGATTTATAAAAAAAGGAGGTAATACGGTGTCTAAATTCCAATTTCAATCATAAATCATGCATGCCCTCACGTCTCTGCATCCATGCCAACAACTCACAAAGCTGGTGATTGGTTGATATGAAATGTATCTTTAAAAAAAAAAAAGCTGTAGGGGCAGGCAGTTTAAGTTCTGGTCTAATAAGTTTAGTCTTGTATATACTTGTTTATTTCTGCTCCAAAGGATTGTGAGACATTTGAGTCATTTCTGTTATGTTGGAAATAGTTAATTTTAAACCACTATGTCAGCACACTGCGTGTACCTGGGCGTAGGGCAGAGAGAAAGCAGGCATTTGAGCTCTCATCTGAATTGTGTGCTTCTGCTGCTCCAGACGCATCTGCCTCTCCTTTTCCTGCTCCTGGAGGCGCTGAATGGCTAACTGTCTTTGCATCTCCAAGTACTCCTGTAGTACAAAAACAAGGACTTGTCAGCATGATAATACACAGCATATAAACATCTGCATTGTCAGTGGAGAACTTCATACATTACCTGTTTCTTCTGCCTCATGATTTCCAGTTTTTGTGCCAGCTGGATCTGCCTTTGCCTCTCTGCTTCCTCTGCAGCACGGCGCAGCTTCTCTCTGTGTTCGTCCCGAAGAGCGTTGAGGGCTGCCCGAGCATCGCGCACTTGAGCCAACTTGTCCTGCAGTCCCTCATAGTACACTGCCAACAACATATATGATGCAACAGTTTAGCGAATGGACACAGATATGCAAGTATAAATATACACACATGGGCAACAACTGGCACTCACATCGCTTCTCGTCCAGCTGGTTGAGGATGTCCAGAAGCTGTGGATGCATGTTGTTGATAGATTGGAAGAGTGAGAGCACAGCACTGTCGTTGGTGATGCTGCGGCCGCGCATGTGGTTGCTCTTCATGCGGTTAAGGAAGGTGGTGACAGCATTCTGGAGAGCCTTGAGAAACTGCTCATGGTTCTCCTCCGACTCCCCATTCTGGTACTGCTGCTGAAGGCAGAGACAACAAGGAAGCAGAGCACAGACAGACATTTTTTGTTAACATAAAAACAAAAACAACTAACATCTACTCTCGGCACAAAGTTTCAACATACCTCCACTATGCTGACTGGTTGGGCAGGGACGTGAGTTTCTACAGGCTGACTAATTAGCGGAAGGGGTTCAGCCAATGGCACAGGCGCAGGGGCTGACGGGGTGGGACTCTTACGAGCCTCTTCCTGTTTCTTCTCCCAGTATGTTCTGTTCAGGTAACGGGCCAGCTGGAAGTGTTCATCAGTATTATATCAGTATTATAATGATGAATATATAGCATTTCCATTTGTCTAGAATAATAGAGACATTTAAGAAGAGAAGGACATATACCTCAGGGTCTACATCTTCAGCTGATGGAGCAGAAGAATTCTGAAAGAAAAAAAAAAATCATGTTAATCTGTTAGAGCACATATTTCACTCACTTGTTTAAATCCTGTTAGAATGATGAAAAACAATGTTTGGTAGTATAAATACTTCAGTTTGCCAGAGAGAAAAGCAGCATGAGTCTTACCACAGGAGAAGTGTAGAGGGTGCTGACTGGTGGTGCTGAGGAAGTCACTGGGGTGGGGTCGGCTTTGGTATACATTGAGTACGAGTTCTTCTGCCTCTGCAAGTACAAATACAGCTACAGCATTTAGCGCGTTTTCTCTATAAACAGGCGGTAAAAATACAAAATAAAATTTCAGCTGTGCAACCCACCATCCGCTCTTTCTCTTCAGCCTCACTTTGGGACAGGGCAATGGCCAGCTGCAGCTCTTCTTCCTCCTGCAGCGCTGCCTCGTCTCTCTTTGGAGGCATCTGTTGAGAGGTCAGAATGCAGAAAACGAGTCCTAACATATATATTCTCAGTACATTTACTTCAAGCCATTTCTGTAGTGTTCTGTAGTCAATATAACCGTTACTTGTGACTGTTGGGACAGTGGGCTGGTCAGGTACTCAGGAGGCAGTTCGGCAGGCCCTGGGGTCTGGGCTTTCCCCTCAGCCTTCCTAAGTGGAGGAGAGAGGGAGGGGTGGCTGGTGAGGAAAAAGGGATCAGGGAGGACAAAACACCTTGTAAATCAGTGGGGGAGAACATTCTGATTGAAACAAGAACTTTCAAAAAACCGAACAATACAATGAAAATATCTGTACATTTTATCTGCATCTAAACATGCATATGGACAGACAATAAGATATAGTGACCAATTTGTTTAAGACTTAATGAAAGTTCACAGCATGAGTAAAGACGGCAGCTCCTTAGATTGCTGGAAATGGATACAGTGGTACAGCGTTCAGAGCCACCATATAGTCAGAGATAAAATTTGTCAAATCTGAGGACTCACTTGTTAAGCAGCTCAAAGCAGGGCTCACACACACGCACTTCCTTCTCGATGCCAAACTTCGGAATGGTGGAGTACTTAGACGAACACTTGCCACAAAAAATCTGGCCACAGGCTCTGCAATGGTGCTGGGGGAAAAAAACGAAAGAAAAAAAAACGAATCGAGGTCAACGATATGCAAATGCGCTATAAACATATACTCCACACGCACGCACACACTGCTGTAACAGAAAGAAGGAAACTATGACACCTTCAAGTGCCCTAGTTAAAAGAAAGCCCAGCATACCTTTCTCGTCATAACCCCAAACTGGACTCTGCACCGGTGGCACTCCTCAGCATCAACCCAGTCTGGGGCCTGGACAGAGTAGACAGGTTACACATGTTATTACACAGTCACCCTCTAAATAATTTCCCTCATTTCTGGTGTTCTTGTACCAAAAAACATAATAAATCCAACTCTGCTGAAATAAGAAAAACAAAATCTTACTCTCTCAGCTGAAAACATTGCATCACTCTCCTTGAACTCAGGGAACACATGACCTGTGAGAAAATAAAAAGAAACTATGTTTAGCATACGGTAAGTATTACGGTTAGTAAGAAATTAACAATAGTAACAAAGTACTAAGCTATGTTCTCTACATTAAAACATTGTTGAAACCTGACATTTATCTATGTCATCATATCAGACGCTTTGGTTCTATTTCAGGAGAAGAAGAAATACAGATATGGCCACGTATCCACTTACCTTCCACTTTCATGATCTGATAAGTGTCTTGAACCACCTTGTATTTGGGTTCATTGCGGAAGGCGTGGGCCCAGGCCTGGATCAGGTAGAGGATCTTGTTCCTGACATTTGGTTCCGTCTGTTTCTGGCAGGAAAAAAACCTGATTTTTTAATATAATGTGCCTTTACATCTCACTTCTCATGTATTTATTTCCTTCATTCCTACTGTCACTAAACATTGGTAAACTGAGCTGTTGGAACACAAACCGAATCAAACTAAACTGTGTTTGATGACTATAATTGAGCAGGCAAGTCCCTTGTGTTGTTCTGGGAGGAGAAAAAAAAATCCCCTCCTGTCACAAGGCAATGACATCATCAGGAAGTTGAAACTAACAGACTGCAGGAGCCTGAGTCATGATACAGCAAGGATCCAATCAAATATTGCTTGCTCATGCTGAAATGCAGCCGGCTATATGTCAACAGTGAGCAGTTATCAGTCAAAAGAGAGGGTGAAAAATGTGACACAACACCCAGTCTGTGTGCAAGAGGTTGACAACACTACTTTCACTTTACTTACAGCACACTGGAAACTGACCAGAACAAAGGTGTAAAAATCAAGAAATGAATAAAATAAAGGTCACCTTGATTAGATCCTTCAGTTCCTCCATAGTTTGTTTACTCGCCACCTCATCGTGGACTGTCTGTCCACAGTTCTTCACTACTGACTCCAGCACCTGGAGAGTGAGGCCACGGCATTTTTTTTGGTTTATTATGCAAATCATAGCAAAGGAATCCTCTCAGAAAAAAGAGGTATTATTGTTATTGTGACCAAAGAGAGGTGCGGACACAAATGCACAAAAAAAAAACTTAATTGTGAATAATATAATGAATTTATTTTATGTATATTAGTACACACATCTTACCTCAAGTGCATAGAGGGCAACATGTGGATTTTTGTCATTCAGCTTCTTCTTAATGGCCCCTATGGCATATTTAGCTCTGGGTAGGACAAAAACAAATGTTGCTCACTAGAGTCCAGGTGTTAAAAATTAAAATCAGAAAAACAATTATCTTGATTACAAACAAAGATAAACATAAATCTCTGGCTGGTATCACTCACTGTGTGTCCCCCTGTCGAATGAGATCACAGATCTGTAGGATGGATTCCCAGTCGGTCTCCAGCAGCAGCTGACTGGTGGCTTTATCTGCAATTGTTATCGATTGTTAAATATATAATGCTAATAGCTACCATAGCTTCAGCAAACCAACATAGCATTATAAATAACCAGCGTCTTCCTCTCCATGTTACGGGCGTAGGCATGTGATAGACTTGCTTTATGAAAACCATGTACACCTGGGATTTATTTATACATACACCCTCTGTCTGTGTGTCTATACATACATGCGTGTATTTTATATTTCTCTTGATATTGATACAGGCTCTTTTGATGCATTATAATCACATCACACATTGATATTTTCTCAGTTTTTACTGTGGCATAAGACGAGATGACAATTTAGATGACATCCAAGTAGTACACCCAATGTGTTCATAACTGTATATATATATATATATATATATATATGTGATACAAGACTACATATTATCTGGGATTGTCTTTTTAGCGATGTGATTGTGTTTTAAAAGATGGCTTACAATTAATATACATTTTTTTAAACAACTGTTTCATCATCATATCCAGACTGCATTTCTTAAAATTGTCATGTTTGTAAATATCTTATAGCGGTTGACTGTCACAGGGCCCAAGACTCAGAAAAACCCAAACTTGACTGTTGGAAATCAGTTTGTGGTAAACTAATGAATTTGTTTATGAAAATGCACATTAAAGCACAACAACAATAGGCGTGGAAAAAATGCTTTTAATGTGGGTTTAACTTTGTACTAAGTATTAAGATCTACATAAACTGACACTATCTTTACATGGAGTACATTACAAAATATCTCGTTACCACACCCCAAAGTACCACATAGCAAGTTTGGTAATACTACAGCATAGAAACAGTATATTAAATGCAAAGAGTTGGAGGATCAGGGGGTTTATATGTTGCCAGAGACCCTTTTCTGCCACTATGAAGTTAACTTGATAACTGACGTGACTGTCAGTTTTCAATATGATGCATTAAACCACAGTATGACAGTTTTTGCCCACTTTTTTTTAACGGACCTGTTTCTAAATCAGTGTAATGTTGATTTATGCAGGGTAGCTAATTAAATTATAATCACTTAAGATAAACCTAAGATAAACTTAAACTCATACATATCTTACTGAATGACAACCTTGTATCTGGCTGCCTGGTATTGATATATCATCATGTGATTAACTGGTAGGAACTAATAAGAAGTCAATCAAGAGCTTTGTTTAACGCTAGCTTAACTAATAGCTCGGTGATAGCACAATATAAAAAAAAGGTAACGTAACGTTTCAATTAGTCTTTAAATAAAACATAATTGTGTTCTCCAAATTAATCGGGTCGATAAAATTAGTCTAGTCTATTTGGGCCTCCAAAACAATAGCTGCGGATTTGTTAGCAGGCTAAAATTAGCTGGCCTCAGAGCCACAGCCCCATCGTCTTTCAAAACAATACGCTGGAAAACATCGCACTTTGACTAATAGTTGCCAAATTAACTATTAACTTGACGGATATGATTATAACTCACCCAGAAGCCTCTCAAATGTACCTCCGCCTTTTCCCATATTAGATTCAAAGTCGCAAAGTGGCTGTCGATGTGTGTTGTTTGGTCAACGGATCCTGATATTTTCACCGCTGAGGTTAGCCTGCTAGCTTCTCTGTGTGTTAGCCACGGAGCACAGTCACACAGCGCTTCCTGCTTCCTGCTTCCGCCGTAGAAACACCACCAATAACAGAGCGATTTACTTCCTCTAGCGACCAATACATCTATACAGATGTGATACAGCAGTAAGAACATTTACAGTGGTGGAAGAAATACTCTGATTATTTACTTAAAGATCATCTCCATGCATGTTTTAAATAAGGTGTAGTTCTCTTTTATTTAATATTTAATTAATTTTAAATTACATTCTGATGTTTTTAATTAAATTTTCTTCTCTCTTTAATTTTATTTTTTATTTTTTATTTTTTTATTGCCATTTCTTGTCTTAATGTCAAATGTTTTTCCTTGCCTCTGTAAAGCACTATGAATTGCCTTGTGTACGAATTGTGCTATACAAATAAACTTGCCTTGCCTTGCCTTGCCTTTTAGTCAAATAAATGAAATGAAAATACATTTGATTCATTTGATTCATTGATTTTATTTTATTTTTTTTCATTTCAGAGAAGAATATGTTAATTTCCCCATGTCCTAACCTCTATATGAAAGAGACATATGCTTATTTATCTAATTATTATTTATCCGTTCTATAGACACTCACTTTCACCTGCTATTGTTTACATTTATACAGAGGTCTTCTAATACTATCTGTATAAAAATCTTTAAGCTGATTTTATGAAATGTGCTGCAGTAAAGGCTTAGATCCACCTCAGACTCATGGTTTTTGGACTTGTTTTCTGTGGTCCTCTCACCTGTGCTCAGTCCACTCACCTGTGCTCCATTTCCCGATTAGTAGATTCTGTAGTCTTCATTTATCAGCTCCTGCAAACACATAATTAATTATGATCTAATTGTTGAAAAATTACCTAGACTTTGGAAGAAGAAAATGATAACGTAAGAATGATGAGGTTAAGCTTTGCCAAAGGTGTGGATTATATAATATATAAGCAGGAGCCAAAACTGTTTATTTATTTTCATGCTTATTTCATTTCATGACTTAAACTGTGGTTGGATTTAATGATGTATTAATTAATGAAGTAAATCTCTAATTTACATTGAAACTCTGCCAAGACTGTGTTTTCTCTTCAAACTATTTTGACTGTAATTTGTTCAACTATTAAGTTTAAAGTGGTGACAGAAAACATTTTGGCCCGGCTGAAAGGTGTTTTTTTTTTTGGGACCATACCCTAACCTCTGACCTCCCTATGGTTGGAGTAAACTTTTCTTCAATTCAAGAGTGAAATATTTGAATTAAATCATCAATGATTCTACACATATGGTAATTGTTACTTGAATTATGTTGTATTTGGTACTCCCATAAAGCTATTACAGGACACCGTACTGATTATTTACCTCACCGGAACACTTGTCTCACACTATGTTTTCTCCATTACAATTGTACAGTAATATAGGACAGACTGCCTCACTGTATTCACAGCATTACTCTACCAACATTGGTATAGGCCCACTTAGGTCATGTATGAGTCACTACCTGGCACTTGGAACACTGGTATCCATTGTTATTGTGGTGCTGTAATGGTCCATAAAGTGGCATTGTGTTTCTCTGTCTTCTGCTGTTATGGACATAAAGGACGAAGGGAACCATGTCTATCCTCCCAACTATGACCAAAGTTATTGTTTACAGCAGATTAAAATTATTATTATAACAATTTTAAAAATTATTATGTCATTATGTACAGTAACCAAATTCCAATAAAATCTTAATGGTTTTTAATTCACTGAAATGATTTATTTACAGTCTCTGTGAATTATAATTTACTCCAAAGTGAAGGAGCACAGAATTTAAGTGATTTGAACAATGTCTCATGAATAAAGATGCTGTGGCCTATAACAACCCACATGAGACACTGACAGATAGACATGCACAAATACAATTCATGTTAGGGATGTGCAGAGAGCCCATTATTATTTTGTATTTGTATCTGCACTTGTTGAGGCATTTGTATTCAAATCAAAGTGGAAATATGCATAAAAATAATATTTTTGTTGATGTAAGGGTTCATCAATGAGCTATTTTACAAGGTCTCGCAGATCAACTGTTCTATGAGAGACTGTTCTGCTGTGTTTGCTGTTAATCTAAAAGGTTCCAGGATTTTTTTTTTTTACATTGTGAAACAAAGATAATTTCTTGTTTCACAATGTTTCTTGTTAATAATTTCTTCTTGTTCTTGATTTTTCTTTGTCCCTGGTACAGGGTAGCAGTGATAGGGAAGAGGAGATGGAGGATAGGAGATGGAGGTCCACACACACACACACACACACACACACCCTTCTTAACAATATAGCACCACAAGCAAATGTACACACATCCCTATTGTTCTATTGTTCTTCTTCCACTCAGCAGAACCCACAGTAGTGTTTACATAAATGAGTCAAACAAAGATTTCCCTTTTAAAACTACTATACGTCTCTCGAACATGAAGTTGAAAGAAGGTTTTGAAGCTATCTGTAATCATGAAAATGTGAACACACACAGTATGTTTTGGAACACCAAAACTTTTATTGTATTTTACAATGACAGACAGAGAAAAAATGGTTATTGAATGATATCAGGTATGAAATAATAAAATGAGTTCAATTTTCCCTTTAGGCTCCCGTAGCTTTCAAAGAAAAAGGCAAACTGGAATAACATTAAATATAAAATAATTACAAGGAGCAAAATCAAGAGGAGAAAAAAACTGGTTTGTCATCAGTTGGGGTGATTTTGTGGGGCTTGAAGGCATTCAGACATTTTGGGATCTTAGACATAACCTTTGACTTGTGAGGCAGGTGCCCTGCGAGGACTACTTTCTCCACTGCTGAAGGTGGGAGAGCCTGGGATGCCAGGGGGACTTGACCCAGCATAGAGCAGAGATCCCCCGATAAGAAGCAAGGCTGATGCCCCCCAGCCGATGTAGAGGGCAGGGCCAAGTTCACGCTTGTGTGGAGCCGCCACATGTGGGTCATAGAAATCCCTGATGATGGAGTGGGCTGTCCAGCAGATGGGAACAAGGTAGAGGAACCCTGCAATGGCGAAAAGGATGCCAGAAATACGAGCAATACGGGCCTTGAGGCTATTTACACCAATGCACTTAGTGCATTTGACTCCTAGGACCCCCAGAGCCAGAGACAGGCCACACATGAGGATAGAGAACACGGTGAGGCCCCGGGCAGCCTGCATGTCACTGGGCAGAGCCAGCAAGCTGTCGTACACCTTACACTGGATCTCACCTGTGCTTTGCACAATGCAAGTCATCCACAGGCCCTCCCAAATAATCTGAGCCGTCACTATGTTGTTACCGATGAAGGCAGTGACACGCCACAGAGGGATGGCACAGACTACTAACCCACCCACCCAGCCCACAATGGACATGATCAGGCCTAGCAACTGCATGCCCGTGGTTGCCATGGCAAAAAGGTGTTGTTTGAATCAGACGGATTTGTCTTGGGTTTTATATCAGGTTTGTTGCACAAGGCCCACTTATAGTCCCAAAGAAATGTGTCAGTCTGTGGTAGTGAAAATACTGCGTCCTGCTGGATCCTTCAGGTCTTCAGGTGATGATGTCAGTAACTTCAGTTAGGTTGTTTTCAAGAACCAGTAGCCTGAAACCAAAGAGTAGAATCAGTTTAAATAATTCTTATTCATCATCCAAATATTTCTACAAAAGCCCAAGATACAAAAATGTTTACAATTTGTTACTTACAAGAGCGAGCATTACATCTGTAAAGTATGAAAAGGCTAATAGAGCATATATTTATCATAAATATTTGGAAAAAGACTGGGAGGCCCATGTTTAGTAGATTCCAGCGAGAACCACAGAGAATAGCCTTCTTTGACACAGCTGTGGGTGTCGAGCTACGCCTTGCCGGGTGAGTGGATTATCTCAGAAAAACATGAGGAGACTGTGAACACAAGCAGCTTTCATGAACGCTTATAGAGTGGGCCAGGAGGACCCGTGTCATCTATTTATCACAGCTCTCTGAAAATCAAACCCTCCTTACATGAGATCAATTCGTGGGGTTGCTTCACTAAGGTAGATAGATATGTTTCAAAGGGATAAGCGTTTCCCATTGGACCACTGGTTAGTATAAAAGCCCCGTCTGGGGTCAATATTATTAGATTTGATATGAAGAAAAATTACAAAGTCTGTACTGCAAGTAGAAAGATAACGCTGGAACATATTGACCCTAAAAACCTGCATAATCATACATACTGTACATACACAATGTTGTGCATGGTTTCATAGTAAGAAACCATTTCTAGTTTTCCTGTTGAGCCCCTGGAAGACCCTCAAAGGCCTCTGGAGGTCCACAGACCTTCCTTTGGGACTCTCTGCCTCTTTCCAGTGAATAATTATAAAGATTTCAACGAGGAAAAAGCAACACACCTGCCTCAAACAGGTGACATTTTGAGAACAATAGATACCAATACACTGATAAATGATAATATTGAAGCATATTTACCTCAAATGAAGTATACTGGACTCTCACTGCTCTCCTTGTCGTCGGTCCACAGGTTAATGTTAGTGGTCTTTTGCTTCTGTAGATCAGCTGTGGGTGCCTGGAGTTGTGAATGATGGCCCTGAGAATTCAGTTCAGTTCACAGGAAGGCTGGAGGGCATGGAGAAGCTCTATCTCAGAGGTCAGGTGAGCTGGACTAGAGAGGGTCGATCAGCTTCGACACGCAGGACTGAACTGGAGATGGGGCTGCCCTCCAAGATGCCAGCGTGAGTCTGTGTGGCAGTGGGCAGAAGCATGCGCTTGTGTGCACGACCGTGTCAGTGTGTGAATGCGTGAATGTGTTTGAGTGTGTCTCCCAGTGCCTGGTGTATGAACACAATGCCCTGCTGTTTTGTGCACCCTCCCTCTCTGCTCCTCGTCAACCTCTGTCCCAATCCTGCAGCCCCTAACGTCCCATCCAACTCAGCAACCCATTCTCTCCTCTTTTTTTTTTTTTTTTGACTTTGGCTCACTTGTTCATTTATGAGAGCCTTTTCTTTTCTTCTCTACCCTCGTCTTTCGTTTTCAATCTGTTTATGGGTTTCATTGAAGTTTTTTTTTGAGTCAGTCCTTATGTAACCTCTTGTTCAATGTCCTGAAAGGGGGAATGTGGTTCATTGTAGTTTTTCATACATTTGTAACGTAATAAATATATTTGACGTAGTGGATCGACACCAAGAAGATAATTACAAGCTAAAAAAAAACAACTACATTTATACAGGGATTCATAAGTTATGTGTTTGGTATAGTGTTCAGATGCTGCAAAAACTAGAAAAGAGGATTAGGGGAGCAGCATTTTTACCATCATGAAGGCTACCAGGACTGAAGAACGGATGAAGCCTGTCAGTGAACGTATCCATGAAAGTGTGAATGTGGACTCCGGATTCTGCGCAGTAGAAGGACACGCGGCCTTCTGTGTAGTCCAGAAAGACGCCCACCTTCCTGGGTCTCTGTTCTAAAGCCACCAGGGTGACAGGAGAAGTGTTGGCAACATATTGGCCTCCAGCTTTCAGGCTTAAAATCCAGAAACCATTTGTAGGGCAGACGGAGAACTTGCCCTTTCTGTTTATGGACTCTCTGACAACACCCAGCTTCCATTCGATCTTCTCTCCGACCTCCACCTCCCAGTAGCTCCTTGAATTGCTGAAGCTTTCTTTAGCCAACACGTTTGCCACACGGTCGAATCGTTTGGGGTGATCCCGTACCTCCTGAAGCTTGTCTGTGTGCCTCACCTGTTTTCTGTCATCTGAGACAAAGAGGAAGGGGTGGGCCGTCTTAGCACTCAGATTGACATCCACTATGGGGGGGAACAAAAGTCAAAAATAGGTCAAACAGCATGGACAACTTAAGCACAAGTATTTGTTTCTGTGTACACAAAGCCTTACCTGTGTATCTCTCTATTCTCTTAAGTTCTGTCAAGAAAACAACACCGGAAAAGAAACGTCACCGTCATTGAATTTCATCATAAACATAACAACATAATATATTTTAAAAATGTATTACTGACCAGATTTGGAGAGTCTGTTGATTTCTACCTTTATCTTATCCATTATGTCTGTCAGTGCTCTTCTGGTGACCCCAAGACAAGGGTCGGTTTCTATGGTAACCTTGGACCAATCCTTCATCTCAGAGGGGCATATAGTAGAAACAATGTTCTGCATGATATGGGAGGAAAATACCTTTTTTTTTTTTAACGGTGATCGTAGCTAATATCAGTGCTTTAGCATCATCATCATCTTGTTTTGTGCAGAAGGTGAAGGTGCTTTTACCTGGGTACTTTCCTTTGCAACGTCACTTTCATCGCAGTTTACGGGAAATTGAGGATCAGATTCAGCGCTCTCCTTTTTTAGCTCCTGGATCTCCTTTTCAAGCTCTCTCAAGAGCGTTTCCACTTTATTCTGCTCTTCTCTCTGTCTCTCCTCAATTGCCGCAACAACAGCTTTGTGACTCTTCTCTATAGCATTTACGAGGGCAGAGAAGACCTTATGGCTCTCTCGCACCTCTCTGAGGTAAGAGATCTGATTGGACGTCATAATCATTATTGAAATATATACATTTATTTAAAAATAAACACAGATTTTTAATGATGCAGACGTTTTCAACTGACCTTTTGGAGCTGGAGAGAATATTTCAGTCTTTCAATCTTCTTCTCCCTTTCCTGGATCATTTGCTCAACATCAATAACCTGCACATGTGCAACAGTGGCATTACTGCTAGATTTGAATGATCAGATTATATCGCATATGATTAAATGACTTATAAAAGGGCCAAAGTACCATCTCGTCGTCGGGTGGTTTCTGCGGTTGAGTCTTCCTGTAGTTGTCAGAGACATCTGCCAGAATACTGTTGACGCTGAGGTCGGGCTTCTCGGTAAACACTCTCCTGCAGTAGGGGCAGTATCTGGACTGGTGTCGTGTCCAGTAGTGAGAAAGACAGGACAAGCAGAAGCTGTGTCCACATGGTATGGTTACCGGGCTGGTGAAGATGTGTCTACACAGATAGCACAGGAAGTGCTTCTTGGAAAGGAGGCTGATGGTAGTGGCCATTATTCCTGAAAAGATCAGTGTTAACGTATAAAGTAAGTTTGAGAGTGTTTAAATTGTAAATAAGGTAATGCAGTGAAAACCAAAACTTGAGACTATCTTGAGGAGTAGCAATGAGAAAATATACACAGCTAATTTAAAATCTAGCATTATATGTACCTATGTGAGTACCGATGGTTAAGAATAACTTCAGCTACAGGCAGCAAATTAAACTCTTATTTGAAATCTTAGTTCTTTTCGATAAATCATTAGTCCTGCTCAATTTTGGCAACCAGGTACTTCCTCCTGACGACTTCTAACAACTCTGACATGTATACAGGAATATGAAACCAAGTGTTTTCAGCTCAGCTATGCAGCACTCAGACAAAAGGAATGTGATATTAACATTGCATAACATCCAATGATACACAAAGGACAGGATATGATTTATTTATTTTTTTGACCTCCTGATTCATGTCAGTGGCAAAAGCTCACGATGAAATCAATCAGAGTGTCTTCTTATTGCCATTGTCACAGACATGAGAGTTGGAAGGATTTCTTTGTGATCAAGGACAGATAGACTAACAGTTAAGTATATGATGTTATGGAAAGTATGTAGTCAAACAGGAAGCTGCCAAATGACTTACAACGTCATTAAGGAGCTCAAGCTCAAAACAAATAACCAACTACCGAAGTCTTATGTGACATCTAACTCTTGAGTTTTGTACATGAATGAGTCAAGACAAAGAAACCAACGTGAAAAAGGTTTGTGGGGTCTTACCTTGCTTGTCCAGATAGCACTGCAGTTAGTCGTCACTGCTGCCTTTCCCAATATCAAGGTAATATGGAGAGACTGCAGTGGTTTACACTCAACAAGTGCACTAAGGTGTGTGCATTGTTAAGAGAAAGAGCAGTGCTGTAGACAATGACACTCTCAGTCAAGACTCCACCCTGAATGTTATCTGAGCTGTACTTTAACCCACCTCCAGCAAGACACCAGGAAATGTTGGAGGTTAGATAAAAATGATTTATGGTTACCAATGGTTACCAAGGAAGTACACATGAAACAATAAACATGTGTTGCTAAAAAATCACAAATTAATTCAAATAAATGCATGTGCAGTTTCGGGAATGAGATTTATTGTTTTTGGAAAGCAGTGTTTCTGTTTGAGCTGAACAGTGTAGTAAACTCTAGTATGTAAATGATGTTAAGGTTGGTACAGAACAAAGGAGCGAGAAAGTAAAGTTTGTGCTTCAACCTAAAGGGAATCATACGTACATTTGATTGTCTAATCTGGTATCCAGTCAGCTTGATAGCTACACAAGCAACAGTTAGTTTTTCATTCTGGAAAAAAACAGGTCATCAGTCACACAAAAAAGTCATGCAGTCATGTACGAGGAGCTGCAAAGAAGCGGTTGATAAAGATTGAGTTGAAATTGAGTCTGGCAGGTGGGGCCACTCTGTTTTCCATATGCTTTATAGCCACCTGGGCTGTTCCTCCTGCTGATCCACCTACTGCACCACCTATGATCCCATAGAGAACCATCCCCCCTGGCCCTTCTATAGACCCAACCAGTGCACCCATGACAGCACCCACAACAAAACCCATCCCCAACCCTCTAACCAGGGAAGTTCTGAGCCAGCCATTGTCCATCTCTGCCTTGGCCCTGATCTCTGCGCAAACATTGACAGAGTAGGCATCGCTCTGGCGATACGACTCCTCCGATATGTATTGCTTCTCCATGTTAGTCCACGCTTTCTCGTTCTCTGCTGCCCTCTGCCTCCTCAGCCTTTTTTCCTCCTTCTTCACGCTTTTGTCTGCTTTCTGGAAAGTTCTATTAGAGAAGTGCCACCCCCCTAATGAGGACACCATCCGCTCGATCTTCTGCAGCAGCTCTCTGTCGCGGCTGCGATCTCTCCAGTTCTTGCTGAAGATGTGAAAGCGTCCGCCTAAATTCTCAATCAGTTCTCTCAGGTGCCAGTCAGTCTTCTTCACCCTGTCTTCCAAGGCAGCTCCATCCATATTTCCTTCAAAGGCCAGGAGGACTATGCATTGTGTTAGACACTGTCTACCAAAACGCCTCATCAGCAGCTTGGGTGTTTTCATGTCATCTGGGGAGATTTTGTCCATGTCAAAGGCGACAAGAAAGGCGTGGGGACCAGGGATACATAAGCACATAGACCTTCTCAGCTCCATCTTCCTCTTGGCTTGAGATATATCCTTCTCGTAGAGGTTCGGTCCATTGATCACAGCCGTTTGTCTACCAGCCAACTCTCCAACATTCTTCCTGCTGTCAGAAATGCTAATGACATCCTTAGAAAACACCTCCCTTCCAAGAATGGCATTGGTCAGGAAGAACTGAGGAGGACCACTGCTACCAACCACCATAAGCCTCAATTCCATAGAAGATCCTGTAAAAAGTTTTATTTTAGAAAGAAGTAACTCTTGAATTCACACATATTAGATGTATACCAATTATCAATACCTCCTCCAGGCCCCCTCCCCACCCAAATACTTTTTACACAGTCCCTAACTGGCATGCAACCCGATACAGTTTACTCCACGTTTGTAACTTTGCAGTATGATTAAAGCATCGTAAAAGCTCAGTTCATGTCTTTTTTTTTTTTTTACATTATTTTATTTACATACTTTATATATTATATTAAATCAGGAAGCTTACCTTTTGTCCTCGTATCCATTTGGCAGATTGTCAGTACAGTTTCACTCTTTTGATGCAGTTCTCTGACTTCTCACTGAACTCCAGAAAATATTCACTCATCACCACCAACACAAAGCAGTTGCCTGTATAAAAAACACACATCCCCTTTTCCAATGTCGCCCTTTCCTCCCTCTCTCTCTCTGTCTCTCTCTCTCTCTCTCTCTTTCTCTCTATCTCTCTCTCTCTGTTGATTAGGTTATTGGGTACCAGGTTTAATATTAGGTGGAAAATGTCCTCGGGGTCTAAAGCTGGCAGCAAGCACACATTCACATTTATTGACATCTTTAATTAAATACTTAGATTAATTATTAAACAAATGACTGCAGACTCTGGAAATAATACTGTGAAAAAAGAATAAATGTTCACTGACCTCTGACTTTACACAGAGACACTTGTCATCTGTAATGACAAGGTTATTCGTACAATCAGCAGCAAACTCTCTTGTGTTAATCAGTGCTGATCAGTGGTAATTTTGTGTATCCACCATAAAATAATGAAGAGGTTTGATTAACTGTAACCCCGATGAGTGCAGTGCTTTTCATAATCGCTCGTGTTGTTCTGTTTTTTGATTTTAAATGTGACTCTACAAGGTTATTTCCCCCGTCCGCCCACCAGACAGCGGTTTTTTTCCTGGGTTCAGGGAAATCAATATCTCATTAAGTTAGTTTGATCCGCTGCGAGTAGAGCATGTTTATATTCTAAATATATAGTTAGGGTTGGTTAGGGTTAGTATCTTTATGTGTCGTCATTGCAACCATAAATATCAGTGTTTACAACGAGTTGATTATTTGTTTATTTGTCTCATGTAAAAAGGCCGTCACGAATAGGGCACAAAAATATATTCAGATATTTTTGGTTAATGAAAAAACTGGGAGCATAAACTCTGTGAGGATATACTTGTTTTTATCTGATGTGCATCCTACATCTAATGTCTGATATACTGTAAACTGAAATCAAACTAGAGTCCTTCACTTTTTAAAACTTTATCTGTGTTTTTTTGTTATTTTATGACCTTAGTTGTTTATGTTTGTTAATTTTGTATTTAATCTATTGTATATGGATAAAGTGCCCTCCAATTAGGGGCCAAATTAGTCAACAATGGCTGTCAAAGTTCCTGTAGCTTTAATTTGATTTTCAAAATAATTATTAAATAGTCCACTATAGCACTATAAGCAACCACAATACTTTACAGATGTATGCTTTTTTCTTCTATATAAGACATTATTTAATTTCTCACAGTAATCATACGATCTGTAATAATGCAACAGATGCCGATCAATCTCCTATCGGCATGATCCTTTAGTCAATCAATACCAGAAAAAGCCACCAACATCTCTTGATTCACTCTTCCTCACTTACACGGCTTAAATAGTGTAACATTTGGTAGTAGTTGATAAGTTATTCTTACTTTGGCGAAACAGCGCCTCCGCGCGGTCATACGATGTATTACACAGGAAGAAAAATCACCTTTAAGTACTTCCGGTTTAGGGCGACGTCACAGCTGCCAGAGAGAAACTTAAAATGTAAACAGATATCTGACTTCTCCGTTAGTTTGTAGTTACATACTCGCCATATTGTTGTCATGTAAACTGTTAAGAGTCTAAAATTTACAACATGCGGAAATGTATCTTATCAGCAGCGACTACTAAAGCCGCCATGTGTCCAAGTGATCCTCATTAAGATGAACAAATACTGATCACCAGAATGATCAAACACACGCTTCGTGCTGCAGGACGTGTCCTTTCTCCAGGTCTGCGCTGCTTCTCCGGGACTTCTGCTGGAGAAATAACTGAAGATGCGTCTGAACAGGCAGGATGTGCACACCTCACAAAGCAGGCGTCTCTCTACATACACGTGAGCTGCTTTTTGAGTTAATTCAATGATGAGATATTTCTCTGCAGACATACTTTTTTTTTTTTTTTTTAAATGCAAGTGTGTTATGTCTAGAAAGTTTGCTCAAATGATGTCAAAGTCTCCCTCTCTTCTACAGTGGCCTTACTGTCTCAGGAGGTGCTCCTACTGCAACTTTAACAAGTACATACCCAGAGACAACAATAACCACGTCATGACCGAGTGCCTCCAGCGGGAGACGGAGACGTTGCTGCTGCTCAGTCAGGTGTCCTGGTATGGTGATTTGTTAGAAATCAAACAGCCAAGCCTGGCACAGCCCTCAACCATCTCTGCCATCCTTGAAACTGTTTCCAAGCATGCAAACCTCTCAGATAAGGCTGAGGTCACACTCGAGGTCAACCCTACTCCTGTGGGAATGTCAAAGTTAGAGGACTATTGGCATGCAGGAGTGAACCGTTTCTCCATTGGGGTCCAGGTGATATATATATATATATAGGTATATAGAATACTACTAGCAGAACTTTAGGTTTAATATTGCAGTTCCCATATCAAACTTTCAATCTATCAGTCTCTGCAGGATGAGGACTTGAAAATTCTGGGTAGAGACCACAGTTCCCATCAGGCTTTGCAAACTATTAAGGAGGCGAGGAGGCTGTGCCCCGGGAGCGTGTCGGTGGACGTCATGTTCGGCCGGCCCGAACAGAGCGTGGAATCCTGGGAGAAAGAGCTGTGTGAGCTGCTGAAGGTGTGTGACGACCACGTGTCTCTGTACCAGCTGACGCTGGAGCGAGGCACGCAGCTGTTTAAACAGGTGCAGTGCGGTGAAGTGACCGTGCCCGCTGAGGAGGTGACAGCGGAGATGTACCAGTGTGCCAGGAGGACTCTCCACCAACACGGCTTTCAGCAGTACGAGGTGTCCAACTTTGCGCGACACGTAAGTCCTCAGCAGAATGACATTTAACTGATGATCCTTTTAAAAGCCGTAATAAAAATTATAAGCAAGGCCAGTTTATTAGTAGGGGAATTTTGTGAATGCTAAAGGCGTAAAAATGCATTACAACATAATTTAAAGATCCCCTCCATCCTCCGTCTGATGAGAATTATCACTTTAATATCTTTATTTACTCTGTGTTATGCAGAATGCTGTGAGTCATCACAACATGAGCTACTGGAAGGGAAGACAATACATTGGTGTTGGCCCAGGTAATCTAAACACAGCGACTGATGATTTCTGAACTTGTAGACAAGTTTTTTTTTATTTTTATATTTTCATCTTTGACAGGAGCGCATGGGCGGTTTGTGCCTTTGGGGGAGGGAGGTGTCATTCGAGAGGCCCGGACCCAGACTCTGGAGCCCGATGTCTGGATCCGCGAGGTCCAGCAGAGGGGACACGGGACACGGAGGAGGATTCAGCTCAACCATCTTAAACTGTGAGCTGTTCCACTTAGTTGTTGTGTCTTATTATGAGTATATTCTGGATATTACACAGTTTCATCCACAACAATTCTCTGCCTGTGTGAAAAGTCACGATTAATAGTCATCCAATCCAACGTCAAACTGAACAGAATGTGAGAAACGTGGCGTTTGAGGTCGCTGTACATGTGTTTATTCTATTAAAACGTTCTGTCCTTGTAAAACGCTATTATCACACTCGTCTAATTAATCCATTCGCTCACTCCGTCCTGTCCTTGTTATTATTATTATCAATGTTATGTTATGTTGTCTGGCAGGTTGGAGGAGGTGTTGGTGATGGGAATGAGAATAATGGAAGGCATTACTCACAAGGTGAAGCACAGAAAATAAAACCTTTATACTTACATAAAGATTCTTTTCAGTGCAGTTTCTTTGTACTCTTCTCTATCAGTGAAGATGACCTCTGTGAACTTTGTGAAAACTAATAATCCTATTTGCTATTTTTAACAGCATTGGCAGTCGTTTAGCCCTCAACTGGGTCTCCATGAAATCTTTGGTACGTCCGTTGATGTCCGAGAGTTGCTACAGAGTGGACAGCTAATTCTTGACGACAGGTGATTGTTTATTTATTTTGTTGTGCTTGAATGCAAATTGTCACCGGTGAGAAAGAAATTGCTGAATCTCTCAAATGTTGTTTTTTTTTTTTTCTTTTCTTGTTAGAGGTCTGCGCTGCTCCTGGGATGGACTGGCCTTGCTGGACGTCATGCTGCCATCTCTACTGTTGGAGCTGGAAACACAAATCCTTCAGAAATCACAAGGAGAGCTGATGGACAAACCGAGAAGACCTCCAACCCACGATGACAGTAATGTTATTAGAGTGACTTAACTTAAGAGAGCGTTGGTTAAACATGTTTTAGATGATCCAGCCTGAAAAATAGGATGATACTGATGAAGAAAACCAAGTTTTGATATTTAAAGTCTTTATTTAAGGCTATTTTCCACATACATTGACAGACAGATATTTTCATCTTAACTTTTTTTGCCATCATAACTCAAATTACTACAAGTTGACCAATGATAGTCCATAGTCCATATATATCGACCCTGCCAATAATTAGAAAAGAGTACAATCCTGTAAGAATAGTCATGGTGGATGAGACTTGCTTTGTCGGTAGATGTTGATGTATTTTAAAAGCCTCCTGGGGAAAACATTCTCATCAAGTCCTTCTTAGTATTTATGTATATATCAAAATACATGTACATGTACACCCGCTAAAAAGATTCATCTAATTTTACAACCACAGATCTTATTTAAGCATACAGACAAAGAGCAAGAAGCTGAATTTGAAAGCTATATGTGCCTCATCTTATCACCTATAATAGATAGCGTCCATCATTCGATTCTGACCGGAGCCATTTTCAGAAAAAATAAATAAATAAATAAAAAAGACTTTTATTCATTAGACTCTAAACGCATTAATCAATCCTTATAAACTGATACATCATCTCTCCGTCTTGATTTGATCTCAGTCCGTGTGAGCTGTTGTTATTCAAACGAAGTTACAGATCATTTAGTAACAATTAAGATTCACAAAAACCTTTTTTTTATTGCTTTTAAAGTGCTTTTCATATCCAGAGAGATACACACACACACAGACTGGTGTAACCTGTTCAAAAATTCAGTATTCAGGTCAATTGAATATTCATGTTTGAACAATAGTGAAGGGTAAGTTTAGTAAGCAGTGAGTGGGCTCTCTCCATGGTGCTGATCTCACACAGTTCATTATGTCTCTTCCCTCTTGGCCGACCCCCCCTCCCACCCCCACCATCCTCTCTCTTTTAATAAATGATACTCTGCTTTCTTGAAATAACCATGGTGATCCACTGCATCAGTCCTTGAGGCCATTCACAGTCTGCAGGCGCTTAGAAATGTGAACAATCTATCATGTGTGTGATGACGGTGTTTGAGTCATCTCTTCACGTAGCTGTGCTCCCTCCCACACACACACACACACACACACACACACTCATGGTCATGTTTTGCATCATCATCAAACAATTGATTGATTACGTTCATGAGCCCACGTACTCTAACAATACCTCCTTGTACTTTTTCTTCTTTCCATGGATTGTATGAATACATTTAAATGGTGTATTTGATTAATCAGATTGAGACGAATTAAGAAAGATTTAATTTATTTATTATATGATATTATAACAGTTATATTAAAAAACAACAACAACAACATATGAATTGCACTGGTCCAGCCAGGTGCTACAGAGTATAACTCCTTACATGATACGACATTGCAGCATACTACCACAATTTGTTTATCGAGAAGGCTCAAGATTCATTGAATCTGACACCTCTCGGGTTTGTTTTGTTTGGTGCTTGATCCAAGCACCAGCCGCAGGTCGCTGGTGAAGCTCGGCCGGCGCGCCAGAGGATCCACTGCGGCACATGGCGCACCGTGTTCCCGCGTACGGCTCCCTCTCCTGCCTCGCTGGCCCATGCACAACGACTGGTAGGTGAGGATGGATACGATCTGATGCCGGGACGGGCCTGTCTCGTCCGGCAATCCACCGAGACTGGCGAGGGCTTTGAACACACCCTCCAGTCCGGTACCGTCTTTAGCTGAGGTTTCGAAGAATGCGAAATCCTCACCGAGCATCTCTTCCACTTCTGACCGGCTGACGACTCTCCGGGCTTCCAGATCCACTTTATTCCCGCATATCACGGCTGGCACGGTCGCCGGATGTTTTAATTTCAGCAACTTCGTCTTAGCAGCTTTGATCTCGGCGAGAAGCTCACAGACGTCGCCGAAAGACTCTTTGTCATCCACGCTGAAGACGAGCAGAAAGATGTCGCCTGGAGAAACGAAGATCAATCAAATGCATAAATCGTATGACATGATTGCTATATATATATATAAAAATTGAAGACCTTATTAATTATTAATAATAAATAACAAAGGGCTCACCTGTCAGTATGGATAACCTGCGTTTTGCCGGGAAGTCCCTCTCACCTGCGGCGTCTAGAAGATCAACCTGGTACGCCTCTCCTCCGATGTGGAACAGCTTCCTGTGAAAGTCTTCGTTTGTGGGCTCATATTGCTCTTTAAAGTCTTCACCTAAGAACCGATGGAGCATGTTGGTTTTACCCACTCTCGGCGCGCCAAGCACAACTATTCTGTGACAGTTCTTTGGTTTGGTCAGACCCAGCTCCAGACGATCCACGGACCTTTTGGGGTGTCGATCAGTCGACACCTGCCCGTTGCCAGAGCTGGAAGATCTACTCGAAATCATCCTCCTCTCCTGTTGTCTCAAGTGTCCTTTCACCGTTTTGATAATGCCCATGCCAGTCTTCGTTATGTTTGAGACTTTGGGGTGTTGGAGTACTGGAGTGATGTCTGTGACTTGCAGAACTGGGTGCGTAATGCGCGATTGGTGATGCCCGGTTAAGGAGTTGAACATTTCGAGGATGCCATCAACGGGAAGGTTTAACTTCTCAGTTGCGTTCATCTTCGTTGTTCTTTTTTTTTAATCGTCTCCGGACACCGAGAATCTCACCAACCGCCTTTGCTTATCCATCTGTGCACCGAACAGTGGTGGAGTGGCATCTCTTATACTCCTACACCGAGGGCAGCTCCTGCGTCACAGAGCCTCATCAACAGAGTACATTCTTTTTATAGAAATATATAAAACATCCACCAAACACCCACACACGATCTCTCCACGTTATGATTCTGTAATTTTCCTTTAAAGAAATTAGCTCCAGATAAATCTAGACAAACACAAATTTTCAAATTTGTCCAAAATTATTTAAAAAAGATGATTTCCAATATACTTTTGGACAAACACTTGTCAAATAAAAAAAATAAAATCTGATCTGAATCATCTAGCCTATTCTTAGCCCTTCCATGTGAAAGTGTTCCCTGTGTCATAATGGACAAATGGATGAATTAATTGGTGGACTGAGTTTCCAGATAATTGCTCATATCCCTGTAGTCGTAGACTGTGGTCATATAACTGCCACACAGTGGTTTTCATAACAGAAACCACTCAAAAATGCGTGCCTGCACAGCACAGCAGAGCACAGCACAGCCTGACAGAACTGTGCATTTGGGATTTTGTTATTCAAGAGGCCAGAATAAACCGCTTTTTGCATACAGTCCTCGTTGTGGTCGGCGGTGATCACGACCTGAAGCAGCTCCCTCTCTGCTCTGTGATTCACGAAGCCTTATGATGATGTTGATGAGTCCTCTGCAGCAACGCCAGCTTCAGCAACCGCGGTTATTTTCCACTGTGTAACCACTGCATAAAGATATATTCAACAAAAATCGCTGGGAGATTCACTGTAAGCCCATAAATCATTACTGTGAAGTGTACAAAATGCATTTTTTCATCAATAGATATCATTTAGACTGAAGGACTTTCCAGGGAAGAACAGTCAAAGTTGATGAACATGTACTGAACAGAACAGTAAAATCCTAGCAGCACCACAAACAGAACACCAAGACACGTAACGGTGCCTTTAAACCATCTTATTCACAAACCAAGGGCACTCTGAATGGGCTGCCCACATAATCATTCCTTCTTTGAAACCTGTTCCCTTATGCAATCATACTGGAAAGTAAAGACTGATTGCCATGGAGAGTGCAATCTCATTTTAACAAGGCTGTTGCAGATTAAATTTAATAGAGGCATTCTTTCATTGCATGTAGAAGTCATTATATGTTGCAGTTTAGCTGCCTTGTATAGTTAGAGGGAAAACAAATCATCTTCTGGGCAGGAAACATCAACATCATGAACCGTTATTGTTTTCCCCAAATTACCTGTAATCACAACACAACGTCATCCGGGACTAATAGCTGTCAATTGTGTATGCGCTAACACACTGTCATTCATCCGCTCTCACCCTGAATGAGTAAATATAGCAACCGCTTTCACAGGATATTGTGTATGTGTAGAATCTATTAGACCGCGCCGTCAGCTCATCAGTGTGTCACGTATGTAACCGCAACCACCGAAATAGGACATAATGGAGTCATCTGTCTGAGTCCAGGGAGGGATTCATACCTCACTCTATCACCTCTGTAGACATTTTGTTGTTGTTTTTTTTTATCAATTATATATAAAAAAAACCCAAACCTGTAAATAAGTAGAAGCAGCCATGGTCTCAAAAACACCTCACAAATGCAACAACACACATGAACTACTATAACTGGAGACATAGGGTGTTATATGATGCTTCATAAATCTCCATATAACAGATATCATAAAAAAAACTAAACAAAAATATTAGTCTGTGTGACCTGATTTCAGATTTGCCAGGAAATTAACGGATTCATAAGTCTTTCGGTTCTAACGTTACACTGTCAGCAAAGGAATCTGGTGGTTGATGGTTTCCAATCACATGGACAACTTTACATCACAGAACAAAAGTATAATGCACTGCAAAAACAATAACAACAAAAGCCCACTAGAGGGCAGCAAAGAAGAAGCAGAAACAGATTCAATGCAGTGATGTTAAAGTTTAATCAATTTATGATTTGTTTCAATAAAGCTTAGAGACAAGATGCTTGAGTGGGTAGAAATACATCAGGATTCAGACGCAATCATTGCAGCAACAAATATGAGCTTCAAAGTTTAGAGAAATATTCTAATCTAAATTTCTGCCTGTGTTTCCACACATCCTCTCACGCAAGAAGTCAGGTTTCCTCTCCTGCGTGACGTCACCGCCGTGCAGTAGCAGGCCGCTGTTATTTATCTGTCCTCCTCCACCTCCTCCTCCTCCCCCCCTCTGTTCTCCCAGATCTCTCCTGCATGTGTCTCTCACGCCACCCCACCCCACACACACACCCCTGCACTGACCTCATCAGGCTTTTGTTGGGAAACAAAGAATGTTCAGGCATCTGTTTTCAGGAGAAATAAAGACATAGGGTGGCAAGACAGACAGGAGGAGGGCCCGGTGAGATATATGAAGTTGATCTCGACCAACCTGCTCAGTGAGAGTCACATGGAAATAAATCAGATAGCCGCACACAAACTTATTTGAACCATTTATCAGAAATGGGGAATCCAAGATCCCTTCAAAGTCCTACTCAAAAGGTTTCACTCTGCTTGATTTCTTTACACTTTGCCCTGTTGTCCTGTCCAAGAGACGTGCCTTTGTTGTTTCAAGGTGGAGCTGGTATTTCCTGTATATCCTGCTCAGTCAAGCAGCCACACGGCTCACTGCAGCTCTCTCTCTCTCTCTCTCTCCTTCAGCTAGTCATTTTTCACTCGGTGTCATAATACGATCCCTCCTGTACTTTCAAATACATTTCATACAGCTGTTGGCTGAATTATAACTTGGCACAAAGAAACACTTGATAGAACCCAAGCCGACGTAAATGGCGTTACAAGAGATTTACATCTTGTATAATGCGTGAAGATGTGACTTGTGACAACATCCCATTAATGGTGATGAATAAGTAAAGAGACGTAACGACGAGGCTGCTGAAAAAGGAAATTGCGGTTCTTGATTGAAGCCCCCTGGGATGTCACATGGTAGTCTCGTGTAGATTTTACTTTCTGTAATATTTTTTGATGTTATTATTAGACAACTTGCAGTGGTTTTCTGAAATATAATAGGCTACAGTGTTGCTGTTGGGTTTTTTTTTTTGGATATGAACTAGGGCACAGGGGAACAAATATGAGCTGTGTCTCCATTTCCACCTCACAGCCTGTAAATTATTATTTATTATATTATTATTATTTTATTGTTATAATCCTGGCCTGTGATTCTTCAGTGTGTTCATGTCACCTGCTCCAGCAGCCATCAGGGAGTGAAGGGGTTAAGTCTGACTCTGCATGCACTGAGCAGGCCTCCCTCCCTCCCTCCCTCTCTCCTTCCTCTCTTCTCTTCCATCCATTTTCACTGTGTGTTTCCAGGGGGGCTGTGCCATCTGCAAGCGCAACGCCTGGTTTTACGATTTGTTTTTATGCACACACACAACAAAGTTTTTAAAAAAACACTTTCGGATTCATTCCGGACACACACGGATGCTTCACTCTGCGCTCTAAGTATCTTTTATACACTTGTTTTTTTTTTTTTTCCTTCTCTCTATCCGAAAGCTTCGGGATATGTCGAGAGGCGGAGGCGTTTCTTTTACCCAAAGCCTCCTTCAGATGGGACCCTGACGCGCTATGACATGAAGGTAAGAGGGAAAGTGGAAGCAGTGAATCCTTCTGGGATTCATTAATTTAATTATATATTTTACTTGTGTTTTTTTTTCAACTTTGAAACTCGGTAACATAGCTGAGTCACGGCCAGATATTTCACCTACCCCACTCATCCCGTTTGACGCAGCGTGCACGCAGTCGTCCTAGTTTGGGACAAGAAAGGACATATCAGAGAAATCCTTAATAATCGAGATGTGTTTTCAACCAGTGGTTTACTGTAATTTCCACATATGTATGGGCATTATAAAACACACACATAAGACAGGCATATAGATCTGATCTGGGAACAGTTTCGACTTGAATTACTTCCTATATAGATAAAGATTATTAGGCTATATCTCCTCACATAAAAAAACAAAAAACAACACTTTTGGATATGTGAACAGTTTGTTTCCAAAAGAGTGCTGATAATTCAGTCCAACGTGTCATCATGTCAAGGTCATAGATTACATAAGGATTTTTTTTCCTTATACTTTATCTGCTCAGGACAGATAAGAGTTGGGGTGTGTTTTTGATAGAGTTTAACTTTGGAGGCAGAGATTAGTGACTCTCAATTCACAAAAAAATGAAATGATCTTCATTAGGAGTGTGAGTGTAATGGATGCATCGAGATTAGATTAGAAATCCATCCAAACTCTTTCATCTTCCTGTTACAACACTGCTCATTAGCTGCACCAAAACCCCCCATTTTCACCAACTTTCATTTATAGGAAGTTACAGGAAGGACACGTTTAATTGAGTTATTCCTCTCTTCATGATGAGTAATCCCAGGAATCGGGAAGCAGGGTTGGACTGGTGAACTGGGTCTGCATTGGTCACCATTAAGAGATTTTACCCTGTGGTCAGCTGAGCTCCACAGCTCTTCTTTTTTTTCTTTTTTTTTTCTCACGACCACAAATCTATTTTCAGCCCTCTGACAGCATAGGATGCTCTCACGTAGTATGTCAGATATTATCGGCCGATTTAGTGCAGCCACGTTGTGTTCATAGTGCCACCGTAGCCTGTTGATGTTTTTAAAGAGTTAAAAATAAAAATGGCTTTCGCTTTCTTTCTTTAATACATTATCAATGTTTGTCATATCCATATTTTACTGATTCAAGGTGTTTCAGAAACCTGTCTCTAATCTCATATTTTGGAAATTCAAACTCATGACACAGCACCTGACTCATATGTGAAGGGATGTCAGTTCTTAGTAAAGTAGAGGAAAGTGATCAGTTCCCAGGCCAATGTGATACAGACTGTACAATAACGCTGTCTTGAAAGTAAAATTTAAAGCAGTGATTCTGGTCAGGACACACATACAGGACTACCTGTATACAGGACTACCTGTATGTGTGTTGGAGTTCGGCTGGTTTGTTTTGTGTTCATATGCTTTGAAGCCCTACTGCTGCTGCTGCTGCTGCTGTGGTGATGCAATCAGGTCAGAAAAACAGGGAAAGTGGAGCCCCTCCCATTGCCGATAACACTCCAAGGTAAAACACAGATTTCTGGGTTGGAGTCCCTGCAGCAGTCAAGTTAGGTCTGGAACTAATGTTTGCTTTTCAGGGAAGGGATGTTTATTTTGTTGAAAACTGATTATTAAAAATAGCAAGTCATTGCTTATTTATGAACAATGCACTGTATTAAATACAGGCCTCTTTTAAGTTGTGCTCTTCAGGGAAAAACTGAGCCCAGGTGTTATGTTTCAAAAGTGCTGAGTGGTTCGTCTCTCCTTCCAAACACGATTACAGAATGAAAGAATGTGTGAGAGTTGATCTGTAGTCTAGTGCTACTAGTAATGGCGTACAGGACAAACTGATTGATCTAATCTGTGCGTTCCTTTCGTGCAGGAACATATATCTGGATGTCACTGAAGCTGCAAGCAGGAGGACGACTTGCATTTTTCTTTTTTCCACTGAACTAATCTTTAACGTGCCACCTTGCCTCAGGCAACACAGTGGGCTGGCCTGCTGTTAGACTAGATCTTTAGCCACCTGTGAAACACAACTGCCATCATGCAGACCTCATCGCTCCGCCGCCAGATGAAAAACATGGTCAACAACTACACAGAGGCTGAGATCAAGGTCCGGGAGGCCACCTCCAATGACCCTTGGGGTCCTCCTAGCTCGCTTATGTCCGAAATCGCAGACCTGACCTTCAACGTAGTGGCTTTTCCTGAGGTTATGGGTATGATCTGGAAGAGGCTCAATGACCATGGGAAAAACTGGCGCCATGTTTATAAGGCACTGACCCTGCTGGACTACCTGATCAAAACAGGTTCTGAGCGTGTGGCTCAGGAGTGCAGAGAGAACATATACACCATCCAGACACTGAGAGACTTCCAGTACATAGATCGGGATGGACGCGACCAAGGTGTGAATGTCCGCGAGAAGGCCAAGCATCTAGTAGCTCTGCTGAAGGACGAAGAAAAGCTAAAGAAGGAGAGGAGCCAGGCACTGAAGACCAAGACGCGCATGACGGGGGTCACTAGTGGTTTAGGCTCTGGATCCATGCCTCCTCCGTACCCTGGACGCCGCACTAGCCAGCCCAGTTCGGTGAGGGGGCATGGGGACGATTTTGGCAGGTGCACAAGCTCACCGTCCTCCGTCCACTGTGAGTAGCAGGCTCATCCATACTTTACTGTTCTTTCCATGTAACATTACTGTTGTGGCTCAAATGATCACCTGAGCGTTTTTTCTTTGGCATGTGTCATTTGTTAGGAATGCACATATGACATGAGTCACAAGTTGATTTGGCACACAAGTTTATCAGATAAATTCAAATGCAATCTTATGGATGACGCAAGTAACAGAACTCCTTATTGGCTCAGTTTATCACTTAAGATTTTCCATTTGATGACAAAAAAAAACAAGACAAGAAGAAGTTGTGCATTACCTGTCAAACATTTGGACATTTTATGAGTTGTCACTGATGTAAATGCTCTTTTAATTTCCTTGATAAGTTATTCTTTTTGTTCTGTTGCGTTTTAATAGTACAGTTTTACTCTGTACTGATGGTTGGACATCTGCATTCCTTTCATTCTCCAGTTTACAGTCACGTCAGCTAAACTGGATTTACAAAAGAAAGGAGGCCCTGTTTGTGCTTGTCTCTAAAACAAATGTGAAATCACAACTGGATACCACGTTTACTTGTTAGAACTAGTTGTCGACATCTGCTGCGGCGATGTTCATTAGCTGGATCATGTAAGATCTAACTGATACCTGTTTGAGTGTGAAGAGGTTAGAACAGCTGATGTTATTGACTTATCAACTACAGTAAATGGCTCAAACTTTAAAAAAAAAAACTTATTGTGAAAAAAGTCATGCTCAAAAATGATGTCTGGCTGTTTTATGACCACTAATCTCTCAAATTTTTTTTCTCAAATATATTTTGCCTTTGATACACGTTCCTTGCATACTTTTCTGGGCCTGAAGGTGTGCCAGTGGAAACATGTGGCCAGCTACCACCGTCAAGCTCTGGTTCTGTGGTTTGTTGCTACTACAATAGGAGCACAGTTTGAAATACCCAGTCAGAGTAAATATATTTGATAACGCCACGAAGTGTAAAGCCTCAGTTTATCAGACAGAGCTTTCATGCTGTTACAATTTCACACTCCGTCAGTTGTGGCAAGTAATTAAAATCACTTGATCTTTATCTGGATAGGAATACCTCCTAAAAAGGCCCAGACAGCAAAAAATAAGTCTCTGTCTCTGCTCTGAGTGATTTAAATGGGAACATAGTAGTGGTTAGGGCGGCACATAATGATTATTTTCATTATTGATTAATCAATTAATTGTTTACTGATTTATCACTATGTCTGTAAAGTGTCAGAAAATGATGAAAACTGCCTATCATAACTCATAAGGTGACATTGTTTTGTCTCATCAGCTGTCTAACACACACGCATGTTTAGTTTACTGTTATATAAAACGTAGAAAATCAGAAAATCCTCACATTGGAGAATCTGAAACCCGAGAATATGTGTCATTTTTGGCTTAAAAACACAATGGCTTATGTAATAACTTATCAAAATAGTTGCCAATTGATTTTCTGTCAATTGGCTTATTGATTAACTGACAAATTGTTGCAGCTGTAGCGGTCTCTTCTGGGACAGCAGCACATGGTTGCAGTGTTGGACTAAATGTTGATGGCAGGTGTGGGTGGGGGTCAGGAGGTTGGCGGTAGCTAATTGCCAGGAAGCATTCCAGCTCAGATGGAGGATACTGAGGGGCAGCACAGTGGAAGTGATTGGTTTGGAGACCTGACTTTGCCGATGTGTGGCCAGCTGCCTTCCTTTAGCCCCATGACCCAAAGCCTGGCACCCAGACTGGTGTATTGCCAGCCTTACATTCCCTCCCCCAAAACTGGACATGAGTCCTGGAACCCACCCAGAGGATTTGGGGTAATAAGGTGGGCCCCACTCCAACCCATCCATCCCTCCCTCCCTTCACCACCCTCGCTCTCTACACAGGCGCACCATTGTTCTCAGTGCAGGCAGAGTTAGGCAGACCATAGCAAGCAATGCCAGCAAAGGCCCTAAACAACGGCCAATGGAAAAAAAAAATTAACATGCAAAAACAGCAACCAGCTCTTTTCTGACCTTAAAAATCAGCCTCAAGTGTTTCTCTCTTTGTTTTTCACCTCCGGCCCCGTCTGGAGGTCCTTCTGTCATTGTTTCCGTCTGCTCCCTTTTTAAACACCTAATCCTCCTTGCTCTTCCTCTGTAGCCTCCTCTTCCTCTCCTCGACTTGCTCCAGACCTGGAGCAAGCTCGGCCCACGACCAGCGGAGAAGAGGAGCTGCAGCTGCAGCTGGCCCTGGCTATGAGCCGAGAAGAAAGTGAAAAGGTACCTTTTAACCCAGATAACACACACACACACACACGCACACACTGACCACAATCCCTTCATCCTTACAGTACATGTGCCTGACAGAAAGGCTCCCACACACACACACACACATACAAACGCGTGTCATGGTGGTGGAGCACCATTTCCCAGAACCTTTAACAGAAAGTGATATCATCAACTCTGTCTCTGATGTGGTCAATAATGGCACTTTGACAATCGGTGTGAGCAATGCTGAAGAGTAAGGGGGAGGACAGGATGTGTGCATTGATCCACTCCTAAGCACAGACAGCCGGGCCCTAGTCTCCACAGCAAGGACACAGCGAGGCTTTGCCCTCTGCAATTTCTGTTCGGCTGCTATGGGGATAAACTGTTGTGCATAGCGGTTTCCTCTTCTGTAATCAGCTGTAATTTAGATGATCAGATTAAGATCTGTATATTTGATCTTGCCGCTTGAATTGCCTCAAACCATTGTAAATTTGAATGAATCACTCCAGATAAGGCTGGCGCGATCGTACCTTTTCCTAATCCTTCCTGCTTGACCCTAGCCACCTCCCACAGTGGATATTGATGAACAGACCCAGCTCCAGATCGCTATGAGTCTCAGCAAGGAGGAGGCCCAGAAGGTACAAATACACTGGGTCGAGGGATAACCCTCACTTTGCATCAACACATCTCCTGTTGCTCTATGCACTAAACCTCATGACCCCAGTCTCTGCATCCTTCTAGGAAGCAACTGCATGTACTACTCATTTTCTATTCTCCCCAGATTTGATATACAGCCTTGCTCACCCCTGAACATCAACATGGACACAACTTTCTCCAGTGACTAGAGACTAATCAGATCAGAGGCTTCATCCTTCTGTTTCACTAACCTTTGAATCTCTCCGCTTAAACCAGACCAGAGATACCCATCAACCCTTCTGGTTTGGTGAACAGAGGAGGGCAAACAGACTAATCCCATGCTCTGTTTGGGACATTTATAGAATTGCATGCAATGTACTGTAAAGCACGTTTATCTTTTTCTCTTTTTTTTGACCAAATGCTAATCTCACAATACTCTCACAGCCAGTCCAATGCACACCTGCCACAGCGGATATGGATGAAGATGCCCAGCTCCAGTTAGCACTGAGCATGAGTAAGGAGGAGCA
Source organism: Pampus argenteus (assembly GCA_036937835.1). NCBI lineage: Eukaryota > Metazoa > Chordata > Actinopteri > Scombriformes > Stromateidae > Pampus > Pampus argenteus. The sequence goes on from CM072878.1 coordinate 15,611,463, forward strand.
CCAGCAGGTAGGGGTCCTTGGGGGTCACTCAGGGGGATAACCACACTGGTCAGAAGTTATAAGTATTGTACAATGATTTGAATCATTGAATGTGCCCAGTCATTACATGCTCTGTTTTTATAAAACTCCAACTCTGCATGATCTTGAAAATCAGTCAGTATGACTATAAGTATCTATAGTTATTATGTTCAGTATATAAATTTTTTTTACTTCTTTCTACACCATCTGCTTCCTTGTTTTTTTTTAATTGTTTTCTGTACCTGACACTCTGCTGTATCTACTGCAAACATTTTACTCTACCTCTCTCTCTTCCTGTCTCCCTCTGTCTCTTTGTCTTTTTTCCCTCCCTTGTTTTCTCTCTCACTGTGCTGATGTACTGTAGCACAATAGAAACACGCGATGCTCTGCTCTCTCCTCTCTGTGACCAGAGAATTTTCTGGACTGTGCCAATGCCCCACATCTATCTGGCTTTTGTTCATGCATGCTGTCGCTGACACATAAATATAGTATGATGTGACAATGTGTGTTTTGCCGGAAGCTGTTGTGCCCAAAAGGCATCCATGTGTCTGTATCTGTTGACAGGAGCAGCTCAGTCGTCAAGGAGACGAGTCAATGCTCAAGCAAGCTCTGGAGGAGAGCAAACTTGAGATGGATTCTAAAGGCGGGGTATGAAATATTGGGGTATGGAATATCTCAATGGGGGTGATGAAAGACAGAATAACAATATTAAACATATATATAATCATATATTGGTTTTGCATATGCTTTGAGAACATGTTGGGCAGGGTAATTGACTCTAAACAGGTTTTACATGTAACACAGCAACACTGAAAACTATGTTGTGATCAAGGATTACAGAACTATCAGTGAGTGTTGTAGCAACATACTAAATTAACAGATTTTCTTTCCTGTTTATGCGGTCAGACTGCCTTTATGGACCTGGTAGATGTTTTTGCAGTGACCTCAAATCCACCTCCAAGTGACCATAACTGGAATAATGCCCCATACCAGGCGGCTGCTCGCCCGGTGGGCACAGACCCCTGGGACACCCTGGGTGAGTGAGTGAGCACTGAGTCATAAATTTAGTAATTTATCAGATGATGTCAAGGTTATGAGTCATTTTAAGCCCGCTTAGTCACAAGACATTTATTCTTTTGAGAGTAAGCCTGTGAATATTCTCATTCATCCAGGTCATGGTTATCTCAAGGAAGTTAAATCGAACGCAACTGGACTTGGTTATTTGTCTTTGAAACATTTGTCACCTGAACAACTCTTCACGTTCACAGCTTTAACGCAGAAGCATCTCTCTCTCTAAATTCAACTCTGTTATTAAAGAAGGCAGCGCCAACACTTCGAGAGTAGAGTCTCCTTGGATGGAACCACCAACTTCCAGCAGCCCTCCTCCACCATGGGAGCCAAGCCACCCCCCAGTCGACCCCTGGGATGGCCCACAGAGTAATGTCTCCAACATCAATGCCACAGGCAAAGTGTGGGCCTTCCCGAGTGACACGGGTATGTGTGTGAGCATATATAAACTCATAAAGCTCGATTGAAGATAAATTGGGTGCTTGCATGAATAGAAGAAGCTACGTGGATATAGATATTTTAAATAATATGCTTCACAATAATTAAATTACATCATCGTGTCGTCATAGCCTCTGCAGGAGTTGATCCATTCTCAGCTGTCAGGGAACCTTCTCCCCGAACTGGAAGCCCCTCAGGTAAATAGTCATGTTCTTTTATTGTTCCCACTGTAGATTTGTGCATCCATTTGATGTCAGAACTTTTTTTCTTTTTCTACCATTAGACGGGGATCTATTTGATGAAGCCATGGATGGAGGTCAGATGAATGTCAATGGACGAGGGGAGGACAGTCCTGAGCTATTTGACCTGTCGCGCCTCGGAGAAAGCCTGGCTGCCCCCAGCCCTCGTACATGTCGAACCCCTGAGTCCTTCCTGGGCCCCACAGGAGCTTCATTGGTGAACCTGGACACCTTGATTCCAGCAAATCCCCCAGTCAAGACCAAGAACCCATTCCTATCAGGTATTTACTAGCATATTATTTTCCCAGGGAAAGGCCAGTAAAGTAGTTGGTAGCTCTTGATGTATTGCAGCCAAATGTTTAATATATAATTTAGCCCATCAAATCGAATACCAGAAGTGGTGATTTCTTAGTGTCCATGTAGCCATTGTATTAATGTACCGTATTTCTGTATACTGATTTTGAGCCACACAATAATACAGTTTTTGAAAACTCTTCTTGGTTGGTATCCAGACCAAAAGAGTTGTTATGTGTTGCTGAAGAGCATCATTTTTAATGCAGAAACAGCCCATTTCTTTTGGCTATTTTTGCTCTTTTCCTGTTGTCCAACCTTTTTTGTTGTATTTTGGGATTCCGTTTTTTTGAGCATTCTTGAAAGCAAACAGTTTTCAGATCAGACCCTGCCTAAAACTGTAATTCACTGACAAAAAATGAACAGTACTAAATGTTCACAGTGATTGATTTAACAGGCTTGCAGACGCAATCTCAGAAATTATTTATAGCTCATGATATGAATAACTGGCGAAGTAAATCCCTTCTCTTTTTTCGTTTCTTTTGATATAGGCCTGAGTGCTCCTTCAGCCACCAATCCATTCCAAACTGAGCAGACCAGACTAACTCTGAATCAAATGGGCACCGGCCCCGGTTCCACCACTGCGGCCACATCTCTTCCGTACAGTGCCTCCTTGCCCCTGCCTGTGAGCCACCATCCTGCCAGCCTCCCCTCGTCACTCACTCACCCCACCCAGCCCGGCCTGGGCCTGCCAGTGAACCTGCCTGAGCCCTTGTTGCCCCTCTCCACAGCCAGCTCTCAGGGGTCACAGGCTGCACTGAGCACTCAGAACCCTTTCTTATGAGGACCAACTAAACTAAAGAAAATATCTTAGAAAAGGGGGAATACCATTAAGTTTTTGCTCTTGAAATATCATTCTAACTGCAGCTCCAAGAACTTGAAAACCCTATTCCCAGTTGTTTTTATATTGTGGTATAATACAGTAACCATTAGACTGATGCAAGCTGGCTCTGCTCGTCACTGCAACAACCCGCCCTGCTCCTCTTGCCATGAATGCAGTAACTGGATATAAGCAATACAATGCCTATGTATCAAATATCACGTATTGCCATGTAAAACTTCTTTAAGGCTATAACCTATTGCTAATTGACTTCTGCGCAGTTTTTTTGATATGTTTGCCATAATTTCCAGGCACTTTTAAACTAGTCAACATGATCTCCTACTCACTCAGCTTTTTGTGTGATTGGCATAACTGGCTACTGATGTCACATACTTTCCGATAAGTGTCAACAGTGACTAAAAGACACGTCAAGTCCATGAATTGTTACTGCATCAACTTGGTTAAGTCTATGGATCTTCTGTTGGACCAGAACTGATGAGAAACATCAGTGTATTCATAATTTTACTATAGTGAAAGGAAATGCTGGGGTTAACTGGATGAAATTGGAGTTTGGGAGGAGTGTAAATGCTTCAGAATGTATTATAAGCAAAGCAACATCAGAATATGTATGAATTATGAGTTGTATTAATTGCTTGTGAACCACTGACTCATCAAATACAAGGGTGTAATTAGAACACTCATTCTCTTCATTCTTCGGTTGTTTTTTATTGTTTTGCATTTTCTCATTCCTCCTGATATCAATACATATGATATTAAATCATCATAACACAGGCACAATAACAGTTTATCATTCACTTTATGCCCCCTGCTGGTAATAACTCGTGACTACTACGCAGCATTACAGGAATCACTCCCGACAAGGGAAGCTTTGTTTGAACATCTGTTGCTCACATTTCATAGGTCGTTACAGTAAAGGTGGAAGAGCTTATTTTATTTCAGACAGAGACTAGACCATCCTTATTGTAAAATGAGGTTTCCTGCAGTGTTATGACCTTGTGCCTGTGTGTCACACTTGTATATTGATTGATCACATTACAGTCAGTCATGAATCCCTGTAATGGACTATTTATATGTCCAGAATGTCTTCTGCATAAAAAGTACAGATACTGGATAAATTGTATATTTCATTAAGAGAAACCCTTTTTTGTATGACAGTATAAGTGGCCAAACCTACAATCACTCCATCCCATGACTTGACTAATACATTGTTTCCATGCTTTCTGATGTCGCTACATTTGTATGATACCAAAGATGAAGCATTATTTTTCTTGTCATACTGTATGTCCTGCCATGGTTTCATTCAGTCCATTACTTTTGATACGAGGGGCTGACACACACTAAGCACATTAAATCTCCTCTCAAATCATGATTTAACAGTCTTTGCACACTGAGGATACTGATATTTCATGGCAAAAGGCTTGTAGACCTCATTCAAGGTCCTTTTACAGTAGCATCACTTTACAAGGAACGGATGTATGATGGATCACTTGACTGTGATGGACTCCAGCCAGCTCAGCACCTCTTGAAGCCCCTCTCCAGAACGGGCACTGAGTTCCAGCATTGTGATTGGCTGAGTAGCAGATGCAATGATGTCATCCATTCGAAACAGCGACTTTACCTCCACGAGATTCATCGTGCAAAGCATGTCCCTTGAAAAGGTGGAATGTAAAACTTTTAGAAAATGGCACAAGCCGCTTTCTGCTACTGACAGAATTATGATCCTTGATTCATATTGTGTTTTACCTGCTGACTAATATTTGGCAGGTATGGCAAATTAATGTAGTGTTTGGTGTGTATGCTTAGAGTGTCACCTCTTGTTGAAGAGAATAAGCACAGACACTCTCTGTAGAGGCTCAGCAGAGAGTACTGACAGCAGTTGGATACAGGAGGAGGATATTTGAGCAATGTTGGCTGAGTCCACCATGAACTATAAAAACACAAAGAAAAACGTTCAGTCAGATAATTCCAACAGCTTATGTATTTACCAAAATGTATTTCCAGATGTGTCCAGATAGACGCAGTATAAAAAAGAACATACAATAAGCGAGGAGCAGTCGTTGAAGTAACTCGGCCATATTGGGCCCATGCAGCCTCCCAGCTCTCTCAATGTCAGTTTTTTCCTCTTCAGTGTCAGGTCTATCAGGTTGGTTCCTACCTGTGCACACACACACACACACACACACACACACACACACACACACACACACACACACACACACACACACACACAACAAGGACAATTAGACTGGACAAAATTTAAAAAAAACCAAAAACCTCTTATTATTACTTACTGTAGGCAGAGTAGAAGGAGGTGCTCCCAGTTCACCTAATCCATGCAAATTGAGCTGTAAACATAATCTGTTAAGGAAAATATCCGCAGAGCCAGTGTTTAACCTGGGCTTCAAAAGGAAAATATGAGTTAAATATATTTGGATTCATTAATACCTGTAAGTTAACTTGGGACCTCATTGACATGCCTACACATCTTGTTTTGCACCTGTACTGCAACCTCTATTTGTGCTGGAACCAATGCGAATTAACATGATCAATATATCAACCGATATGAATGGAGAAATGCCATTTATAATACTCAGATAGCATATAATATGTATGTTTGCCCCTACTACTATGACAGTAAAGTTAGCTTACCAAGCTAACTTTGCTAGCTATGCAACCTACGCCAAAACATTCAATTTACAAACTGAAGGATATTTTGAAGACGTTTCAGCAGCAGCGTTTTTCCGACACCAGTCGCTCCGAGAAGCAAACACATTTCATTATTGCTCATTTCGTTTTTACAGCAAGCATAAATAGCGCACATAGCTCATGACTTATCCGCTGAAGCCTCATTTGGCACCATGGCGACAATCAAGTGACCGTGTAACGCGCCTGTGGTTGGACAAAGTAGAAATCAATCATTCCAATCTTGTTTCTGATTGGTCACCGTCGCAAACGTAAAATACAGCGGAAGAAAAACAAGACCAAAACACCCGAGGAACAATCAAAACGCCCCCTAAACGTCGCATTTTCACTGCGTTATTGGTGGCGTTTATATTTCTACTAGAATTTGTTTGGGGGAAAACATGGAAGCTAAGTTAAAGAGTGAGCTGGGCACAGTCATGCTGAAACCAGCTGGTCACTCAGGAGGTGGGTGTATCAGCGAGGGCCAGAGTTATGATACTGACACTGGAAGAGTGTTTGTGAAGATAAATCACAAGAGTCAGGTATCTTATCCCACTGTTGTTTTCTTGCTTTATTTAATATAGTGATATTCATCCACTTAATTACAACCTTTTTCTATGTGTGCTAATCTGAGACTGAATGCAAAAGCACATAAGTGAATAGAGTTTGAGGACTTTGTGCACACACTGTGAAATTGATAACACAACAATCAACTTATTCATGACACCATATCGTCAGTATGCAATTTAAGTTGTTGACCCTTGCTACTAAAATTCTCACCGGTCCAGTTCTGTTTTTGTTTTTTTTCAGGCAAAGTTGATGTTTGATGGGGAAATGGCCAGTTTGGATGCCATATTAAAGACAGAAACTGTTAAAGTCCCCAAACCTGTGAAGGTGATTGAACTAGAAAGAGGAGGATGTGTATTTGTGATGGAGCATCTGGACATGCGAGGTCTTACCAAGTAAGCGCTATCTCATATTTGTTTGTTTAATATATATTTGTATTACTGTATATAGATTGTTTTTTTTCCTTTAACAAAATGCTTTATTTCCAATTCCAATGTGTAGGTACTCAAAGCACCTCGGAGAGCAGTTGGCAGATCTGCATCTTCACAACAAGAGACAGATGGAGAAATTAAATACAGAGCAGCAGACAGTAGGTAATTCACCCTACTTAACCTCACTTTAATAAATGCAAATGTAGACAAATGCACAAAAATTAATTACCTTTTTTGATTGTACACAGGAAAAGGGGCTGGGCAGTCGGAGGTGGCTTTTGTCGAAAAATTTGGGTTCAGTGTAGCTACATGCTGTGGATATCTACCACAGGTGAAAATATATTGTATCTGTATGCTAGGTGAAGTCTTTAACATGCAGGGCATATGTAGTATACATTTATGGTTTCTGAATCTATGAACTGTTTCAATTCACATTAGCAATATTATTGTGGCCTTCAGTTTTTTTTTCTTACTTCCCCAGGAAAATGAATGGCAGGATGACTGGACAACATTTTACTCCCGGCATAGGCTGCAGCATCAGCTTAACATGGTGGAGAAATCTTATGGAGACAGGGAGGCCAGAGAACTATGGGCTAAGCTACAGGTATATCCTCCCTTTAACCCTATTAAGAAGCTTTTAAGATCCACTTTATATATATATGTATTCATAAAATAACACTTGCATATTGTGTCTTATACTGTTTGCAGCTGAAGATCCCTCAGTTTTTCACAGATGTGGAGATTGTCCCCGCTCTCCTCCATGGAGACTTATGGGGAGGGAATGTGGCAGAATGTGCAGAAGGCCCAGTCATCTTTGACCCTGCTTCCTTCTATGGCCATTCAGAGTATGAGCTGGGAATAGCAGGGATGTTTGGTGGCTTCAACAGCTCTTTTTACTCTGCATACCATGACAAAATACCTAAAGCACCAGGCTTTGCAAAGAGAAACCAGCTTTACCAACTTTTCCATTATCTTAATCACTGGAACCACTTTGGTGGTGGCTATAGAGGCTCTTCAATAAGGATTATGAAGGACCTACTGAAATAACTGCACACATAGTAGAAAGCTTTACAGTCTTAAACCTAAGCCAAGTGCTATGCATATATACTAACTGATATTAATATGACAGATTATAGTGTTGCTAATTATTAAAGAAACTAGACATGACATTCTTACATTGTAATGTCTGTCATTGTGTAGAAATTACAGATTCAGCAAGACCAAGTACCCTGCCTGTCCCACCTACACTACATTAACCTGCCTCGAAGATGAGACAAACACATTACATAGCACTTATTTTAAAATTGTGTAATTAAATTGTATATTTTTAGAATGACTTGTGTAAATAACCATTAATCCCAATATACAATACTGTATAAAAAGGGAAGGCTAATTCCACACCAAAAATCTCAGCTCTGGACCAACCTAAAACTTTTTGATATGTATTTAAACATTTTATGCAAGTGGAAGAGCGTGCAGTGTGTTTGAGGTAGGCTTTATCAAACACAAATGTTGATAAAGGCCTACCTTAGGTCCTTTCTTAATTTTTGATTCTTTTGCATTGCCTGTGTTTGACCAGCGCATGACTAAATTATATATATACTATTGCACTAAGGACATCTGATATTCTGTAAAGTAAATAGTAAATGATATACTGTGTACGTTACCTGCATTATAATAGCCTGACTGTTGATGTCATGCAGATTAACATACTACACCAACAGTGTAGTAAGTGTTGCTGTGTAACAATGAATCCTTGCAATATTTGCTATCCACTGCTCAGACAGAAATAAATCTGGGTTAAACTAAAGTGTCTGGGAGTTTGTTATTGCAATAGATAATGCTGTCCTTATTATCTATTGTGGCCCAAAATCTGGCACTACATACACCAATGGGCCACCTTCTTCTTATTGTCACACTTATAACTGTATCAACAAATGAACACGTGCATCTGAAGTGATTATTAAAGTAACCTCTAATATTTTAAATAAACATGTGTCACTATGATAGTGGTGGAAGAGGTACTTAGATCCTTAAGTAAAACTACCAATACAAAGTACAATATTTATATCTGAAATATAGCTATCGTTCTTGAGTAAATATACTTATTTACTTTTCACAAGAGTGCATTAGACATTAGCTTTTCCTGCTAAAAGCGCGTACATTTATGTGTTGGCTATCACGTGACCAGCTATAGTTTTGAACCTTCTCGCTGACCGTACTGGGGCGGGGTGCAAAGTACGTCAATTCGCTTTGCTGGAGCATCACAACAGAGTTATTGAGGAATAGTTTCTCGGTTTATATTAATGTTTGTTCCTGTGCTACGTTTTTTTTTTTACTTAAATACTCTCTAAAACCCACACCGTATATTTTACACAAAGTCCGTCGTTCCTTATGTTAGGTATTAGCGCTAACATTAGCTAGCTAACTGTTATACAACTCATAACAGCTATAGCTAATCCTAGCTTCTTCTGCAACAAAGACGTTATACGTCTAGCAAAATGGTTTTATCGGAGACAGATAATGGGTGTTCCGGTGGTGAAGGAGGAGATGCGGACATTATTGTCCAAACACATGTGTTAGGGGACTTCAGTGAGAGCGGCGAGACCCGAGCTCTGATCTCCAGCCTCCCGGAGGTCCACGGAGACATAGTGACAACAGAGTCCGCTACGCAGAGGTTCTTGGGTGAGACATCATCCACACAGTTCAAGTAGAGTGAATAGACGCCTAGTGTGTGCTTTGGATATGCAGTCTGCGTCACACTCTGCCCATTTCCCTCCGCAGTGATAATGAACAGATATCAAGAGCAGCCTCATCTGCTGGACCCACACTTAGGTGCATTCTGATAAGTATAACTCTTAAATGCAATATGTATATTTATTTTAAAGAATATTATACAAGGTTATAAAGCCTTCACTCACTTTTAGTCTTTTAATTTTGTTGTAGAATGGCTGTTGAAGATGATACTGGAATTCATCAGGAGTGAACAGTCTCCTCCTTCACTGGTTCATTTGAGCTTCAAGTTCCTCTACATCATCTGTAAGGTCAGACATCTCTATCTGCCAAGTCAGGGAAAACCTAGAACAGTCATCTTTCTTATGCAGTGGAGTTATCCTGCTAATTAATTAATGGTCTCATGGTGTTCGTTTTTATGCATTTGTTTTTTCTTCTTTTGGCCAGGTGAGAGGATATAAAATCTTCATGCAGCTTTTCCCTCATGAGGTAGCTGATGTCGAGCCAGTTCTGGACCTGTTGTCTAGGCAGGATCCCAGAGACACTGAGGTGAGACTGGCATTTCTTCTTATTTTTTATTTTTTTTGTGTCCAGCAGGTTTGGTGTATGCTATATTTGATGTCAGCTTCATCAAACAAACATTAACTAATTAGGTGTATTAACATTTACTTATTCCAGACTTGGGAAACTCGCTACATGCTGTTGCTGTGGCTGTCCATGACCTGCCTCATACCTTTTGACCTTTCTCGTCTGGATGGATATCTGGAGTCTGGTGCTGGCAAGACCAGAGAGGCCACCATGGACCGGATTCTAGCTATTGCAAAGGCAAAGTATTTGATATAATCTTGATGCCATGTTGCTGTGTTTTGTTGGAGAGATTGGTCTGAATGTAAAGGCCTTGCTCCCCCTAATGGCTTGGATCTGTCATTGGGATTTGTAGATTCTCACCAAATATCAGAATATATATATTTTAAGGTTTTGTATCAATAATTCTATGACAAGCAGACACGCAGAATTGTATTGACTATTACAACAAATCACCTGCTGTTGCTTTTAGAGCCATAGAATGACGTTAAGTAAATCAGCAATTTAAATTCAAACAAAGTAGCACATCACAGATATGTCTCTCTATCCAAAGTGGGATCACAAAAGAGAAATAGTCAAGAATAGATTCTGCTTGTGTAATATCTGACCTGATTTTATTCAGCCATTTTAATTGTTAATCTTTGTATGTGAGTTGTGTTATCAAGCAGTATGAATAACAGAGGTTTTTATTTTTATTTTTTGCAGTCTTATCTAGTCGTCAGTGATAGTCCCAGGGATGCTGCATCTGTACTGGTATCAAAGTAAGTGCACAAACACCATGCACGTAATTACACAATGTTTCTATCACATGGTTAACTCCAAATATAACTCTGAATATCACAATTCAAAACAACGTAACAATAATGTGATCCCTTGGACCTTTAGGCTGTGACACTTTAGAAAAACTCTAAAATTGAAAGAAGTAGATTTTTTTTTTTAAAAACTGACCTACAGACTAAGGAAACTATATATTACTCGGATGCCATTTTATTAATAAATTGTGAATATACCATCGCAGCCACAAAGTTTCCCCTTCTAACCCACAGCAATGGATTTTGATAAACTGTTATGGACATATGAAGAGGAATGAACACAAATTCAATCAGTACCATCAACACTCCATGAAGTATTGTGTTCTTAAAACAAGTGATTAAAACCACATTGCGTGGCACCCTGTAGCCAATTAGTTAAGATGCATACCATGAAACTGCAATGTCACCCTTTGTTTCATGTCATATCCCTCTTTCTCTCCCCTCTTTGCTTCTACACCATCAATTCTCCAATAAAGGCAATGGAAAACAATACCAATAACAACAGCAACAAATCATTGCACTTACTGTGTAGTGGTTTTAGTGTAGTTTACCCATGTACTTGATAAGATAAACATACTGAGTAGACATGATAGAAATAGTTTGTACACATCGTCTAAAATATCTTTAAAAGTAAACCACATCCATCAACATTTCTAGTGCAATATAATTTGCAAAGCATTAATCACTGACTCATAAATGAATGACTGCGTGTATTTTATAAAAACATAGCAACTCATTAATACATCAACTGTAATTGGTTTTCTAGTCAGTAGAGGGAGAGGTTGTTCTTGAAATGTTTTTCTTGGTATCTGTATGTTATTTATCCGTGTGCTTTCCTGTCTTGTACATGACTGTACAGGTTCATGACACGCCCTGATGTGAAACAGAAATGTCTTGGAGACTTTTTGGGCTGGAGCCTCACCACTATATCCGAGACAAAAGACCAGTCAATGAGAGACATTATGGTACTAGATGGTGCCCTACAGTCTCTGGTAAACATACTCATTGATCACGCTCAAGCTTATATTATTGCATGAACACACATGAAGCAGGTGTAATCTGTGTGCACTGCTGTATTAAAACCTGCGGAGGATAGTTTACAAGAGCTGACATGACTGGTATGCTTCACACAATACCCAATGTGGTTTTGGCAGGTGTATAATGCACCTGCTGCATGTGTGGGAGGTGCTGCTTCAGGTGTATTCTGTCAGTTTAATCTAGTGCTTTAAGATAAACGGTTCTTAAGCAAATGAGAAAGGGGTGGGGCAACTTAATTCAAATGAAATCTACTTTTCCAACCTGATGCTTCTTAGATTATGTCCAATCTCAAATCTTTATTAATGATGGAGGGTATTTTCAAATCACTTCCTGTAAGCTAAGGTAATGTAATTCAGCCTCCAAGCAAGTACATTACAGTCATATCATTGGCACATAAACTTGTATAACATGTTTAGAAAGAGTCCCTTTGTACTTATTGCCGGTGAAGTGAACCTGGCTGCAGTTTATGTAGTGCTTAGGGCGTTCAAAACTGGCTCTGTGTGTTCAGTCAACAGGCCTACAGGACCCACAGTTACATGTTTTTCTCTGGCTTGTAGATTGAGGGCAAAGTTTCACAGACAAAAATGGACAGTAATGACTTGTGGTTCTGAAAGCAGGTTTTCTAGTTCTAGTTATTAATGAAATACTTTTGCTCTTACCTAAGGTCTCTGCTATCATGTTTGTTCTGTAGTATCTTGGATTGAATTGGATATCTTATTTGTGTCCCATAGGCAAAGCTCTTCAAACATGGAAAACGAGATGACCTCCTACAATATGGTGGGTTCCCTTTTTACTGCCATTGCAGCAAAGTAATAAATCATCAAACAAATTTGCCATTACTCCAAATGAAATGGTGTAACTGGCCTCTCAGTAGTGCTGCAGCAGTTCAGTCGACCTCACTCTGATTTAAATTTTCAACATGATTAGAAAGGAACTGACTCTTTTTTTTTTTTTTTTTCTTGATGAGGTGAAAGCTCAGAGAAGCTGTATGTCAGTATCATATTCATCATATGTGGAGCAACTTTGTGGGCTCTGCAAATTATGCACTTTACAACCTATAGTAATATAATATAATCTAGTATAAATCATAGATTATAGACTCCAAGTTTAAAGTCCAAAAATAAAGCAATTTACTATCACATTTACAGTCTTTGTTTAGTCACCTAAACAAAGACTACCGCCTGTGGTAACAGAATTATTTGTGTTTACAAATCTTTAGCTAAATGTTGTATGCTGGAGGGGAGATATTTAAATGCAGATATGAGTTTTCCTTTAAATTGTTTTTTTTTTTCCATCCATATACATGATTTATGATTTTATGCACATTTCTGGCTACCAATGGCAGTTTCTGTAGAGACAGTTCAGTTGTAATTGGTGTTGTGAACTTAATCCATGGCAGTTACAATTATTTGTTGTTGGCGTACCTGTATCTGCAAACATACTGTATGCAAATATTTTAATCTTTGTATAGTCTGTGTAGAGAGAACGTTTTCCAGCCAAAAGCCCAGGTAAACATTCATGTCTCCAGCCAGGTGCTTACTTCTGTCTTTATTTGTTTCCCAGCTCCTACAATTTTGCAGTGTCTGGAGCAGAAACATCTATCAGAGAGCAGCCAGGCCATGCTGAGGAGGCTTGGTGTCAAACTAATCCAGAGGCTTGGCCTCACCTTTCTGAAGCCCCGTTTGGCAACTTGGAGGTTAGACATAATACCAGCCAATTATATCTAATGTTAAGCTAGTTTTTCAACCAAAGTGAGTCAGCTCTTTGTGTGTTAAAGCACATTAACACGCAAAGAAACTGTGTGCTGAAAGTGTAAATTTGGATAAAACATACTTTATTATATATAAAACACAAGTACCGTCACTGCAACAGATTTTGTTTATAGTGAAACAAAGTGATTCAACCAATCAGATGGGAATTGCTTGATATCAGGTCTCTTTCCAACTCGTTTTCCATAGAGCATTATGTCATATATGTCGCAATATAGTTCATGCTTTGTGGGACTTGTCCAGTCCTACTAAGGTATGAAGCACAGAGCTGAGACTAAAAAGGTGTGTGTGCATGTTTTTCAGGTACCAGAGAGGTAGCCGCTCCCTTGCAGCAAACCTTTCTATGTCCCAGTCTACTGCAGCCACTACTGAAGTGGAGACACAAGAACAGGAGGAGGACTATGACATTCCTGAGGAAGTGGAGACTGTCATTGGTCAGTTTTTGCATACAATCCAATGAAAAAAAAGTTTGTAATTTCAGATTATATATGCTCAGGAAATCAAATCTGCATGTTATTTTACAGAGCAATTGCTGGTAGGACTGAAAGATAAGGAAACAATTGTGCGTTGGTCTGCAGCAAAGGGGTAATGATCTGTCCTTATCTATAACCTATGTAGTGCAAACTTGACCTGTTGATAACAAATCATCCTTGTTGCTACTCGTCTGTGGTCGTCTTTGAGAGATTTTGTGTTATAATACACTTTTATTTAACCCTTCAGCATTGGGAGGGTGACTGGGAGGCTCCCTAAGGAGCTGGCAGATGAGGTGGTTGGATCAGTGCTGGACTGCTTCAGGTAGGATCATGCTAGGGGCAGTCATGCTATGTCATTTAGCATTTATTGTATGTTTTTCTCAAAGTAATCATCACACTAGGACAATTTTACAAGAAGCCACATTCCAGCATGTTTCTATGTTTTGACATGTTTTTATGTTTGTTCCTTTTTAAGTTTCCAGGAAACAGACAATGCTTGGCATGGAGGCTGTCTGGCACTGGCAGAACTTGGTAGGAGAGGCCTACTGCTGCCGTCCAGATTGACAGATGGTAGGTACCCGCAGATTCCCATTGAAATAGTCATCATAAAATGCACAAACTATTATTAAAAAGTCAGCTTTTGTTATTTCTTTATTCAACGATTACGTTTAAAGTACCTCGTCACAACTTCCATACTCAACATTACAAAAATTGTCCAGATTTAAATACAACAACCCCCTTTAAACACCTTTACGAATAACGTGAGAACAAGACATTATATGCACATACTTGTAACAACAAGTCTTTCCATTAATCAAGTGTGTGTTTTTTTTTTGTTTTTTTAAACAGTTGACGTAGTGGCAATCCTATAGACATGTCACATCTGCTCCTGCTCGAATACTTAAAATCTTTCAGTGCTTAATTAAATGTTTAACATTAACGTTCAATAAGTTCATCTTGTCATGTAGAAGTAGAGATATTCTTGTTCTTATTTCCAAATATTATACCAGTCACAGTTTAGTTGTTAGCAGCAACGAGGCCTTCTCCTCACAGTCTGCCCTGGCACTTTTGCTCTTTTGTTCGGTCTATGGCAGTTGTTTTTAGCCTGGACACTGTTTGCTCTTTTTACGCCCTTTGCCTTAGCCTTGGTTGTGTGTTTGGTCTTCTCTGGAGAGCCAGGACTTGTAGCGTTTGTGGATTCCTCTGAGAGCCCATCTGTAGTGCTGAAGTGACATGAAGCGGCAGCAGAGCTCGCAGTGGCTAGCTGACAGAGTGCCAGTGCCGCAGTCTGCCTCTGGTCACATGGTTCTTCATCCAGCTCTGTGCTTGGTCTCCGCTGAAGAGTCTCTGAAGTGCGAAGGCTGAGGTTCAGAGGCAACTCTTCCCCCTCTAAGTTGTCTGTGTCTGAGCACCTCAGTCTGTGGTCAGATGGAGTTTTTTCTTTGTGGTTTCTTGTGGAGAGGTTAAGGGGAGCCAGATCTTCCCTGTTGTTCTCATCTTGTTCTGCTGTAGCTTCAGGACATGGCTCAGAAACACATGTGGAAGAGTATGTGATGTTCTCAGCTGATCTGGAAAAACAAGCCAAAAGAAAAAAAAAATTAAATGACTGACTACTGTTATTGCAAAAGTAGTATAATTTGCCCCAGTTGTGACATGTTAATGTACAAAAAAGTCTGAATGTGTTAATTTTACTTACCCTCCATCTTCATGCAGAGTTGGGTCAGTTTTGGTGGGTTGAACGGCTGTAGGTGTGTGTCCTACTTGGGCTGTGGGCTGAGACTCTCCCAGGTTGGTGTACTGTGGGGCCTCTGCGTCTCTCTGGATGATGTGTGCGTGACTTGGTCTGTCAGGGGACCCCAAGGCCGAACAGCCCTCTTTAGGGCTCAGTCTGGTTGCTTTGTCTCCACTTTGCCTGTTGTTACTCCCCTCTTGTGTAGTTGTATTGATGCTACTGTTACTTGGTTGGGGATGCATGTACAAGTCATATTCCTTAGGCCCAAAGGTTGGGCCGTACAAATCCAAAGGAAAATATCTTGGTCCTGTAATTGAGAGCTCATGGGGTCTGTACAGGCTATAATGTAAAGGGTGTCCCGGGTGAAGAGGGTGGCAGTATCTGTATGGGTATGGGGGAAATAGGGAGGGGTGAGGCGGTGCAATGGGTTGTGGGACCACTGGCCTCTGGGGATCCAGAAACTCTGGCCGGAGAGATGGAGAATTTGGCGCGTTGGCATGATGGTTTCCTGGGAGGTAGTACGGTGGATACATGGGCCGGTCAGGCAGGAGATAAGGAGAGTATTCAGGAACTAGAGGAGGGCGGAACGGTTTTAAAGGAATAGATGATGAAATCGTTCCCCATGGAAAGCTTGGTTGGTTGAAAGTGGGAACAGGGGCTTGCGAATCCTCTGACTGCTGCACAGATGACTTGAAGGCTTCTGCTCCGTCACGGTTGGGTGTGACAGGGGAGAATGCCGATGGGCGTGGCAGACACTTTGCGTCATTACTCTCCCTGTTCTCTTTCTCTGTAACTGTATTTGGTTTTGTCACACTCTGGCTATCCTTATTGACTGGACTCTCACATCCAATGTCTATTTCTTCCAGGTCATCTCTGCACTCAGCTTTGTTCTCCTCAGCTCCCTGTTTCTCAGGACTACTGGTATGAACTGCTGGCAGGGGACTGGGACAATCCTTAGATTTTACAGGGCCTCCCTTTGCTACAGCCTTGACCTGTCTGACTGTTTGCCCATTTTTCTGTGTCATCAGCGAAATGGAGTTTTTACACAAGTTGTATTTCATATGGTTGAAGAGATGTGACTTTTCATTACAAGTGAAAGGACACTGGAAACAATGGTACTTGAAGGGCTTGCCTGGCGGTCGAGGAATGTAGTGGGGCCTTTTTGGCTTGCGTCCCTGAGCAGTGTCCATCTTGATTATGATGCACGTTTACTGAAAAACAGAGCATATTGTTTAGATTTACTTCCTCGCTTTGAGTATACTGGAGCTGTTGAGGAATATTACTGTGAAAGCTGTGAGTTGCCTGTCAAGTAATGAGAATAATAGAGTTGTTTGACTGGTTCAGGTGGAGAGTACTTCTCATTGGAAGGTTTTTCTATGTCTTATTTTTTTTCTTTTTTTTTGCTGCTCAGGCAGAAAAATCTCTAGCTGCACAAAACACTGCACCCTCAGGCTAATGTATTTCTGCAACTGTTTGTTCACACTGGGTTGGACATCAAACAAAGAAATAGTTAAATATGAAAACCCGTCTATGTATGCAAAACATGTTTGTATAAGTGCACTCCTGTCTCTGTGCAGTTTGGTTGATTGGCACCTACTAATGCTATAATGATATCACTCATCTCAAAGTTAGAGCGCCACTAAGTCACCAGGTAGGCAGGTGTTGGGCAGACTCGGCACTTACTAACACAGACCTGGAGGGCATGCAGAGACTTGCTTTCTCTCTCAACCTTACTAGACTCAGTGCTGTCGGCGTGGGAACCACCAGCCACCTGCTTCCCATGACTACACCTGCAGGATGCGCTCAGCTCCTACTCATCGTTTAATGAGCTCACCAGCTCTGGAGATATATGAGTACGAGAAGTAATGCATCAGACAGTATGATGAGCAACAGCTACTTAGGTAAAACTGTGAAGTAGATGGCATCCAAAGCTTTGAAATGAAACATCACCTAAAGGGGTGAGTTGCTGGGTGCTGCGTGGAGGAACCTGCTTGTCATGCGCTGTCGCAAGAAGTTGTCACTCAAGTTTCTGTGCAACTGTAGTAGCACGCAAAGCCACTCCCTTCTTAAGAACTGAACTTTCTTCCAAAATCCTTTTCAACAGTATGTTACTAGTTTACGTATATGTTATAAAATTAGTTCCAAAAGTTTTGTTTTTTGGCTAAGTAACTGGAAACTTTTTATTAGAAGGGATTTTGCTGACGTCAGGTACAGTCAGCGTTACCTGTGCGTCAGCAGTGGATAATTAAAGTCCATAGGTAACAGGTGCATAACTTTTATCTACCCTAAATATGTCTTATAAACTAGTGATACATTTTACAAAGGTCTTTTTCACAGTCTTTCCAATAACACAAACACACTTTGACACTTTTGAGTACTTTGAATAAGTAAATTCAACTTAATAATGCTACTTCCTTATTAAGGATGGAGGATAAAAAAAAAGTGTTTTACCTGCTCTGGTTGAAGCAAAAGTATCCTCTGAGTATTCGGTCTGCAGAGAGCAGCTCCGCAGTCCACCGCCAGCGTTAGTATCTGGCCAGGATGTTCGCTCCGATATGTGCTAAGAGTTCAGACTGTGTCACTGAATGTGTGTGATCGTGTATGTGTGTGCTGTATTTAGTGATGCAAGTTGTATGGTGAGTTCCTCTGTCTGAGGTGTTGTCTCACTAGTGGGTGGGGTTTCAGCCCAAACAGCAGGGCCCTCAGGCAACATCAATGTACTTGATATTAGTCAAGCCTCAAGCAATGATTTACATGATGCTGTGGGATGGGGGCTCTCACATATTCTTCCTCTTTCCTGATCCATCTCTCTCTGTTGAGGAAAATTGGCCACACTGGCCTCATTGTGCATTTCCTGTAAATGGTATCAAGTAAACTTCAATAACAAACGGGCAAGATCGAGAACATTTGCATACTGGGAGGAATTTATTAAAATGGTCTGACTTCATTGCGAACTGCATGCCTTCCAAATTATAACCATATAACTTGTGCATATATGTTGTGCTTTCTCTCTCTGATGTTAAATTACTATGTATTACTTATACTGGAAATAGCTAATTTAAATATTCCCCTCATGTTTTTCTGAACTATGATAGTTGACATCTGTCTTTTCAAAACCATCCAACCTTGATCTTGGTTGTTTTGTTTTTTTTCCCCTTTCCCTTTCTGTTGTCTGACTGCAGTTGTGCCACTTATCATCAAGTCCCTGATCTACGAGGAAAAGAGAGGAGCGTGCAGTGTCGGTTCCAACGTACGTGACGCTGCCTGCTATGTGTGCTGGTCTTTCGCCAGGGCTTATGAGCCCAAGGAACTCGAGCCTTTTGTCACTCAGATCGCTAAGTAAGCATCTTCTTTTTGTATGTATTGCCATATCAACAGTATTATTTATATTAGCATATCACAGTCATGCCATAGTTACCACGGTCCAGTGGCTCAACCAAGATAATCACTCTTACAACAAGGAAATTACTCAAATATCAATATAATTATGGGCATTTACAAACACGTGCTTTAACAAGCATGTATGTACTGTAAGACTGTAAGTAAGTAGCAGCTACAATCAAGAGATGTGTCACAAAACACATTATTATAAGTACTCAGTAAAAAGCAGTAGGCTGTAATTTGCATAGAAGCCGCATTGTTTGCCTCCATGCAGTTATTTACTGCCTCGGACCAGTTTTTCTGTATATCAATCATGTCTCCATGTAACCACCACGCGTGTGCTTTGTTGAAGTCGGCTGTGGTCCGCTCTGTATCTTAGGTTACACAGACATATGCTATCAAAAGGTGATCATGACATGTTGAGTCTAAAGACAATTAATTATAATTGACCTTTATAAATGTTATTTCTTCTTACATTTCCCTGTTATGATTAGTCTTTCTATAAAACCTTCATTACTGCTAAGCAGTAAATGCGTTTGAGCTCTTTATGGCTTCGTGCCTCTTGTTTTTTTTTTGTATGAATTAATACTTGTTCCTATGTGCCCTGTCTGACACAGTAAAGATATCACTCATGACTTCATACAGCCCCTGCGTCCCAAAACATATTCCAAGCTTACTGTTGTTTTTGAAAGTCAGGTGTGAACTAAGTTGATTTTTCAGTAAAGAGCTGGAAGGACAATTTCGTGGGCTTTTTTTTGGAGGGGGGGTTAAATTCATGTGTGAAAACTGCACAGTAACAATGAGTCAGTAGAAATGTAAATGTATTTTTTTTTTCATTGCCACATAAAAAGCTCCAGTCGTGAAACTAAACATTATTCATATATAGTTTATATAATGTGCATATATTTTTTAAGCATTTGTGAAAAGTCCAGATAAAATGACAATAATGACTTAATAAAGTAAACAAACATACTTAAATTTCCAAAGATATATCTATATCAGTTTTTTATCTTTTGGCTAGAATTCAAAATGGTAAAGAAGGTTTAGTTGCTGACGGCATTAAAGGGCTAAACATGTTACCAGAAGCTTGGGCTAGACTTAAAAAGAAATTAGTAACTTCTTAAAACTTCTACATGGAATCAGAAGCTAAGGCACAATATCATCTTGTGACGTACATTCAGTCTTTGTCAATAGTAACGGTTTGCCTCCTCCTTGATCTCTTGTCTTTCGGCGTGCATGTATGGACCTGCGGCCTCTGACTGTGCAGACCAGCTCTGCAGTGTCAGTTTGAACCCCTGCGACTACCATTATCATCAGCAGTCGCGACAACACCCTACCTTTCCCTAGCTTACAGGATTGCCAGGTTTCGCCTACTGCTGTAGGTTTCGGTCGCCATTTGGCAGCAGTGCTTAGACAAGCTGGTTCCTGCTCTATTCATCACAGCTTCATGACATTTAGAGAAAACTCACTTGCAGATGTGGGACTAAGTGACTTGGGGGCACACACAAGTACACAGACACACTGTGTACTGTATCAACCACAGATCTAATTGAGATTATCTGTATAAGTATCCAGAATGCAATCTAGACTGTTTTTATTTCCAAGCCCTCAGGGCAAGGGCAGTTAGTAAAGACAAACTGTCCATCTCCAGGACTGATGTTCCTGTTTGGAAGTAGGGAACATGGGAGGAGAGCAAATAAGGTCAACAGCAGTTACTCTCAGGCTGTCACTACGATGTATAAGTACGTTATTCCCCCTCCTACCACTGACATTCACACGCCCACCCCTCCGGAGACTTGTAGAGGTAATGCTGAGTGGAGCGATATTAAGGTCAAAACGTAATCTCACATAACGGCCAGTATTACAGTGCATGTTGCACAGTTTCACAGTGATGATGTAACCAGTCATTGATCCTTTACAAATTTGATTACTTGAGTCTACCTATTGAATGTTTATTTTTAAGCAGCCTGTGACTGTTAAAAACATAAAGAAGTACCCTCTTCATTGCATTCAGTGAACTGTTCAAGGAACAAGTCTTTAGTCGGATAATTAATATTCGGATAATTAATATTCTCCAATGATTTCCCTCTGCAGTGCTTTGCTGATCACAGCTGTGTTTGATCGAAATGTCAACTGCCGCAGAGCCGCCTCTGTAAGTTCTCTGGTCAACATCCTACAATTTCTTAACTATAGATATACAGTTGCATGACAGAAGTTAATTTTTTATGTCTCATTTTGTCCCAGGCTGCTTTCCAGGAGAATGTCGGCAGACAGGTTTGTGACTGCAGTATTGACTTCTTGTGCATCATGACTAACAGAATTACTGTGATTTTAAATTTATATGCCGCAACATATCCAAGACTTGCTCAAACTTGCCTTTCTAGTGAATACGTTTGAACCAAAGGTAGTAGCCTCCCAGTGCAGCTGCGGGGCACCAGCAAACACTTGATTTGCCAACAGTGCTTGAGTCATAAATCACTCTTAAAATCTAAGATCGTTACATGGATTTGAAACTCAAAATCGTCTGCTCAGTTGCTCAGTGTCCTAATAACATAATGTTTTCCTCCACAATGTCCTGAAAACGTCTCAGCTGTTTGTTCCCTGCTTGTGTCTAAATAGGGGACATTTCCTCATGGTATTGACATCTTAACTGCAGCAGATTACTTTGCTGTTGGGAATCTCAGCAACTGCTATCTGAACATTAGGTAAAAAAACTGTGTATTCTACACATTTACAGTCATATTTTCTAAGTCACACAATTCTGAAATAAAGCTGCTAGATGTACTAGATATTGTCCCGTCCTTCCTTGTTGACAAAGAATAGATATCTTTTGTCTCAAAAGCTAATAAGAAAAATATATCAGGTACAATTGCAGCGTGCTAACATAATAACCCTATTTCTGAGTATTAAAGTACCCAGAACTGTGCAGCCTTACACGTGTACAACTAAATATAGCAAATTGTTTAGTTTGACTATCTCATTGTGACACTAAAGCAAAGATATTGACATCTGGTATTCAGTGTTATACTCCAAACATACAGCTTGAAGGGCCTAAATACCTCCCAGGAAATAGTCATTGCTTATGCTAACATATATGTGCTGCTTGGTTTTTTGTTTTTTAATTATGAACACCTGTCTCATTAAAACCAACACAGACAGGCTTCAACTCTTTCGCAAAGTGTCATCATTAGCAGGGCAAACTTTGAAACAGTGAAAATAGAAATAGATACTAGCCTCAGGATATGACTGACTATAGAACTGCACCTAACAAGATGTTAAAAATTGTCTGAAATGGTTTTGTTATCACTATTGAATAGTTACGGGAACATGTCAAAAGCTGGTAGGACCTTTAGTATCTCTGTAGCTAAATATGCACATATGTTGTGTTCTTACAGTGTTTATATAGCAAGTTTTCCAGAGTATACCAAAGCCATGATAGACCACTTGATATCCATGAAGATCAACCACTGGGATGGGTACGTACTTGTATTTTGCCTGTGCTTGTAAATGTCACTGAATATAGGGGAACATGTGCAGTTGTTCTCTATTCGACAAAAAAAAAATATATATACATTTTTATATGTGTTTTGCAGCGTGATCCGAGAGCTCGCCACTAAAGCACTCCACAACCTGACGCCTCGAGCACCTGAATATATGGCAACAACAGGTAAACAATGTCACCATACCTGTTCCCCTGGCAATGGAGAGCTTTCAATGAAAGTAAATTGCTGAAATAACTGAAGCCTATAACAAAATATTTCATGTTTTCGTGTTTGTTTCAGTTTTGCCACAGTTGTTACCTATGGCAGTGGGTATTGACCTTCATAGTCGCCATGGAGCCATCCTGGCATGTGCAGAGATCACACACGCTCTGTACAAACTGGGCCTTGAGACAAACAGGTAGACGCCATTACATGTTTTAAACTTCTACCTGGATTTGGGAACTTTGTGTTTTGCTTAACAAACTAGAGCAAAATCTAAATCTCCTGATGATATAGCTACGATAGAAAAAAACTAAATACGGTTGTAAAAATGTAATTAAATGTTAAACTGAGCACTCTTATTAGTTAGTCATTCTACTGATCATATTCATACATGATCATGACTCCCTGCTCTTGTCCTTTAGGACTACGGACATAATTTCTTCAGAATGTGTGGACGCATTAAAAAACATTCACCAGAAGGTAAGAGTACCTTTTGGCTAACAAAAAATGTTGCTTCAAATTGAACAAACTGCTCAAAATGTGCAATTTTTTTTATTTGTTGACATGCTTTCAGCTACAAGACAGAAAACAGTACAGGTAGGCAGAAAGAATTAATTAAAATTTCTGATAGCAAGTATGGTAAAAAAAAAAAAAAAATTGTATTGTTTTGGCTTTTTTATCAAAATTGTGTTTTTTCATGTAGGGGTTTTGGTGGAGAGCTGATGAGGCCAGCAAGTGAGTCTATAATAAGAAATGGCTTAATGGGTTTTAATTTGAAAAAGATGACTTGAAGGAAGACGTATGATTTTATTTTTTTTTCTGCAGTGTGCGTTCTGATAGAAAAGTTGTCCTTGTCCAAAATGCCTTTCAAGAACGACCCTGTAATCAGTGAGTGAATTCTTTTGAACAGTTCGATGTTTGTATATTTTATTCAACATTTAAGCTAAAAAATATCTAATGTTGTGACACTGGGTTTTAGCTGGCTGGCAGTGGCTTATCGACGACACCATAAAGAGTCTTCATCTCTTTTCAAGTAGTGCGAAGGATGTCATCATGGTAAGCTTAATTTTTCTTTATTAAATTCAACTAATACCATCCACGAAGAAGTAGAATTTTTATTTAATGTTTCCTCCTCCTGTGTCTGCAGACTGCTGTTGTATCTGCCTTGTCCGCACTGTGTGAGGAGTACTACCAGGCCCAGCCAGGCCAGGCTGACTCAAAAATGCAGAGTGATTTGACTATAATTTCCTGGTTTTACTATTTCATACTGAATGTCTGAATTTGAAAATAATCTCTGCATGGCGTGTTTGTGTGCACATGTGTAGCTGTCCTGGTATCTCAGTACACTGAAGGCCTGAAGAGTCCACAGATTCTCACCCGTTGTGGATCCGCCCTCGCCCTTGGTTGTCTGCCAAGATTTATGATCCATAACAAACTGAAACAGGTGTGTAGTGTGTACATTTTCTTGCTATTTGACATCTCACTGCTTCGGTATATAGGTATAAATTGTTGTTGTGTGTATGTAAGTGTGATTTTTTTTTTTAATATATATGATAGATCCTGGAAGGCCTTCAGCAGATGTGTATCGTCAGCCAGAAGGAAGGGAGTTTTACAGAAGCAAGGAGAGATGCAGTCAGAGCAATTGCTCAGTGAGTATCCATATCAGTTTTATTGACTTTTCATTTTTCATTTCATTTTCTTGTTCTCGTTTAATTTAGTTGTTAATCTTCAGGCGCCTCTGTCTCTCCGCTGCTCTTTGTCTTGCTCGTCTGCTAGCCTGTCCAGGCTTTTAAAGGCTAAACTAACTATACTGACTATACCTGCAGTACCTGAATGACATGTCTGTTGATTTGTTTCTCTGCTCCTTTTTTGCGTATTTCCTTAAAAACTCAAATTTTATCAAATTTCCTGAGTTCATCTGTTATTTTGTCCAGCAGCCCTTTGCGTTTTTCTATATTATGTGAACCTATTTTTTGTGTATTCTCTGATAGGGTGTGTATAAAGGCAGGTGTTTGCCCCAATGGCTCCACGGACTCTGCTCTGTGCTCGGAGAACGTAGCAGAGGTATACAGTGCCCTGCTCAATAGCATGAATGACTATACAACAGACAGCAGAGGGGACGTAGGAGCATGGTGAGTTTACTTCTTCCTGTTAATACGCACACATACCATAAATACACACATGTGTGATTCGCCTTAGGGATTAGGAATGTTCCCCTACCTGAGGCCACTGGTGTTTTTGTCTCATTAATAGCCCCTGGTAATGCTTACCTACTCACCAGGAATGTCACCAGGCTTGTCACTTGTCCTCATTGGATGAAATGGGCAGTTTTCCTCCTTGTTGACATGTCCTTATCTCTCTAGCTATTACATACCACAAAGTGACACATTCCTCTTACACACAAGCGTTCCTAATGCGTCTCACCCTGTTCCAGGGTGTGACTCTCAAATGTTTGGCCTGATTACCAACATAAACAAATTGTCCCCTGCGGCCATGAAGCTGATATGACTATGAGACTGCCAAATGCATTGACACTGAATACAATCTTTAAAAGGTGGCGTGTGTCTGTGTGCCAGCTTGTATGTGTATTTACATGACTGTACTGTTTGGTTTTTTTTGTTGTGTTTTTAAAGGATTATTCCGACAAAATTAGACAAGTAGATTCAAGTCTCTGCTCTGTCACTTTGTTTAGGGTGAGAGAGGCAGCAATGACGAGCCTGATGGATGTGACTATGCTGGTGGCCAGCAGTGCTCCAGAGATCCTTTTTCCAGACCAGTGAGTTGCAATCTAAAAAACTCTAATCATCTCTAAACATCTTTCTTGTCTTTTTTTTAAAATAAACTTTGCAGTTGGAGCAACTCATCACCACGTGTCACATTATTAGCAGTTGACCATAAAACTTGTAATGTCAGTCAGTCACAGACGTGTTTGTTCATTGGCTTTAGTAACCTTTAGTGTCACTTTGATGTGTCAAGGTGTGGCTATAATACCTCATCTTACATCAATCCAGCTTACATTCTGTTGTTTTTGTAAAAAAAAAGAATCACATTTGTGCTGCTATGACTTGCTGATGCTCTTTATTTTGTTAGGATGCATATACAGTAGAGCCCAAAAGTCTGAAATCACTTTTCCCTATCTATTGAAACACAATATAATTCACACCCAGTGTCTCCGTTGGACATATCCATAGTCTGCTTTTCATCTTTGTTACCAGAACCTAACTGATAAAAACACCGAAGTGAGTATAAGTTCAAAAACAATTGCCGGTCATCTTTATTTCCTCATTGCATTACTTCTGCTACTATGCAGGGTGAAGTGTATGATGTGCTGCTTGGCCCAGCAGGCAGCAGAGAAGATTGACCGCTACAGAGCTCATGCTGGCAACATCTTCCTGCACCTCCTCCACTGCACTGATTTTGCAGTACCTCACATCCCCCACCGGGAGGAGCTGCTAAACATCTTTCCTGTGTGAGTTACTCTTGTGGCTCACTCTGCAGCATTAAAAGTTGCAGTAAACAGTTGCAGTGATTTTTGTTTTATGTAATGTGATCATAAAACACCAGATATTCATACGTTTATGCAAATATACATAAAATGTGAAAACTTGATGTAGAACAATTGTATGTACGATACATTTCCACAAAAAAATGGTAATTAACCAAAAAAGTCAAAGCACATTGCCTCAGGGTTAAACAAATCACATACTGTACAGTAACATGTGACAATTTTTTACAGCCTTATCCAGCTTCCTCATTATATCTGTACTCAATAAATAAACACTGTCACTGATAATAATATAGAAAATAAGTATGAATAAATACTATCCGACGGATGGTAGTAAATAAATTATATGAATAACACTATGCAGATATAGAAATATGTACCTTGATGAAGCATTGTAACTTTTTAGTGTAGATATTTGTTTACGACTTCTGATTATGTCTTTCAGTGAGACCACAACCAGTCTGAACTGGAACGCTCCATCTCAGGCTTTCCAGTATATCACCCAGCTGCTGGGACTGCCTCAGTATCAGTACCACACCCTGCTGGGCCTCACCGTGTCTGTGGGAGGGATCACTGAGTCCACAGTAAGTCAGTTAGACAGACAGCCTGCACAGAGGGGTAGAGCTGTTTCCAGTCAGAGCAGTGTGATGTTCAGACTGGTGACAAATTCAAGGGAAAACCTGAAATAACAAGCAGAGAAACATTAACCGCACAGAACACCCAATCTCAATCCAATTGATTATTAGCTAAGCCCCGCCCCCTTGGTTACTGTTGCTATGCCTCCTAAGCTTTCCAAGTGATTTAGCTCTTGAAATTCTTTTTAATTGTTTTTTTGTTTTTTTAAGTGAGTCATTTGTTTCACAGGTAGACAGAAGCAAGCTTCTCATTTCTAGCCAGCTCGGCAGTTGATGCTAGTGGATTCTTATCAGCACCTCTGACGAGCGTACGATTATAGTAACGATAAAACTCAGTGACTTAGTTGAAAACCCCATCTTCAGCTGACTTTAATGTTCCTCTTATGATTCATTTTAAAAGGAGAGGAGTCCTGTCAAATAGTCTTAAATATGCACATGGAAAAATGATTTTCCATTCATCCGGTAGAGTCCCACAGACTTCAATCTATGCCAAGGAGCACTGAAGCTGTCCTAGCAGCTTGTGGTAACCCTACACCCTTAAGGTGGTTGTTACTTTTCTGTATTTCTTCCTCCTACATTGCTTTATACTCTGTTGGCAATGCTGTGTGTCTATTATTATATTTATTATTAAGTCAAATTGTTATTTACTTGTTTTAATGCTCTTATTTAATGCAGAACTCTAAACAGCATTGTACTGAAGAGCACGTACAAGATAAATATCTAAAGGGTGTGTCAGCAAGCTGGGATATTTGCACATACTGGACAAATTAATGGTGGACATGCAGTGGATATCTGCTGGCAAATTCAAGTCTGGGTTGTTAATATTTAGGAGGAATTTAGGCCAACAGGGGGAGCCATGTGTCTAATGAAGTCTACTCAGTGCTCTGAACTATAATAATCTCTTACCCTCTCTAGAATACCTGACTTTCAATTAAATATTAAACAAAAACCATATCAGGCTGTGTTAAATTATCTATTAAAAATTATCCAACCATCTGAGCTTCAAGCATTGATCCAGACTTATCCAGAACAAATTGATCTAATGCGTCAAAAGTCTGCTACTTTCCACTCATGACCCCTCATTCACCATCGCTTGGGAGGCTTATCTGGGGCCCTTAACTGGGGTTGATCACATTCTCCCTCTCCCTCCAGTTTCATTTAACCTGTAGAAGCCAGTCTTACGAAAGCTCGTTGACAAAGATTTGTGATGGTTAGGTTATTTTTAACTTCTAGTGTTTGTGGATATAGTAAAGAAAAATAAGTTTAGCCTTTAATAGCAGCAGTGAGGTCAATAAAATTGAACTCATCTGCCAGTGGTGGCTGTAACATATTCCCTCAGTGGCGATCTGGATCTCGTCTTGCTTTACCTCCTGCTCTTCCAGCCTTTCTTTTCCACAGATACATCCTCAGAGACGGGAAAGATTGATATGTTTGTACAGGGTTGCATGCGGTAAAATGAGCCAAGACTGCGTCAATAAATGGGCCAAGATCACCATTCTCACACCACAGGCACATATTCACGCAGGCCAGAAAGAGATAAAACATTGACTAACTTTCCAAGAATTGCTTTAATGGCAAGCCTCAACATAGAGACCATACAGTGCAGCCCTGCAAAAGCCAAACAGCAAAAACCGTCTGAGTCCCAACAACTATAAAAAATTATATGATTTGTTACTGACAAATTTTTCAGTAGTCAAGCGATAAACAGTATTTCTATGTATAATGTTGCCAATATGAAATAACATTTTTTTTGTTATTAAATGCAGACAAGGAAATCAGACACATCAGACAAGTTTCCTTGTAACTTAATCTATAATATAGTTGCTATGTTGCAAGTGTCAAGTTTTGACACTTTCCTTCCTGCAGTCTGATGATATCATCAGTTTAGCGTTTTTCTTTGCTAGCCCCCTAATGTTCATTGCTCATTCAGTAATACATATTCAGCTTTTCTTCTCTCAAGAAACCATAATAAGTAAAGCACATTTCTGTACAACTAGCTAGCATCTGTCAGCAGCCCATCCTGGCACCCGACCACACCACAATAAGTGTGTGTTTCTTTACCCACCGTCCTCGCGTTCAGGCTCCTGCTGCTCCACATTAACCGCTGCTCTCTGTTGCTTCTATTCAGGTACATTTTTCTTCTCAGTCGTTGTTTGACTATCTGAAAGAGATCCAGGACAATAGTGCTGCACTGTCACAGTTTGGAGATACACTGCTGAGCATCTTCAGAGACAATCTCCGCAATGAGAGGTACACACATTACACCTTTTACATCTTGACTCTGCTAGATGTATCACTCCAGTCGTTTTTTATTCCAGACTGTGGTATGCAGGGCTTCACCTAACAAATGTGTTCATTTTTAACCAGTCTGCTTATTATTTTCCCAATAAACAGTTTATAAAATATCAGAAAGTTGTAAAAAAAATAATAATAAAGAAATCACAATTTACTCAAGCCAAGGGTAATCATTTTTGTTTTACCAACAGCCCAAATCTCAAAGATATTCTGTCATCTCAAAAGCCACAGAAAAGCAGGAAATACTCACATTTGAGTATTTGAGGAATAAATCTGGGATATTTGGCATTTCTACTCTATTGGAATGATGTGTCAGTCTCATATTTTTAAAATCACTTCTTAAAACTCTCACACTTTTATGATATGAGTTTTGTCTCATAGGGATAGTTTTGATTTTTTTTTTTTTGAAGTGGGGTTATATGAGGTGGCGGTCTGCTTCTGCCCAGTGTGGAACTGCACAAAAGCTGAGAAATACTGCTGCGACAGGCCAACAACAAAACATATTATATCTTTATCACTTTAAGTGTCATCAGGCAGCCCTTTCCTTTGGCTCTACATTTTCTCAACCGTAGAACATCCGTATCCCTACGCATGCCATGCATTACAGATCAGCTGTTTGGGTTAGAGAGTGCTGCTGCATAATACAGTGTGCGGCATCCATCTTAATATAGCGTACACTTAAACTTTTATTTGGGTGGCTAAAATACATTTTGTTGCTGGCCCAGTCCACAGCAGGGCATTGCGCTGCTTCTGTGCCAGTACTGTCTGCTTCTCCAACTGGGCGGGAGCAGACCGCCGTCTACTGCAGGTAATATAGATAAGTACCTCAAAAAAAATCAGAACTATGCCTTTTAAGAGTTGATTGTCTAGATTTATGCTTTATGACATTTTTTGTTTTGCTTTTATGTTGTGCCTCACTTACATCAGATGATGTTTACTGTTGTTGATGATGATGATGATGATGCATGTCTAGCACATTAAGTGCTTCACAACTGTACTAACAAACTGAGAAGCAACCAGGAAAAGAGTTTAATGTACTCTGAAAATGACATCCTATGTGTGACTCAGCGTTTTATTTTCATCTTTTTAGGGTGTCTGTTCCTTTTCTGAAGATGCTCAATCAGATGCTCGCTAACAGCTGCTTTGAAATCTTCACCACACAAGAGAAGTGAGTGTTATGACAGCTTCTCTCTGTAAAACAAATGTGGATGATACCTGTAAAAGCTTAACTTTTTTCTTTCTTTCTTTCTTTGTTCTCCAAGTCACCAGTTCTGTGTGGACCTTTTGACTCTTTGCAAGGAAGTCAAGAAGACCAAAGATATTTCCAAGCTCCGCGCCTGTGTATCTGTGTGAGTCTCCATCTCATTGTAAACATTATATACTAGACTGAGGCAGAAAGAGCCGTCCGTGTTGACTGTGCTGATTGGTGTTTCCCAGCTTCTGTGGGCTGATCCAGTTCCAGGGCGAGGTGAGGAAGAAAGTTCTGTCCCAGCTGCTGATGCTACTTTGCCATTCCTTCCCTGTGGTAAGGTCAAATGACGGGAATACACACCCATCCTAAACAGATGTGTAAAACCACTGACAAGCTGTCTTTTATGAAGTTAATATATAGTATAGTTCAAAATTCACTATGTCCAAATGCCTTTGTTATAATTGCAGATCAGAAAGACTACGGCCGGCCAGATGTATGAGATGCTGCTGACCTATGATGATGTCATCGATCCAGAGGTTTTGGATGATGTCATGACCCTGCTCAGTGATACTAATTGGTTAGTGGTCACATTGGATACAGTTATTAGATATTCTCTAAATGTTGATTTCATACGTTATGTTCCCTTCACACTGTTATGCTGGGTGTCCATTTCAGGGAGAGTGACCTTGCTACAGTGCGGACTCACAGGAATCAACTTTGTGATTGGTTGGGAGTCCCTAGGCCACAGGTGGTTGCCAAAGTAACCATGTAAATGACGTAAGTGAGAGTTAAGTGCTTGATAGGATTTTTTGTAGACAGATACAATTATGCTGTGTTTTATCTCCTCATTTGACCCAATCCTAAGCACTTTCTTTCATCAACAGAGTCCTGCTCACATTTCCTGATCACCTGTGGCTGTGAAAACCAGCTGCAAACATCATAAGTTTGCAACATCCTGTAAGAACCATGACTGCTGCTCTTCTGAACCTCCTGTATCATTTGGCCAGCCAAAAAAAACAATACATGAACTGAATATCAATCTGCATGAAATCTGGAAGTTACATGACAATAAATTGACGTAAACATCAGTTATTTCCAGTTTTTTGTTATTACTACAAAGTTCTTGGACACAATAAAATCTTTTTGAAAGGTTTGTCAGATTAAAAAAAATAAAAAGAACCAACTTCTTTCCAACTACCAAACATTAAGAACCCCAAAACACATATGTATAAAGCTTTCATTGTAGTTTTTTTGTGCATAAAGCTTCTTGCATGGCCAATTCAGGTCACAGTCTAATAACACTTTGGAAAAGCTTTCAGAAGAGCTATTTCCTTGTAACCAGTATCTGGAGTACCACAGATAGGTGAAATTGAAACTATAGTTTGCGGACACTCCAGGGAAAACTTTGCCATTTAGTTGTTTTGGCACAAACTACGGAATGTCACTGGGGCCCTGCTTCCCATTAGATCCCATGCAGACCTACTTTTTTTTTTTTTTTTTTTGCATCAGTGGAGGTGCCAGGGACTGGAAGAGTCCCAGGCCTGATAGCAGAGCCTTCCTGTTTGCCAGTAGAACAGAGCCTGTTGTGTCACTATTGATCCAGGCTTTCTCATTAGAGGCTGATAGTGGCCACATTGTCTCAGGAAGCTTCCCTGTCTGACACTGACAAAGATGCAGTTGTGGCATTATTTTGGAATTAGATGGTTTTGGATTGTTTATCATCCGTTGCAGAAATCCCCTAGGCTAGTGATCACAATATTGCATTACATTTTTCTGTAATATGATTAATTTAACTAGGTTTATTCCTTCCCATGGAAACTGAAGTGTATTTTGACCCTCATAAAACTTCCCATGTGTTTGTAATTTTGTATGTTCTGCCAAATCATTAGTAACATCTGGCCATTAATGCCACACAGTTTTTTTTTTTCCAGTTCTTCTGTAAAAGTTGATAATCATGAAACCGTTGGCAGCTTTATTCCAAACTTTAACGTGGATCGTCACAAGGTTAGGGATTTAGTTTATATTAGTTTTATAGTTTTGTTTGCACTGCACCATGACTAAAAATTGACTTCTTTTTTTTTTTCCTGTGCTGATAAACAATACTGCATCTCAACTCTTACATAATAACTCAACACAGCCTTGCGTCAGTGGGGCACAACTTTATATAAAATGTTTTTATGACATAATGAGGATGGCAAGTGAAGTTTACTGAAACCCTTCAGTCAGTATATGAATAAATTATGGCTAAGATAAGTGGATATGTCAATGATGACATTGTTAATTGTCTCATCCCTATTTTGCCTAATAACTATTGAGTTAGTGTCTCTGACAGTGTCTCTGACAAGCGACTCGCAATGCTTATTAACAAGGCCACATTCAGCCTTACCCTCCATGGGTCTTGTTGAATTTGTCTGGGTAGCCCAATATTGCTGCAGCCCATAATTCTACTTTAATTAATTCCCAGCCAGATGGAAATTCCCGTAGTTGACTAATGAAAGAAATGGTGTGTTTCTCGCAAAGGCGGATTGATGGTAAAGTGAGCAGCTTTGCTACAGTGCTCAGGGTAGAGAGGAATGCTAATAATTCTAAAAGGCTTACAGTTCGCCGGCAGTAGCCATGGTAATTCTTCACATACAATGGTAGCCTTTTAGAGGAGTGGAGAGAGAGGAGGGGGCTGCCCCCTCATTGACTCAGTTTGGTGTGATATTAGGAAAGACCTCCTTGCACTTTCCACTGTTCTAGTTATTATGAGATTAAGTGGTACCCATAGCAGTTTGCATAAGTTAACGGCGATGGAGTGGACGGGGTAAAGGTGTTCTCGGACAGATCTGTCTCTCTCTCATATCGTCTCAGCGTCTCCCCGTCATACAGATAATAAAAAACCTTCAGAGCTGATGATTTAGATTATAGTTGTCATCCTTGTTTTGCCCATGCATCATCGTCACTGGGCCTGTAAGAGAACAATGTGAGTCCTTGTGCCGGAGTCAGACTCTGTTAGAAGACTTGTTAATGTTTAGTTGGTCAGAGAAAGTGTGTGTTTATAATTTCCCCTCATGATGTAATCAAAACCTCTTCCCTCTTCATAATGAATGGTTCGACTGTGACGGACACAGAGGCAAGTGTTGCACTAATTGCACTCAAGATAACCTTTAGTTTATTGATTAATTTTCTCTATTCAGGAAAAATACCTCTCTGGGTTAAAGGGAGCTAAATACAGAGCTGGATACACTCCTGTAAGGCAGTCCTACTAACTAGGAAAGTACATCATTTACATTGAATTTTGTAAAGCAGTCCTGGTTATTGATTGGCACCATTGCCTGCAGTGGCCTAATAACAAAAACAACCACAGATGAGAATAAACAGATTGCACATATTTCTTGCACAAGAAATTGCAACTGATTAATCCGGAAACTGTTGGCAGTACATTTGGTATTTATGCTGTCGGAAACTGTCCAATCACATGCTAAATTCAGGCCAGTTATGCCCAATAACAGTTAAGAGGTACTTTTGAATTGCACCTAATTATGGCTAAACTGAACAAATCAGCTTCACTACTGTCCAGTATGTGCTGAAACTTTTACATATGTTTTCCGTGTCAAGTCAGCCCTGAGATGGAGCTGCTGTGAGAGTTTATTATTCCCAGGTGTTACTCCTGCTGGGGCCTATGTATGACCTCAACACCTGGTGTAGGGGCAACGACCCTCCTCCAGCTTGTTAGTCAAGTTCATTAGTGGAGCCTAGGCCTTAATTGCCCTAAATTTATGGAGCGGAGGTACTGAGGAGCAGCTGTTATAAGTAGATTGGCTTTGGGGTTAACACTCCATACAGCCCTCCAAATTGAGCTTAAACATATTTAAGGTTTGACGTGTCAGCTATACAGAGAAAGGCAACAACACTCATCTTCCAACGAGTGAAGCTGTATGTAATGTTTATATAAAGACGGCGGCGCACACTTCATGTGCTCCGACATGTCTCGTTCCACAATCAAATCATAAGTCTGTAGTGTCTTGATTATACAAACACTTAAGTCGAGCACTACGAAAGCAAGGCTGATGCTAAAAGATGAGGCCAAAACTAAAAGCGGCATACATACACTGTGCAGACTGAACACTGTTGGAAGTCGCAGAAAACAAAGTTTAGGTAGAGTCTACTGAATATGATAATTATATGACTGATAGAAATAGCAGAGATACGATAATTATATGATTGATGGAAATAGCTGAAATGCTGTAATTATGAATATGACAGCTGATGCGGTCTCCCTCCAGGAAACCACCGTCTTTGTAAGTTTCCAAAAAAGCCATAATCTGCAGCTCGCCAGGCATTGCGCTCTCTGCCTAGGAAATTACCACGTTGTTTGGAATTATAGTCATTTTGGAAAATGGAGGCAGCTGGATAAGTTTGCGAATGTGGGTTAATTGGGAAGCCTGCGTCCTTTTTTTTTTTTTTTTTTTTATAGACCACAGGTTAATGGGCAGTGTGTGTTTTTATATCAACTGCACAAACAGATGCAGTATAGATGATTTGGCTAATTGAATGGAAAGGTCATATTGTTGTGTTGACCTCTGTTACTTTGTTATCGACTGATGTCTGTTACGTCGCTTTCATAGTTTTTTTTTTTTTTTTTTTTTAAACAACTTCCTTACAGTTGGCTTGAAAACAAACACAGGGCAACTGTTTCCTTGGCTTGTGTTTTCTGAGGAGTGACTGGCCTTATTAGAGAGAAGGCAGCATCCAATTAACCTTCCTTTCTTATCGCTGTTCTCCTGGAGGAGTCTGACAGTCATTATCAGCTCCAGCACCTCCCAGATTCCACATTTACCGTTCGCCATATTTATAGTATATATAT
This sequence comes from Pampus argenteus, assembly GCA_036937835.1. NCBI lineage: Eukaryota > Metazoa > Chordata > Actinopteri > Scombriformes > Stromateidae > Pampus > Pampus argenteus. The sequence goes on from CM072878.1 coordinate 15,646,801, forward strand.
ATATATATATTTATGATCCAAATGCACTGGTGTACACAGTGTATGGATGTGTACGATATCTGGGGGAGACAGATACTCGTGTGTTATGGTTGTGTAATGAATGCAGGGGTAGAGGTTGTCGGCCAGCTGGTCTGTTTGGGTTAAAATGATATCAAGAGTCCTGCTGGTGAGTTCCTCGTGGCCCTCTGGGAAATGTCTTCCTTTGTACCGTGTCTGTTTGATGAAATAATCGCAGGGCTGCTTGCTTAGCATCACTTGAAGTTGTCAAGGTCTTAATGTCAGATAAGATTTGTTGTTATTTTTTCACAGTAGCCTGGTCAGGGATAAGATAAGACTAAATTTAGCCCTGAAGACATGCTGTTTTTTTTTTTTTAATCTATTGTCTTGACATTAATGCCATGCTCACTTAGACTTTTGAGTCAGCTTTGCTCACGGTCCAGTTCAAGGTACAATGATCTTACTTTTTTTTTTTAAAAAGTAGCTCCTCTTCCTGTCATCGCTCTGGCCTCGCATGAACCTCAGAAAGTCTCAAGTTTATGTGCCTGTGTGCGGAGACTGATCTATGCTCGGAGGGTGACTTCATGGAGACAGCTCAGACGTCAGAGGCTTGGCTCGCCTCTTGTTTGGACGCTGACCAAAATGAGCTCATCCATGACATTGAGTCCAGCTGTTTGGTGATTGGAGTTCTGCTCACTACTCAACCTCTGCACTCGGCCCTGAACCCAGGAGCTGACTGGTGTCGAGGAAGGGAGTTAGTGTGAGTGTGACACCATTCCCAGAAGCTCCGGCAGGACTGACCACTGGCAGCCTGCCGCCCCCTCGGCGCCTGCTCAGCAGCACGGCCTCAGGCCTCCACTGTTCCCTACGGAGAGGCCCAGTTTGTTCTGGACACACGCCAGCACTGAGCGGTAGGGGGGCATGGCCAGGTCAGCTCTCAGGGGTGGTCCTGTAGTGTGGTGTGTGTGAATCTATGTGTATGTGTGATGTGTTTGGAGCCATAATGATTAGCTAGTGTTTTTGTTTTTTGTGCAATTCTATTAGTTTTGCTTTAGCGTTAAGCCTTCGGCCTGTAAGATCTCTCTGTCTTTGTCCAACCCCCAGCGTGTCCTGGGAATAGTGAGGAGGACAGACGCGTAAAAGATTACGGTTCTAGCTCGTTCAACTATTTCTATAATGATAAATGCTGATGGGCTTCTGGTCCTGAGGCACGGTCGTGTTAGAGGACAGAGAAAGTCGCGAGCTTCAGCGTACTGAAACCGTCGCTACATCATTCTGAGAGGAGAGGTGCCGCGCTATCAGTGAAAGCAGCGCCAGTTAAAGATCTCTGCGGCATATAAAGTATCAGCAGCCTAGAAAGATAATCCCGGGGAGGGATAGATATCTCCACCGGGCTGTGTGTGATTCTGTTCTGTGAGATTATTCTGTCGTTCAGTCATCTCCTGGGTTAATACAGTCAGTCTGGTCTCAATCTGTGGCAAAACACACGACTGTGGGGCCAGCCAAAGGTCAGAACCTGAGAAGGAGTCATATCTCTTTGCTCCCCCTCCTTCCTTCATCCTCCTCCTGATCATGTGCTCTCCTGCGTAGCCACCTCCTCCAACCCTGTACCCGCTCCTGCCAGAGCTCACCATTTGGAATCCATTATAAAAAAAAAAAACCCTTTCTGAGTTTTCTGATAATTAAAAGGAGACGCTCTCCCACGTTCCCACTCAGATTAACGGCTGTTCTCTGGGATCGGCCAGTGTGAGGGAGGTTAGTACTCTGGAGGCTCCGCTGCTGGGAGGAAAGGGCCTGGGGATGGGGATAGGTTTATAGTGGTGAGCCAAGTCCATGGGTTGGGATTCAGGGAGGGTCTTTAGGGGGATTTTATGAGAACAGAGGTTAGAAGAGAGGTGTTCTTCAGTAGTACAACTTGGCTCAGACCAGGGCTGTGGTGTGCAAAACCGCAGCCCTGGTCTGAGCCACTGGGTCAGTGTTGCACCCAGTTGGATCCACTTGCAGTTTTTGGCGGGTGGATGTGGGGGTGGAGGGGGCTTGGCTGCTTAACACAGAGGTCAGAAGCCCTCTGTGATTGCAGATCATTGCTACAGTATCATCCCACCATGAAGTGTGTTTGGTCAGATTGAGTTCATCCCATCATTCATGTCTCTGAAATAGTGTTTGACAGTGTTGACCCCTTTTTAAAACGAGTATTCCGCGTTTCGTTTTCTCTCTTTTCCCAGTCGATGCAAATGTTAAACCGTTTCTAATTCTAATGTCCGCATTAAAAAAAAAAGTCAACAGCCCTGACAGGTCAGATTTATATGTAAAACTTCTGTCCGAATACATTTATCCAGTTAAATTAATTCATGAATGTCAAATGAAGTCTGAATGGAAAAGTTGGCGGAGCCGGAGAGGAATTGGTCTGATGCAACCGCAGAGATATGTGTGCTAACCAAAAATAGCAATACATATTTTTTTTTATTCGTTAGAAAAAACCGATGAATCACATCAGATAGCGTCAGTTTACTAGAACTGCATTAGTTATGAGTTCCAGGTGATATTAGTTTCCACCCATGCTTCCTCCATATCTGCGCGTGCATCTGCTGGACTCATGGTGACAGGTGGGGTCAGATTTCATTGTCATTGCATGAAGCAACGCGGTTTGCGCTAATTTTTCCCTCGGAAAATGTTGCCAATTAGCCATGTTAACTGGGTCAGAGGCAGTCGGAGCATGTGATGAGGCTGCACAACACTGAGTTGTATCTTGTGTTAGACGACAGGGCAGAGCAGTGTATTAACCGTGGCTGGTCTTGAACTTGTGACATGCAAACAGACAGACAGACACTTCACAATTGCAGAGCCCAAAAGATCATCACAGGACTCTCAAATCAGATGATATGCTCTTTTTTGTCTTGTGTTGACGGCTTCTTCACAGCTATGTTCTCCTGATCATGTGATACAAGAGACCGCCTTCATATTTCTGCGGGGCTGTAATCTTTCAATATGTCCTTTTTTTCTTTTTTTTTTTTTAATATATATCATTCATAGCTGCATCCTGTGATCTTTAAGTCAAGATGGCGTGATATATTTGTTTTCAGGGCTTTGTAGTCGTTACATTCATCGGAGGTCAAACCGAGGAGGCTCTCAGACGTTGTGAAATGTTTTCGTCAGACCAGAGTTCAGAGGATATACGTATTACTCATGTCTTCACGGACCTCCGGGACTTTCAAGCACCCAAAAAGCCCATCTCAAAAAAATAAATAGCTCTTGTGGTTAGCGTACATTTCCTGCAGTATACTATTAGAGGTAGCATCCAAAGTCAAATTGGAGTCAACAGCTGGCCTCTGTAGTCGCCATCTGTTGGCCTTAAGCGATGTTTGGTACATTTTCAACACCTTCTCTATGTTCAGTCATTCTATTTTGTTTGTCATTTTAACATCTGAATTGCGGTTGTGGCCGGTGTTTAGTCTTTTTCTGGTTAACCTCAGCGAGACAGATCGGTGTCTTCTGTTAAAAGCTGCTCGTCTCTGTTAGCCCGACAGCCTCTCAGTTCTTTATTCATTTTTTATTTATTATTTTTATTTTTTTATGACCATTTCTGTTGTTATTGTAACAATCGCCTTGACTTTTTAACAGCGCTCTAAATTACAGGGCTGCAAGCTGTGACTTTCAGGTGGTTGGAATATACCTACTCAGCGTAACCTCTTCTTCCTTTGAACTCTTTCAGCTGTTCATGCATCATTTCCTACCAGCCTCCAGTGAGCACAATGACCAGAGCAGTCACACAGTGCCAGACGTGTGTGTGTGTGTGTCTGTGTGTGGGTTATTAACATGATAAATATCACACACACACACACACACACACACACACAGTTAAAACTCTGCCAGTCACTCACAGTTGTGGAAAGAACACATGTTTCATATAAACCAGCACTATGAAAGGGATGTTTAGATACTGAACCAACCGTTCAAAGCCAGTTCCTCGTCTGTTGTTGGAATCAACTCGTGATTTGGGTAAATTGTGTGTGTGTGTTTGTGTGTTTACATTTAAATGGAATGTCTTTGAAATCAATAATATCCTGACAAACCTCAACCTGGCAGAGAGAGTTTTCGATGGGGGAGCTGGGCCTCTGAGTGAGCGATGCCCGAACCCCCCCACCACCACCACCACCACCACCACAGCAGGCCTGCTGATGTGGTCACGGATCGACATCAGCCTAATAACAAGTCGCTGCTCTGCTCCAATCACTGGAATTTAGACATCCGCCATGAGCCAGTCGTCCTCCGCTCTCTGGTTCTACTATTTTAAGAGCCGAGGGGGGTGGAATTAGACCAATATACTTAATCATTTCCATCAGTGATGTGGGATACAGAGCAGGGATCTAAACCCTTCCTGCTGCTGCAGGCCTGTTTCCATGAGGCACGTTCACTATCCACATTAATGTTCTTGAAATGGTTTTAGTGGAGATCACCGCACAACTACCATTGGTAGAAAAAGCCTTGGAAATGGTTAATGATTTGCGTCACTCGTGCTTTGACCCAGCGGAGGGCGATGCAGCGCGTGCGGACTAATTCTAGGGCTGAAGAAGAGAGAAGAGGAGACGCAGGATAAAAGGACAGTGAATGCGGCCGCAGTGGTCTACCAGCAGCTGTCAGCCACAATGAGTGACTCAACTCTGAGAAGTGGCTTTGACGTACGGTGCGAGGAAGTGTGCACATTGAACTCCACTGTTTAACTGTTTATTAGGTTTTTTTTCCCCTTTTATTCTGCACATGGAGCTGGGTGTCAAAGCAGTATTGTTACTGGTGTCTTCTTAATAATTTTATCTATTTTTCTGAGGTTCCTCAGACAGACAAATAGATAGAATTGCAGGATGTGGGATTTCCCCGATGAAATGATCATCTCTCTTGTCCTCCCATCTTTGTGGTTAAAGGGATGGTGGGGGGGGGGGGTAGAGGAAGGAAATAGCGCATGCAGGGCCACAAGGGGAGCTTGCATGCTGTTGGGAAGATCACAAAATGTGTGATGTGGTGGCCTGCTGACACACATGGCCGCCATCTTCTGTCCCTGGGTGGCAACGGCGGAGGAAAGCCCCGGCCTTCTGCCGCGTGACCCAAATGTGCCTTTGAAGACTTTGTGGTGGATCCTCCGGGTGTTAACATTAGATACAACTTCTTATTATCTAACTATAAAGCAAGGACTCTCCGTCCATATGTTTGTCCGTTGGATGTCTTGAGAACCGTTTATCCGATCTCCTTCACACTTCAGTGGATGAATTGCTGCGTATTGTTTAATATACGACATGTTTATTATATATTAATAAACAAGCGTTAAAGCGTTAAAGTGGTGACCATCCTCCGCTGCTGCTGCAGAGGAGTATTTCTCTGAAACTGGAAATAAATTTTGGTCTGAGTGGATATTCTTACGCAAGATAAAATATGATGATTTGGAAATTGGAAAGTGGAAATGCTTAAATGGTGTGCGTAATAGTCAAATAACAAATCCCTGCATGAGTTGTTTCCATCAAAACATATTTATGTTTGTGATTTTTTTTTTGGTACTCCATAATAATAAACCCATAACCCAGCTGGTGATCAGAGCTGTACAGCAAGTTGTTTTTTTTGCTCTAAAAAGAGAAAACTAACTTCCCTTGAGCAATTGAGCAAAACCAGTGTGTCTCATGTAAGCACAAATCTTTTGAGCAAATACCTATACACACACATTCACATCAACAGTATTCAGTTTTCTATGTATTGAAGCAGCAATACCAGAAACCAAAACGATATGAACTAACTAGTCACAGCGTACAACAAACCGCATAAACAGGTTGATCCACAACCACAAATTAGTCTGCATTGTTAAATTGTTCAAACAAGTAAATTAAGTCATTGCTGTCGTACATGCACAGTCATCGCATTACATGTTGTTGTGGTATTCATCCAATGAATGAATCAGTCTTTTATCTCTTACCTACCGACCTACCGCACGATCTGGCAGTTTCCGATAACTGCGGTGAAAAAGGCGAGTCTGTGCACGTGGATGGAATAATATCAAAGGTTTGTGATTTGGAAACTAATGCAGTAATGCAACAACTCTAAACATATCAGCTTCATATGGCTCGCTGTAATCTGTGTGATCATTAACTTTTTTTTTTTTTTTAAGCAACATTCTTCATTTAGTGAAACTCGCTACACACCCACGTTTGTTTTAATAAACACTTTAATCTAATGCAATCCAATAACCGTAGAGTCAAATCATTCCTGTCCGCCTGCGTCAACAACAACCGAGTTTACGAGCGTGACTTTAATATGGTGAGCCATCTGTAGCCGGTCAGTCCACAGAAACAATTGTGTTTCAGTTGATGGGTGAGTCATTAACAAGGAGTCATGAGAAGAGTCCAGGTTTTGTATCCCCCCCTCAAGAGCAGTAGCCATATTATGACTGCTCAACTCCGCTGTTTACAGTCTGTAATGACCTTTGACCTCCCCCCCCTCTTTGCTGACTCCCTCCATCAAATCCTGTATTTATTAAACAGCCGCACCACCTGTCTGTCCAAGAGGAATGTGTTTGCTGTCAGGGCCCAGGAGCTGCTCCTCCTGCTGCTGCTGCTGCTTATCCTGCTCCTCCTGCTGCTGCTCCTGCTCCTCCTGCTCCTGCTGCTGCTGCTCCTGCTCCTGCCCCTGCTGCTGCTCCTCCTGCTGCTTCTGCTCCTCCTGCTCCTGCTCCTGCTGCTCCTGCTCCTGCCCCTGCTGCTGCTCCTGCTCCTCCTCCTGTTCCTGCTGCTGCTCCTGCTGCTGCTGCTCTTGCTCCTGCTGCTGCTCCTGCTCCTCCTCCTGCTCCTCCTGCTCCTCCTGCTGCTGCTGCTGCTGCTGCTCGTGCTCCTCCTGCTCTTGCTGCTGCTGCTCCTGCTGCTGCTCCTGCTTCTCCTCCTGCTGCTCCTGCTGCTGCTCCTGCTCCTGCTCCTCCTGCTCCTGCTCCTGCTCCTGCTCCTGCTCCTGCTCCTGCTGCTGCCAGTTTCTGCCTCCATTTTGGAGGAGACAGAAGAGGGAGAGGCAGCGAAAGGTTAACCACTAGACTGCTGCGGTTTAAGGCCTTGCCTTACCGGACTCTGCAGCCTGCTGGTTCTCTCATTAGCTTTCCTCTTTTTCTGTCCAAAATCTCTCTTCTCTCTCCCCCCCTCATTCCGATGCAATGTGCCAGTGGGTTTTTGCCTGGAATACTGAAATAGCCTGTGTCTTGTTTTATTTGTCAGGCATTCAGTGAGAATTCCCCCTCCAACCCACAGCTGGCTCAGGAATGTCCTGCGACTCCCCTCTCAAGTCTCCACTCACTTCATCACCTCCCTATCTCCCCCCCACTCACTCTTTATTTTACCTCTTCTCCCCACTTTTCCCCCTCGTTCTCCCGCTCTTCCCACATCGCTTCACATTTTATCTCTCTCGCTCATCGTGTCCCTCTCTGTCTGTCTGCTCGTCTTTTCAGGGATGGCAGTTAGGAAGGAGGCTCACATGGGGAGAAGAGTCGGCTAGTGCCAAAGCTCACAAACTGCTCGCTGCAAACACAAAGAGTTGCTGTGGAGATAGGATCACATATGGTTAAACTGGATTTGCTCAACTCCCTTTTTTATTATTATTTCTCTCTATCTCAACCCCTTGCTCTTCTCTGTATTGCTCTTTTCTACTCCGTCCTGCTGTGAATCGTGTATTTTTCTCATTCTACATGTTAACCTCTCTACCTTTAAAAATGATGGACGATGGGTTTTAAACACCTGCCATGTGTTACAACAGTTAAAGACAAAAGTGATGAAGTACATGGTGACAGTTAAACGTGCATTTAAATGCAACACATACACTATTTATTGAGTGAAAGTGTATAATCACTAGTCTTGTTCTATGATAGATTTTTTATTATTGTGTCATGCATTTATAAATGTCCCAGTCTGTATGGACTTACAAGACACGATTTAACAACAAAAGACCAGATCCTGTATCTCATATGATTTAATACCGCCGTTAAACAAACACGCTATCTTGTCTGTTTTCCAGGATTTAGGAAAACTTCAAGACGCTGAACGTAAACAGACGTTCCAGCTTGTTTTCATCAGTGCAACCGAAAATATTCCTGAATTTCATTCATACGTTTTACTTATTGTGAAACTGCTTCTCTTAAGAAAACGTGATTCACTCTCAACGCCTCACACCCGCTCGTTCTCCTCCCGGAAGTTTTTAAACTTCCCATCCTAAATGTGATTTAACATGAGGTTCAGTACTACATGAGTGCTTAAAGTTTTTACTAGTATACATTTAACTGTTAAAACACAGTGGGTCGGGTGTTATGAAACCACATAATGGCAACAAAGAAAAAAAAAAATGAAGAAGTTATTGAAATAGATGCTTTTAAGTAGACAGTACACTGGAAATAAACAGTAATACAGTAACCAATACAGAGAACATAGACATCACAGTGACCTCAAACTATTAATATCATAAATAAAAGCAATAATGGCCGTTAAAAAAAAGGCAACAAAGATCTGTCATCAAGCACCTGTGCTAGAATCTATCAGGAGATGAATGGCAACATGGTTTGCTGTGAATCCTCCATTGGGGAACTATTTTACATGTTGAAATAAATGCCTTTGACATGTCACAGGAGCCGGCGCCTGTTCCCTGCCAAGCTACCTGCAGAAAGCAGCGGCCGGTCTAAAAGGCTTTTTGCTCTCGGGGCTGATACTCGGTAAGCTTAGCCGTTATAAGCTACAAGCAAAAAACCTGTGACCTCTGTCTGTTTCAAATGATTTACCGCATTGGACCATGGTCTCCTTCATTTTTCCACTCTTCACACGGGGGAAACAAAGGGAGCGCTGTTCAAGACGCGGAGAGCGCAGTAGACGCAGGTTTATAGATGGGGGTTAGGTCAATGTTGAGGTGGTTCAGTGAATGTGTTCTTTTCTTCTCGGCGCCCGGGTAAACTTAATCAGTACTGAGTTCCAGATCTGGCTTTTGATGTTGAACGATGATTATCCAACACATTATAGTCTCTGGAGGATGTCACATCATGCTACAGTATCTTCCACAACTACACCCTTAAGCTTCCAGGCCTCCTTCCCCCCCCTCTGCTCCGCCTGCATCCAAAACATGAGTCATTCTTTGTGTAAAGAAATTCCTCCGAATGATTAACATGAATTCATCCACAGAACATCCCTTTAATACAATTATGAATGGACCCCTCCGGTGAATAAAGGGTGCTTGTGGGCTTTGTGGTGTTGCTAATGCTCCATCACTGTGCCATGAATCTATTGTTCAGCTCTCTGTCGTCCAAACAAAACAGCAGAGTAGCATGAATAATACAGCGTCTAATGCCTCATGAAATATACATTGAGCGCCTATGTTTTCAGAGTGAGTGGCTACACCATCCTCCATGATTCATATGTGTTATATGTATATATATATATATATATATATATATGTGTGTGTGTTTAAGGGGGAGAGTGAAAAAGCACACAGCAGCTCTGCAGAGGTGGAAGCACTTGATGCTGAAGTTAAAGCGAACCAGATGTAGTGGATGGGATACGCCGCGTTGCTTTGTGTTGAGGTAATTCTTTGTGCCTTGTTTCCGTGATGGTATATAATTTTTTTTTTCACATTAGTGTGTAAACTTTGAACACAAACAAGGAAGCGTTTTGCAGGTGTGTGACATGTTGCCTCTCCTGTGTTAGTGTGGTGAGTGATCCCGGAGGAGAAAATGGGTAAAGTGAGATAAGCCAAGATGAAACCGAGTAACAGTAAGATGCTGTAGCAACCCGCACACACACGTGTACACACACACACACATGCAAAGTTTACATGCAGTAATCTTTTTGGCAACATCACTGCACATTTGAGGCAGAGATGTAAAAAGCAGGTTTGTGTTCCACATCCGCAGGAATAATTCATGATAAGAGTGAAAAACATGGTCCTCCCAGAAACAGATGGAAGAATGCAATGCAGCTAACACGAGACAAGATGGGAATTGGTAATTGAGACATTTTCTGTATTCTTTCTTTCTTAGGAATTATGATCAATATCAAATTCAGAGCTTTGTTTGGTAAATAACTCGTACGACAGGTTTTAAAGATCAGATTGGTCTGTCATGTTGAGTGGTCTTGTATGTCCTTGTGCCCCAAATGGTCCCAGACACAGATGATATCTAGCATGCGTAGCAGCACACAAGACCTTGAGTGCAGAACAAGACATCCAGCGAGGTTTGCTCTGTTCTTACTTGTCTAATGTATAGATATCAGCACATGTAAACACAAACGCACAACACAGACTGGAATTTAAAGGTAACAAATAATACATCTGGCTCGCGATTCAAGGTTCCTCCTTCTCGCATGTTTTCACATATAACGCATGTGCATGCAGAGATTTTAAATAGAGGTAAGACGACATGTTGTTCTAGAAAACACGATTAAAGTGTTGTATCGATCTAAAAACACACAGGGCCAGTAGTTCTTTGTTTGCAACCATGTTCGGTGGAAGCAACTGAAGTCCATCATTTAAACCTGCCACAGTAGTAGCCTGAGTTTAGTTACATAATAATGTGTTGTACAGTGTTTGTTTAAGATGATCTCACACCAAAGCAAATAATCAGCGGAATTATTGTGTCAACCGTGTTAAAATAGTATAACCTCAGTGTGTCTCAGTTCTACATAAGCATACCAGAACAAATGTTCAGCCATATATGGATATCGGGGAACAAAAGAAAGAATCTCTGCATCTTCCCTCCTCAGATCTTTCACGTGTCCAATTCCCCGGCGACACAAACGTGCAGCTTCATCTGTAGGTACACACAGAAGTTGCAAAGGGGGTGGGGGGTTGGGGGGGCTCCTGCTGTCCTAGTCCATTGTCAAGGGGGGCCAGAGGCATGCTTGGACACATCAGTCGAGGATCAGATTGCTTTTGTTGGGCTAGTCCTAGATCCACGCTGCTCCTCATGACTTCAAAGGCCCATGTCAATGCGCGTTAGAGAGGATGAGAAGCAGTACGAGCGCGACCCGGCGGAGTGTGATCAGCAGGGGCCACGGCGCGCCCTCAGGACGACACTGTGTTGTCTTAGCGGGCGAGGTAGTCATGCAGCAATTGACAAAAACACCCATGCACGGGCTGAGAGCCAGCTAACAAAGGTGTACAGGACAAGAAGCCAGTGGGACAGACAGGTGATGATTTGGTTAGATAGGAGGTGGAAAAGGTCAGCGTTGAGGTAGAGGAAAGGCTGTAGGAAGCTGCGTACATATACAATGAGAAGGGATGGATACCGTACATGGGTCACAACTGGGGGGTAAACGACTTACAAAACAATCATGAGAACAGACGGAGCCATGCTTGTGTCCTGTAGCCGCGGATCGAATGTACGTACAATATTCAGCTATTTGATAAGAAGAGCTAGGACAGAGGTGAAGAAGGTTGTGAGAGGATGGTGGGGGTCAGGAGTCACCACACAGGAGGCAAAACATCCTCCCCAGTACTCCCAAAAATCACATCCCCTAGTGCTGTTGCAGCCAGACCTGAACATCCTCTCCCCGGTCCAAACACAGCAACTCTCTTCCCTACACACCTAGTCTGTTAACTAATAACATGACACGGAAAATTCAGCTGTAACAATGTTGGGATTGTGATGTCTGTGTTGTCTTACACTCTGCATACATGAAAAAGAGAGAGAGAGGGTGCAAAGAACGCTTTTTACGCTGTTGTTGTTGATGTTACGTGTTCCTTCTGTGTTTCTTCCTCGAGGATTTACCTTTTTTTTTTTTCGTGTGCAGACTGGAGGTATATTGCCGTTGATGGCAGGTGCTATAAGTAAAAAAAGCGTTTGAGGTGGCTGCGGCCTCGTGCACAGAGAAAGAGGCGTTTTATCGACAGGTGTGACTCCTGACCCTGCCTCTGTCTGCGTCTGTCATCACATCCATGTCTGATGTCTCGGGGCATGGAGAGACACGCCGCACCACCACAGGCTTTGTCCGCTCACCTGCTTACATGGATACAATATCCACTGTGTTGAACAGAGCAGCAACAGTATGCGCTTGTATCTGCTCCTCTTGCCTATTCAGCTCTTGTAAACATTCGTTGACGAGGTCAAATAGAAAGTGTGGGGATATATAACGCATCAATCATACACTGTATATTCTCTGACATAGATATTATGTTTTATTCACAATAGAGTAGATATGGCACAGTTATGTGGTGGATGGCCCTTCGATGAGTAACGAGGAGGAGACTGATCGTAAACGACTTGTTGACATTCTGCAGGAATTTGTTCACTGGAGCTGATGTCAAAGCCCAAACATCCATTGGCAATACACCACTGAGTTTCCTTAATGTATTTTCTGGACAGCAAGGTTAATCTACACACAATGATAACATTCTTGGCAAATCTCCTGGAAGACACACACACACACACACACAAACATGCACACTTTAATTCAACCGGCAGATGATTCCAGATGTTTCCTAAACGGATGAAAGGCAGGGAAGGTCCTCACAGACCTGCTTTAGACTCAACTAAGAGTTGGAAGCCGACCAGCTGGAACCACCCAGGCCTCCATACTGTTTCCTCATTGACGGCCCCTCCCAGGCACAGGCCCATAGTTGTGATTTATCTCCCCAGGATGTGTCAGGCGCGTGGAGAGGACGAGGGGGCTGACATCCCTATCGTTAAATACAAAGCCCCACGATAAGAGGCAGTTAAGGGGAAAGAGTAAAAAAAGAATGAAGCCAAAAAACAGAAACCCAATCTCCGATAATATAGATGTACTCTCCTCAGCACGTTTATTTATTCTAGCAGACTGGCCTGCTCTTCAGCGACAGCATCCAAGTGGAAAAATAATGTCTCATTTGTGCTTTCAAAATTTGCAGCAAAGAATTAATAAACCTCTCCGTCGGACTCCTCCTTTCGTCACAGATCACTGATATGCCTCGAGGAAATATTAGGATATTATTAAATCTGTCACTCTAGCTCTACAGAAGAGCCTGAGGTCTGTTCCTTGGTTTATACAGACGCACATGAAAATACAAAACAGGAGGTTAATTAAGCTTCAACGACCTCAGGTGCACAAGCCGCTCATGTTTTCCTTCATTATATTTAATTAATGCAACCATCTCTAAAGGCCACAAGCCTCTCAAAATGTCACCGGGAATCAGAAGTGGGTGAGTTTTTTTCCACCTGAAAATGAAGATTGTAACAATTATGGTGTTACCTCAGCATGTACAATGGGCTCATTGTGCTATGTACAACTCCCCAGGCTGCTGGTGGATCTGAGGCTTGGCGAGAAGAAGAGAGCGGGACAGGGTTGAGGTGCAGAGCGAGCCCACTGCTGAATCACTGGCTTTGTTTGCACACATATCCCGGGATGTTGATCATACAGTTGAAAGGGCTGTGGCTCAAAGCTCCTTTTGCTTTTGCTTGTAGTCAGGGTTGCACACGCTGAGTATTGTGGATATCTTTTTATTTTTATTTTTATTTTTTTTCAGTTTTCAAAACCATCTGGATTTGGTTTTAGATAGATAAGATGTAGTCAAAACATTAAAGTTAAAGAAAATATTGTTTGATATTGCGGCACACACTTTGTTTTATTTCATTTCATTTCAATCCATGATTGGTCTGAATTGGACACAAGTGATCAGCTGATCAGCAGTACGCTCTGCGCTCTGCTTGGTCCTTGTTTGTGTGAGTGAGTGTGTGTGTGTGTGTGTGTGTGTGTGTGTGTGTCACCTGCTGCATAGACACAAGTCTGATCTTGACAGAGTCTCCTGTGTTTCAACAGGTGTCAGCCAACACAATAACATGAACTCCTTTTACATAAGGGCATATACAGCTATGGATAACATACAGTACAGCAGCATCTGTCTTCACCTTCATATTAAACTTCTCTTACTGAATATTCTCTATGGAGTACATGTTTAATTTAAAGTTATTTTTCCCAAATCTATGACCGCGATCTGGGGCACATGACCTTTCCTGGGAGTGTGTATGAAGTGTGCCAGCCTTCAGTATATGGACTTTAGATATGTGTGTGTGTGCGTGTGCTACAGAAACCAGCTAGACAACTTGCTGATTCAACCCCTGCAGTGCTAAAAAGGTGTGTGTGTTTGCGTGTGTCAGACACTGAGCTACTTATCTGAGCTAAGCCGGTCGGGGCGAAAGAGTGCCGACTAACACAAAGCACAATAATAAGATCACAGAGCACAGCCGCCATGCTCGGCTCCCATGATCCCTCAGCTGATTCTGCAGCTGATCTGGCAGCAGTGGCCTCCTTGTTCCACTCAGTCAGCACATCGACCGCTTTCAACTTCATCCAGGTTGTACGCATTAAGAACTTTTTTTCTGTATTAAGTACCACCTGCTTAAACCCCTAAACATAATCCCTCGATGTGGACGTGGCCTTTTCAGTTCAGCATAGTTTCAGACTAATTCAGGGGCGAGTGTAAAAAATCCTCAGTGCTGCAACAGGTGATCTTATCTAAGGCGTATCGAGGCTCAACGTGAGTCCGTGTTAAGAAGAATATTGAACTGAATAGGGACTAGATGGCTTTCTGTAAATGTCAGAAATAAGTGGAGGCCATTTCCATCAGTCATGCTGTCGAGATACCTGCTCGACACAAAATGGCTCTCCGTTTAACCGCGGGCTCTGTTGGCTGACTGCCTGCCATGGCTTCAGGATGAATGCAGCACGATACAGACCTAACAGGTTATTTGTTGTTGCTCTATGTTCTTTATTAATGCCTCATGTCTCAGCATGTCCGCATTGTTTTTCTCATTTGGGACTACAAAACAAAAGGGAGATTTGAGTATTTAGCAATGACTTGGCACTGAGGATTGTGCAGCCCTTATTTTTTTTCTCCTTCTTCCATATTCCTCATCAGGAAGATGATCTCTTAAAGGCACACCAAAGAACAACACGATGAGTGAAATGTGGTTATTTTATACCCCGGGACAACCCGGCGAGATCCTTGTTACAACTGTAAAAGTCAAGATTTTTATTTTAATTTTATTTTTTTTAAAGGTTGAACAAATGTGACCCCCTGATGCGACTGTCGAGTGAGCATTACCGTTTAATCTGTTTATTTTACTAAACATTTCCTTTTTTTTTTTTTTTTTTTTAAAAGAAATGCCTAAAAGTTTCAGTTTTGCAGTTAAGTGGGGAGGTAGTGATGAAACAGCTGCACAAATAATCCACTATTTAGAAAGAACAAATTAAATAAAGTGCAGAAAACTCCAAGCTGACAAATGATCATATCAGGTAACGGAGGACATATTTCATATGACAGTATAGGAAGAGGTTCTCTATGGTTTATGTAGTTTATCTAGATTATATTTCATCATGCACATTTGGGTGAGAATAGATTAAGAGTCATTATGAAGCCATATATGTGTAACAGTCTTAACACAGCACATATAACAACTTTTTTTTTTTTTTTCTTTCATTTATGTGTATTTACATTAAGCCTCGCTGACTTTGCCACACTGAGAGCTGAATGTATGTAACAGTTGGACAACCCACCAGTAGCTTCTTCAAAGGGACATAAAGACTCGACAGCTGCACTCCAGTAGAAAACGTGTTAAAAAAGAAGACAAAAGCTTCCAGGATGTGTCCTTTGAAGCAGCATCAAGCTGCTAAAACAAGCTAAACAACTAAGTCCCCATTGAAACGTATATTGCATGTGGTCGGATGCCACAGTGGACGCTCACGTGTGTATATATATATATAGGTAAATGAGGTAAATGTTGTATCTGTGAGTTAACCCCAAACATGAACTCTTTGTCTTCCTCGCTGACCCTTGCGTGGTTTTTCCCTGACCTGTGACGTTCCCCCACGAACCTGCCGCCTCCCGTCACCTGTGACCGCGGCTGTCAGCGCCTTGTGAATCAGCAGATGAGGCGAGTATCACCTTCAGAGCAGACCACGCCACAGCGACTGAACTCTGGGTTTCCTGAATCCAGCTCTCGTTACGGGCAGAATGAGATCCATTCAGACGGGTGCCAGAGGATCTTAAAGTACCCCTCTGTGTCAGTGCTCCAGGAACCAGTATTTCCATAAAGAGCCATCATGCTTGTTTTATACCAGAAATTTGACTGATTGTTATGTTCTAAATAGTTTGTTGGTTGTTTCTCCAGGCAAGCCATGTGCTAATATAAAACTTTGCATGTGTATGGACACAATAGGGCAACTGTTCTCCTCTTCTGCATTTCCTTTTCCTCGTTCTCGCTCTCCCTCTCATCTCTTCACTCTCCCTGTGTAAACACATGAGGCTGTTAATGTGAATTGCGCTGAAAGAGCTTTGCTGTTGGTGGGTTTGTGTCAGCTGTGTGTGTCCAGTGAGAAAGTGCCTGTCTTTCTTCTAGTTAGTCCAGAAAAAAACAAAAAAACCCCAAACAAACCAATAAACGTGTGCCAAGATAAGTGTTCTTTGTTCCATTTTCAATCCTGAAAACCACACTGGGTGAAAGTCAAGAGGTATCTTCTCAAAGATCTTCTAAAGAAACCAAGAAAGCAAAATCATAACCTCAATCACTGATTGAAAATGCCCAGGGAGTCTGAGTTAGCTTCATCTGTGCTGGCAGATCACTGAATCTCTGATTGAAGACAGACGACATCCCCTGCAAAGTTAAAACTCCCTAAAAGTCTGTTTTGCTTTTTTTTTTTTACAGGAACTCAACTTACTACAACACAAAGACCGTCATGGCCCTATATGAGTACATAGTCTGATGTTTAAATGATCTCCTGCAATGTTCAACAGAGTTAAAAACATATGTACTGCACAGGAATGATACCAGTGGGAGTCTGTGGGTAGATAGACGGAGCTGATCCCTCCGGTGTGAGCCAGAGAACTTGAGAATTAACAAAAGGAAGGCGCTCCTGCTTCTTCCCTCCCGCCCCCTACGGTCTCTGAGTCTATCATGGCTGTCACCCAGGATCAGCAGGCCTAATGGCTGAAGCTTTTTGTGTAAGGCATCCTAGACTGATTGAGCGAATCGAAGAATGAGTGTACCCATCGAATGCCATGAAGAAGAAGAAGAAGAAGGAGGGACGTGGGCCAGCCCGGAGCACTTTCTCCACAGGAAGCCATGAGAATCAGATCACCGACGGCTAATCTGGAGAGCGGAAGTCGTCTTGCATACGGTGGAGGAAGGGTGGTGTAAACATACAGACCTGCTTCCTCCAATGAGGAAGATTCGGTCTCTGTCTTCCTATACCCTTGCCTTGTTATATACTTTATGCTCATTGGCTAATCCTACAGCCGTGGAACCACCTGGATCTGCAGGCGTTATAATCCATATCTGATCGCTGTGAAATTCAAAGGCAGAGCGGAGCTGAATTCACTGTTATTGTGCCGCTTTCATAAGAGTTGCCCACCTGCTAGGGCGAGCGGCCTGTCAGAATGAGCTCTGACCCAAATACTTCTCGTGAGCCCTTAGAGCTGTAGTTCCTCAGGTTTCTGCGCACCGCTGAGAGAGGGATATGAAGGGACTGATAGCACGGTGTTAAGAACAGCTTGAAGGCATCAAGGGATAATTCAGCACGGACTTGAGCCACCGCGATGAGGCCTCGGCAGCATCTAATCTCCGCTGCCACCCCTCACATGCCCTGTAACAGATATAGCACAAGGAACATAATCATGGCATTTTCTGGCTTTTCTTCACTTTTGGCCCTTCTTCTCTCTGTATTTCATTATTGCAGAGTTTCACTTTTCTCTCGATTTCATAAGCTGTACATCAGCATCGGGGCTGAAACAGAAAGGCAGGCTTTGTCTTCACTGCTTGCAAAAAAAACAAAAAAACAAAAACTTCAGGGAATTTTGAGTGAGATGTGCCAGTTGCTGCATACTTCAAATATGTCACTTTCCTCCCACATATTTTCACACTGCACTGGCTGGATGTATGGACTTTTACTAGCAGCTATGTAACACACTGATCAGGGCTGATGATTGAGACACGGGGGGCTGCAAGTGCTGGAATGTACACTATGTTCATTACCATCTTGGTTAATCAGTAGAAAAGACTGTGACAAGAGTCTTGCAAGGTGTTAGAGGAGATACAAACGCCATGTCTGTCTTCAGATATGTCTGGCACTTCTAAATGACAGGGTTCCTGTTTACCGAGAGGAATGTGGAACGCAGGTTTGAGCTCAGCTGCATTTCTGACAGTTTGGAAATGCGCCAAAGGGGGATGATGACAGGCAGAAGGCCTCTCGATGGTATCAGCGCCTTCCAATCTCCGTGTGCATACCACAAGATATCAGACATGCTCCTGTGACTGAAGTTTACTGTTTATCTGGCCGAGATAGTAGACTTAATACAACAGGCTGAGGCTAAAAAAGAGCAGCACTTTGGGTATTCATCAAACTGGTTTTCGGAGCAAGGAGGTTTAACAAAGAGAGGGAAATGTTAAAAATAAACCCCAGACAGGATTTCATTCCTCACCAGCAAATATTTTCGGCCAAATGGATCGATAAACTGTATCTTTAAAACTGCCTTAGTGAAGAATAGATTTGAATATCAGCTCTCTTAACAAGGGATTACATATATAGACAAGTCTGGTTTCTTGTTGTACCACAGTGTACAATAAATCAGGAAACGACAGAAAGAACAGTCTGAACAAGCAATAGTACACACACACACACACACACACACACACACACACACACACACACACAGACAAACAAACACACACACAATCACATCCTGTCAGCAGCCTAATCTACTTTATGACTGCTTTTTCACCTGGAGGCATAAAAGTGAGTCACACTCAAAAAGGCAACAGCCTTGACAAAAAAAAAAAAAAAACACAAAACAAAAAAAAATCCCTTCCCTTCCCTCAACTTCACTCCCTCCCTAAAAACTATCCCAGACTACATAACACGTATTTACCAAAAACAGCTAATCTCTCTAATCTACACTGCACCTCGCTGCCTGTTGAATTTCAGTCTGTTTCTCTGCCAAGTTTCAACCTTAAAACAACAATAAGAGTGCACTGTATGATTAACTGTCTGTTTTTCAGTCTCCTGCTATCTGTCATCAACCCCCCCCCCCACACACACACACACACACACACACACGCCCTACACTCTGCTCTTACCACCAGTGAAACTTCTGACAGGTGGAGGGTGAGAGCCAAACTTTGCCCTGCTTCCCTCAAGCTGCAGGAGAAAATAACAAACACTGGCAGCAAGTGATCAAGCAACTGCAATAATAACAAGAAGAAGGGAAATGTCCTGTTCAAAGATTTACCACAGTAGAGCTGTAGAGATGTACACATCTTCTCACTTTAGTTACATTTTTTTAATGAAGTGTTTTTTTTCCCAAAATGAATCAAACTGATTTTGTTTTCAGTGATTAATTGATTAGATGTCTGAAAATCTTTTCTTTTCCTCAAACCCAAATATATTCTACTTAATGTACAGTGTTTTCTAAAGAAACAAACCAGGAAATGTTTGGTAGTTTTGTTAAATCAATAAATAAATGCGTCATTCACAGTAATCATTGGGAAACTCCTACAGGTGTAGCTGTAACCTAACAGCGCAGGTGTCATTGTGACTGATTATTACACATCATGCCTGCACACGTCTTGTTGTTTTGTTACACCTCATCAAGACGTAACTTCCAGACAGCCTGCAATACGACTAGGACGACACACACACACACACACACACACACACACACACACACACACACACACCTGGCAAGTCACTAATCCACTATTTGGGTTACTCAAGTGATACTAAAAGGTTGCTTAATGTACATGTCTGGAAGAGTTTGTACAATTCAGTCATTCAGTCAAATTAAAAGACCCATTTACACAAGCACCCGGGGTATGTGAGGCCCTTTTGGTGGCATGCGGCCCAAGCCAGGACATGTACCCTTCATGTCAGGTCAGTAATCCAGACATGTCATTCACCAACTCGCCACAACTTATTCCAAGTCCTAAGAAACCAGAGAGGAAAAGTAGCAGTTACAAACTGCACTGGTTTTCCTCGTCAGACAGGTTTTTTTCCCGTGCCAAACTCAATCCACACGCAAAATGTCTTGTTTCATAAGAAAACGTTGTCTCGGATCTATTACTTGAGTGATGAGTAGTTTATGTTTACAGATGCACCCAGCAGTAACCGACCCTTCTGCTCTACAAGTCCCTGCAGCTCTTTGTTGCAGTCGGAAACAGAGGGACGTTGTAAATTATGAGGTTAAAGAGAGTTTACCTGTAAAACTTTGTTCGGGACTGTGTGTGTCATATAGTTGTAGATCAATTGTGTCAAAGAAAGCTAATTACACAAACGATTTAACTGTTTTCATTGGCTGTTCCAAAGTGGTTCTGGTTTTCTGGCATGTGGTTTCCGTCATCTGCATACATGAATCATGAGGTCACTGTGACAAACTTTAGGCACAGAGTCATAACTGCTTTTTAACAACATGTGAAGTTATGTTTACTTGACCAATACTTGACTTGACTTTGATTCATTTAGTTGATGTTGCAACATTTGCAGACGCCTGTGGGGCTACTTTTATTATTCTAATATCTTATTCACGCTGGCCATAAATCACATAAATAACAGTCAATATG
Source organism: Pampus argenteus (assembly GCA_036937835.1). Classification (NCBI taxonomy): domain Eukaryota; kingdom Metazoa; phylum Chordata; class Actinopteri; order Scombriformes; family Stromateidae; genus Pampus; species Pampus argenteus. The sequence continues at coordinate 15,667,373 of CM072878.1, forward strand.
ATATAAGATGGTAAATAAAATAGCACTTTTTTCCCCCCTGATAAGATGCGCATGCAGGACTTCTGCAAACAAAATTCTTGATTATGATGAGTTCAATGACTGTCGGAACTTTCACCACTTGTTGTCAGATGACGAACTCAACACACAAAAAAAAAAAAATAACAATGGGGAAGGTGGAAAATGTACTATGATGATAGCTTAAATAATGTAGTCCTAATATAACATATGGCATCACAATTATTATGCACCCAACATTACAAGAAACAAACCAAAAATACCCTATATGACAGTCGATGGTTAAAGTGGTGTCTTATTATTAATACAGCTGCAATTGATATTCATATATAACTCTGGAAACATGTTTCCTTTTGACTAACGTTAAATGTTTATTTGCAATACACTGTAAAATAGCTATTTAGCGTTTTTACTCTTTGATACTCACATGACGGAGCCTGCACATGAGCACCTGAAGGCAGCATACATGATAAACTGCTGTGGATGGGGTGTGACGTGGAGAGCAATCAGGGCGAAACAGAGTCGGAGCTGAACTCACTACACATTTTACGGAGGGCTGTCACTGGACGCCACGGCGGAGTGTGAATAAGCGGCTTTACGCATCTGATCACTCCGAGAATACAAAGAAGTAAAGCTCGGAGATCAGCGCGGAGCGGAGCGGACCCGGCGCACATGGAAACGCGATGTTGCTGGAAATACAGCGGTGGACTTTATCATAGTTTCACTCGAGAGGAGGCAAAGTGAGCTTCTAGATAAACATGCTCACCCCGGCGCTGGCCTCCCTGCTGCCTCTTCTGATTCTCTGTCGGATTTCTTTCTGCCAATATTCAAGCGACCAGTGCAGCTGGAAGGGCAGGTGAGATTACATGTCCTGATAATTTAATGTTTGTTAGAAATAAAAAAAAATATAAATAAATAAATAAAAATAAAATGTAAAGTCTGAGAGTGAATGTGCTGCAGCGACCTGCAATGACTATTAAAGAAACTAATATGAAACCAGGCAGTGAATTAGGAGCATACACACACACACACACACACACACACATATATATATATATATATATATATATATATATATATATATATATATATATTCATGTTGACATGCCGAAGATTATAATTCAATGTTGTTATATGAATGAAATGTATAATTGTGAGTAATAAGTAATAAGCAATTTTTGGTCTGCGTTGTGCTGGATTTATGACTGATGATGATGATTTGACGTTTAATTTTTGATATGTGCACGTTCATCTTGAACAATATGAAGTTACACCTACTGAATCCTTCCTTAATACATCCCATAATGATCAAATGTTCAGCCTTTCAAATCTGGAAATCTTTCTTCAGTTTATAGTCTAGGTTAGTCTCAGGGTTAATATCCATAAAAAAAAAAGAATCAATATTCACAGACTTTCCACAGATTTCCCTGCAGCTTTAAGCATTTTCGGTCATGTTTTACATATTTTGGAAGGTTTCACCTCCCATCAGAGATCTGATGAAATCTGTTTTGCACTTGAGAGGCTGTGCCTTAAATAATGTGGTTTTGTTTTTCATCCTCCAGTCAGAAGGGTTAGGCAATATCTGTTGTTCATTAGTGAGCCCGTTGACTAATCTCCTTTAATTGCATGCAGAAATGATGAAGTTAGAAAAGGACTTAATTAGAGGCATGCTGAGGAGAGCCTGGTTATGAGGCTTCAGCTGCATATGCTCAGCATGTGCCATGGGTTGCTTTAGATCTATGGCAAATTTGAATTTCAGCATCTCATTTTCAGGAAACTGGGCGTTTCTCCCTCAGAGTCAAACCACTAGCTTGGCATACACATGCTGGTAGACTGTTGATGGCTTCCTGCCTCTGGCTCTGCCACAGAATGACTGACAGACTGGAGTTTTCAAACCCTGACCAGACATTAAGTTCTGGAGGGAGTCATTTGGTCATGCTGGCGCCAGAGTCCGAAGTGCTGCCCGGACAAGTCTCTTCCAGTTTCTTTGGTGTCTTGAAAGCAAGGGGAGGTTCGGTGCGTGACCTGCATTTGCACTTGCATGCAGCAGGCCCAGCTACTGTTGCTGCCGTTGTCTGCCCAGAGGCCCCTGTGTCCCTCCATTCATCCATTTCTCCTTCCAAACTCTTCCCAAAGGCAGCCTGCCAGTGGTGCATTTTGCCAAAGCTCTGGATGAAACAATGTGGTACGGGGAGTGTGTGTGTGTGTGTGTATGTGTGTGCGTCTGTCTGTGTGTGTGTGTGTGTGTGTGTGTGTGTGTAGGAGCTGAGGTAATTTTGGCTGCTCCGGCTCGTGACTGGTCATGCAGCCAGTCTTGTGCACAGACTGGACTTAATGCTTTAGGAGGAATGTGGTATAATGTCCAGAATTTTTCACCTTGGTCATCTTACTTATTTTATTTTAGTAATCTCTGTATGTCACATTAAAGAAAAGAAGCATCTCCACATATTTTTTATTTTTTTTTAAATCCGTGGCAATGCCTGCCACTGTTGACGTACGCTGACATCTGCTTCTTTCATTTCTTCCAGCGGTCTAACCCATGAAGGCCACACCAGGGAAGTGGAACAGGTGTACTTGCGTTGCTCCCAAGGCACTTTAGAGTGGCTCTATCCCACGGGGGCCATCATCGTCAACCTCCGACCCAACACGGTCTCCCCTGCAGCCACCCGCCTCTCTGTCTGTATCAAACCCTCCGCAGAGTCCAGTGGCACCAACATCTACCTGGACCGCAATGGAAAGCTGCGGTTACTGTTGCGTGAAGAGGACCAGGCTCAAGGCAAGGTGCACTGCTTCAGCATTCAGGAGGGGGCGCTCTTCATCGAGGCAGTCCCGCGCATGGACATCAGCCGCCGGATCACAGCGTTCCAGTACGAGCTGGTTAACAACAAGCTGGGAGCAGAGGCGCACTCGCTGGAAGGTGAGATGCATGTCTGTTTTGGTGTGTCTACAGTATGATACAGTGGTAAACCTGCATATAAATGTCTTTTTATATCATCTATAAGAGAGAGGTCTTTAAAAAACGTCTGCAGACTTGTTTTTGATTGATTTCCCCCTAGAACTTGGTTCCTTTTGTGCTTTGTCCCTGCAGAGTGTGTGTGTGTGTGTGTGTGTGTGTGTGTGTGCTGTGCACTAAATGCAGCCATCTACTGGTGGAAACTTTTATGAAGTTGGACTCTAATAGTAGGAAACTCAACATTTGCTCCAACACGCTGCTAATACTGAAGCCAACATTAAATTCTAGCATAGCATTGTCTGTACATTTCGATTTCGGGGGAATATATTTCTTATCCAACTTTCACTCTGAGTATCAAAAACATCAAAAACTGAAGGCATTAATTCACAACTATCCGGACTTGATTTGAATTGAGTATACTAAATGGGCTGTAAGCTGTAATTGTTTTTCTGTTTTTTTTGGATGACTCGTGTGTGTGTGTGTGTGTGTGTGTGTGTGTGTGTGTGTGTGTGAAAGGCCACAGCCGAACAGTGGGCCTCCTCTGAAAAACAACCAGTCTATTTTCACGCTGTGTACCTGCCAAACCTGCACAGTTTCAAGCTGCGCAACTGTGTTTTTTTTCCACCTGAAGCAAAATATAAGTAGTATTGGCCCACATCTGTTTTTACGGCTCTCTGGGTTCACATATCCACATCCTGCATCATTATCTGGCAGAGCAGAGGGAGAGAGAGAGAGAGAGAAGAGGACTGAGTGTGGAGTTGTTTTCATCACATTAGTGCACTTGGCGTGATCTGGTGCTGTGATGTGGCCTGAGATGACACTGGGATGATTCACAAAGACAGTGGTCTCGTGTCATCTGAAGCCTGGACTGGTGGATTCATTACTCCTCGGCTTCTTCATCTTCATCTTTTTTTTCTTTTTTTTTTCCCCCTCTTTCATATCCCTTCCTCTTCTCTCTGACCCACTGTGCTGGGATTGAGTTGCTCACCATCAAGCTGGAATGTATCTCCAACCAGATGTTGGCTTGACCTTCTAGGAGCATATAGGCTTTACCCACACACACACACACACACACACACTCCTCTTCTTCACCCACTCGGTCTGTCTTTCAGCTTACTTAAATTATTCTCCCTTTTCTTTCACTCTGTCTCACTATTTCCTACCTCCGTTAATTTATTTCGGCCTATTTATCATTCTTGTATTTTCCTTTTCATTCCTCTGCCCTTCATATATCTTCCCTCTCTCATCCTGGCTGTTTGAAGTGGTCTTCATCTGTGCTGAGTGGTATTAGCAAGTTGTGCTCCATTACAGTGGTATTCACCAGGGTCCAGATGTTGCAGGGACACTATACCGTGCCCCTTCACTCCTCCTTCACCACTCTTCCATCCATCATCCCTCACTTCTCCTGTGAAGTGGTTCTGATCCGAGCGGTGGTGCACGCGCATCGGCCAGAGAAAGATGCTGACTCGGCTCTCAGCCCATTCCTGCGGTTCTGTTTCATGTCTGACATGCGAGCCCTGCTTGGCTTTGCTTTGGAGGAAAGAAGAAGAAAAAAAAACCAGCACTGGGTTTAGACCCAGGCTCGCTGCTCTGTCTGACGCTATGGCAGCATGCAGCATGCAGGCTCACTTCAAAGGGCCTCTGCACTCTGCTCCAGGGTCTGGGCGAGGTCGAGCCGCTCTGAAGTCTCTCGGCTTTCCAGCTGTTCTTAAGCTGCCCGAGCTTGTGGCTGATTGACCTCTGATCTCTGTAGTGATGCGGCAGCGCTTCGTGTTGCTACACAAGCTGACCTAATACATGCTCACCCCTCACCCGAAACCCTCGACTTCAGACAAGGCAGCTAAAAATAAGATCCTTCTCCTAAAGATGACAGAGGGCACAAATCTCTTCTTTAGCCAGAAGTGTTTTTAGACTTTAAGCGTATTTTTTTATCCTAAAAGTAGATTAATATTTATGCTCAGATTTATGACCAGGTGTATAAACTAGGGTGGTTTCCAGTGCACCAAATCCACCTGAATCATTTGAATCATTCTTCCTCTAATTCGGTGGAAAGGCACCCACCCTCAGCCCAGTGCTGACTCGACACCCCTCCCTCTGCCCCCTACTCCCTTCCCCAGCTGCCCCTCTGCACCACTCCACTCACTGAGGAAAACCACAGCAGGTCTAGGGCTAATAAAGGCATTCTGGTCAGGCCAGCCACAGGGCCACCTGAGTCAACTAATCATTGACTTGACTGCTCTCATTTAGGGCCCTTTCTCCTACTATAAAACACTCTGGAGGAGGGCAGGCTGAGTTGCTGCTGTACAGCCACCAGTCAAAAGTGAAATCTAGCCTGGAGCCTTTACGTAAAAGGCATTTAATTTTAGTCACTTTTATTATATCGTTCAAGAGAAAAAACAGTGATGTGGGAGACTTTTCCTTCGTCTTTCTTATCTGCCTCTGTCTCAGACTCTGTCAGAAACTCCAACTGATGTAGTTGCGAATGTGTGCTGACTGTTTCCGTCCCAGAAGGCCTGCTAAAGTGCTAACAGAGCTCAGGTCAGAGATGAAGCCTTTCCTCGTCTCTCCTGCTCTCCTTATCCTTTTCATCTGGTCCTTGTTTGTCATGGAGTGTCAAGAGGTTCCTGTTGTGGTAGGGAAGCAGACTGAACAGCCCCCTCGAGCATTAAACACACCACACACACACACACACACACGCACACATCCACTCATCAGCGTTTCTTAATGAGCGGTGATTATCTTTTTTTTTTTTTTTAACCATCAGCCGTGTACCCGGCTCTGTTTGGTGTAAAAGCCAGAAGTCATGACAGCTGACTCCCGCTCTGGACCCTCTGCAAATAAATAATCATCTGTGGGGATGGAAATTACTGTGAACGCGTGTGTGTGTGTGTGTGTGTGTGTGTCTTACATGGTTGGCCCAACTACAGTTGTACATCTGTATATGTTGCGCTCAACTGGAAAGTAGCTGACCTGTCAACAAGATTTTTATCGTGTTGCAAGACCCAGAGTGCTAGAAATCATGGTCTTTTCCTGTTTCTATTTGTAGTTCACCAACTTTTGGCTCCAGACTCACCCCCCCCCCTCTCTCTTTCTCTCTCTCTCTGTATGTCCTTGTAGCAGCCTGTCAGCCCTGCAGTGACGCCGAGATGCTTCTAGCAGTCTGCACCAGCGACTTTGGTAAGTTACGGCCCTGTTTGGGAGAATTATAGGCTTCTTACTGCTATATGGTATGGCATAAATGTCCAATAAAAACATCAATTTGTCTTTCATGAAATGTATAACCATGAACGGTATGTAAATCTTGTCTTCCTGCTTTGTGTTTCCAGTGGCACGGGGCAACATTAAGAAGGTGGAGCAGGAGGAGGAGCACTCGTCTGTCACCGTGCAGATCAGTCGCCTCTACAGACAGAAGACCCAGGTCTTTGCATCTGGTGGTGTGAGGGCACGGAGCTGGACTGGCCGTATTAAGATGTCCCTACGATGTGGGGTGAAGTCTGGTGAGGGTGAGTTCCTCTTCACCGGGACAGTGAGGTTTGGAGAGGCCTGGATGGGCTGTGCTCCGCGCTACAAAGACTTCCTGCGATTGTACCATGAGGCGCAGCAGCAGGGGACCAACCCCTGTCACGTAGACACTGACTGAGCAGGTCACCTGCCCACACGTGGAAATAGGACAAGTCGTCACTGGGTGGGGAGGAGAGCTGAACCAAATGTTCATGCTGAGGCAGAGACTGACAGACTGGCCCAGTGGCACAGCCGCTCTCCTCTCCTGCTGTCTCATGACTCTTTGGAGACAAAGAGTGGAGCTCCCGAATGTTGCTAAGCAGCTAGCCGGACTCCAAGTTGAACATGATGCAAAGAGGAATGTGTTCGGACTGCCTTTCTCGCAGACGAGGAACTCCCAGGTTTTAAATGTAGCAGACGCCGTTTGGTTTTAATGTGTATAAAATGTGAATGAACGTTGTATATTTTGCAGCTCCACGTGCTTTGTAAAAAGCTTAATGTACAGTTCTGAAGTTATTTCTTATGAAAGAAATATATAAAGTGAAAAACCTCTTTATTTTTATTTTGTTTAAAAAAGAAAATTTCACAATTTAACGCCTGAATTTCATGCGCTGTTCAGGTTGTACAATTGTTAAAAAAAAAAAAAAAAGCAAAATGTTTTTTGCCCCTTGAGAATAAAATCTATTATTCCTTGGAACAGTGTTCATGTCTGTGGTGTTTATATGTAAAATAAATAATTGAATAACTTAAGCCGACCATTGTTTTTGAATTTTGACTTTTTGACCCTACATAATTGACTTACTGGTAGCAGTGATGACTTTAAATCAAAATGGTCTTGACACGCCAACGTTAAGCTCTCACATTCTCTGTTGGAATAAAAACACTCTCATATGATATATATTACCCGGCTCTCCAAGGTTCACCTCAGCCTTGAGCTCGGACCGTCTGCCAGGGGTACAGAGAGATTGATATCAGAGAGTTGGGGTGGATTCCTCTGCGTTGGTTCCTGTGGTGATGGGGGTGGCCATGTCTCAAGGTCAATGTGAAAGGCCTCTTTGTTCCACTGTAGCAGCCTGGTATGAGAGAGAGAGGACTGAAGACAGACCTGAATACAGCCCTGTGACTGGGCACGCAGCAGAGAACCACAATCCAAAAATTTTGATTGGCATGTACAATTCTGCTTGAGCTCCCTTTTTTAAAACAAAAAACAAAAAAAAAAAAAAAAAAACGAAGGCTTTTTATTTTCATCACGTCAAATAAAACACAAGGAACGAATTCAGGTTATTGGAGCTTTCTGCTGTGCTACCACACACCAGATGATGCAGCCTGCAAGCCAAGCCTGTTAAAATGACATCCAGTTCACGGCAAAAAAAAAAAAGGCTCTTTTTTTATCTGCCTTTTCACTTAAACGGAAATGCACCTACAATGTCTTTCAATAAATTGCCCCACAAAGACAATTGCTTTTCCAGACGGCGCTTTGCATTGAATTGAATGTCTGAATTCCAGCTGAAAGCCAGCGGTCCCAGGATTGCTCACTGGGAAAGGCAAACAGAGTTTCTATGGTAACGACGCCTTACTGTGAACCGTCTCTCTGCGGCTTTTAAGAGATGAGGAAGAGGAGAAAGTGTTTGGCTGTTTAGTTCTTCACTAGTTGTCAGACGTCCCTCTTTCCTTCCTCCCTGGTTATTCAGCCGCTCTCATCTTACACTGTGCACATAATCAATATCTACATCACTGTTCAAAGTGTTGGATTTGCTTTCTACATTCATCTTTTCTGCTCTCAGTTTACAACATCACTGGTTGCCAACAGGAGAATCATTCACCCTCCAGCCCATTCATTGTTACACAGGTTAGAGTAAAGTCAAGCAGGTACCCATCATGCCATGGTGCTGCTATTATTAGTAAAGCCCAGAGGATAAAGCATTAGCAGTAATATAGATAATGAACGTGCTGCCTTATAAATATAACCAATGAAAATGTGTTGGTATGTGTGACACGAAATCGGATGCAACTTCATGGGCGAGGTCAGATTTTGTTGTAATACCAGTTGAGAAGGACCGGTCTAAACCAGATGTGAATAACGTGGAGTCTTTGTGCTTTAGTCAGTGTGATTTAGCCAGAAGTCACTGCATGGTCATCTCGTGGGTGGAATTAAAAAAGAGAAAAGGAAAAAAAAAGCACTGTTGAAAACTGAAGCCATGGCAAAGTGCACAGTCACTTGGCAGAATGAACGGCCGTTTGAGTTAAAGAGCAGGAGGACCCCAACAGAGAGAAGAGGCCTGTGAGCTCAGTGTAGTGGCTGATATTTTATGTCTCTTTGGGGAAGTGCTGGAATGTGGGGAATGTGTTGACTTCACACACTCACGCGTGCGCAGCTTCCCCCAGCCCTGCTGCCTTGATTAGCCGGAATCAATAGAGTCTCTGTAGTTTTTATGTGTGTGTGTGTGTGTGTGTGTATGTGTGTTAGTGCGTATGCCTGCAGTGTGCACGTGGCTCTAACCCCAGCACACATAAACACAACGCCCCAGCAGAGAGATAGCCGCCACCCACACCGAGCCACAGCTCACTCTGCAGCTGCAGTCCCAATCGGACACAATGCTACTCTGACACTTCTGTAATGCAGCTCTCACATGCTTCAGATAGTTTCTTATATTTCAGATCCACAAATCATGATTCATTTCTCCAGAATCACATCAAAATTCTCTTTTTTTCTTATGATTCCATGACATCATTTTATTTAACATTCAACCCACTTCAGTTTAGGCTACAATCCTATCGTGCACATGCACGTCTTAATGTCAGATTTAAGGTAAACACTCAGATTGCAGGTTATTTTTTTATTTCGTTATAGAAATAGCTCTAAAGACACTGTCATACTTTATTTATTTCATGTATGTGTTTTTCCCAACTTAAACCAGATAGAGATGAACACATAAGAAAGGGTCAACAAGCCAATAAGGCGCCTCCCAGAATGCTCATTAATCCCCAGCAGGTCATGTGTTTCCTGGTCATGAAATGCCTTGCAGTCGGCCCCGCCTCACTCACCAAAGTACTACGGCAGGACTGAGGGGGGTTGGGAGTCTCTAGCAAAAAAAAAAAAAAAAAAAAAAAGTGATTGTGAGGTCACAGCATGGGCATGAGTGTCTGAATATCAGGTATCAAAGGGATTTGGGGAATTGTTCTCTCCAACTGAGGAAATGGGTAGTGTGCATGAGGTTGACCAGGCACCGTCTTCATCAGATGTTTTGGAGATCAGGGTTAGTTTTGGCAGATGATCAGCCTTTTGGGATCACATGCAGTCGGAAATATACAGTAGCAATAGCCAAAGTCTTTTGATGAAAATGACTTATAGCGTGCGATAGAAAACTGCTGCGCTTTATCATGTAGATTCTTTTCTCTCGGCTGACGTCTGTATTATGCCTAATTATTTCTGTTTGTGAATGGTGATTTGCTGCCGCAGTCTGCCTCTTACAAGACTGTCTCCGTCTTCCTTTTGTCCTGCATCGTTGGCTTTTCTCAGTGACTGAATGTGTGGGGCTGCTGTCTGCTCACATGGTCCACAGAGACAGTGTCTATGAGGCCTGTTCGTTCAGCAAATACACCAATGTCCTCCAGAGTGGGAGGTCCTGCCGCAAGGAGCCCCCCGATGCTCAGGAGCCCAATAACAGAGCAGAATTTGGCTCTGAGGATGTCAAGCAAACACACCGCAAATGGCACTTTTATTTACTTGCCTTCACGTCCCCTCCCCCAGCAGCCTTCATTTACTGGGATCCGCAGTGCCATTTCCAGCCGCCCCATGGCAACAGCAGCAACGTGTCAACAGGGGGACAACTTTCTCATGATGTCACCGTGTCATAGTGATTGGCGGCCCCGTCGTATGGTGATGAAGACAAGACGTGAGGATGTCAGTGGGACTGATATTTTTTTTACAAACATGTCAGAACACAAAACTTTTGAGATTTTGATCGTGAAGTCACCTTTTTGTTTGGAAGGATCTGTTTTTGCATGCAACCGAGTCGCCTCAATTCTTGCTTCTCTCATTGTCATTATCACTCACCATAAGAAGACCATTACAAAAATCACAATAACAAAAGCCTGTCCTGTCACTATTACTCTCTTGACTTAATCGTGGTTTTGAATGCGCATGTTGCTGCATACCCGATACAACCTGTCATTCATCAACACTTACTCTTTGTCTGATTGGGATAATGCAATCTGCTCCTCTGCTCTTAGGCCTGTCAGACTCATGGTCAAGCCTGCAGATCTGCTGTGTGCACAGTCCACTGAACACCAGTGGCTTTGCCTCGCTGTAGGACCCCTCCTTGGCAACCGGGCCAACCCCCTCTGACCTCTGACCTGGGTTGTGGCCTTTGGATGGGAGGAGTAAAAAATAGTTCCTGTCTAAGTTCAGCCATTAGAATGTGGAGGAGACCGGGGTATGCCCTCTAGCCTTTAAAGGAAACACACATCTTTGGGCATTGTGGGGGTGACAAAAATCATCAACCAATGGCGAGACAAGTGCAGAGCGTGATGGATTGTGCAATTGAACGTGTGACGTTTGATGGATGTCTAAATGAGGGGCGTAATAGGTTGTGTGATGGATAGGTAGGAAGTGAACATTTAGATTTTCACACAGGAGCGGATGTGGGCTGTTTGCTCTTCGGACAGCGAATGATGGATCGATTCTGGAGGGTGGAGGCCTCGGCGAAAGAGGTGATGGATGCATCCGACTGCTGGCGATAGTTTCCAGATAACATTTATTTTTTTAATTGTCAACTTTCAGCATTAAACACAATTAAAGCCACATGTCAGCAACCATCATGATTCAAATTAAATGTTGCATTGTTACATGCATTAGGGTTACACACTGCAGTTATATTTCCCCTAGTTATATTTTAATAGACATGCAGATAGCAACAAAGGCACATCTATTTTAGACTATATATTATATATTATATATTATATAACAGAGTTATTTATTTTCGCTTTGCCATAAAGGCTCATGAACATGCTTCGTGAGAACATATTAAATGGAAATCCAAACCAACAACAGTGCTGCATAATTCAGAATAGCATCAGAGGAATTTAAGGCCTGTCACACGTCATTTCATATCCCATCCCACAACGCAAAGACTCTTCCAAAAAACCTGATTAAAGCTGCTTTCATTTCTCAATGAAAAAAAAAAGATTGGTAATTATAGATTATGGGGACATGTCAGACAGCAGCAGAGCAGGGATTTCATTAAAATCATTAGTGGTTGTAAACCAGCGTGTTGAGTTCTGAGATATGGCAACAGTTATCATGTAGACAAGTGTTGGCAACAGCTGAACAGTCAGCTGGAAAAAGAAAAGAATGGCTGAGCCCAGGGAAAGTAAAGCTGTAGGGGGTCACAGACACATACACACACACACACACACACACACACACACACCCACACACACACACACAGTGGTGGTTATGTCCACAACTTGGGACAGGTGACAGCTAGTGACCCTTAAATCAGAGTTCAGGATCCTGTTATGTTGCTGCACTCTGAAAGGTCAAAGCTCAAACGGATTAACAATAAAGATGTAATTCACAATTGTATCTAGCTAAAAACAAACAAACAAACAAACAAGCAAGCAAAAAAACAAACAAACAAACGCTAAAGTCATATTTCAACCTCGTATTTTTAAGCCTGTATTATTATCATCTCAGCTGCGCATGCTTTTAGAGCTGAAATGACAATAAACCTGAAGTTTTAAAATATAACACAAACTAAAAGTTGATGCAGGCTTGATGACAAATGTGAACGGTTACATAACTCAAGCAAGTGTCAACCGTGTGCTAAATCCAAACTAAATTGGTGTAATGGAAATGATCAGTGACTCATCTGCAAATTCACCCTTTAATTTCGCGACTGACTCGTTCCTCAATTAGTTGAACATTTGCCGCTTTGATAAAAACACAGCAAAATCCAAGTGAACGGCACACTCCACATTTCACATGTAAGCTGGAAACACAGTAAGGGCCACGGATCTCGCTTTATTAGAGAGATGCTGCCCCCCACAGGAAGACAGTCTCAATGTATCGTGCCTCTGCTATATATATATGTTAAATCCTTAGATTGACAATGTAGAGGCCAGCGTACATTCCTCTACTTATTACTATCATGTCTGCTCAGATGGACCAAGTTATGCACAGTATTAGCCCAAAAACCAAAGCCATAATAATGGTGCAGTTTGAGCACAGCTAATCCTGGAGAGACCTCTCATATTTCCAGCTGTGGTGAAATGTAGATTTATGCTGTAGTCATAATAAAGACTGAACAAGACTGACAATGCATAATAAAAAAAAAATTAAAAAAAAGGGCTGGAGCAGTGAGCATTTGTAGTCCAGACATGCTGTCCTTGCACTGATGCATGAAGTAGTCTCATGTAACATGTGCATTTATCTGATACAATAAGGTATCAATCAAGGGAACAAGTAAATATACAAAGAAAAGAGTGTTTCTCCCAAAACTGACGATGACAAGTCACTGAGGGTTCCTGAAGGCACCGCTGAACCCCGCGAGAGAAGGAAAGCATACTCTGCCTTCTGGTGAGACTGTTTTGGCCGAGTGTGTACTTAAAAACACATCATTGTATCCACAAGGGTTGGATTTTCACTGAGTGTTGGAGGATATTTCATACCAAATTTAGAAAGAAAACATGGTCCAACAGATCAAGTTCAGTTCATGACGCCTGGGAAGAAATCCAGTCATAAAATAATAGTTGTTTGCCTGACAGGGATCTGTGAGGTTGTTTATAATAAGGTCTGTGAACATTTTATCGTTCACGCACAGCGAGACTGTTTCACCATTTTTTCATTATTTACTTTCAGGAATCATTAATGTCTAATAGAGAGGAAACAAAACTACATTTCAATCATTTTACAAACTCCTGAATGGACAAAACAAGACTTTTATACACATAGTTTCACATTTATAGTTCAGCAATGAACTCATGTGGCCAGTAAGGATGTTTCTCATTGTTTCAGCTTTATTTCTGGGAAAGTCTCAGTCAGGTCTTCAATGGTCGTCTGATCAAAACGGAATCATATTCAAAAGATCAAAAAAGATCAGAACAAAAACAGGATCTGATTAAGTGTTTCCAGCACAATGTGGTAACGGAAGAAAGTGTCAGGAAGAGGTTTACTCCCAGGACGGTTTAAGTATTGGGACAGTTTGGTATTATGATCTTAAATAACTATTTCCTATGCATTTAGACTATTTCACAGTATTACTTTCACTTATTTGATTTCCATTGTATTCAACCAAACGATGTCAGTACTTTATGTAATTTTTTAATACTAGATGATTCAATGTAGCCGGTTGTTGTTCTGAAAGACAAAGACAGAAATGAAAAGCAATTAACATCCGCTCTTATATCTGTGATTACTAGTGTTTGTTAGTGTTCATTTTTTTTTTCATGTTGGTACATGTTGAAGGAGCAAGGACCTTGTTTTCCAACTCATCCTCCATGCCTGACGGAGCTACAGCTGACCTGTAGTAGGTCCAATCATCGGGGGCAGGTTTCTCTGGCAGAGACCTGGATTCATCTGGTTAGACCTTAGTTTACTGTCAGCACTGGTCTGACTGGTTATAATGATGATGATGCTAACGTTTTCAAATACGTGTCAATTTAACTATCAAACATCTACACCCTTTTTCTTTTTGCTCACACTGTCAACAGGTCGGGTACACCCTGGACAGGTTACCACAAGCATCATAATGTCAGACAAACTTATCACTTTATACACACACACACACACACCTAGAGGCACTTTAAAGTTGCTATTTAACCCAACTGCCAAGTCACTCCACCCTGCAGTCCGGTGCACAGTGCCCTAATCCTGCCAATGATGGACAACCTGCTCAACCTGTTGAACCACAGCAGTGCCAGTCAATTATTATATATAATATCTTCTTAATCTGCAGAAGAATACACGTTGATTGTTATATTTAGATGTGAATGTAGTGGTGCCAAAGTAAAATATGTTGGTAAAGTTCATATCTCTAGCAGATTCTGAAAAAATGGCCCATGCATTCATCTCCAGCAGACTGGACTACTGTAATGCTTTTAATAGTGAACTACTAAAACAGACAATTATTGTTATTATTTTATTAAAATAATCAAAAATTTTATTTTAATTTTATATGCACATTTTTTAATAATTGTTTTTGCTTTAAAACAGTTTTATCATGTTGATCAGCTGCTTTTATGTTGATGTTAAGGACTTTAAACTGCCACTGGTGTTTGTTCTGGTTGCATAGTGGCATCCTCTCCCAGCCATGTTTCAGGGCGTGTTAACTAAAGAAAGACAAGGTTGACTCTTTATATACGTGTAAACGAACTTAATGTCTTTACTAACCCCAATACATTCCTTTTTTGTAACATTTCTCAAAATTAATTTGCCACATTTCTTTAAAAGATAATAACAATAATACTAACACTGATTCGAGCAACTTGTCAACAACAATGTGACACAGACTTCTCTGATCGCTGACCGGATAGAGACATGTGATCGATGAGGTGATTGATCTTATAGGTTATTATGTAGTTAACACATCCTGTTTTATCAACCTCACCCACTGACTCTTGAATGATGTGTCAATGGATATGAAACAGACAGGTGAGTGTATCTGCAATCATGAGTGTTTACTTCCCCCTGGTGGTCAATGCAGTGAACTGCAACGCTACGTTCAACCAGTTTGGTAACATATATTTAAAATGGAGATTTAAATGTAGATTTTCTATTAATTAATATTCTATTAAGTAATTAATTAAATGTTTATTATTATTATTAATAATAATAATAATAATAATAATAACAACAACAATAATAATAATAATAATAATAATAAGTAAACAGAGCATCCAGACTTTTAATTCACGGGTGCTTTTTTTCCACTTGATGTGTTGTTGGCTGGATTTCAATGCCATGACCACCACACTCCTCCCATCGAAACATTTCTCTTCTCTTCGCTTGTAATACCAGCAGCCACCAAAGTCAAGTTAACAAGAGATGATACTGGTCAACACTTGCAGTTGACCAGTATCAGGGACATGAGATTTAGTACGAGGAAGAAAAGAACAGGACAAAAGGAGGAGAGACAACAGGTAAGATAGAAGAGAGACAGAGAGAACTTTAATCTTTATAAAAATAAAATCTAACATTTACTAAGATGAAAGTCTTTGTTTGTTTCAGATCTGATGTTAGAGTTGCACTATTTTTTTCCACTTTTTTTATGTGTAAATGAATTTAAAAGTATTGCTATTTTCTGACATAAAATGTTGCAGAAAATGTATTTATGGGTACATTTACCAGCCATAACATTTGCTCTAATTTTCTCAGGATACTACAGTAAAATGAGGGAAAAATGTACACAGTTACCATGGAGATAAATGTGCTAGGAAGAATATAGTTCTTATGTAATTGAGGACTGATTTGTGCTCCATTATTTCCAGTTTGATGGGATTTTGTTTAGAACTGATGCTACATTGCAATACAACAAGTTTTCCTCTTTTGGTGATTTAATCATTGCGTAGAAAGTATCTGGAATTAATTTAATCACAAACCTGATGCATCCTTTCATTTGTTGTCATGTTTTTTTGTTATTTTTATATAAAGACAATTGATAATCTCTGTAAGTGATCCTTACAATAAATACCTTGAAATAACACACATGTACAGAGCAGCTTTTTGAGTTGCATCCCTCTCTAATATTTCTGAGGCTGATTTAAAATTCAAAGTCTTAAATACAACAATGAAAATACAATGTGAAAATTGTTTTACTTTATGACCTCAGTATTTTCTAAATCCTGCCTCTGTCTTATCTCCAATAGAGGAAGCAGTATTAACAGCAGCTCTGTGCAGCATGTCTCAGGTGGTGGAGGACCAGAACCAGACACCAGCCCAAAGAGACAGGCAAAATACTTACTACCCATCTGGTATACAACACAGTGATTCAGAGGAGCAAGAAGAAGAAGAAGAAGAAGAAGAAGAAGAAGAAGAAGAAGAAGATGAGCAGGAGTCTGCCTCTTGTCCCACTGCTCGGCAGGTGGGTGGCCTCGCCCGGCACAGCCATCGGGGGGCACCTGAAGGTGGTTGGGGCTGGGTGGTGCTGGTAGCCACTATGTTGGTTCTGGCTCTAACGCTGGCCTTCCCGTCTTGTGTTGGCATCTTCTACACAGACCTGCAAAGAGAATTCGATGCCAGCAACACAGAGACCTCGTGGGTGCCATCTATCATGACGGCTGTGTTGCACGCTGGGGGTAGGACTGCTATTACACACACACACACACACACACACACTCATACACTAACTGAATGTGTGTGTGTGATTAGATACTTCACTGCTATCTTTTCCCTCTGATGACTTTATAAATACAACACATGCACGCACAAGTTCAGGAAAGATAATTCTTCTTGTAAATGATTATCATTTGTCTACAGTTTGCGGGAATACCTCATAAGCTGAAGACTCTCGGGCTTTGCACATCCTTTTTTGAGGGAGCCAACAATGAGTCAGATGGGTTCAGGTTCAGAGCCCATTGTTCTTCCACAGGAGAGTTTATAAATGTCTGTCGTCTGCTTGCCTCTGTCTGTCTCTCTACTGACAGGATGTCAGCTGGCAGCAACATGTGGAAAAAAATTAATTGTTATATAATAATTTGTTATTCCTTAAATTCAGTTTGTCAACGTAACAATGATTTTGGACTCTGTCCCGGAGTCCACACTCACTGGGCAGCTATGAAAGTTTAAATATATCACTAGAGGTGGTAACACTTAATGAGACGTCAAAGAGCTGGAAAACCTACTTTATTTGATAAGTGTGTGCTTAAATAATGTATCTGACATTAGTAGTTGGCATTAATAAGGTTTGGTGATTCAGGAAAATGTATTTTTATCATTATTTTTGCACATTCTGGCACTTTTCCACAATCTCGTCAAGGCTAGAAAAAGGTTTTGTGTTTCAGAGAATACATCACAGATAAGAGGAAATTAATTTGGCCCTGGTGATGAACCTTTTTTTGTCGTATAATAATTTCAATGTATGAGACAAAAGGTGGCAGATGTATTCTGAACATATATAAAAATGCCTCCCCCTCATATCTCCTCATATCTCCTCAGGTCCTTTATGCAGCATGTTAGTGGAGTGTTTTGGCTGCCGGGTGACAGTGATGGTGGGCGGACTCTTGAGCGGACTCGGCATGGTGATGTCTTCCCTCGCCAGGACCATCACTGACATTTATGTCACAGCTGGCATCACAGGTCAGACGCTACACACACACACACACACACACACACACACACACGCACTTACATCCTTATATCAATCTGCGGCGTCACCTCACTCTTTATCCTCTCCTCCTCAGGACTGGGATTCTGCCTTTCTTTCCAGCCATCAGTGACTATCATGGGTCACTACTTTGTGCGCCGTCGTGCCTTCGCTAACGCCTTGTCATCTGGCGGCACAGCTCTGGGTCTGAGTAGTTTACCGCTGATAGCCAACATCCTGCTCAGTCAGTTTGGCTGGCGTGGAAGTTTCCTGATTCTGGGTGGGGTGCTGCTAAACTGCTGTGTTTGTGGGGCGGTGATGAGGCCTCTTGGCACTGATTCAGTACCGAAGAAAACCAGACACTTTCAGGTTCGGGATGAAGCAAATGACCTTCCTTTGCAGCAGGAGAGAAAAGGGAACGTCCGTGTAAAGACTGTTTTCCGTGGCTTTATAGCGTTCCTGCACAGACATATGGCCTTTGACCTTCTACTTAGTAATGCTCGATACCGTGCTTTTGCAGTTGGTGTGACCTGGATGATGCTTGGCTGTATGGTGCCTCTGGTCTATCTGGTGCCTTATACTACTCACCATAACATGGATCTAGACCGTGCCGCCCTGCTGATGTCCGTCATGGGCCTGGTGAACATCGCTGTGCGGCCTATGGCTGCCCTTTTCCTGGGCCTGCCACGCTTTAGAGGCAGCAGCAGTTTTGTGTACGTGTTTGCCGGTGCTGTGCTTGTAAACGGGCTGAGTAACTGCATCTGTGGCGCCTCGAGCTCCTTCGAAGTTCTCCTGGTGTATGTGGTGATCTTCGGCCTGTCCATAAGCGTGGCAGGCTCGCTTTTGTACACAGTGCTGATGGACACGGTGGAGATGAGCCGCTTCCCCTCAGCCCTCGGTCTCCTGTGCCTGTTGAATAGTGGAACGCTGCTTATTGGGCCACCCCTAGCAGGTACACACACACACACACACACACACATAAGTACACTATGTCCATCATTTGTCTCACAGCATCTGTAATATACAATCCCATGTTTGTACAAATAGGAAAAATGTCTCAAAGCTCATCAATGGTAACAACAGAAATGATGCAGCTCATGAGGTCGTTTTTTTTTTTGTTGCACAGGCTCACTGTAGTGTGTGGTGTTCGTTATATTCTGAACTTTACATGCCTTCTTTAATAGAACAGGAACTGCGGCGCTTATCATGTGCCTTCCTCCCTAAGGGCCACTGCGAGGACACTTGGCAGAGAGAGTTAATGTTCGCGGCTGCCTCACAACTGAATGTAGCTTAGTGAGTCTTTTTCAGCTCAATACCGAGCCAAGAGATAAGAAGGAACAGCATGTTGTAGGCTGTAACAGGCTCGCTCTGGTTTCTACTGCCAGAACAACTCATATGTAACCCCTGCTGCAGCCGTTCAGAGAGTGAAATAAAAGAAGAAGAAGAAGAAGAAGAGCAGAAATGGGAAAAACAAAGATACTAATTACAAATCTAGAATTAATATAGTCGAAAACTTCGTCCTGTCTAAACTTTCTGGCTAACATCCGCCCTCCAATCAACAAAATGATATCTAAAATAAACAAACAACACACACACATACATGTATTATATCATAACATTCCCGACTTAGTGAACTTTGTTTGTATTTGTGAATGGGAGGGAAGATGATGTGAGTATATAAGTAATCTGTTTTACATCCATCCATCACTTGATTCTTCTTTTGTTTTTCTCTCAGGCGTGTTGGTGGACAACACAGGCCGGTATTCATATGTCTTCTATGCATGTAGCGTGTGTGTGTCCTCTGCCGGCCTCTTTCTACTGGGGTCCTTCTACTTCCTGGACAGTAAGAGAGATACAGAGAAGAAGAAGAAGAAGAAGAAGAAGGAGAAGGAGAAGAGCGTGAAAACGCCATCAGATCTCTATCAGAAACCTATTGTAATCCTGACCACTGATTGTAAATGCAGCTCAAAAGGAAGAAAATCAGAAAACACATCGCATGTTACCACTGTGTGATAAAAATAAAAATAAAAAATAGTGTTACAATTTTCGTATTTTAATCAAAGTGTTTTACATTTGGAATATTTGGTTTGTGTTTTAATAAAAAAAACAAAACTGTTATTAAACAATGAAATCTCCTTTCTCAATATGTGGCCTGTAGGTGGCAATGCAGGCTCCATCATGTGAAGCTGCAAGTATGTATTAGTATTCATTTTTAAGATATTAAAATCAGGATTATATTAAACCATTTAAACCAATTAAACCACATGACCAGTCTAATGGTGTAGTACAGCATTTACTCTCTACAATGCATTTAATTAAACTGCCAAGTTGAATAAAAGGTGTATTTTTTTTTAAAAACTACATTTGAACTCACTGCTATTAGTTAATGAATACTATTGATTAATTCTATTATGTTATGTTAATAAATGTGCTTGAATGGCCAAATGGCAGATGTTTTCTTTATCATTCAGCCAATGAGAATGTGTGAAAGTTAAAGATTACCCACCCAGTGACAAAGTCACAAGGCAGCGTGAAGGCAGGCAGACCTGAAACTGATCTACTGTAGATCTGTTCAGACTTGTTTGGAGTGATATACTCTATACTAGGTCTGATTAGTTTGCGGCGTGCTATTCAGATTCTTATCAGCTTCAGTTTAAAAACATTGACTGTGTGCTACTCCAGACCAATGTCAGCACTGATTTCGTCTGCGTGGCTCAGATCCTGTACTTACAGTCTCAGATCTGTGGAAGGACTTAAATACAGCAAGACATGGAAATCATGCAGCACAAGTTGGCTCCAGTGGTGTCGGTAAGTTTATGCTTTGGGAAAGGTGTGATGGCACTCTGTACAATAGGACGGTATTTGCCATTTTTTTTTAGTTTTCTGAGATGTTAGCATTTATTGTTGAATGACACAATTGTGCAATGATTAAGCACCTTAAAGGATTGATTTTCCTTTCCTCCAGAACCACGGTCTTAGCCTGTAGCTGTTTTTCAAAGTGACCATTTACCATTGATCATTAATGGCAAGAAAAATGGGACAGTGGATAGTTTAAGTTGTTACATAAGGTTGTTACATAATAAGGAAGTAAAAAAAAAGGTCATTTTGGTGCACATTAACTCAAGCTTTGTGTTTCTCAGTGTGCTGAAACAATGGCTCTTCAATGCTCACTCTCTGACTTTTCTTGGCCATTGAGACTGGGACTGAGTCTGATTGTCTTGGCATGGTGGATGTTTTTAAGTCTTTTCCTTTATGCCTGGCCTTTCCCAGGTCAACTGAACCTCACATGTTCTGTAACATATTGGAACTGTAAATTATCAGTGGGGGAATTATCTTGAAAATGCTCATGTACTATATTTAAGAGAAGTATATTTAGCTGGATTTTGTTTTCCCTTTATTCCAGGTCACTCCACGTAGACAGTCCTCCTCACAAACCATCTCTGACCTGCAGCTACGTCCACGGCACCTCCTCCATCTCTCTGCTCCCCCTGACTGTAGGCCAGTGCCTGGACTCCGCGGCCCAGCGCTGGCCTGACCGTGAGGCTGTGGCCTTCCTGCAGGATGGCATTCGGAAAACCTTTGCACAGTTTCAACAAGATGTGTGTTTCCAATTCTGAACCTTTAGTTTCTACGTTCACAAGCTTTTAAGGATGTATCAACCCTGAAACTGAGAGTCTCAAGTTTTTTTTAATATTAATCAAACACTACAGTTTTACTATTTCAAAAACTACCATGAGACACCAGTTTTTAGCAAACAAAATTGTGCATCCTCGAGGTCTTCCTTCAGTATAAAACACTTTTAGCTTTGTGGGGTAATTAACCTGTTTGACCCTTTGACACATGATGAAATCACATGGGAACATGTGATAAGCATTGAAACCACATTTTGTTTGTTGATATGAGTTGGTTCTCTTCTTTAGGAGAAAATCTTAACTAGCTTCTTTAAATTATGGGAATTATGTAACTGCATGCAGTGGGACAATATATTTTTTTTTTAAAAAGCTAGAAATTTTATATTGTAGCCGTGATTTATAGTACTGGAGATGAAGACTTGGCTAACATTTTGCTGGTCTTCATTTTGGTGCAGGTTGACAAAGTGGCTGCAGGTCTCCTTGCTCTGGGCCTGAAGCGAGGTGAACGACTGGGAATTTGGGGACCCAACACATATGAATGGATCCTTTTCCAGTTTGCTACAGCTAAGGCTGGAATTATAATGGTCAGTTCAGAAGCTCACGTTATTTGAAATTGTACTTACAGTAGGATTGGTTGGACTGAATGGAGTTAAAGTGTCAGCGAGCAGGACTTTGAACCCCCGGCAGAGTCCAGTGTAGCCATGTTTGCCAAGTGCTTGTAATTTGTTTAGTGCGGTGTGATGTGATATGATATGCAAGGCCCTTTGAGAACTGTGTGATAAATATACTTGACTTTAAACTGTCTTAACAGGTGTCACTGAACCCAGCCTATCAGCTGAAGGAAGTGGAGTTCACTCTAAAGAAGGTACGCATTGGAGGGCCAGAGTGCATTAGTCTACTTGCATAACAACACACTGAACCACTGAACTAAAGTCAAATCCAAAAATAAACATCTTTCTAGAAAACTGGCAGCTGACATTTTCATTGAAAAAAAATAATCCTCACACACATATGCACGAATATGTCACATGCAGATCCAGTGTACAGCTGTGGTCTGCCCTACCCGCTTTAAAACCCAAAAGTTCTGTGAGATGCTGAGAGAGATCTGCCCAGAGATGGACACCTCACCAGCGGGCGCCATCAAGAGCTCCAGGTAAGTCTCTGTTTCTATGTGAGTAACAGGCAGTAATTACTGCCTAAAGGACACGGTGTATAACCCATGTTTTCTGGATAGGATCTAAAGATCTATTTTTTTTGTCTGCCAGGGTGCCAGACCTGCGTATGGTGATTGTAACAGATAGCAGACAGCCAGGGATGCTCCACGTAGAGGATGTGTTTCAAGCGGCAGAGAGTCGACACCACAAAGAGCTGATGGATCTGCAGAGCAAGATATCCTTCGATGAACCCGTCAACATTCAGTTCACATCAGTAACATTCAGTATAATACCTTTCACACTGTACCATACTACTGTACTACTTTTAGTGGCGGTATGAGAGCAATGTAGATTTAGATGGAGTCATGTTGCTTGTTTATTTGTTTCAGGGGACTACTGGGAGTCCAAAGGGAGCCACTCTTTCTCACCACAATATTGTAAATAACGCCTACTTCCTTGGTCTCCGAATGGGTTTCGGATTGAGAGTAAGTCCATATTTGTCTCTTGAATTTGAACAAAAAAACAAACAGTAAAATAAAGGTTTCTTTTCATATTCCTGTCAGCCTCGGGTACGAGTGTGTGTGCCTGTACCCATGTATCACTGCTTTGGCTCTGTGCTTGGAGGAATTAGTATGGCAGTGCATGGCATCACGCTGGTCTTCCCTTCAACTGGCTATGACAGCCGAGCCAACCTAGCGGCCATTCAGAATGAAAAGTATGACACGCTGCTCATGGCACCTAAATGACTCTCAGATATACACCAGAATTCATTTAATTGACTGTATCTTGTGTACCTTTTTTTTTATTTGAGGTGTAATATAGTTTATGGCACTCCCACAATGTTCACCGACATGCTCAGCCAACAGGATGTACACGAGTATGATGTGTCCTCAGTTGAAGCCGGTAAGAGCATTTAAGACTGAAAACACAAAATAAAAAGTTGAACTGAACTCAGTGGAAAGTTTAGTCAGTGTTTGAGTCCCTGTCTGTGTGTGTTGTTGTGTTGCAGGGATCATGGCAGGTTCTCCGTGCGCTCCTGAGATTATAAGAAGACTGAAAACAAACATGAATATGAAAGAGATAACAGTGAGCGCTTACATGCTTACCTGCTTACCTACTTAGTAGCTTCTCAAGCAAATTATAATATTTTATATTTTTTTCTTTTACAGGTAGCTTATGGAACCACTGAGAACAGCCCTCTTACATTTCTGGGATTCCCACAAGATGCAGACGATCTGAAGACAAATACAGTTGGATGTATCATGCACCACACTGAAGTATGTTTTATTTTTTTTATAACCGGCTTTGTTGACATGTCGCCATGACAACACCGTGACTTAAAGTATAACTGTGTTACTGTAGGCTAAAGTGGTTGACCCCGCTACAGGGGAGATTGTCCCACTTGGGGCCTCAGGAGAGCTGATGATCAGAGGCGCTTGTGTGATGCATGGGTACTGGGAGGATCCTGAGAAAACCAGAGAGACTATCACCCAGGACCGCTGGTACAGGACTGGGTAAGATGCTGTATGTACTATGTGTACTGAATGCTATGGATGCATCCTAAGGAGGGGCACGGGTTGATGCATGTTTTTTCTTTTCTTTTTTTTTGTACACAGGGACACAGCCAGCCTGAACAGTTTCGGATATTGCCGTATTGAAGGACGTATAAAGGACATGATCATCCGAGGAGGGGAGAACATCTACCCTGCTGAGATAGAGCAATATCTCTTCACGCATCCCAAAGTGCACGAGGTGCAGGTGAGACTCCGAACCACTGGAGGTCAGCAAAGAACCGTATAAGGAGACAACCTGAACCGTTGGTGTTTAATATATGCATTTCATGAAAAATATACAGTAATACATGATATATTAATGAGATGTAAGGGGGGTAATTCCTCATTCTAGGTGTTCTATTTCTCTGTCTGTTTCCAAGGTGGTTGGAGTGAAAGATGAGAGGCTGGGTGAGCAAGTGTGTGCCTGCATCAGACTGAAGGAGGGTCAAACCTCCAGTACGGAGGAGATAAGAGCGTTCTGCAAAGGCCAGGTGAGAGTCGGTGACATAAAATGTTTGAAAGCTCGACATAAACAAACTCAGAGAGCACTTGTGTTAAGTTTTTTCTTTTTTCTCTAGATTTCTCACTTCAAGATCCCTCACTATGTTATATTTGTAGACAGCTACCCCCTAACTGTGTCTGGAAAGGTAGGATACTCCTGCTCTACACCGATGCATCTAAACTGTATCAAGATGATCGTCATGACTTATGTTTGATTAATGCAAACTGAAACTGAAACGGCTGCCATTTTGTCTTTTTCTAGATCAAGAAGAATATATTAAAGGAGGAAATGGAGCAGAAATTGGGACTTTAATTTTGTGGACTGATGGATCGTCTGCACTTTCCTTTTACTTTTAATACAGATGTAGAACAAGATAAACCTCACTCTTTTTAACTTTGTTGTATAAAAATAAAGTGATACTTTAGCATCTTTGAGGTACTTTTTCTGGTTTAATCATTAATATGGAGTAAACTCCATGCACAAATGAAGGCCATGAGATTTGACTGAAAGAAAAAAAAAGAGATTACGCAGCATATTTATCATTTCAATCTTTATTTACTTAAACAATTTTGACAAAACAATTTGCTATAATACAACGGCTTTAACCATTGTATTATAGCAAAACTCGTTATTTGAACACATGCCATACAGATTCTGAAATAAATAGGGCCTTATAATGCCAAATGTTAATATGTACAAATGTGGTAGGCAAAATTACCATCCTTACAAGCTATGTACACCGACTGTCGAACACACTATAGTAACAGGCTCTCATAGTTCCCAAAATAACATCTTATATAATATATATGCTCCTGGCTATCAAGACAGGGAGCGATACAGAGGAAAAATGGATTCAGATACAATTTTTGGGATGTAAAATGAATGCAGAGCCAATAGCAAACCAGCTAAAAATCCAAGAGTCACACAATAACAATAATAAGCAAAATGTGCTGCTTGAAACAAAAAGCCTCAGCGGACCATACGTTCACATACACCAGCCAGTCTCAAAATGGATCCTTATTTCAGCTTTTACCGTTTTTGTTCCTTTTGTGTTGGTTTCAAGAGTTTTATAGACCCAGATTTACAGTCATATCATGAATCAACCGGGAATAAATGCCACGATATCAGAATGAGGTAAATGAGCCTGTCACAACATAATCAACAAACAAACAAACAAAAAAACATTTAACATTAAAAAAGGCAAAACTGTTCAGATATCCAAAAACTCGACATCTGTAAGGAGCCGTTTGCTTAAGTGCAGGTTTTAACCCCAGAGGACAGAACCAGCTGATATATCCACGCTGCAACGTGGAGACTACCGAATGAGCGAGTAGCCAGTAACAAGAGGAACGGCTGCGCTATGGCTACATGGCTTTGAACGATCAACATTCACTTCAGTCATTCCTGTGAATATGGGGTCCAGCCATACCTCTCCAACCCCACATTACACACGCAAGAAAATAGCAAACAGGAAATGCTGCATTTTAAAGCATACTGTGAGATAAATTAGTAAATTTGAACATATCCCTTTTTAAATATAATACATTCAGAATTGAAATTAGTTTAACTGTGCAATTAAAGTGAAAGTACAGGAAAAAAAAAGAAGGTTCAGAGGAAGTCGAGGTCTGTTAGCGACCTTTTGTCAGGGATAGTAGCTCTCAGATGAACAGTGGAACTTAAGTATAACTTTGCCACTTCAAAAGTCGATGTTTGCAATGACATTCATACAAACACAATACAGCACAGCTTTAGGCACATGCAAAGTATGTGGTAGGAGCATATGCACATGACTGTGCACCTACTCACAAATGCACTTAGAGCTGCAATCTGGAGGCATAATAATTGTATAGTTGAGGCCTCTCTTGCACACATCAAGTTCAAAAATGCACACGCCCAGGCAAACACACACACACACACACACACACACACACACACACACACACACACACGTTCCTTTAAACATCCTCTCTCTCTTTCTTTCACACAAACACACAATGTAATGGTCTTTCAAGTGTCCTCTCTGTTCCCACATTATGTTGGGTGGAAAAGGTGTGTGAAGTGGGAATGCCTCACACACTCAGGGGGAGCATGCCTGGTGGAGACACGGCTCTGGATGACGCCATGGAGGTCAAGGAGCTTGGGTCCAATCCATTAACAGTCCTGCAGTTTCAGAAAACACGGTAAAAACACTTGGGACAATAATTATAATTACTTTCTGTTTGTTCGGCTGCGGTGTCTCATCTGTTTGTTATAGGAACAAAACTGTATGCCAAAGACTCACGTTTTGTCAAAGTACGTGGTATGTATAGAGTGAGAGAACTTCGTGGCGTTGCTGTTGATGAGTGTGCCGTTGTCAGTGGAGAAAGTCTTTCTTGCTGCTTGGTCTTTGGCAAAGTTCCTACAGGCAGCGAGTTTGGACTCCAAAGCCTAAATGACAAAGCAAAGAAATACAATCTGTATTTAGCGTCATCATAAATATTTTCCTTTTGTCCTGTGATACAGGACACATTGTTCCTTGGCCCTCTGCAACCTATGCACAATGTTAGAAGTATTGTTAGAGTATTTGTTGAGTAAAGGTAAGTATTAATTGTATTTTGTTAAAAAGGAATAATACCTACCCCGACTTTTCTGAGGAGATCACCAACAATGTTGAGAGCTGAGATTCGAGCAGAAGGAGTGAGGGATGAGGTGCCACAGCCATTGGTCAATGCTAGAGGACACAAGCCAGTATTAGATTCACATACAAGTGGATTTCCTATCGCTAGTGTGCAAACACGAGTGACATTAATCCTGACCTTTCGGGCTGATAAAGGGGTGCTCCGTGCACTTTCCTACAGGTGTTGCTGGGAGAGATAAAGATGCCTGTACTGCTGAATCCATCTTGTCAATGTCTAAGGTGGGTGAGCTGGGTGCTGACATCCTGTCTGTAGTTCTCTCCCGTACTGCCAGCTCCTGTCTGAGGTCTGCAGAGGACAGAGTCAAACTCATGACATACTCCTCAACACTGATGAAATATTGCCTGACAAACAGCTTCGTTTCTGTCCGTACCTCGTGCTTCATCTTTCAGCCGCTGCACAGATACGAGAAGTGATTCCTTCTCATCCAGCTCGCTCTCCAGGAAGGCATTTCTCTCGATGGCCTGGTTCAAGCGGCCCTCAAAGTCCTCAAGAGACACTATTGTCGCCCTGCACGTAGAGGTTGAGGAGAACAACTGTTAAAATATTTTATGTTGACTACAGTAGCTTCTGTCACTAAAAAAAGTCTATTTTCTATTTTCATCTCAAAAGGCTCAAGG
The DNA here is from genome assembly GCA_036937835.1 of Pampus argenteus. Taxonomy (NCBI): domain Eukaryota; kingdom Metazoa; phylum Chordata; class Actinopteri; order Scombriformes; family Stromateidae; genus Pampus; species Pampus argenteus. The sequence continues at coordinate 15,695,281 of CM072878.1, forward strand.
TAAAATTTGTTGCTCATCTTAATCTTAAACACAGATATGTATCATAACTTAACATAACAAATGCATGCATCTACAGCTTGTCTCATTTAAAAATGGCAGAATGAAAGTTGATACTTGTTTGTACTGTCTATTATGAGACGTATTGCGCTGTGTGCTGACCTTTTGGCTCTCTCCAGGTCATCGTTAGCCTGCTCAAGCTCCCGGACGTATTTGTGGAGCTGCTCCTTGATGCTGCGTGTCTGGCCCAGGTCATCCTCCAGCATAGAAATCTGTTTATAACTCTGGGCATACTGTTGCTCCAGCTTCTCCTGATAAGAGATGGATAGAGTGAGCAGGAGAAATAAATGAATGTAGAGGGAAAAAAAAGACCTTTTAAAGAGATCGACTGTTCCAGGAAAAATCCATCTTAATTTTTTTTTTTTTTTTTGCTGAGGTATGCAGTATGAAAAGTACCTTTTGCTATTATATGTACAATACAACAGTCATTTACAACAGCAGGAGAAACCGGAAGACTCATAAAACAGCTACTCAAGATGTTCTTCCACATTATTTCATTTTCATAGGGCCTTTAAAAGGGCCTCTTTGTTCTCTACAGTATAGCCAGTGGCCCTTAAGGCACAAAGACAGTAAATCATGATTCATGATCTCTTTGGCGTATTTACACAGCTCGCTTACACATTAACTGCAACTAGCATGCTTGCACATATATTGGGATACATGTGAAAAATAACAATACTTTTCTGTGTTGTGCACAGTGACCAAACAAGTGCAGTGAAAAAAAATATGACCACTGTTCATGCTTGTTGTGATCTATTTTGTTCCTCTTTATCCTGACATCCGATTAAGGAGTGCTGGAAGATTAACACCTACATATGAGACATTGGACCTTGTCCTCAGGATCTAACAGATGACCTCTTACATAACCACAAATTAGTGGTATAACCTCAGGGCAAGTAAGTCAAATATACATGACAAGTCAGGCCCAGTTACCTTGAGGTTGCCCATCTCGTTCTTTAGTCGCTCATTCTCACTTTGCAGGTCTCGCAGGCGGTGTTCAGCCTGGCTGAGCTGTGCCTCCAACTCAGCCTCCAGCTCCCGGCTCCCTTCCTGGAACTCCTGCAGCTCCTCCTGAGCGTCATGGCAGCTGGATGGTACAAACAAACACACAGTGGGGACAGACAGAAACAATCATTGTCAATTAATGGCTATTCACTGTTCACTGTCCTCCATTCAGCTCTATGGAGCTGACTGGCTAAATGACCGTGGGCCAGAGCTCTAGAAAACTGCCTGGCTTTTGTCCTGTAAGATGAGCCAGGCTCTGGCATGTTCTAGTAGCTTTATCTCCCACAGTCAGAAGTAAACCTGCATGAAAAGCCAGTCAGATATTTGTAGATTTTTAACCTTCAATCCTGCCTCTGCCAAACAGGAAACAGTGTGCGGCTCAGCAATGTCGAGTTAAGCATTCTAAATATACAGGTCTGAAGAGACAGCTGACCTGTGACAGGCCTGCTGTCATGTGTCCTCAGCTGTGTAAGAGGTTAAAGGTCAGGGGGGTGAAGAGAAAATGAGAGAGCACAGAAACAGGTTGAGGATATGGGCTAAAAAACAAAAAAAAAAAAAAAACATGTATACACTGGTTCATTATTACAGAGATCTGAGATGTGTATGTGGATCTAAGTAAACATGTTAGTGTGGAATAGCAGGGAACAATAAGCATCTATGGCAGTAATCTCTGAATCCAAGTAATCTCAACAGCCTGTTTTCTGCAGGTCAGGGGTGCACATGCATGATGACACCACGGTTAACGCCGGTCTGAGATCAGCTGACTTGTGCTGGGATAATGGCCTCACAGTGGCTCTACACAGCCCTGGAATCCATGAATCAGTTGTCATGCCGAGTCGTTCCTCACATACCAGCGCTGCAGCGGCTGCCTCATCAGCACGTTGGGCCCTATGACTCCTCTGTTTAACAGCCACCATTACAGCTTTTTTTTATTGTGTGAAGTAGAAAAGCATGAAAAAACACTGAATGGGTGACAAAAAATGAGTGCATCTAGCCACAATAAAATATAGAAAAAGATAAAAGTTAAAAAATTGTCACTATCTCAAGAGATAATTTTCAATAGATAACGAATAAATCCAGCTTCCCGAGAAAATATACACACCAAAACATGTGTGATTCAAGCCACAGCTAATCATGTACTGGGAGCTTTTTTTTTTATTTCCATGGCTTGATGTTTTTTCCACTTATGTACCCACAGCAGGAATTTCTTGGAAAACCACCGGGATATTAACCCTCTCTGCACAGTTTTACCCTTCCTCTGAGACAGTGCCAGAAATAGAAAACACAGACGGGCCTAGTTCAACAAAGATTTACACGACCCTCACCCAACAACAGTTGTGGTTTCCCTTTAAGAAGTCAAAGATGTCAATTCCTCCTGAGTAAGCCGTAGCTGTTTGTGGACGCAGATTTCAAAAAGCTTGTCTGATCATTTGCCTTTTATGGGAAGCCTTCTGTGCTGAAACTTTTAACAGAGACATATCCACAAATATGTCACAAACATGTGGTTAAATAAAATGAGAAAATGATTGTGTAACCATGTCTTTCATAACTACAGACATAGTCAGCAACTTATTACCCAAGAGTGAGCGTCTACAACTTTTTAAACAAAGTTGACTTACTGCTGTTCCATGGATCCATGAATATTGGCTCAAGGTTTTTTACTGGACACGTCATTAAATAAACTATGACGCAATGTTACATAACCCAATTTCTACGAATAAGCTTAGTAAGCAAACAAATATATTCTCCATGTACAAAAAGAAAAATAAAGCAGAATATCTAGTGTGTCATGACTGATGTTAACAACATAATAAATAACATGTCTGAATGTATTTGCTGTGTAAGATGACCTATATTAGGCTACATTGCCCAACTCTACTTGTCATATGATCCTTAAATTGTACCTTTTCTTATATTTGAGGGCTTGTGACTTCCAGTAGTCAACTTCTTCATCCTTTGACGAAAATTTGGGAATCATCTCTGTGTCCATGTCAGGGCACCCTGAGAATTAAAGAGACATAATGATTGAGGTTAAATGTAGGCCAAGCATTTAAAAGTAAAAAGAGAGAGATGCAGGTGACCCAAACATGGTACAACACGTTGGCATGCAGAATCAGGCACATCGCATTCCCTTCTTATCACAAACCTGAACCACCAGACACATCAAGATTAAAAAGTGAGATCGGCACGGCCGTGTCCCCCTGCCGCTCTGAGGTCATGTCATACTGAGTTACTCGTGAATCAGTGACTGCAGCCGCAGCCTCTGATGGGAAAATTCAGCCTCCTCTTAAGAGGCTGAATCTTGTTAACTGATTCTGAGTTCTTTCTATAACTCTACAGCCTTGAATAATATGTGATAGTGGCCTGTTAAAGTGGGCCCTCTTCCTCATTCAGTTTCTAACCCCCTTACAGCTCAACTCATGTGATGCCAACATAACTAATTCGTTATCGGCACCCCATGTTCATTAAGTGAGGCTAATGGCAAACAGATCAAAGCTGTCTGTTGCAGCCTTGTTCTGATGTTTTGACGAAAGAGTTGAAAACCGCCCTATTTGTGGTATTACTGTGGTAACACTTCACTAGACAGTTGTTCTTCATATCTGGTGAGCTATTAAACTTTGCCTCCGTCTGATCTATGTAGACCAACTAGCCAGGTTTTAAAAAAATAATTATACACATCTGCAAAGAGCAGCTGTGTGTGTGTTTTCCATGTGTGTCTGTGGGAGGGGGGAATACAGCTGCAGCCCACAACACTCCCAACGCTGTAGCTCCAGGATTATTCATAATGTGCCAAGAGCTTATAAGGATTTCCTGCAGACACGACGGACAACAGTGAAGGTAGCACAGGAAATCCTATAGCTGGACTAAGGGCCAAACAAAATCAACAAGTTTAGGCAGTAACGATCATATTAGTCTTGAATAATGTAGTTAGCCATTATAGTTGTATTTTAACTTCACCAGCTCAACTTGAGCCTCAACGAGGATGTTATTTTCTTCGCAAAGAAAAATATGGTATAGACTCAGAGGGATGTGGAGGCAGAGGCAGGGCCGCCAACTCTTCCCTTTAGAAATTCCTCAGAGATGGCGTCATCAACAATTTGCTCACTACAGGCCCCTCACGTGTCAGCACGCTGCTTAGGAATTCACGGGAGAAACTGGAGACCAAAATACTGTAATACAGTGGAGAAAGGCAAATAATCCCAAAACTGCTATGATGTAATGTGCTCTCTATTGATTCCCTGTAGGTCACTAAAAAGTGTGAGCAACACAAGAGGGTGTTGTTTCTATGGTGATTCACCTAAATGGGAGAAACACCACTCCCAAAAAAAAAAAAGACAAGGCTATTTACAGTATCAGCCCATTGATGAGACACATAAATCACATGGGTTAATAGAGGTTTATGCTGTTCTCATATTCCTACCAAAGGTATTTTTTACATATTTAGGACAAATGAGGACAGACTGGCGCTGTACTTGTAACATAATAAGAGAAAGTTTAAACTATAATCACACAACGGGTCAAGTGTTGCGACTCTGCTGTTATCTCTCATTTCATTTCAGCATCCTTTGGAGCGGTGTCATCTTGACCCCTGGATCTATTTGTCTGTTGTAACAATACCAGGAGGACAGGGCCCGATAAGTGAGCAGACATGGCGATGGTAACGGTGACACTTCACTAACTGTGGAGCCATCTGGAAATTACAGGCAGGAGAGAATAGTAGAGAGAGTTTCCTTGTCTCTACATCCTCTTTCATTGGAGATGACACAGTGCTTACTAAGGGTTTTAGTCACATTTTTATACAGCGAGAGAGGCCTGTGAGAGGGGTGAGGTAGCCTCTTGGTAGCCTTATTGATTTGATTCAATATTGATAATAAATCAAACCAGCATCTTTACAGGGTGTGGTGGTAATGCTCCACTAACCTGGACCCATATTTTTGGTCCCTTGTATTAATAGAGGAGATTCAGTATAATAATATTGTATGTGAAAGTTATGAAAGTGAACAACAATCGCAGCTTTACAGTACAAATGACAAATATATATATTTATAATTTACAGACATGTATTTTAAAGATATATATTAAAAAACAGCTCTAAAACTTTCATTCATCAGGCCGAATTTAACTGAACAGGGTGTTGTTTTATTTTAGCAGCTAGCTTAACGTTCATTTAAACGCTGCTGTCAATGTGTTTGACAACATAAACAGTAGCTGTTTAAAGACAACAGAAAGAGCCAAAAAACAGACTGAAATAAAAAGTAAAATGTATAGATAGTGTAGCATAGGAGCCAAAAAATAAAAAAATAAATAAAACAAAGAGGAAAGCTCTCGACATTTGAACCGAGGTCGAGCTGTCACCACACAGCAGCCGCAGCTGAAAGCATAACGGCTCATTTACACGAACAAGTCAAACGTTTAAACCGACTAATTTCACGGTAAAGTTCAATACCTGCTCATGTGAAACAGGTGTCCAACTGTCTTCTTCTGTATCAGCAGGTCTCCTCCCAACCGGCGTTACATCCAACACACAGCAAACACACACACACACACATACAGCTCTCCCGCTTGGCCTCGGAAGATACTGAAGTGTAAGAGCTGTGTTTAGGAAATTGCCAACGCGTCTCCCGGAACTGACGTAAATCCTGACGTAAGCGCACGCGTTGACGTCCCACGCATTGTCATCCCTTAACTGGGCGGGGCTACAGTAGAAGTAGGTCTATTATAATCAGCCGCGCCTCCTTTTGGGAGCAGAAAGCTCCTGCAGTAGATGAGGATGCAGACACATGGACCACTTTTACCGTGAATCAGGACATTTTTTATTTTTTAAACCGTAGTAACAATTCATAGCTACGGTTGCTATGGCGACGATGCTTGTCTAACTTTTTTTTTTTTAATTACCCCAAACCGTGACCTCCATGGTTATTCACCTAAACCTAACCAGACTAACTTTAACTATGGTGACCGTTGTCACACCATAAAACATAATTATTCACTATTATCTTTTGGTTGTAGATTACATAGTTTTTACTGCAGTGACCACAAGGTGGCGTGTGATTACCAGAGAATAGACCACCACATATAGACCAAGAAAAAACATGTCATTCCTTAATAGGTTTTAAATCAGTGTGTATGGTATCTGATAGGCTAATACATTATTTATTTATTTCACCACTGCTACATACATTTTTATGTCTCAGCCTGCTGAATTGAGGATTAAAATTCAAGCATCTACCTAAATGTAACAGTGAATAGCCCTACAGTAAGAACTAAACACTGGCAACACAATAGATTAGAATTGCCATTTAAGAAAATTGACTTGACACTGGACAAAAACATAAATATATACCTTTTTTGGAAATTATTAAGATATAATAATAGACACGAAACTATAAACTAATATTGACAGTCTTCAAAGAATGTGAGCAGAAGTTGCCACATTTGTGGAAAATGTCATGTGAACCTGCTGGGCCACTTGAAGTGCCAATAAAGCAGCCAGAGAAACTTATCAGTCAGTGCAGACACAGACAGACAGACAGGTGGCAGACCCTGTTTTACAAGGCGTTGCTCTCACCTCCACCCACAACCAAAAGTAAAGAAAGTCAACGGGGAAATAACTTCATTTACCAAGGAGTCTACTTCTGAATTATTTCGGTGGATATTTTATATTGCCTTCTTATATGGCATTTTACGAGGAAGATGGGCAGGAGGAGGCACGGGAGTGTCCGGTGTGCTATGAGTATCTGTCGGGCACTGAGAGGACTCTGAGCTGCGGACATGTATTCTGTCACGACTGCCTGGTCAAAACTCTGGTCAGCGTCAACAGGAATGGCAACATTAGAGACACCATCGTCTGTCCCATCTGTCGACATCTTACATTTATCAAGAAACAAAAGGAAGCGCAGGTGACCGTGGAGGCGGACAAGGATTCAAATGCGGGACAGACCCTGGAGGTGCCTCTTCCTCCGGAGCTCCAGAGCGCACGGCGCGCCTCCAGGGACAGTTTACCGAGCGACATTAACTGGATCGCTCGATGCTTCAGGGGGATCTCTGAACGAGCCCGTCGACAAAGGTTGATCAGCCCCGGTCATAATACATCCCAGATCTTCATCATAAGCGCTCAAGGGAGACCTATGGCTGATGATGATGCGCTCAGCGTTGTGATGACTGTGGTTCAACCCCAACGCAGGCGAATACGCAGGGTTTGCACAACTGCTCAGTGTCTGCTTGTGTTGCTGTCAGCGTTTACTTTACTTGCACTGGTGGCTGCAACTTTACCCTGGATTTTATTGGCATAGCACAGTGATATACAGTCATGGATTATGAAGTGCCAAGAGGGGATGGTGAAGAGACGATGAGAGAGAAAAAAAAACCAAAAAAACTTCAAGGCAGTCAAGCAACATATCCACCAGTCGTGCAATGCATTGTGTGAAGCAGTTAATTTGTCTTACTGATCAGAGCATTTCAGTATACCACTGCAAATATACCATTTTGCTAATCTTTTAATATTATTCATCTTTCATTCATGTCTCCAACATGGTTTTAAGATATGATCAGGTATGTGATTTCCTTCCCTTAAAGTCAAGTTCAGGAACGCCTTGACAGTCTTTTGTTTGACATTCCTGTATGTGACTACTAGTTCTACCAGTTTTATGAGAAGCACAACATGCAAGCGCATTTGAACAATTTCAAAGCACATCACAAAATGGGCAAATTCAGTATTTCAGTGTGGATATTTCTCAATTTTTAACAATTTGTAGGAAGAAAAGTGCAATAATAATAATAATAAAAACATTTCACTTTATCCAACTGCTGTTAAAGCAAGCTCATTGTTGTTCTATCCTGTTGTTGGATACACTGTTTCCAAGCAGCAGACAGTCACTTTGTGGGGAAAAGCTGTAAACTTTAAATACACCAGAATGCATGCAGCTTGTCCCCAGGAGACCAGGGAGGGGTTTTATTTCAGCAGTAAGACACAAACTTGGTTTAGTAGGAAAGAAAAGTGAGGTGTTATCGTGTTAACAAACCAGTCAGGCGCTCATGCTGACATTTCTCACCTTACATAACAAGAACAGCTTTTTTTCCCCCAGCAATTTCCATGTCAGACTTTAATTTTACACATGCTGATAAAGTGGAACACATGTTAGATATGTGTTTAGTTGGAGGTTGTTAGTGGATGTATTAAACCCCGCGACAGCATATTATATACGGCACATGAACGTCTGTCACAAATGTGCATAAAGACAATGTAAACAGAGACACCTTGAAAACTTTCAGTAAGAAATAATTGATGCACCCATGACAGTCTGAAGGAGACAGACTAGCAGGTAGTGTTACAGATAACAGTGGAGAGTAGAGGCAGCTTTAAATGAAGAATAAGGTTTATTTTCAAAGACTCAGGAAACCCAGAGCAGAACTTTACTAGACTGGTAAAAGAAAAAAAAAACTGAAGACAAGAATCCAGCAAGACTGAAGAGAAAAACAGGACTTAAATACAAACAGAACTAATCAAGAAATGGGGCACAGGCGAGCAAGGAAAAAACAAAAGCAGGAAGCTGATTGGTTGGGGAAAACACAGGGAGCAGGGCTGGGCTGGCGAGGGTGATGCAGGGCAGGTGTGGAGGGAAAAACAGGTGGTGGAAGGAACACAGAACACAAAAACCAAACAAAAAAGTCTATGATCAATTCATGACACATAGAGATGAGCTGTGCCTGGCTCACTGCTGTAAGAAGATACACTGCTGGACTGTAGCATTAGATTACCACTGACACTTTAAGGATCCAGAGTGAGGCAGAGCAGAGAGAGCCGGGTTTACTTTCTACATAAGGTCCATAAAGATAAAGATATGATAACTGTTTTCTTATAAGAAAGCTTAATGTGAAATGAGTTCACTGTTTCAACATATTTAGCAGCGGATTGAGATTCACAATGAATGAAAGGCTCATGAGTGTCATCCTGACAAATGTGTACACTCCTATAACCTGTAGGACTGGACGAGCAGGATAGCTCGAGGCTTGCCACTGGAAGAAACTACACTCTGGCTGGATATGTCCGACTAACTGACTAACTCTCCAAGTCTGAATTGGAGGAGGATAATAATGATTAATTTCATTTGAGGAAATTAGGCTTTTTAGATGATAATCCTGTTGGAATAAATGTGATGTCAGTGGATGGACCCAAGTTAACTGTAAAGTTGTAAAATGCACAAAAGTCACCGATTTCAAGGCTATTCAAAGAGATAATGACAAAACAGATGATAGTTTCAGGCCAGCATTATGAAAGTTAGGCTTCTCTACCAGTATGCTCATGTATACACAGGGTTAGATAACATTCAAAGCCCTTTTTAATTGAACAGTAACTCTATGTGGACAGACAGAAGTCTTGTTCAGACTACACATGCAGCAAATACTGAAAGAAACACATGAACGAGATGAAATTATTAAAAATGTAGAGTTTAATATATATATATATCTATATATATTTATTTCTGACATTCTGATAAGGATTGCAGGTAGGCTTCACAGTACACACTGTGTTCCACTTGATATGCTAAGCAGAGGAGGAAGGGGTGGGCGTGGTGGGCTTGACAAGCGGCAGCGGTTTTTGTTTGTACACTAGTGAAAGCAGAAGGAGGCAGTACATCCACAGGCAACATCCACTCCTCTACCGTATTGCTCAAAAAAAAAAAAAAAAACCCTTGAAGGACCATTTTTCCTGTGATGAAATCTTGAGAATCCAACACTACCACTATTTTATCCTTTACACTTCTTACAATCCCTAAAAAGACGGTGATTGACACAAAACGTGGGTTATCAAAAGACTATCTAGGCGCATGCATGATACTTTTTCAGATTTTCCTTTTTTTCCCCCCTCACCAACACTACCATCACCCGCAAACAACCCCTCCCCACAAAATGTAAACAAATTGAGCTTTAGTTTAGAGCAACATATTAATGGTGAGTTAGGAAATGCAGGCCTACGGTATTTAAAATGCTGCTTAAAACTATGTGATACAGTGTACTGTTTGGTGCAAAATGTGGTAAATATGTTTTGAAAAATGCCTTGAAAAAGTTCATTGATTCTGAAAATGATGATATGACGATGAAACTATGCTTTGTGTTTTAGGGGAAGGGTACAAGATTTTTTTCTTTTCAGCAGCATTAATAATCACACCGATAATGGACATGAATGCATGCATTTAGGTGGCTGTAAGTTCCAGTTATGATGCACAAAAGCATTATAGTAATACTGCCCTGTTCTTCTAATAGTACATGCCAACAGGCCCTAATTAACCCTCATCCATACACAATATACTCTGTTTAGCTCCGTTATTTATTACAAAATCAGGTAGCCATATACTGTTTGAAATCTGAGTGAGTCCACATTCAGTCAGCACACAAAAAGAGTCACCCCTGCCTCCTCGTATAAATGTATGGATCCAGCACAGAAAATAAAAACCTCTAGTACACATTGATTATGCCTATAGTTCCAAAATAACAACCAGTGTGAGGGCACTTGCAATTTTTGTCATATAATCACCACAACTATCAATATAATTATCAACATCATCACCAAAAATCTTCAGAAACATATCCATTGAGAACACACACACACACCAATTCATACCATAGATCACTTTTGGAGAGAGGTTAATTAAGAAGTCATTTTTTGTCAGAAGTAAAATTCACACACAAAACAAACTTTAAAACAAAGGAAACAAATAGCTTTGCAATAAAATTAATGGCTTTATATTGTACTTTTGGGAAGGGTGACTTTGACCACTTTTGGGTTGAGGTGGATCAGTAAACATTGTAATTGCACTTAACAAAATTTATCACCCCTAAGATGTTTTGAATGAAATGAAAAAAAAAAGTGACACTGCAGCATCTGTTATCTAACCAATCAAGGATACAGAACAATTTTACATTTATAGTTTGGACTATATTTATCCTTATTATGAACCAATTAACTGTTCCAGGTGGGCTTAATCAAATGATTTACACAGGTATCTATTTAATAAATTATTGAAACAAAAAGGATAGGGCGTTGGTGTGCAACTCATGTGTGCTCTTGCATGTTTGAAGTCAAAGCTCAGGAGACAGAATTAGAAATACCACGATTGATTTCTAGCAGAAATAATGTTCTGCATTTCTGCTGCAGCATCTTTGTTACCTGGTGAAACATTATGAATCTACAGTAAACCTGTGAACTGTGTGCAGGGACAAAAATAACATCAAATTATTTAATCATTACACTTTCTACACATGATAAATATCAGCACGTATATTGTTATCATATACTGTCTATTTAAGATATGCATTTTACATATACTGCTCCTCTCTCAGATTTATATACATGAATGTATGTACAGACTTTGTATTTACACTAGGGGTCAAAGGTCACCCGAAGCACTTGAAACAAGGTTAAGAGAGAGAACATACAAACCTAAAGGCAGTGTAGTCATCCATTCATTATCATTAAACTGTAACAGCACACAACACATACGTGGTCTACACACAAAATAAAACACTGCCATTCAGAGGCCCTTGATCCGAAAGCAGTTTGTTCATATTGGCTTGTCATGCAAACACATTGTGGTGCTTCATAACTGAGTAACAGATGCAAGTTCAAAAATTGTAATTTACAATAACATTCTTCTCATACTGTGCTGGTACAAAGTGGGTTTAGATAAAGAACTACAGTTATGTGTGATAGAAGAGGGGGAATCGAAACTGGTGGTGACGATAATAATAATAAATGCAATAAACTGCATTTAATCTTTCATCCTACATGTGAAACCTGCCTGTAGGGCTCAGCATTTTTCTAATGTGCACAAAACTTGAATACCCTGTGAGCAATATAACAAGACTACTCTCTCTCACTCTATCTCTCTGTTTCACCCTGAGGATGGGCTTTGCTCCTAACCATGTCAGGCTCTGAGTTTCCCCTAACCACATGTTGTACAACTTGTGAATATCATATTGCAATTTGATTGCATGTTCTAATAAGGCAAAAAAGAAATAATAAAAATTTAAAAAAAGATTCACAGAAATACATACCACTGCATCAAACAACAAAGATAAACAAAGCGAAAAGCGGGGAAAAAAAGAGAAACATTTAAAAAATCTTTTAATTTAATACTTATCTATATTTCAGTCTTTCCTCCTAAAGGCAACTGTTCCTCCACTATGGCATTTTGGTGTTGTTGTTTTTTTTTTTTTTGTAGTCACATTTATGTACTAGCGAGCAATTGTAAGAGAGAAGTTTCTTTGCAGCCTGTAGCAGATATGAGGGAAGGGTTCGAGTTCTGGTTTCAGGTGGGCATTGGTGAGGCCATTTGGTGTTTCCATCAGGCCTTGGCGGTGACAGTTAAGAGTATGTACAGCCATAGGGGTGCTGGTAAGCTGTGATGCCTTAGGGTCTTAGGTCATAGAGTGGTGCTCTGGGGTTCCTCCTCAGGCACAGCGTCCCCCTCTGGAGAGTCTGTCACTGCCAGGGACCTCCTGCAGGGGGCACCGCTGAACTCATCGATGAGGCTGTCCAGATTGACATTGATGGAGGGGATTTCATAATTGAAGATATCTAATGGTGAGCATGTCGGGAGAGTATAATGAGCAGAATGGCAGAAATGGTGATGACGAGCAAGAGGTGGTGGAGGAGGAGGAGGAGAAGAGGGCATAATGATGATGGCAATGGGGTGTAAAAAACGGAAGAGAGCAGAAATAATATTAATCTTTTTGGGATTGAACTCATGGTAAGTGGCATATGATGTCTAACCTGATTGAAATAATCAGTAGATTACATGTGCTTCACATTCTACACAGGGATTTTTTTTTTTTCGTTCAGTGTGTTGCTAGTCACACCTGAGCAAGCTTGTCAATGACTAGTGTGGTATGTCACAGCTTTTTTGGTCTTTTGAGACAACAGCAACAGATATTCTGTCAGATAAAATACAATAACAGGTCAAAATGACTGCACAATGACACATTACTGTACACGTTTACAACAATGGCCGGGTAAACCAACACAGAGGCAACAAGATGTGTGTGTGGAACTCTGTGGAAAGATGGCACCAAGACACCAAGTAGGCTTGAAGTAACAATGGACGCATGAGGACCAGATATTTGCTCTAAATAAAAGTATTCTAAAGCGCTGCTGCGTTTACTTAAAGCAGCAGGTACAAGCAGAGACTGATGACTACTCCTGTGTAGGAATGAGATGGAGCGTGGCAGTGTAGTAAAAGGGAGCAGAGGTTATAAAAAGCGATGGACCTGCCAAAGAAGGAGTGGGGGTTACCTGTGGCCCGCCCATACCGGTGGCAGGGGCGTTAGAGGGGGGATGTCTGCTAGCAAAGAAAAGAAGAGGGAGGGGCGGGCTTTAAGATGGACTTTTTAAAGCGACGGTGTCTGCAATGTGAACGCAGTGTGGTGCACTCTGGGAAGTCCTTGAGCCATGCTTAGTCAGTCGAACTACAACATTCAAAGAGACAGTAATGTCAACCTGCTCGGAGGGGAATAGGGAAAACATTCTGGTTGATAGCTACAGCTATGAGCTATGTTTGAGGCAGGCTGCAGGAGACCCCAGAGGCAACCACAACACGAGGCCAGGCAGTGAGATGGAGCGCATGGGGCGGAGGGGAGGGGGGCGGTCTGGCTTACCCTAAAAGTCCCCCTCACACTTAGCCCACACTGAATCCCTGGCCTCACACAGCTGCAAGGTACACAATAGTAGCAGGGGGGACAAGAGAGTAATAAATATAACAAAATGACAGAATGATTGGTATATATTGACAGAACACCTCATCATCAGAACATCATATGGTAGATATATTGTGGGGTTTGTCTGGCTAGGTTTTTCCATGCCTGCTATATGCAATAGGAGAGACTGGACTGGTGTGAACTGCGTACAGTAAGCCTCTGACCTACCTCTGCCGAGTGAGGGTCTGGGTAACACAGATAAACAGAGAGCACATGATGAATCTAATGGCAACTTCCATACAAGCAGGACGAGCTATGCTTATCTGATGTTTCCACACATTACCCAGAAACATCATCACATAACACAAGCAATGAATACATAGGCCAGGAGATCTGCTTACTACAATTACACAAAAAATGCTACTTTTTACATTTAGTATCATTCTCAGGCATCTGTGTCTAAAAGGCAACGTTTATTCATTCAGACATTCGTTTGGGAACAGTCGAAAAAGGGGACAGGTATCTTTTTTTTTTTTTTTTTTAATCTACGGTGATAAGTCCTACAAAGTCCTACACTCGTCCACCGTCTCCATTGGACAGAGCCACAGCGAGTCTGAGTGAGGGCCGCTGCAGCCCCACCTGTGGTGGTGGCAGCGGGGGAGTTGTTGCCAAGGGCTGATGTTTACCTGTAGACATGCTCTCCCCGGGAGACAGTCCATCCAGAAGGCCCTGCTCCAGGGGTTGGGGAATTGGGGCCGTGGCCAGGCCAGTAATCCCCGGGGGGGCTGTGGGCGGCTGAGGAGGGGGCAGGCTGGGTCTCTGCCTAGGCTTAGGGGCAGGCCGCGACTTGGTAAGCGTTCCGGTCAGGGAGGGCGGGGACGAAAGGGAGTGAGATGCCCCCAATGGGGTTTGCCCAGGGGAGGATGGGGGCACTTGCCCTGGGGGGCAGACCAGTCCATAAGGGGATGGGGTACTAGGAGGGGTGGGAGACAGGCTGACTGGTGACGGCTGACCTGTCGACTGGTCGGACATCCCACCAGACTGGCCGTAGGGGACCTTGGGAGGCACAGGGGCCAACTTCTTAGAACCTGGAAAGACGCATTACAGTCATATTACTGTCTCATGTTAAAAATACATACACAGAAAAACAAGGAAAGAAGAATAATAATAATAAGAGAGGTGCTGACCTTTGCGCAGGGTGTGTGGACTGTGCTCTGTGGAGTGGGGGGACTGGCTGCAGCTCTGAGGACTACTGTTGAGGGGGACTGTTGGACCTGCCACCTGGATGGCTTTGTGTCCAATTACAGGGGAGAGCTCTTTACTCTTCAATGAACTGAAAAAGACAGACATACATTAATATATATGTACTGTATGTATTAGCGATATTAGACGCAGCATGATTGAAATGTCACTACACCTCATCCTTATCGCTTTAGTGCCACATCGACCACCACCACCATCACCACCTACTGTCATTACTTTAGAGTACCAATGTTACCGAGGTTTTCTCCAACCCAAAAAATGTGTGTTTCCAACAAATTCGCCACCTGAAGTCACGTCAAGAAGGAGTGTTATCAAGCGAGCTTGTTCTGACTGCAGAATTGCTGTAATGGATCACACTGTCCTCTGTGGTTGTAACACCAACAATTTATGAGTCAGGAAACTGCCACGGCCACTCTATACAAACTCAGCAGTTTGGGTCTAGCTTGAAAATGTGTATCCTGTATGAATATATTCCACACAGCAGTTTACCAAGACATTACAAAGTCAGTATACAAAGTCAGTTAGTTACAAATCCTGAAAACCCTCTAGTGTAAAAACATGATGCTTTACTTTTGCTGGTTATTAAATGTTGCTAAATAGAATAAATACATGCATATGCTATTTGATAGCCATATGCAGCAATGTCCATGTATTTATCGTCCACTCAATACCAGCATCAAATCAAATGCTATATAAGCCAGTAACATCCTTAGTTGCTAGGCAACCACCATGGGAGGCCTTCCTGGACAACCTGAATGTTACAGAATCGGAGGTATGTAATTTGAAGTGGGAGGAACAAAAAAGCAAAAAGAAAATATGAGCCAGCGAGCTAGAGGAGAGGAAAGATAAAGTCTGCCACTCTGTAATGCATCCCTAGTGGCCATGGGTGTGTTGTATTTACCTAGTCAGCCTGGGGGGTCCTCTCTCTCGGGCACATGGACAGGCAGCCCACGGTGGGGGCGGGGGCGCGGAAGAAGGGAGGCTAGGGGGATTGCCAAGGGACTGTTCATGGCGGGTTAGTACCAAGGGGGTTTTCATGTAGAGTGGTGAAACGTTAGTGTCTGGTGGGGGGGCATGCGATATATCACCAGGTGGGCTGTGCTTGGGGAAGTGCAGACAGCTGGGTTTGGGATTTGAATTGATGTCAAGTGACGAGGAAGAGGAGGAAGAAGAGGAGGAAGGGGGCGGGGCAGGGGGAATGAAGCCAGACCAGCGTAGTGGGGGCGGGGGAGAGGCGGGGGGCTGGGACTCTGGACCTGGTGCCACAGGGCGAGCGCAGGGTGGGGGTTTGGGATAGAAGTGGTGAGGGGCAGCGTGGCACGAGGAGATGGGGTAAGGGGGGGGTGGCCGGTCCTCCCCTGGGGGTGGGTGGGCATGAGAGGTGTCCGGCCGATTGGGCGACACGTTGTCTGAGCTGTAGATATTAAGAGAATAGACAGCACAAAAGACACAGCTCTAGTGATTGAACAGGGAGACGCACTGGAGCGATATAGGATAAGCTGTTTTTGATGAATACTGTGTTAATTGGTCCGTAGCCAAAAGAAGAAGGAAAAAAAAAAAAGCACTTTAGGTAGGTGGTGGGCACCAAGCTTAGCACACAGTCAGCTTAGTGCAAATACATAGACAAGCACAAAGAAACAGCAAAGGAAAAAAACGTTTTATTGCCAAAGGAAAGGAATGAAGTGCGTCGCTCCTTCTGTGATCACCTTGTGTCTGCACACTGCATGGAGCTGTGAGGATCTGTCTCTGGAGCCAAAGTGCTGATCTGCAGGTTACAACATTATCAAGCTGAGCTGATGACTAAATGTCTCCTCTCTGCTGCATATGGTAACCCTATCTGCTTTCATCCTACAGTATACGGCTTGTTTGCATTGCAGGTCCTGCAGTCAGCCCAGGGCAGTGTGAAGCAGACACAAAACCCTTTCATTGGCTGAAAGAGCCACAGCAGAGGAGAGGGAAGCCAGCTAGGCCAGAAGCCATATTATCTCTTGTCTGCCACACAGCAGATCCTGCAACCATGAGGTGATTATTCATGTGCTTAACTATGATAATCATACCATACAGAAAAAAAAAAATGGTGAAATCAGTCTGAGTGTGAACAGAAAAGGAAATAATTTATGACTAAAGCTGAGAAAGCCAAGCCACATTGATGGGATATTTTAAATATTAGCATGCTCGCAAGGACAGATTGAAGCTTAAGTGCCATGTACAGAAACAAAACTTCCATACAGCATTTGGACTAAAAGACCTCAGATTCATAAATTTTCATTATTCATTTTAAATTTTACCCACAGTGACATCAACCTGACAACCCACAATGAGAACCGAACAACTGAAGGAATGCATAGTGTGAGTGAGTAATCATAATAATAACAGCATGAAACATGAAGGTCGGTGACAGAGATACACTAATAACAACATGGATGGCAAATTAATGGGAGTATGATTAACACAGCCAAGGATCTTGAACAGACAGAGCTGATGATGGTGGTGACGATGGTGGTTATGACAATAAAAATAAACAGGAGGAAGAGAGAAGCAGTGTCTCCACAGTGACTTACCAAACCCTTTCTCCAGGCGGAGGTGTCGCAGACGGGGAGGCGGCGAGCTCTCCAGGCTGCTCGGGGATAAGTGTATCCGCTGGAGAGCTCGGACCTTGCATGCCTGGAGGGGTGGAAGAGGTCTTGCGCGCCAGCGTGGATGAGCCCTTACGAGACACCCAGGAGGTATCCATAACCCGAACACCCATACTGGAAACAAACACATATATACAGAGTCATAAATGATGAGGAGGAATTCACTCATTCACAGAGGTAAGTGGGGGGTAGTAAGGAAAGAAGTGGGTAAAAGACATGATACGGTACCTTTGTATCTTCCTAATGCTGCATTAGTAGGGGGAAGAGAGGCAAAAGGGATATGAGGTCAGAAGTGATGCAGACATGGTTCACAAAACCAGACTAAAACAAGGAAATTCGAGTTTGGCTGCAACATTAAGGATCTGAAATGGAAACAAATGGCATGTGTGCGCTTGTGTGTGTGTGTGTGTGTGTGTGTGTGTGTGTGTTATACATATATAGTGTAAATGACAGGGAGATTAGATCCACAGTGGCAGGGAGGAGCAGAAGGGATGGACCAGAGGTGAGAGGATAAATAATGAAATAAAATATATAACCAGCCTGCACTTATCTACTGACCAATTAGAGACTTGTGTTTTCAAATTAAACCTGTTTGGTCTTAGAAAAACACAGACAGATAGATGTGTTTCTCCTCAGCTGCTCATTATGCTAAATAGATAAAAGCTATCTTCTATCACCTCATACTGATAGTCTGTGATTATGTATAGTTAACCTCCTGACTACCAGATCGATGCTTATAATATCACAGCTCTTTTCTTAGTTTGATGGGAGTATTTTGGTGAAGGCACTGGTTCTAATTCTGCCAGTGATTTTCCACAGGCTGGTCGAATGACTCAGGCCAGGTGACGTGCTCGTCAGACTGTGAATGAGGAGCTGAATGTGGGAGGATGGGAAGATAGTGCTAGAGAAATATTTCCTGAGAAAAAAGAGGGAGCCAGCATCCCTCCATCAGAGCCCTGTTGCCATGGAGACAATGCCACTCAAGGCAATTCTGCTTCTGAGCGTAGCGTTTGGCCTCCTCTCCTCTTGATGAATCCTGATAATAGGGGGATGTAGTTGTATGTGCAGGAATTATTGGCAGGTGAGATGTAGAGTACAGCCATCACCTCTCTGTGGCCTATGGAGGCTTCTGACTCACTAGAGCGAAAACTGTAGATTACACGATGTGTAAATATATAACACCGCAGTAATGGATTTTTAATGTGCAAGTTTCGGCTTCCTCAAATATAAGAAGTCAATATCAGATGCCTGAGAGGAGGCGTGGGTGGAAAGAGAGAAGCACAGAGAGATAAAGAGAGTGAGAGAGAGAGAGGTAGGCAACAGAAGGATGCACTTGGCATCATACCCATCCTTCTTGTAAAACTCCAGCATCATGTTATCGGTGGCGACACTTAGTGGGCGTCGGCTCTGGTCGTGCTGCTGCTTGCGCTCAGATTGGTCCATGTCTGGTGAGGGCATGGAGCTGTAGTTGGAGTTGTGATTGGTGTGGATCGGGCTGCCATAGCTGCCTGTCAAGTTGAATTCAATCTCTGAGGGGGGGAGCAGACACACCATCAGCATATAGTATATTGTATTTGCAGCTTGTGTTAAGTAGTGTTTTGGGGATGTATGTATTGCTCTGTGTGTGATTTGAGTGCATACGAGAAGTCTACAAAATTGGAATCTATCTATTTTATGTACCTATAATAGATAAAAATTAAATGATTTGTTGTTTTGTCACAAATGTTTGTTGTATTGGTGTATTTTGGTGTTGTACTGTTCATGTGAACAGACAGCCTATAGAGAACAATGATGATATCACAGGGTATCATCATAATCATACAGGGCTGAGCAAATAATAATAATAATAATAATTAATATGAGTATATAAAATAGGTTTTCCACTAATTGTTCTGAAAAAAAAAATCTTAATTTGAACAAAACTGGCAACGTTGTGCACCCTAATTCAATAATACAGTTAAGATCAATAAAAAAAAATTGGATGGTGCCCAGCCCAACTACAATATTACATACATAGGATGTGATCCCCACCTCCAGGGAAGAACCAATCAGCATGCTGGATGATAGGCTCAATGATTCCAACAATCTGTAGAGACACAGTGGTCATCATCTCTGTCATGTTCCTGAAACGAAGAGAGAGAATTGAGCTAATAATCATGTAACACGGTACACACACGTAAAAGAGCTGTGTTAAGAATACATACGGTTCAGTGTGCGTCCAGAGCAGGTTTGGGCCGAGGACAATCGCCATGTTACCGGCCGTCATCTTGTTTGCATCTTGATACTCGCTCAGCTTGGCTAAGAATTTAACTAGATATCTGTAGGATTTAAATAAAAGAGCAAAACAGTTTATAATGTATGTCATTGTTTTGTCTGGAATATGTTAAATTTCACACATCTGCCAACCCTACAGAGCTGATTGTCATTTGCTTTTTTATCTACATTTTGACTCATAAACTGTCAAATTTTCATTGCAGATTTTCCACAAAGCAGAGCTGCTCATTCAGATAATTGTAGTTCTGCACGTCTCAACTTGTATTGTAAGTATAGTAATAGCAGCAGCAGTTTAAACCTGCAGATATACTGTAGTATATATTGATGTTATACCTTTCAAGCCAAGAAATTTTTTTCTTGCCTGTAGGTGGTGCAATTTGCACTGGAACTGCAGGAAACTGATGGTACAATCGGATATAATTGTCTGTGCCTTAATTCTGGATACTTAAATGACACATTTTGGACGTGGAAGTTTCAGGCTTTCATACCGTACTCACAAACATCACACTGACTCGTACAGGAGCTGTAAGCAAAAACAATTATTTCTATATACAGCAGCGTAGCCACGTGACAACATGGACAAATGACTGACCTGAAATTGTTCAAGTTGTCTGTGGGGAGTTTCTCACACGCTGCCATCAATGCTTGTAGTCTCTTGTCCATATCTTGAACACTAGGGAAATGAAAAATAATTACGTTTTATTTTTATTCTACTTCTAATGAATGTCATTATCTTTCATTTAGGCAGTTATAGACCCCCACCCCCCCTACTATTTTCTATACTCAGTGGCATTATTCAAGAAAATACTTTTAATAAGGAATCAGCGACTCACTTGGAAGCCTGAATCCATTCATCATAAAGTTCAGTGGTCATCAAAGGCTCAGGGAGCTCACGGAGGTATGATTTTAGAGCCCCTGTGGGTGAGAAAAATAGGAAGAGAGTAAAAACTGTTCAGCTTTTTGAGAGGAGGGTTATTTTCTCCTTTCAGAGTACTGGCGGGGCTATGCCCTATATTTCCACTCCTCTCCAACAGGCCCTCGCAGCTAATGCAGCTGCCAGATTCAGATTTACTCAACACAGATTTCATGCTAATGTGTGAAAATGACAGCGATGTCTATAATAATCCATCCACAAAAAGATAATTTTATTTCACATAGAGATGTTTTACAGTTTCCTGACTTTTCCTGACAGTTAAAAAGTGTAGGGGTTGTTGTTGTTGTTGTTATGGAAATGGGCTTTGAACAAAGCACTCGTGTGGGTGTAAGTTCACCTGCGATGGCGTGCGGGTCGGAGGAGTACTCCTGCACATCCAGAACTCCACAGTCCAGAGAGGCTTTCAGCTTCTTCAGCTTGGAGGCTGATGGAGCCACTCTGAAGAGGCCCTGCAGCCCACACACACACACACACACACACAGGAAACACTTAATCATGTGTGGTTATCAGATGCAACATGACCTCCGCTTAAATGCAGGACAAAATTAATAGTCTTCTTTGTTGTGCACTTGACATCGGTGGATGATAAAACAACACTGGAACATAACAGTGGCTTTGCATGTTTTAGTTTAACATTAATTACAAGACATGTAGACTATACTTAACATTACTGCCTACATTATGACTTTTCAAAGCACATTATATGATTTTAATTTTTCTAATGAGCACAGAACCAATAAGAACGTTACAATCTTACAGCCACAGTTCTGTTAGTGCTTCAATTTCTCAAAATTTAAGGCACAAAAAAACGGATGCTTCCTGTGCAAATACTGTATGTTGCTAAATTATTATTTAAAAGGTCAAGAAGATGAGAGCCGACAGAGTCTTTGCTGTTTGACAAAGACAATTAAGATAAAGTTAGATTTAAACTCTACTCTGTCGTGGAAGAAACAGCAGCCCTGTTCTTTAACATGGTCTTTATACTAATAGTATCAAATAATGTGGTATTTTTGTAATTGATATTTGTGTGTATGTATGTGCGTGTGCCAACTTCCAAAGGGGAAGCATGACAAAAAAGAGCCACTGCAATAGAAGAGCTGATAACAACAGTAATAGGGAGGAAGCACTAGAATAAGGCTGTGTCTTTCATGGCGTAGACTCCTGAGCCTAGAAAGTGTGTATATGAGCGTGTCTGTGACCTTTACCTCCTCTTGCATGCCACACTCTAACAACATGGTGACGCAGGCTTCGATGGGGAAGGCAATTTCTCTCCCACTAATATTCAGGTGTTCCTCCAGAGACTTGCCAAATGACGGCTTCTCCACCCACGCCTCTGCAACACAAAACAGCAGCTGACATAAACAAACCCACACATGCATCTCCCCCTGGACGACTTCATTTTTTGTTTTGTTTTGGTATTTATTAGGAAATTGTGACATTTTAGCCCCATTTTTGGTTTAACTAACTAAAGTTTAAATATTAAAGTGGCTAATTATATTATTAAATGTGACACGTTTGGGCTACTAACTATTACTTCTCATTGTGATATTGCTTCTGATGCAATATTGGAGCAGATCTCCACACACACACACACACACACACACACACACAGTGCATCATGACTCACCTTGGTGAGCTTTAATCTGGGGCAGGATACTGTGAAGAATCTCTAATGACTTCCTGTGATACTCGGCCTGTGTTTCTATCAGCTGTAGATCGGGGCAGCAGGAAAAAAGAACAATGGTGTTAGATCATGCATAATCTGTGCTGCTGTGAGTACAAGCAATCTTATTCACATAAATAAATAAATAGAAATATAAACAGTATTTTCCCCTCTGAGATCATTTTTTTATGATACAATACTTACTGTCTGGAAGTAGTTTGCATAGTCTATTTCTTTGGCCACA
Organism: Pampus argenteus; assembly: GCA_036937835.1. Classification (NCBI taxonomy): domain Eukaryota; kingdom Metazoa; phylum Chordata; class Actinopteri; order Scombriformes; family Stromateidae; genus Pampus; species Pampus argenteus. The sequence continues at coordinate 15,718,050 of CM072878.1, forward strand.
AAATTATACATATCTGCTGACAACTGATCCTGAAACAGATGAACAGAGAGGGCAACCATTTCACACAAAATGATCTCAGTTCTACCTGAAACTGTAATATATCATCCTGGTAATTGTGTTGCATTTGTTTCTGACACATGCATGAGGGTGTAAATGGATGCAAAAAGGAATAAAACACACCCTACAAATCTCCATACGATTGGCTGCCTCCTCCATCTCCTCTCTGAGGGACTCGGACTTGGCACCAGGCTGCAGAGTGCTTGGATGACTGGATGACTTGGACGACTGCTGATATCTTTGGGAGTAAAAAGAAATGGTCACATCATGCTTCATGCTTCACACACACACACATTTAAAACCCGATTCTTTATATTAAAAATAAAATGAACGACATAGGCTACAGTTTGTCACCTTGTCCGTGCAGAGTCCATATCCAAGACAAGTTTAGCTAAGTGTTTTCTTTGTTTCTGGATGTTGGGAATGTCCACCTGTAAATTAGTAAAAACAAAGCGAAAGGATTAAATGTCACAGAGAATAAAAAATGTCGCGAATCGTGTGGATGATAATCGAGTTCTTCTCACAGTTTCTGTTAATAAGGCTAGAAATAAAAAGCGACAGCTGTGTTACTCAGCCGTCTCAGAAAGGTGTAATGTTTGCCAGCTCACTTCAGCGAGCACATAGAGAGGCTCCACCACATCTCTCTCTATCTGGAACTCAAACTGGATGAGCTCCTGGGCCAACTTCTCTTCTGTGTCCCCACAAAGCTTCAGCATCTTCCTGTACGGAGACAGTCGAACGCAAAGTCACAGACAATCAAAGACAATTAAAATGCAGACAAGGGCAATGAGGACAGAGAAGAATTCAATAGCTAAATCAATAATTAAAGATGACTTAGTGTAGGCTCCTTAACTACAGTATAGTGACTTACCCCAGTAGAGAGTCGTCCCCTAACACTGCAGCCCCCTCTACCATACACTGTGCCAGGATCATGAGTGGTAGTTTTTTCTAATAAAGGGGAGAAATAATATTACAAGACAGTGTAATGTTTTATTATCACACATCACATATCGGTTTGCATGATCGATTTTTATTGCAGGTACTCACAGAAGGGGACTTGACAGACCTCTTCTCCATATCAGTCCCCTGCTGACCCTGCAGGCAGGCGGTCAGCTTCTTGTGAGTGCTGTGTGTCACCTGTTTGACCAGATCCAGACGCTTCTCCACCTGGAACACACACACACATACACACACACACACACACACACACACACACACGCACATCAGAAAGTGCTTGACGCATTACTACTGACATTTAGTGGTTACCCCCAGACATAAGCATGTATTCTACGGGCACATTTATATTTTTGGTTTGCTTTACGTAAGTTGCAAGCTAAAAATGATCTCCATCATGGTTAAAATTCATTCATTAACACTTAATTTACACCTGTTGAAATAACACAGCATGAAAGATGACAGGGCTGAGTGCTGAGAGACCATCGTGTAATCAAGCACCTGGTTCACAGGTGTTCTGATCGGCCTACTTGATTACACACACACACACACACACACACACACACACACACACACTCTTACACCACAGCTCACCTGTAGAAGGTCATCGCTTAACACTTCTGTTTTTTCTGCCCTGTAAGATAAAAGTTTTTGAAGAGTTAGGGTATCCAGGAAAAGAGACAACATAACAACACATTAGCTTATAATAGGATCCATGAGTAACAGTTCTGTCTATTAACACAGCTCTGTGTAATGTCAGGAACAACAACAAAACATTTCTGTCACTGACATGAATCTGTTAACAAAAGCTATGCAGCCTGTGACGATGAGCTCGTGTGAGAGCAGATAACTTGTTTCTCCCTATAGACACAAAAGAAATTAAGTAGTCTGACGTACTGATATCCTCTTATCATTAAATCCATTCTTTTTTGTTTTATGATGACAGACATGGTGGAAAACTGAAACCGGAGAAAGCTAGATGAAGAAATTACATCTCACATAATAAAACACTTTTTTTATAAGCTGATAATGACATGTCGGTTGTATTTTATCATGTCATTTGAGACACTCTCTCACATCCAAATGTATTCCAATAATAGTGTGTCTCTGCCAAGATGTCTCATGGTTGTGAAATAAAGGCCCAGCTGTTCTGCAGCGATTGTGTCAGTGCTCCAAAATGGCTGGACTGTATACATGCACCTGTCCTCTTGGAGTTAGTGTGTGTGGGGTTGAATGTCTTTGAATGCTATTATCTTAGACAGCACATTAACAATAAGATATTAATGATATGGCAAAACTATCCATGCTGCATGTTTTGGAGCCAAGTGAGCAAAGGCCACTGATTCAAACATGACAGTTCACACTGAGGAGCATCACCTCCTACTGTGAACCCAGCAGACAGCCAAAGACTAAAGGAAAGGGCGGAGCTGCACTGCCGATGAAGCAGATAAAACTACTCATCCAGAGTAGTGAGTGAGCCACAAGCTCAGAAAAGAGCAAAGAGCAGTTCAGGAACTATCAATAGTAACTGATCAGAGTGGACGATAACATACTTCCTGTTCAAAAGGGGCTTAAGGGGGGAAATTGCTAACTACTTGAAATGAGTCAAAACCAGTCCTGCAGACCCCCAGCAGCCACCCAGTGTTGCGTATACTCTCTTGGCACTTCCCCTTCCTGTCTGCACAACCTCTTCCTGCCATTGTGCCCTGACCATGCCAGTGCCTGTTGTGAATAATACGTTTTTGTTTTGTATTAATTTTAAAACATCGTCTGAATTTATCTTGAAAAGAATAGAAAAAGACCTTGGTGTGTGTGCTCTATTATTCAACAGCCAGACAAAAATAAATCTACAGCACGTAACTAAAATGCTCTTTTCATGCATGATGTCTCGCTACCAAGTCTGGCTCTGTGTTGCCCCCGTGCCACCGAATTAAAAAGCTAAAAATGGCAGAAAAGAAACGGGCTCAAGTGTGTCTGTTTAATGTCGACGTGCAGTTGTTTATGCATTTTTGCCAGAAAGCTGAACTTTAAGGATGTCAGTAATTAGCTGATGCCTGGTCCCGATGCCAAGATGTGAGCGTAGAGTCATGAGAATTGGGTCAAATCTCGTATCAATGCATCTAATCACGGCCAGCTTTGGGGAAAAACTGCTCAGGTCACTCATTTAGGAGAAAAAAAATATACATGTGTGTGCATGTGCATGAGTATGTGTTTGTGTGTGTGTGACAGAAAGAGAGAAATGATAGCGGAGTGGCAAGATTTGTAAGGACAAGTGTGATCGCAGATTGTATGACGGAGGGGGACAAAAATAACCCGAACAGTGTGGTGCAAAAAAAAATAAGTTTGGCACAGTTTTACTGCAGCACTCCAACAGCCTCTAAAAAATCTCCAAAACTTCATCACTCTGTTTTATAAAAGACGATGTAGCTTAAAGGTCTGCAACACAGCTGTGAGCTTGTCACTGTCTATATGGCATCAGATTGGCTGGTTGAGGTGTCCCTCCGGAGACCCTGGCAGCTGTGGGACCCGAATAGGGTCCTACTGGCACAGATGGGACAGGAGTTAGCTAGACAGTGTCAGTGATGCTTGGCAGAGACAGATGGACAACCTGTGAGGCCCTCTGGTCTGGCTGTGACTCCATTGATAAATCATCGAATTCTCTCGACAATATGACAGCAGCATATGCCAGAAAAGTTTTTACCGTTAGTGGTCGTTCTGATTCCCGTCACTCTTTCTGTTTGTCTCCAACGTGTGTTTTTTGTGAGTGTGGGAGTGTTTTTCCTGAAGACTTGTGACTGAGGAAATGTACATACTGAGTCAGCCAAAAGGGTAGATAAAAAAAAAACACACACACACACACACATCTAGTAAATTGCATTTGATGTGTAAAACATGGGAATGAAAACGCAGACATCTAGCATCCTCGCTGATCACAACTGATGTAACTCTTATGACTTCAAAGAGACTGGATCCTATCTTCATAGATCTGTTCAAAGACAGCCGACTGTCTTGTTCTTTGAGCTTGTTTGTTTTTAGACAGTGGTATTTCCTCTTAGGATAGCAGCATTGTATATAATTGGTGTGCGAAGACACAGAGACAAAGCAGCATTGCATCTGCTGTAATGTGGCTGTTGGAGTTTTTTTTTTTTTGGCCCTATACCTGATGTAAGCTAAATTGAAAGTGATTTTGGAGGAGAGTGATTCCTCTCAGCAAATAGTGTGCCGAATGGGTCCTGGGAGGAAAATAAACACGTGGGAGAGTTGGCAGCCATGTGGGCGGTGTCTTCGTGGTTCATGCCAACCATCTGCCACTTTGCAGGCATTCTTTTACCTGGAGCTGCTGATGACTCAATACAGACATGCACACACTCAACTGAACTAAAGTAAAAATGCAGAAATGTATCATAAGATTTCAGACCAAGACACAGAATAAATAAGAAAACGGTCAAAATCATCTCGCTTGTTTTCTGTGATACATGAGTGAAAAGAGGAACTACAAATCTATGCAATTCGAACATGGATGACTGCAGAGATGGGAAAAAGATGAATTAGTTAACACAATATTTACACGGAGGGATCAACTGCCAGGCTTTGAATATCTCCCTCCCCACCACTGGTGGCGACATTAAAAAAAGTGCTGATAAGAAGAGTCTAAATCTGCTCAGCTTGCTGAACAGATATGTAAATTAATTGTGCATATTTTCCCAGGACTCTTAGACATTGCAAGTTGTTGTAATTCCACAGTGTGCAGTTAAATATGTGCACCAAATACCCAGCTGACCATCTCAGCTGCACGTTCTGTACAAATATGTCTTATATAATAAATATTCCTGAGATATGTTAATGTTGGACAGCAGCATGCCCCCCAAGCACTATGCATGGTTAATGAAAGCATGAATAATCCATGTTGACATAATCAAAATGTGTATAAAATAGCATCCATAGTCTTAAACATATTGCTTTGGTAGTTGATCAGTGGTCTGCTGTAACACTTTCAGTCTACAGGTGTTAGCCAGTTAAACCTCAGGTCTGTGAGGTTTGTCTGGCTAACAAAGGCACTCATGCTGAGGCCTAAAAGAGCAGTTCTAGATGGTACTGTAGGTCCTGTTGTAGGGGAGGGTAGTGGAGCAGAATGATGGCCCTGGGCCTCAGCAGGGCACCACATGGCCTAGAGTGCTGGCATGAGATCCACAGTCAGCCACACACACACACACACACACACAGCAGAGTTCATGCTCTATGAATATTTCTCCATTGAATGTTTTTTCCCCAGACCTTCATCCACATGCATCCAGAGGCCCACTTGGTTTACTCCCAAATGACAAGGCTGACAAGGCTGATGGGATACAAGGTTACTAAACAGAAAAACCCACTTACTGTAGTTGTCCAGCAAACTAGGTCACAGTTTTGTTAAGTATGCAAGAATAACTGTGAGTGGGGTGCACACACACACACACACACACACACACACATGCAGACATGCATGCACACGGTACACACACACACACATGCCTAAACAGAGAGGGAGAGAGAGATTTTGCAGCATTCAGCAGCATTTTACTACAAACACAAGCGGTGAGTTATTTCTAATAACTTTATGCATGGTGCATGGCACTCTGTGACTCTGTGCACTATAACTTTAATGTCTTTTTACACTTGGCATCTGCCCACACACACACACACACACACACACACACACACACCGCACCGTCACATGTCCAGTAGGAAGCAGCAAGTAGACGATGAAGTAGAATCAGTTCTGTTCTCTATTATCAAGGCATCCTTCTTTTCTGGTTCAAAAGTGATTTTCCCCACCGTTTTTGAAAATGTGACATGTGGCGAAGCCAAATGAATGATGTGATGAAACAGCTAATACCAAATGAGTGTTTCTAGGCAACCGAGGCAAATGAAACACTATAACACTGCTGTATAGAAAATGGAGATGGAGGATCTTCTTTTAAAAATTTTACAAACAAAACAGGAAATTGTTATTAGTGGATTAGTGCTTCCTGTTTTGAGCCTTGAATGGAAGGAAGTGGGCATGTTGATAGGGAGTCGCCCGTCTCTTTAGGAGTGCCACTCTCTAGCTACTCTAACTTATATAATACATAACTGTATGCACAGTCGCAAAGGGCCTTGTGTTGCAAGTCAACTAAGGAATTAGAGTAATTAAAATAAGTACATAAAACATTATGTGTGAAAATATTTATATTTTTACAACACTAAATTTAACTAGGTTAAAATCACTAGGTTTATTTTATGAAAAACAAAGATATGACTTTCACACCAAAAAGTTTATTACTTCTATAATCAACAGTTAATTGTAAATACAGTCCAATATAATCATCATGCTACTTTAACACTTTCATTTGAAAAGTTATTTGTATCAATAAGTATCATATGAAATCCTCTTTACGCCCTGTCTTGTTTCCTGAACGCCTTGCAACTTGACATGCATCTAATTAATTTGCTACATTTCTGTCAGGCCCAAAGGTCACTTCCTGTTGGAGTTGAGATCATGACCAACTGACTCAATCAACTCTGACACACTCTGACACACACTGTGGCCGAGATTGAACCCACTTCAAACTGCAACCACGTCGATAGGGACAGAGAGAAAATCTAACTGGGAAACAGATTTGGAGCCTGCTGTAATCTAGCAGGCACCCCTAAAGCTTTTTATGTACCATGTTGCATGTGCTTTTAAAAAATACTATTGCTGAGATCATAGTGGACCAGTACAGGGGCTCTTTCAGAGATTAGTCTTTTGAGGGAATCAGCGACATGGAAACAGAGAAACGGCGCTTCTGTCTGATATTACATCATCTCTCTTTTGATGGCCGAAATGGCCCCTTAACAAAGACTCTTTATCACTAACTCTACCCTGTAGTATGCTGTCTCTGAGAGGCACTGATGGGGTTATGGCAGGGTTATCAACATGGACCTGATACTATCACTGAATGGCACAAATACAAAGACACTGGATTTAAATGAAGAAAAATCACCTGGAACACAAATAATGATTCATTTCTGATTGATTATGACTATTGCCTTAAAACTCATGGAAGAACCTTGACTTGTTACATAATATCCCGAGAGTTTTACTTTTTCAGTCCCTCCGTCTGCTAAGCCAGCAAATGAAGGCAACGATGTGGAAGCAGGAGGAGGAGGAGGAGAGAGGAGGAGAAGAGAGGAGAAGAGGAGCTGCAGCATTAGCATTCGCCTGTGTTGCCATCTACATCTCATGTTACCTGTCAGCTACCATATGCTCTTTTAGAGAGCAGCACGAGGTGTTCACGTGCTAACGCTGTGCTGAATGTACAAACAGGTGAAAACAGTTGTTCTTTATGCTAACAGAAATTTGTTTACAAGATTAATATATTCAACAATGCATGAAAGATTCATGTATTAACATTTTTTCAGTGTAAAAACATGCAAACTTTTCACTGAAGTAGGGCCACAACTAACCAATTATTACATATTTCATAATGTTTGCCACGTGTCCGTCTTACTCTCTTGATGTCTCACTTCTTAAAATTCTCCCTATAGACACTCACTATGGTAAATCTATGAGAGGCGAGCACACAAGCTCATTGTTAAAGTTCACCTCCTCCATCACAGTGGCGGAAAGAATGGAAAGAGAAACTGAGAGAGTGAGACGACGCGGGAGAGAGAAAGCATCTAACCCATCGGCCCAAACTGCAAATGGCTGCCATTTTCTGATAATTGCAGCACAGAGTAGCGAGATGAAGCCTACCCTAAAGGCACCAGCAAAGAAGAATGCTATTGCCACACACTAGTGCCGTTGGTGAATATTATACAGGTGAGTGATGCAGGTGAGTGTAAGTGGACAGGTGGGGCACGGGAGGCAATTTCTGAGGAGATTAAGGCTGGAGATGGCGGTGGCCTTTACGATAAGGGATAATAGCTTCAGTTACATTTCGCTTTTTTTTTTTTTTTTCATGTGTGAAATTCGCTTATTGTAAGTCGTACAAATCCCCATTTTTACATACTTGTATCGTGGAATCTTTTACCAGGATGTGTTAGACCTAGATAGGGCTGTGAGTTGGGAATAGAGAAATAGGTCAGGAGAAATAGAGGGTGGGAGTCTGCTGAACCAAAGTAATCTTCTCCTGGCTTGTATGAGGACAAAAAAAAATAAAAATCACAGTGCATTTTAACGATGAATACTTCAGTTCAGTTCACTAGCCTTGTAAATTAATTCTGACTACATGGTTCGAAGTATGCTTTAAGTTGACAAAACAATAAAATGAAAGCAAACACTAAGTCCGCCATGTTTTCTCGCTCTTCACAGAGCTCAGACACCCCATTGTCTCTCCCGCTGTACCACACATTTCTTTAAGCCATAGAGTATGCATGGCTGCACATCCTCCAGTATGAACTGAACGGTTCCACAGAGGTGATTGGTCAAGCTGCCGATCACATGACATGGATGTCACCCAGGCAGACGCCGGCATCAGCAGCAGCACCAGCAGCACCAGCAGCAGCAGCAGCTTCGGAGAGCCAAAGAGATGCTGACACAGCACACCTGATCGCCAACCCCCCACTGAAAGAAGACCTTCAATCTCATCACATATAAGACACATATAAAAAAAAAAAGGCCTCATGCCAATACTGTTAATGGAGAACGGCTCACAATTACAGGCCAGAAAGAGATGAGCAGAGTAAGCAGTTATACTGAGACTCATTCCATTTCCAGCATGGTGGTTGCTGCTTCTTTCAGATGTATTAAGTTGGTTAGAAGAGAGTGAGGACGGCTCCACCACGACTGCTCAGGTTCATGAAGGTTACACACCACAGTAACCTCTTCCCACTCAGAATACGGGTGAAGCTTGAGTCAGCAGAGCCAAAGTAAATCTCAGTGGTCACGCGATGGAGCATAATTCTGATGTAATTCTGGTGAATTATCAGACATTTTCCTGGATTTGCTGCATTTGTACTGCTACAAGGAGCCTTGTAATTCATCAGAGAAAATGAGAAGACTTTAAACCTGAAGCGTCTCAACGTAGCAGAGTTACATACTATCTCTGTGGGATATAATCCCTCTGGATTGTTAATTTCTTTCCAAGATAATATTTGTTTTAATGGACAATTTTATCCAAATCACCTCATGATAACGTGATTGTGTGTGTGTGTGTGTGTGTGTGTGTGTGTGTGTAGTTCTAACTTGAGTGGACAAACTCTAGGACCAAGAAGTGTGCGCATCAACCGCAACTCTTGTGCATACTGAGAAAGCTTTGTGAGGTTTTGGGTCAATGCTAAATAACTCGCCGGTCCAGGTTTGTAGAGTTGTTTTGTTGGTTGCCTTTCTTTCCATCTTTCTCATTAGGACGCGGTCATGGGAACGCTCAAGGTCAACAGAGGGTAAGACCTGTTACTTCTTGCATTGATCCGAAGCTCAAATCAAAGATCCCCTCGGTGTGAAGTAATTGATATACATGGATGTGAATATCTGATTTGTGTGTGTGTGTGTGTGTGTGTGAGGGCGTGCTGGTGCTGCTCCTCATTATGGTTCAGTGTTACAGGGAGACTGACAGCTTCACAATGTGAGAAGAATATACAGCACTTATATATTTATTCCCATAACAGCATTGGCATGCTCTACAGGTGGGGGAGTGCATTTAAATTAGGCTATACTGCTGCCCTACAGTACCTCCTCAGCTCATATAAAGACCCACAACTCTCCTGCCCACACACACATCCAGAATCACACCCACACACACACCCTCTAATGAGTCACACAGAATTTTTTTTATTTTTTTTATAAAAAGACTGAATCTAGTAAAAGCAGCCTGAACCAAAAGGAGTAACTGACAATGATAGCACAAACACAGCCTGCAAGGTGTGTGTGTGTGTGTGTGTGTGTGTGTGCCCCCCCTCACTCACACAGCCTTGTAATTATAATGACCCACACCTCCTGGTCCTAATCCCCCGGTGCTGAGCAAAGAACACCTTCTGGCTCAGCACTGCTTGGCAAGCTGCTGCTGCTGAAAAGGGTTGGGGTAGAGTAAGAAACCCATAGGACCTGTGTAAAAAGGTCACCGAGCATCTATTGCTGAAGGTGGAAGAAGATGCAGGATAGGACATAGAAGACATTGTGCTTGTACACCTGTGAGGAAGATAGATGGAGCATCTTCCTACATAAACCCAAACATTTACTAAGCTTGTTGGATCTGGTATTTGGGAATGAACTGAATGATAGAGCATTATATTTTTATGGATAAAAATAAAATAAAATCAAATTACATTATTCAGACAAGAAGTATGTTAGATAGGCTAAATGCCAGATGTGGAACACGACCTTCAGGAATTCATGGACTTGATAACCCACGCCTAAGGAGGTGCTTCCCTCCTAACAGCTGACATTACTGCGTAATGAAAACATTGCGCCTTTCCCATCTCCCCCCCTCCTAACGTCGCAGCCCAAAACCGCATCAGTCCGCATCATGTTCACCTATTGACAGATACGGTGACAGGAGGCTGATTTCATCAAAAACTTCACAATAGTATTTTGTTCAGACACCAGGGTTTGATACGTGGCTCGTCTCTGTGTGATACTGCAATTCTCTATATTTAATGTATTTCCGTGGGCAGGTTGTGCTGGGGCAATGCGCCTCCACGCTCCCTATGCGGTAGCCTATTCCAATGGATATTACGCATAAGAGCATAAAAAAAAGGCTTTTTTGAACACGGACTATTCTTTGTTCCTCTCAATTATAGTCACATTGCACTGACCATTGTCTGTTGTCTATACTCTCCCTAATAATAAAGAAATCATATCTGCATGGATGTGATTCACATGCTATACAGGGGGGCTATACAGGGGGGCTTTCTCTTTCCCCCTTTTGACTTGGCCCGGAGAGAATAGCGCACGGAGAGGCTTTTGCTTACCTTCCCACCGTTTGGTTGGCGAGCTGTCGCATCCGATTGAACTGCTTCTTCATCTTGAATGTTTCTGCGTTAACACCTACAGGGGGAAATATTCCGCATTATTTCTCTCAAAATAACGGTCCGTGCTCCACAGAGGCGCAGCACAAAATCCAGCCTGCAGTATTTCCCTTCCCTCATCGCAACCTGCCAACGCTGAAAAAACTTCTCCTACGATTACATATTTTCAAAGGATCTTTTTTTGTTTTGGTTTAGTTTTTTCTTTTTTTTCTTTTTTTCAACATCTACATTTGCCCCATTGCCTGCGCAGGGATGCTGGACCAATTCACCGCGGGCACTCAGAGAGGCAGAGAGCAGTGACAAGTAGCGGCTGCGCAGCAATGCACTGTGGGAAATGTAGGCAAATCCAAAGCCTTTAAGAAAGCATCCAAACAGCTATAAGGTGTGATCACACACATCTTAATACATGTTTAAGTGTGTAGAAACCTAATTTAACAACCTAGACTTCAGCAGTATAAGTAGTATAAGAGGTATATAGTTGATTTACTCAATTAAATCCAGAGCTTTTGAATTATCATTATGATTAAATATACATGTATGTATAATGTTTCATTGTTTCAGGTTTTTATATAACACGTAATGTTAAACGATTAGCCATTATATCATATTACAGTCCCCTAAAGTGTAGTGGGGAAATGATCGTGTCCACTAAAACCACCTCGTTGCTCTGAGTCAGTCTATCTTATGTCTCCATCTAGTGTCGATTTTGTGTCGATGCAACAAAATGACACTAAGTGGCATTAATGTAAAATTCAAAGAACAAGTTGAGATGAACAAGTGAAATATTTCATTCTTGAATCCAACATGTTGTGCTCATGATGTGATTGTTAATTATGATTAGAATAATAGATACGCTTTTCCTTAATAAAAAAATCATTTTAACCCGGTGTATAAACACTGCCAAAATAATCAGTGTGCTTTTTTTTTTTTAAGTTAGTTTAGATAAAAGTTAAGTTCTTACTGTGTTGTGACCGTATGTTGTCATGACTGTGTATTGCTTTGAGTTTAACTGTCCAGAAGGGAGCAGCCTTGTCTCATAAACGACTTTATATCTTCAGTATCATGGCTCGGTTGTTTACTCACGACAAGCTATTCCCATGTAATAAGTTCAAACACAAATGACACGCTCCTAAAACTAAAACGTTACGAATAGCTGCGCTTGTCTCGTGTGTGTGTGTGTTATCTGCAGAGCTTCAGCAGCCGTAAAACCAATAAGCGTGTTCATTAGTCACATGGCACATGGTTGCTAGAGTTTTCCATATCAGCCAAAGAGAAGAACGATTCCTCTGTTTTCCTTTTAGAGGCGAAACGTCACACGTTAAAATGTTGTGTTTAAAGGATTGATTCTCTTTTGTGGGTGAAACACATAGTGACTACAACTACTTTGCTTTAATAATTTAATACGCAGCTTTCTGTGTTGTGGACAGGACAGAGCGTTACAGTCCGCAGTCAGGAGTAATGCCCTCTGGCTCGGTGTCATAAGGCCTAGACGGGCCAACAGGTGGGCTGCACACCACTGCCATGGGGCTGAGAGGCCGCAGGGAGTAAATGATACAGAGAAATGGCTGTTCTCTGGCCTCATTAATCTCACAAGTTGGAAATTGAGAGGGGGGGGCGGAGGATCCTTCAGCCTTGATCTCAACCTTTTGACCTTGTCAGATCATTTGTTTTCATTAGTCAGTACTCAGACAAACTGGCCAGTCCCAGTCCAGACACACTCTGTGCCCCACCCCACTTTCCCCCCCAACTTATAGCATAGAGCATCTCTTAAAGCATCTCCAGGGGTGTTCATGACTCTCAACCCAGCTGCTAAATGTTACCACTCTGGAGGGTCTCTGAACACGTCTAAATCAGCATGGATGATTCTTCACATCCGCTGGCAGTATCCCCTCATGTAGAGAAACAGGAAGACATAAAGTCAAACTACAATGGGGATCATGAGGTGAAGTTCAACCCCAAAAAAATCATTCAAAATGTCCCAGATTCAACATTAGTTCGTAGCGTGGTATTTCATGAGAGCACGACAAGAGAGAAACATTGAATGACAGTGTTTCTTTTTGGTCTCCTGCTGTTCTTGTCACTGGGTGGGATGACTGAGTGTTCTTCCTCTCAATCTAATGCTTCTCTTCTGGGCAGCTGGGGACTAATTGGCTCCCAGTTCGCCTAATGAAGCCCTCCCTCAGGTCATAACCTCTCCACCTGATGACCCATCGCTGCTATTGATATGTGGGCTGAACTCTGACAGTGACCTGGTCAGATGGATACCCCGTGGTTCCTTCACTGAGACGTGATATTACAGTCAAACCTACGGAGCGGCACTTACGAAACCTTTGACGTTGGTCTTACTAGAAACAAAAAAAAAAGTCGGTGTGTCAAATGTCAGCTCGGCTCAAAGCAAACAAGCGAAGGGCGTTATGAAGGATCTAATGGCGCGTTACAAGCTCAGGTTAAAAGCTGCCTGGTCAATAGAGAGAAGATTGGTGGGATCGCCACGTTCATCATGTTTGTTGTTTTATCTTCAGACATGCAGCATCATATTACCCAGATCAATCAGTCTGGGTGTGAGAGGGTGGGCCGCAAACAAGCCTTTGGTCTGTCATTAAAAGAAAAGTGTTACATATTCATCAAGGAAGTGTGCGCAAGACAACAGGCAAGCACTGAGAGTGGTACAGCTGCTGGCTATAACTCTATAGTCCCACTTTTAAACCAAAGAAATCCATTGATCAATCGCTGATATTACAATGTGAGCGGAACAAGAGAGGTATGCCATTTTTTGTAGTCGATACAGTTGTTGTCTCTTGAAAACTGGGCGTGGAGAGACAAAGCTCACCATAGGCATTTAACGTCAGCCTTTCAGGTAAGCCCGAGTGCTTGTTGGTGTGTCTTTAAAGAGTTATCCAAGGCCATAATGAGCCCCAGCAAACCCAGCGCCAGGCCTAATGAAAACTCTGTGACATCTGAGGGGGGACGATATTACAGGTCTAAACTACACGGGCTGTTTTGACATGCATTCAAATGACAGAAAATTATGGTTCAGACACTAAAATGCAGGTCTGCTGGCGACTCGGCCTGGAGTTGAGAGACTCACGCTGAGCACTAAACTCTGATGGTGTGTTAGTCATTGAGCAAGAAGAAATAAACAAACGAGATGAAATACTTCTTTCTGTGGACAGAGGTGAAGATGGTGGTGGCTTCGGCACTTGAACAGGATAACTCGTTGATTCTATTTATACATAAAATCGAGAAGATGGTGCTTTCGTATCAGCCATCAAGGTGTTATCTTTCACAGCACACCTTTCATCACCAGCATGTTCTAGGATGCAAACATACCGTAATAGATGATAATTGCACTTTTGCGAACATAAGATAAGATAGAATTAGATCACTAAAGACATCAGAAAGCTATGCTTTGTGTTCATTTTTAATATACCATGGAAATAAAAAGTAAGTATAGATTCACAGATGCTTAAATCATTTTAAAAAGGTTTATTGCAGTGCAGATAAACAGTCGACACATATCCTGTGCAGCCAAAGCTAATCACTAAAATATGGATAGAAAAAATGCTCTTAAACGTAACCTTTACAGGGTTTTATACAGTATATCCATTGGCTCGTTATGTGTGTGTCATGGCCTGAGTTTTAATCAGATTTAGCATACAAACAGAAGAGTTAACAGAAGTGACAGGGATTAACCTGTCTCACGATTAAATATAAACTCAGTAACTGTCCTGCAGGATGTGGTGAGCTTCATCTCCATGGTTGTATTGTGAATATATTTGCAATCAGACACAGTACACATGTATACACATGCAAGCACACATGTCTGGAGCGGACGTCCACGAGCTGTTTGGTGCTCGTATTTTAAGGTGACACTAATCAAGAAGAGAAATTATAAGACTATAATGAAACACACAATGCACAGATTAAAAGGTTAACACCTCATTGTAACACTAATTAATATTCCATCACAGGTGTTTGAGAGGTTTTTGACATTTAATGATATTATTATTATGTGACAGACCGTACTGTAGCCGTTAACTCCACATCTCGATATTGTTACAAGTGGGAGAATGAACAAAACGTCTTCCCGGCACATCGCTAACACATTCACACACACGGACGTCACATTTGATACGAGACCAACACTTGTGGAAACCAAGGCCTTGAGGTAGCCTTGGCATTTCATGGATCTGAAAGACAGATTGAGCTCAGATGGGCTGGGATTTATGATGTGAGGCGAGCAACCTGAGGGAGAAGCCAACTCCTGCCTGGGCTGGCAGGCACTCGTGATAGAAAGATTTACAGGCAGGATATTACAGCTGATTGCTCATAGACCACGGGAAAAGGAAAATGTACATGCAGCACACAAATACCGTTTCCTTTCACCAGACTTGAAAGCTGAATTGGAGCGCTAGATCCCATAGCACTTGTTTTAACCTAAAGCTTTAGAGACTCAGGTCAAGAATGGCTCCACCAAACTGAAGGGTCCATAAATCAAATATTCATAGAGGTCAAAACCCCCAAACTGAGACCTGTGTTATAATGCAAGACATCCTGATCTCAGGAAAGTCTGTATAACAAAGCTGGTTCATGTGGTTTATGGTATTTGCCCACCCTTGCTGCTATAGCATGTAAAGTAAATCTGGATGAGGTTGAATTTACAATGGACTGTCACAACCGCTATGAAATATGGATCGGCTACGCAGGTTTTCCAGCCCAGTGGTATGTTTATTTAATGCTAATGCACATGGTTATCCCTTTGTGGAGAGGGGTTTGCTAATCGTCAATACTGTGTTTGTATTGGCTTCATGCGACTCCTCCATCCTTTGGTAATGTGGGATAAGTATCATTTAAAATGAATAAAGTCACCATTGTCTTCTCAGGATTTTTTTAGTTCAAAAGGTTAAACTTAATGTAATAATCAGCCTCTTATTTCCTGTTGGCATTGGTGTTCAGGAATGTAGCATCAACGTCAGTGTTGGAGCCGCGATGACTGACTGAGCTTCCTTCATCTCATCCCTGAGCTCAACTCCATTAACGGCTGCCTACAGTCTGTAATTTTGCCAACAGCTTCTTATCATGTTTGTCTTCTCTCTCTCTCTCTCTCTGTCTCTCTATCTCTCTCTCTCTCTCTCTCTCTGTCTATCTCTCTCTCCCTCAGGGGGGTTGACTCCAGCACTTGCCCTCAAACCAGCTTTATTTAGTCATTTCAGCTGGCTATCCACAGAGAATACAGTCAACAGATACGACAACATGGTGTGACTCATTGAAAATGTAACTGGCAGACTGTGCATTACTAATTTTGGGCAATATTTTAACAGTGCTTGCTTTTTCATAGTCATAGTATTTTGCTTATTTTATGAGAGCTTCTTTATCTTAGTTAATGTTGCAGCAGTTATATATATACTAGTTTTGGACAGTTTATTTGTATATTTAACCAAAACATGTTTTAAAGCATTTGATGGCTGCAAAAGGTATTTTAATGCAAACATTTTAGGGTCCCACCCTGCCTTATTGTGGTGCCCTTGGTAGTCCTTCTACAGCGCCCAGTCATACGGGTAGATTGGAGGTCATGTGTATTGCATCTGCCCTCCCCTGAGTGACCTTGTCATATTCTGCCTGTGGTGACAGAGGAGGCCCCGGGCAATGGGACCACACAGCCTTGTCATCTCAGCCCAGATCAAAGAGACTCTGTCTAACTGGAGCTAAGGCCCTCGATGAAGGCTATGGCGAGCATGGAGTTAAGAGAGCCAAGCTTGATCACACCACGGGTGGCAGGAAACAGAGTATATGTAGGTTAACCTGGATGAGGAGGCTTTAGAAACAACTGTCTCTAACCCGATCTTCTATTTTCACTCAAAAAAAAAAAAAAGAGATGCTGACGATATCTGAGTAGGGAAGTGAGATCGGTAAGTACTTGGAGAGATGAGTGAGATGATGAAAGAGAGGTGAGAGTAGAAGCATGTTAGGAATGTTGAAACAAAAGCACTGGGAAGGAGAGGTGGTGGAAATGTAGAGCATAATGTGTCTTTAGAGGACCTCCACCCAGACGGAGCTTCAGCAAGTATTTTCTTCTTGGCCACAGCCCTGCTTTCTTGTGACCTCAGTATTGCTGACATGCACGGTCAATGCACTGAACAGAAAAATACTGGCTGAGTGTAAAGATCAAAACAATTAAGACGTAAATAAGAAGTTGTCTGCTAAATGAATACTGTAACATTGTAATGTTATAAAAACTTGTATGTTTATGTGCGTATTTCTTGAAAAGAGATGAGAAGTTTTATGTGTTTATGTGCCATCAAATTATACATGATGATTAGTATAATGAATACAATCCATCATACATGGCAGAATCAAATAACTTTTTGAATAACTCATAATTTGCATGTGCCAATTAACTTTCAACTTAACTTTCTTTTTTTCCATCTTTATTCTATAAATGTCTCCGCTAGTTTGACTCACAAACCGGGCATCTAATCTGCTTTTCTTTCAAAAGGCCACCTCGTAAATTCCTGAACCTTGATATTTTCCCTTATTTCCCACAGGACCATAATGATGCCGGTTTCTTTGTTGAAAGCACCTGTTCTCAGCTCCAATAATGGGCTACGTTTTCATCCAGGATATACCCCCTAAGGGACACCCAGCCTCCAGGCCTGTGACTTGAGGATATCTAGTTGCCAACGTTGCCAGTGACTGTTCCCTGCAACCTTTTGAACACCACCGGTCGACATGTGTTCGTCGGCTGGTTGGATCTGTTTTTGGAGATGGCAAGACTGTGTTCTCTTTTTTGAAGTTATTATCTGTGTGTATTATAATGAAGCAGTGGTGGAGGGCTGAAAAAAAAAACCACAGACCAGATCAATTTTAAATCACAGCAGCACACTGGCTCCATGGTTTGTCACCCCATACCAAGGGAAAGGGAAATGTTAATATTCAAGCCTTTTTCTGTTTTGTTTTTTTCTCTCTCCATAATGTGTGAGGCTCTTTGTTTTTCTCCCATTATTCAAAGACATGCGAGTGTAATGCATTCACTCTGAAGTGGCTGAAGGGGGATGTGTATGAATGATTGTCTTTCTAATATGCTGTAAAAAAAAAAAAAATACTTGAGGGGTTATAAAAGCTACAATATATTCACATTCACATTAAGACTCCACCAGATATCCTACTAAAAGATCATTTATATTCCAAACCGATAGTTCTTCATTGAGCATTACTGTGTTTATGGTCACACACAGCTGCAAATTGGGATTCGATTTGACTTTAAAGTCACCTGGCTGAATATCACATTTGTGATTATACTGTAGCACCTTGATCAAATGATGAGTATAAACCCATAAAAAAAAGCATATCATAAAATATCAATTATAACATGGAGTTAACTGTTACCCCCCACTTACTTTTTAAATGATTTATTTATCTATAGGCTTTTTTTTCCGTAGAAAGTTTACGTCACTTTGTTTTGTTGTTTTTTTTGAAGTAACTAAACTAAATTAAAATAGACCTGAAAATTAGGTGATAAAGTTTCATCACACCTATTATCCAAATAGCCTCGATAATGAACTGGTGAACCATCTGGATATTGTGACAAAGATCCAGACACTTAACTACAGAAATACACATCACCTTTTGAAACTAATAAAAAAAAAAAGAATCAACTTTTGAGACAACTTTAGTCCTCTAAATACATTTTATTTGTATGTGCTTATTGATGCCTGATCATAAGTGTAAATAATCCATTGAGTATAAGTCCAGTGGAACAAATCTTACAATGCAACAACAAGTTATGGTGCCTATAAACAGGCCATGTCTGAATTAATGTGATAGATTCACTGTTTTATACTCACTTATATTAAAAGAGCAGCATGGAGGGGAAGTTTTCTTCAGCTTGTGAAGGACTTTGCAGAGGAATATCTAAGCCTGTTTGAGCTTTCCAACCTACCACAGGGCTGCCTGCATGTCTAGGAGGACAGCAGTGAGGGATAAGACCCCTTTCTACAGGATCAAGTGAGGAAATCCGCTCAGGCTACATGGCTATTCCTTAGCAGAAGATAAGATGGTCTCTAGCACAGCTCCAGAGAATTTACAGGCATTTTAAATGGCCTTAGCCAGAGTTGAAGACCTTGAAGAAGGACTTAAAGAGTCAGAGCTGTGTCTTCATCTGTCTCTCGGCTCACCTAATAACCCTGTCATTAGATTGAGGGCTTTGTGTGTGTAAGACCTAGGTCGGCCCTACTGTTGTTTGGATTTGTTTGTTCTTTCTGAGACAGAGCAGCGGATGAGATCATCCATCAGTCCACTTTAGCCTCTAATGGGCTCAGATCTCTGACATCTGGAGGTTAGTGCAACGTGATGTGTGTATTTGACTATGTCTGCACATTACATTCTACCATAGACAGTACATTACACACGCATGATGCACTCGCACAGGGCTCACATTTCCACCTGATTCCCACTTTATTCACACGACTGCAGGAATACTGAAAAGTGACCTTTGAAAACATGTTGACAAAACAAGGTGAGAAACAAGAACAGGTTGTAAGCAGCACCGTTGGATACCGTGCAGGTAGACGTGTGAGACGCCACGTCTGCTGTGGTGTGAACTCTCAGGATGTTATAGGGTGCTGCATTTAAACTGTTACTAAAGGCATTAGAAATGTGCACCATGCTGGCTGACTGACAAGCCAAATATGCAGAGGTTAGATCGAGTTCGACTTGTTTATACTGTAATACGGCTCTACAGCGTTATATGTTAGACACAGACTCCGACGTGCCTGAATGAGGACACACACTCATCAGAGTGTGTGTCCTCATCCTGATGCGGGGTTTTATTAAACAGTTTGGCTTTCATGTAAAAAAGTGTATTCTGCTTATGTCATCTGTTTAGGCAGCAGAAGAGAAGAGTCTTAACATGGCTCAGTTACTGTAATCGTATTGAGGATGTGTAGAGCAAGTTAAGTACCCACTTTAGTGTGTCCAGTTTACTTCTCCTTGAGTCCTTAAAGGGATGAAACACACGCACACACACACACACACACACACACACACACATCTTGAAGCATAACAGATGGAACAAATCAGCACACACAATTTTACCGAATTCTGGAAAAAGTGTGTTTGCTTGTGTGTGTGTGTGTGTGTGTGTGTATCGTCTCCTTAGGTTGAAGTATGTCACTCACCTCTGTACAGACAAAAATGAAAAGAAAACATCCCACACAGAAAAAAGTCACATATATCACGTCCTCTTTGCTTTGGTTGGTTGTGACTAATACTTCTGTCATTAACACAAACATATTGTAGCTCTCTCAAACAGTGATTTCCTCATAGTTAATATATTTACTTATAGTTAGTCCTAGCTGTGGAATAAAGAGTGGTTTTTTTTTCGGACTTCAGAGTAACTATGAAGTTAATACTTGAACAACACTTGAACTCAACCATTCAATCTCCACTCAGAGAGTTACAAGTACACGCCACAAAGATAAACATGATCTGTACACAAACCAGAAAGGGCAAAGGATGATGGCGGAGCTCTAACCAAACCCACTGACGCACACATTTTTTTTTTTTACAAATAGGTTATCTTGTGCTCTTAAACTGTGGAACTGAAACTATTAGGATTAGAAAGCATACACGCATACACATATATCACATATAGACGTGTCTAAGAGATGAGATAAGGGGCTTAGATGAAGGGGGCAGGGTTGTCTCTGGTGAAACTCTGACTGACATGGAAGCTCTGGGGTAATCCTGCTAATCCTCTGCTAGCTCAGGGGTGCAGTGGAATTGGAGGCCTTTGACCCTGCAGCAAGAAGAGGCGCTAACACACACATACACACACACACACACACACACACCAAAGCTTTTGTACTTTTTGTGGCACTTCAGAACCAACACGTCTTCATCATGACTTCCAGTGGCTTCACCACACATACACCTACAGAGTCAATGATTAACATTCATCGATCCCTGAAATGTGCTGATAGCAATTGTTTGTGCAGAACTGCATGTTCACGTTGTTTTGGCATGATTACAAGGGCAATGAAAAAAAAAAAGATTATGACACCAGTTAACTCACTGACTCACTATAGTCCCATAACGGCAGTAAAAGTGTAAAGGTGTTAAACAAACAGCTGATCCGTGACACATATTTGCACTTCGTCACGTAATGTCTGCTGCTATCTGGAGGCCATAAAGTTGCAATAGAGGTGATGTTTTGAATGCAGCTCAAATGACAACAAATCAGTGATTCAGATGTTCAACCCCTATTAGAAAATAAGAATATTCACTTCACCTGCGCTCCTGTTCAGGTGCTCATGCCATCATAATTATAAAAAGTAAAAATACAAGGACTTTGATAAGGACTTACTTGCAATGCCAGTCAGTGAGTGTCATTATAAAGCCTATAATCTGTTGAGGTCGAAGGGTTTTGTTCAGCTCCACTGGCATTCATCCGCCATCCAGTGTTGAGACTGTATGTTTGAGACACTGTGAGACCGGAAGCTTTCAAAATAAAACTAATGCTATTGAGGGATTTTCTACAGAGCAGCGTTTATATGCAATAGAGCAGAAACCCTCAGTTTAAATAAACGAAATAATTAAACGTTTTGTTATGCCTTCCGTTTTTAAAGAAATACAATATAAATAATGGCTGAATGGAAGAATCAATACGTTTATAAAAACGTTTATAAGAACACTTTAACAAACAGATCGGTCAAAGAAATGTGTCGATTGCAATATGACGAGTGATATATATTTCATTTTCGAATAATTTCTCCCATATCCAACAATTGGTTTACTTTGAAAGGTCATACCGGAAATATGTTTTTTTATAATCTGGCTTGCTTGACTCTTTTGCCTGTCGTAGATAACTTGGTGCTGCTGCGTGTGTGCGCTCACACACTGAGAGCAAGTGATGGGAGACAAACCCGATCCATGACGCGCGTATCGCTCACCTGGCGATATTTCCACACTGCCTGTTTTATGATATATATATATTTTTTTCATTTAATTTAATTTTTTGTTGTTATTTCTACTGAGAATAAAAACAATTCATGCAGAACTGGAGTTGAATGAAGAGGTGAATTCAGTATCAGTCTCCACATAGCCTTTTGTGGGATTTTTGCGCACCGATTGTCCAGGACCTGAGCCATGGCAGAGGAGTGAGGCGCATTCGCCAAAATGCCTGTGAACTGGGATATACTAACTTTTACACGGCGGTCCTATGGAATATAGTCCGATTTTACACAGTCTACATGTTGTGCCATCATCCCACGTGAAAAACAAACTCTTTGTATTCTGTATAATGCTGTCCCTTTGGGTATATATGATCTATTGTTGTGTTGGCTACTGCTCAACTGTGCCAAACCTGACGTACAGCCCGGTGAACAGACACGACAACGATGCAGAAGTTGACAATCAGGAGTCCTCTCTCGGAGCGTCCAGGGACTTACTGAATAACGAAAACGATTTGGACAGCAGAGGAGACGAGTGGGATGAAATTAAAGGCGAGGCGAAGACGTTGGATGATAATGCCATGTCAGGTTTCCTCAATGAGTCGGAAAGTAAAAAGTTGCCCCAGGCGATCATCATCGGGGTGAAGAAAGGAGGAACCCGAGCGCTGCTGGAGTTTCTGCGCCTGCATCCGGACATCAGAGCGGTGGGAGCGGAGCCGCACTTCTTCGACCGCAACTACGATAAGGGACTGGAGTGGTACAGGTAGCTTACATCACACTCATATGATCTATTATCTTTAAAGATAGACTGAACACTGACATGCTTCATATAGGCATTAAAGTTCAGAATAAAACACTTCTGATGTTTGTTTTTTTATTATTTATACCATGTAACCTTCATCTCATTTGTAGCCCTTCATGATATAATTTAACCATGAAATATACAAGACATTAGGCTGGATTATATGATAATGATGAAGTCAGAAGGGAAAAACACATTAGTGTGTAAAATCCAGTGGTGACATCAAGGCAAACAAATGAAGACTTTGCTCCTCTAAAAGTCTGTCCCCATGTAAACTTTAACTTTCTCATATGACAACATGCTATATTACAAAACCCTGACGAGTACTTTAGTCCCATAACATGTCCTGCAACAGATATATATACGTATATTAATACATAAATAAACTATTGATATTATGCAATAGCAACACAATGGTAGATTTTCAGAATGGAAATAATTTAGATTGAAAAGTATATATATATATGTATATATATGAAGTGTTTCTTAATTAAATTAGAGACTTATGATGTTGACAGTTTCTTAATTACTTTTATCAATCATTTTCTTTCACAAAAATTAGTAATGACTATCTAATTCTAAAAAAAAATGGAAAAAAAACAGATAATTCATGGCAAAGTTACATTGTACGTTTACTATCGTTAAATTAATAAATTAAATTTGTATTTTTGTAAAATACTGCTGATACGGTAATAGCAATTTATAGAATAGCCAACAAACTGTTGATCTACCCGGGATGAAAAGCAGGACCAGGACCATAAGATGGTGCACCTTTACAGTTGAACTGTGGGTAATGTCAGCGCCACCTGCACACAATTATATAAAGACCCAAACCTTCCATTTGTACTGACATTTAGGTTACTTTTTTCTCAGCATTTGCAAAGCACAATCGATTTGTCTCCTTGTTTGCACGACCTTCACTCAGTGTTCCTGGAATCTTTACACATCTGTCCTTGGATCTAGTCTTTCTACAAAGGAGGAGAGCACCAGGTAGAACAGGATAAATGCAGAACTTTCAATTGGATTTGACCTGGATTGTAGATGCTGTTCTCAAAAAAAAACAACAGCTTTCTGTTCATGATATCGAGTTAGCAAGTTGCGTCACGCTGTCATCCTTAAACAGCAAAGAGAACGATTCAAGATTATAAACTACCAGCTACTGATTCAGTGGCAGCACTTTATTTTGATCCTGGATCCGAATGTCAAAGGCAGAGGTCAGGCATCTGAGTAACGGTAGTATTCAAGCGTTTTACCTTGACTTTTGACTTTGATATAAGGGACCATATTGTTAATATGAGATAATAAGATATACTGCTGTTTTCAAATGTCCATTTGGTTGAGCTGAGGGATTAACAGACAATGTCAAAGGATCTCGACTCTATTTCAAAGCTGGCTCCATAAAGCTACAATAGGGGAAGCGAAGCATTGTTCAAAGGACTTCTCGCTTAAGCTGCTTTAAGAATTTCCGGACAGGTTTAGGAGATTTTTGGATGATCAGTCTGTGAAGAGTGGTCTTTTGTCCATGTCCACGGACTGAGCAACAAGGACAAATTCAAATAGTTGTATGTGAAGTGTGAAGATTTCTTTTTTTTTTTTTTTTGTTTAGCTTATGTTGCCTCTTACGGCTTTTCGTCACCTGTTAGATCAAAACTACGTCTTCGTTGTCTGAGGCGATAAGCTAATAGCATAAAGCATAAAGGTGAATGTGTGTGTTGGTTCGCTTGTCCATATGTTTCCCTTCATGCCCCCCCCCATAGCTTGGGGAGAGGAACACTCTGCCGGGTGGGCTTATCCGCTCCTGTTGTGACATTGAGTTGTGCCCACACCATTTATCTGCTGTGATTGGTGTGTCCATAATGCTGGAGGTCTACTGCGTCCATCCTGCTGGAGCCCCGTATAGAGGAGAGGCCCCAGCACAGCAGGATACCAACCACAATACACTTTTTTTTTCTTACCCATCGGCAGAAAAAAAAAGAAAGGCAGGCAAACAATTGTGCACACTTACTCACAAAGAGCACAGAAGGCAACTCCCAAAGCCGTGGGAACAGCTTCCTCCTTGGCCCCCTCCTTTTTTATAATAACTGTATAACTTCCTCCTGTCCGTCTTTTCTGACAGGTTAACTGCTATTACTACTGAATGCACGCTACTCAAATCAAGGTCTTCTGACTTAATTGCTGAAATCATGTTTTTCCTCTTGAGGATCCATATATAGAGCAATGAATGGCCTTCTTACTAACTCACTCAGGGTGTCAGAAAAGACAGCGTAATCCTCCTCAGAGCCCCCAAGGGAAGCTTACTGCAGGCCAGTGGCAGATAGAGGGCAGTAAATTTAAAGTGAGTCTTTAGAAAGCGCAACAGTATTATGGAGCTCAATGAAAGAGGGTGCTGGAGAACCCCTGAGGTCTGCATTAACCCTGACAATAAAAGAGCAGACAATTAGTGTGAAACATGTTTTCTCTGCCTTCACTTTGTATGCAAATGTGCTCAGAAGGGTGAAAGTGCCCTTTGACGAAGCCCAGCAGGAGTTCATCAGAAAGAGCATTCACTGGAACCTGCCCAAGAAAAGACTCAAACTCTTTAGCTTTTTAGCCTGAAAGTTGACTTTCAGAGATCTCCGTGTGGAAAGCTGCATTTCCCAAGAGTCGGTTCATCTGAGTCCACTAGTCGTTTGTTTTTTGCTTACTCAACGATTTTAGCTTGTTGCTAGGACTTGGGGGGAATGTGTAAGAGATCGCTCTGAATGTAGGCATCTCCCATCTTGAACTAATATATCAGCATACTGACATGAAAAGAACGGAAAATTGCTCCGATAATACGCTGCTCCGAAGAAACAATCCACAAACTATGCACTTCAGAACAAACACATCAAAAACACCCCGCAAACCCTGCTTGTCTGTCATCGGATTGTTTCTTCTAAAGGGCTAAAACGATAATAGCTTTTCTAAAACGAGTCCACAAGATTGTCAGTACTGGTAATAGTGCAGCTCCCCTTCCTTATTCTGGACATCGAATATTTAAATTTCTGCAACAAACCCCTGGGCTTTTGTTTGAGGCAATTTGTCAAACCGCACCACTTATTACAGCACTTTGGAAACATTGAAACAAAGCAAGTTCACTCCATTATATCCCCCCTGAGTTGTCAGCTCTCTTTTGTAGTATCTTCAGAGAGAATTTGTTGTTTCCTGCCTCCTGCCTTCTCCACACTGCAGAGACTTCCCTGACAGCAAGTCGGAGCAACTTTAGAAGGCAACGATCGGGCGCAGCCATCTTTGTCTTGCTTCTTTGAAATCTTGTTTGCTTTTGCTTAGCCTCTCAGACCAGTACGCATCTGTGGGGAATTACATAAGTTGGGAAACATACATTTCATTCAAAGAATGGATCTCTGAGCCTATTAAAGTGAAGCCCTAACACAGAAATTGTGATGTTTTGATAAACTAAACAATGGGCACTAAACATTAACCTACAGTATTATAATTTTATTGCATATTATACTTGTTGTTGCTTGATGGGGCAGTTTGTTGGCTTGTATTTCTGAGGCTGATGCAGCATCTTCGTTTCATTGGCTCTTGATGATAAAATGTATGTAGGCTTCGTTTATTCCTTTCAGCATCAAACCTGTCGATAAATTCCTTTTAATGCGATCATCCAAATCATAAAATCAGACAAAAACAACTTGTCTGAGGCGAAACTCATCACTTGATTTTATTGTTTGCTCCATTTCTAAAGTTTCTCTGACTATGAGTACATGTTAACAAAGCAGTTAAAGCAGCAGCTTTAAGAGCCATCGATTCATATTTATTTTATCATGCAGTACTGACCTTGATAAATGTTTTGAATCACTTTTACACCCTGAGTGTGATCAGCATCCAGTGTGTCTGGTTTAGTGTTATGATAAAAAAAAAAAAAAGCTCCTCGGTTCTATAAACAACTGACTGTCAGAATGTTAATGCAAGGGTGACAGTTGTATGAGCTAAGCCAGGATGGCTCTCACACTGTTCCTCCTCCTCCTCCTCCTCCTCCTCCTCCTCCTCCTCCTCCTCCTCCTCCTCCTCTTCCTCTTTTCACACTGGACCTGTCTCCATCAGACAGCCAGGTGGCCTTGAGTTCTGCATACCGACAGTAACAATGGAGGGTGCATCACTGTTGTGCAGGAACGCTGTTGAGATACTCGATGCTGTGACCATGTCACATAAGAAGATCCTCGTGTGTAAAGTGTGTGACGATGTTAACTTCCACACGCATAATGAGATGGAATAATAGTGCCAGTGAACACCTTCCCTGAAGATCCTTTCCCCCCTTTTGATTTTTGTCTGGAACTTGTCTCGCTGCAAATTGGTCTGATTACTCTAAGTGGCCACATACCACCACCTCTCATCCCACAGTAGCTCAACCCCTCTCAGTGCTGCAGTGTAAGATTAGAACTCATCATGACATTAGATAATGCTGACAGGTTTTTTTTTTTTGTTTTTTTTCGGAGCAGTCTCTTGTCACAGGGGTCTAAAAAAGCTGAAATATAGATGCCAATTAGAGCCAGTCGAGCAGAACACTGCAGGATACAGGAAATGTAAGTCTTGTCTCGCCTGCACTTTGGTGAACTCATTACTGAGTGCATCATTCAGCAGACAAGCACACATTGTATATTCCTACCTTTGAACCTGCTGTCTGATAGTACTAAATGCAAACGCGGTGGCATCTATCAAATGCCGTCTCCCCAGCAGCCGCTTTAACGGACACATCTGGCTGCCCAGCAGACACAAAACAGCCGGGTTAATATCTGTCTGTAGCTTGTAGTTGGGGTGATTTATTGCTTGCTACTGCTGAAGGAAACGGCAGACACAGCATCTTAAATGCAGTGACTTAAAACTTTGAGTTAAACTTCAGGGTCAGGGTCAGGGGGTGGGGGTGGGGTCTCCATCCTCCAACAGTGCATCTTATTCCATCTAATCCTCTCTTTACTCCTTCCTCTCTTTCTTTATCTCATTTTATCTTAACCACCCCTTGTTATCTTCCCAGTCCTGCTGTTCTCCTGTGATTTCAACAGTGCAGGTTAGAGGGTAGAGGAAGTTTATGTGTATGCACAAGCATCAATATAGATTTATTTTTAGGACGGCAGTTATAGGTATAAACTCTTCAAAGCTCAAATTCTTTGCTTTATGGCTTTTACAGCCCTCCTCGATGAGTAAAGCAGTTTTTACCCCTAATGAAGTCAAATGCAAAATTCATGAAGGAGAAAAAACTCGAGTGGACTATTTTTTTATCTATTTATTTTTTTTTATCGTCTTGAAGCTGAATGACGATGCCTTTGCATGGCTGATTGATAGATGAGGATGCACTGAAACCTATTGGTTCCAGGCGACATTGTTTATTAACCAGAACAAATTGTGAAAGCTTGCTACATCTGCCCCCCTCAAGGCGACTCTCTCACTCTCTCTCACTCTGTCAGAGATGTTCTATCTCTGCTAAGATGAATAATGCATGCACTTCTCACACAGATTGTTTTGCTCGGGGACTAAGTGGAAAGTTTGATTGGTAGTAAGTTTTTGTGTCCCTTGAGGCCCCAAGAAAGGCCTACAGCGCTCCGCTTGTGTGTATATCTCAGAGATGCAGGAGATAATTGCAGGGGGTTCTGATAGAGTTGTTTGTGTCTCTCATACCTATTACCTTGATTAGGTTTGTGGTTTTTCCGCCACATACAATGATGGCTTAGGCTCTTAGGGAGAGAAAAGTGGAATAAATGTGTAAGACTCAAGGCTTTCCATAGAGAGGAAGGAAAAAAGCAGGTGATGTTAGGTAATGAAATTGCATAAGAAAGAGAACCCCTTGTGGATTTATGGCACTAATGAGGTATGGGTGATGCCTACTTTTCCCATAATAACTATGTGTTCAACACAGCAAAATCTTGTGGAGCGTTTACACCGCATACATGTGCAACATAAAAAAAGCTATTGGTTTTGGAGAGGGATATCGAAGCTCCTTGTGTGTGCACAGACAGACAGATGGTTGGAAATTATGGTAATCACTTTAATGACACGGCTCTTCTGTTTTCTTGTCGTTCGATTTAGATCAAGCGCTCACTATCAAAACATGAGAGTGATGCTTTCGAGCACGTGACATCACATTATGGCTTGTGTGTGTAGAGTTTTTGAGGAGATTTTCAGGCTCACGTACTCCGCCGAACAGGCGATTACTGTACGCTGCTTTAACTTTGAAGACAGGCTGAATCTGCATAAGCTCTGGATGAGTTTGATGAAGGAATGCAGGGGCCAAAATGTACAGTTGCTGTATGATTATGATTAATTAATGCAAGAAAAGTGTAGGTCTTCTCCAATGCTCCAATGATACACAGTGCACAGTAATATTAAATGTAAATACAGTAACTGTTCATAAAATATTGCAAAGACAGTCGCACACAAACTTTAACATAGTATAGTGGGTTACATTCAACTGTACAAATGTTTGTGTTGTTGTGTCCATCCCTTGAGTAAGATACTTCTCCGTAAAAGTTCAATGTTCAATACTTTATTGTCTTGAATAACACAGAAATAAAATCAATTCATTTTTCCATTGACTCTCATCTTTTTC
The DNA here is from genome assembly GCA_036937835.1 of Pampus argenteus. Lineage (NCBI taxonomy): Eukaryota > Metazoa > Chordata > Actinopteri > Scombriformes > Stromateidae > Pampus > Pampus argenteus. Next base: position 15,747,364 of record CM072878.1, read on the forward strand.
TCTCCCCGCCCCCTTTCTGTTCAGAGATGAGCCAACCCAGTCAGCCAACAAGGCAGTTAACCAGCCTCTAATGCTCTAGCGTGTTTGGCTTAGTCCTAATCCCCCTTGGCTCACTTTAGCCATTATCCAGTCAAGGCTGCAGTTAACAGGCTATATTATGATCAACCATGAGGCATTCAGGGTCAAAAAGAAAAATGCAGTTATGGAAATAGTCAGCTCTCAAAGTTTACATTTTCCTCTAAGATATGCGAGTCTTCTCCAAATCTCGGCATTTTGCACAAAATTACTGATAAATACGAGATGAAAGGCGCAGTCCAAGTCATATGTTTAGGCATGACATCAAGAGGTATAATACTGCCTATTCAGAGTTAAACTGTCCTTTCTATACCGTAATGAAGGTGTGGAATATTTCAATGTGAGGATTGTGGGGTTTGAAAGAGGATTGGGGGTCTTAAAAATAGATTAAACGCAGCAGCATGAGATGAATCTCGAGTCTTCCTTTAGTGTTTGTATTTGGGACATGTCATGAACTGTGTATTGTGCTCACACACGCAGATGACACACGCAACAGATGATCGATAGGGCCCCTGCTCGACCTACCAGTTTCTGTCACCTTAAGTGCACTCAGAGACTCTGTTAATGTTGTTCATGATGTCTGTAATTATCTTCTTGATGATGATTGACTAGCTCCTGCCTAACAGTACTTAAACCTGCCATCATCTTCCTGTACGGGAGCTTTCATAAGTTGTTGGCATTACAAAGAATAATAGAATATACGCAGGCGCAGGTTTGTTTTTATATGTGATACAGTGCCTGCAGCACAAATGTAAATCAGTGTTGTTTGTGTGCTTTGCAGGGAATTGATGCCCAAGTCATCAGAGGGCCAGTTGACCATGGAGAAGACCCCCAGCTACTACGTTACCAAGGAGGTCCCTGCTCGAATCTACACCATGTCTAAAGACACAAAGCTGATCGTAGTTGTCCGGGATCCTGTCACGCGAGCTATCTCAGACTACACCCAGACGCGCTCCAAGAAGCCGGACATCCCCTCGTTCGAGACCTTGACCTTTAAGAACATGTCAGCAGGTCTGATTGACACCACGTGGAGCGCCGTTCAAATCGGCATGTACGCTAAGCACCTTGAGCGCTGGCTCCAGTACTTCCCTATGGAGCAGCTGCTGTTTGTTAGAGGAGAGCGTCTGATTAGCGACCCTGCAGGTGAGATGGCTCGCGTCCAAGACTTTCTCGGACTCAGGAAGGTGGTCACAGAGAAGCATTTCCATTTTAACCCAGCAAAGGGCTTCCCGTGCCTTAAGAGACCGGAGGGGAACAGCAAGCCACACTGCCTGGGCAAAACCAAAGGCAGGACCCATCCTAATATTGACCCAGAGGTAGTGCAGAGGCTAAGGGACTTTTATAAACCCTTTAACAGCAAGTTTTACAAGATGACTGGTCAAGACTTTGGCTGGGACTGAGAGAAAAAAAAACAACTATTGCAACAGACTCATGTTGTTTTTTTTTATAATTGTATCATTCTGGAGATATAATTTTACAGTGTATGTACAGTATTTGGTGTATGTATAAAAAGTTCAGAAGTCTATTTTATGATAATTTATTGTTATGATATTAACTCACTAAGCTGCCTAACCAGGTTTGTTCATGATCTACCACACACTTTATGTTGTTTAGTTTCAGTTCTCACCTGTAAGTCTCTAAAAGCACAATGTTTTCTACGGGTATTATGAGCAGGATCACTATCCTTGGTATTATTTTGGCTTCATTTTCTTTTCTTTCCTTTTTTCCTTTTACTTTCCTAAATGCTGCTTTTGCTTTACCTTAAGCTGAATGAGATCCAACTTTACAAACAACTGGTAATATCCCCTTAACATTTGCCTGACCCCCTCAGAGGTCTGTGGACTCACTTAGCCAGGTCGATACAGGCCCCAGCTGATCCAGTGCCACTTGCCAGGTGGATCAATACAGTAATAGCTCCTCATCATGTCAATTAGATGTGAGTGATGGCACTGCCTTGATCTCTCAAGCACACACAATAAAACATGGATCCATTAATGGTAGTAAGTTTATGGTTGACCCTCGAGCCAAACTTCAAGTTGATATAATGATATAAATTTCCACTGCAATGTTTTGGCTTAACTGCTTTTTATACCATTTCTACAAAGGAATGTTGATTAGGCTCCAATACAGAGTCCTATAACAGTACTTAGTTTTGGGTGATTTTTATCCATTTTCCAAAAAGCTCCTGAACACGCTTCATAATGCCCAATCATTTATGGCTCTGATCTAAACAGATCTGATCATATGATTCAATCATATCCATTGATCTGTTCTGAAAAGCCTTTAATGGATCTTTCTGTACAGCTGTTTTACCACAGGTGATACTAGGACGTGTTAATGGTAATGCCCTTATGCATGATATGTCAGCTGATAGAGTGACGGCCCCGCGCAAATAAGCATTTTTTCTGAATCTTTGTTGTGAAGATTTAAAAAAAAAAAACAAAAAAAAAAACAACATAATTATGGACAAAATGAATCATGCAACGTTCATGTACGGTTGAGTTTTATTCAACCTTTATAAATACACAATGGTCGGCATTTTACACAGATGTCATTCCATAATGATCCCTGTTGTTGTTGTTGTTATAGAGGCACTATTTTGCTGTACGCGTTTGCTTTCACACATTGAAGTGAAGCGGGCTTGACTGAGGCGTCGACTGAGTGCTGCAGTCATGTCATTTTTATGAAGTAAGAAATAAATATGTTTCACCAAAATGATATAGGGTCTCTATGTTGTCTGGAATTTATTTTTTACTGTTGTTTACTGTGTAATATTAAAAGAACTGTGACCGAAGTTGATGTTTTTACTGAACTTACTCTTTTATGCACTTCCCCCTCACCTCACCTTACCTTACCTTACCTTACCTTACCTTACCTTACCTTACCTTACCTTACCTTACCTTACCTTACCTTACCTTACCTTACCTTACCTGTATAGATCCCTGGATCCCTGCAGGCGAAGGTGTACTACTGCGTGTAATTTACCATCTTGAAAACATTATTGAACTAACAGGCTAATTAGAGCAGCGCTGTTAACTACTTTTAGCTGTGTTCGGTTGCCATGGCACTCACAAACACACAACAAAGTGTCATGTTTCTCCTCCAGAAAAAAAAAAAGGCACATTATGTAAAACTGGCATTCCTTTATGTCCCTGGGTGACACTTAAACGCTCCACGCTCCGCAATATGAAGCGGGTTCGGGTTTCAAGCCGCCGTTTACCACTGAACTTTATGTGGATGTAAACATGAAGTCCTGTTTTTCTGTTTGTGTGTATCAGCCATGACCTGAAGCACAAATAATCAGGATGTCTTTGTGCTGCTGCTGTTATTTGATTCACTCATAGAATTACAATATGTCACACGTTACACATGTAGTATCTTCTGTCAGTATGTTCTGTTATGTTCATGAAGGCACCACAGGTTGTCTATGCACCTGCCTCCAGCAAATTGCCCCATTTATCATGCAGCAGAGCTAACCGTTGGAGCAAAGGTTATGGATAAAGCGAGATATTAATCACCCTGCTCTATTAATGAACAACCTTTATTTAACTCTTCAGCAAAACATCCTCATTTACCTGCGACTGCCAGAGGTGATGAAGCCAGTCTCCTTGGTAGCAAGCTAGTAGTCTGATCACTCAGGAAGCAGCTCCCTTTGCAATTACAGGGATAGAGGACGGGTGCTGTAATTGCTAGGCTCCCATCTGGGGAATTGCTGTTAGCACACATCCCTCCAGGCTGTTGTAAGAGAGGCTTCTTTTGTTTGAAGGTTTGGGGAAGACAAGGAAAATAGACACACCTGGCCCTGAGCATCAAGTGACTTCACACATCCATTTGGCAGCTACCACCGGGGAATAGAATCAGAGCTGCTGAATAAAAGTGGAAAGAAAACGAAGCATCATACAGCAGCAGACTGTTTGGTTTAGAGAACAGATGTACAGAAACGTGGAGTTTGGGTGCAGACGACGGAATGAACTGTAGCCTCATTACGATTTCATCGATGTCAGTCATGCAAGCACTGGGTTAAATATGTTTCTGGTCTCTGCCTGCAGAAATGATTGCTACTCACTTATCCACTCTACATTTAATTTGATTGTGGGGCTGAGTCACTCCTGTAAAGTCATCTTATTCAGGGAATTAGTTCTAAAAAATCACCGTTCATACCGTTCAAAGGTTCATAATTTATCCTTTATGTGACATCAGCAAGAGATGCAACAACTTAGAAAACAGAGCGACGGAGTTGAGGAAGTGACACGAGCAGAGGAGCCAGACTGAATCTAAACCAAAAATATCTCAAGTACATGATGTACACCTCAGAGTCATATGATGGTAAAACACCTCCTAATACACCTGAATCTTTCTTTCTTTAAATACGAAAATAGACACTGTTGAGACAGCTGCATTGACTAATACCACTCAGTAGATGTGTTTTGAAAATCGTCATGGAAATCATTTTTCACCCACCACATTCTTTGGAAATCAAAGAACACCAAAAGCTCGGTTGAGTCATCTTCAAGCGCTGTGAAATATTGATCTCTGAGGCAGAACTAATATCTCTGAACATCTACAGAGCATCCAAAGTGGAAAAAAAAGAAGGTAAACTTTGTTTTAGAGGTTAATAAGACAATTGCCTCTTCTCTTAATCTTTTATCCTGCATTGTCAAAACCCCCTAATCCTAATCCGATAGGAAGGGCAAGCATTAATCTGAGACAGTAGACTTGGAGTTGACATATATGTGCTGACACAGCTAATCCAAATCTAATCCCTTGTCCAAAAGGGCTTCTTAAGTGTTGCATGGGACCAACTAGATTTACTAAACCTCAAGTAAAACATGGGTAAGAGTTTATATTTGAAGATGCGGCAAACGTTTTTCTCTAAAATGCCGATTTGACACACCTACACCTCGGGCTTGTTGAATCAAACTAAGAGCTGGATTTACTGCTGTCAGATTCTGAAGTGAGTGTTGCTACTGTATCAGCTCCTTACGGGCAGGATCAAGCAGTGGCAATGCTCTATTGTATCTGCACACAGCCAGTCAATACACGGAGCATGACCGAACGTTTCTCTGCACGTTGTCATATTTCATAGGCATCTGCTCAAACACAGCAGACCTACTCACTTCCAGATGTGCTTTAGTGCTGTAGCCTATAACATAGAGAAATATGAATGTTCACATTTGCTTAATATAGATTCTCACTTCAATGCCACTTTTGCTATTTTGTCAAAACCGCCCTTCAACATGCTTCACATTACAGCTGTGAATCATGCTGCTCATGTTCTATGATCTGTGCCATATTTTTAGCTCATCACGGGCCTGAAACAGATGGCTAAAGAGTCCTTTAGACCTTTTTAAAACACATTTTTTGATTTGACTCTAATTAGCCTTCAAACATTAGCGTAGCTTCGCTTCATATGCTTGTCAGTGTTGGTATTATGATGCCACTTGAAAATGTTCTTGTCTTGTCTTGTTGGGGGTCCCTGGAGGATTTTTTTTTTGTTTACTCTGGATTCTTCCGTTGCAGTTTGAGGACAAAGACCCTTTTATTTGTTGTCTTTAAATCATTAAAATCATGCAAAACAGCTGATTTCCCCCCTATGCTCTTAAAGGGCTTCAGGCTTTGTCAAATCAGATTATTGGACTTCACATATGGCACTCAAAATGCCTGTGCATGAGGTTTTTTTTAAATCTTTCTTTGATCATTTTGCCAGTTCTTTTCTTTTCTCATACCCCAATTTTGATTACATTTTGCTACGTTAATTTCTAAGACAAAATGTTCAGAAGACAAAGTGATACTGTGACGACTGGAGCTTTGATTCACCACCAGTGAAATCCACGTGTTGTAACCAGAGATTCCCCAGAGAGCAAGGATGAGGGAAGAAGAGTCCTCTAACCAACACAGGCCGTTGTGTCGTTAATGTTCATTCTGTGGTCTCCCAGCACTATTTGCTGCAAGCGCCCGCCTGCCTGGTACCACTTTGGACTCTCCATTAGTCCACACCAGTCCTCTCCAAATCCCAGTGGCATGCCATTGTAATCACTCCACCTCAGCACAGCCACTTACTGAGTCCCACATCGCAAAACAGTTTTTTTGGTTTTGAATTTGTGGCACAAAACTGAATATCTGAAGAATTATCTACTGTTAAAGCATGTTAACATATATATACACTTATTGTATGTGATTGCACATATTGTTTTAAAATCATTTTATACATCAACCACATGGGATCATCATAAGAAAATCTGCAGGATACATGTTACTCAGGCTCTACCACCTGTGACCCCACCCAGCTCAGACATCTTATAGTTTTTCCAGTCTTATCCTGCTTTCTCTGTAATGAGGTGTGTATAGCCCCCCCTACTCTCTATGTACCAATGTCACCTTTATAATCCACGATTTGGACTTTTAGGAGTGAGGGATATGTAGGACCCTCAGTGGGATTACTGGACTGTCTGTTCAATGGTCTATTGTCTGTCTGCAACCTCCAGAAAGGCCGGAGCAGGAGGATCCTTGCCCTTTAGCTGGTGCTAATCTGGAGTGTAAGGCACTGAGCTGTGTAAAGCCGACCTCAGGACCAGACAGTTAGATTTATCTGTACATATGCGTGTCATAGATAAGGATATTTTTAAAACAGTGCTGCTGAATAGAAGACAGCTCCTTCTGACCATTGCAGAGACAACCCCTCATGGTGTTACATTTAATAAAGTTAGGTTGCAGAATATAATTCATAATACCACTATGGACAAGAGTATAGAGGGCTCATACTGGGAGGTTATGATTCAAGGACTTGTTGGCATCGAACAGAGATATCAGGACAAAACTGGGGACAATGATATGTGTGTGCTTTGAGCATCAGAGAAGCACTTCACACAAAGATAATTTCAGGTCTTTCAGGGATTTAATCTGATTTTGCAATTAATTGGCTCATTAAACTCCTGCTCCTGGGATTGAACAGAAATTAAAGTGAAGGGAGAACGGAGGAGGGAATTTCCCAAGACAGCCTCTCCACCAGACTGTGTTTATCTCCCATCCATATAAACACATTGCTTATCTCTCCTTGAGTATGTTTTTATGTCTAGTGCTTATTTTCAACAGGCCTTAAGTTTGTACCTGGCATAATTTCAGAATTTTAAAATATATTTCAGTAACAGATCCTTCCAACAATTATTTAACATTTCTAAGCAGTATACAAACATTTAATAAGTGTTTTATAACACTATAATGAAGTTGTTAGCAGATATAAAATAAAATGAAATGAAATGAAATGAAATGAAATGAAATGAAATGAAATGAAATGAAATGAAACTAAACTAAACTAAACTAAACTAAACTAAACTAAACTAAACTAAATAAAATAAAATAAAATAAAATAAAATAAAATAAAATAAAATAAAATAAAATAAAATAAAATAAAATAAAATAAAATAAAATAAAATAAAATAAAATAAAATAAAATAAAATATTAAATGACAATATAGTAGAACACAGTTGTAATTATATAAAATATGTCTTTATATGAGAAATTGCCATTTCTGTTTCTATAATCTGTTTCATTAATTTTATGTTGTTTCTTTTGACGCAGCGCTATTTTCTTAACACAGTGCAGTATATTGCAAACCAGGCCGAGTGTGACAACGAAAAGGGAAATCTGCTGCATGTACTGAAATAATATACATGTTGACTTTCTTCTATAGAACGGCTTTTTCCCTGCGTCGATGTACTCTTCACACTTTGAAACACTAGATTACGATAATGACTCGAGAAGCATCAAATTGATTCCCAACATGGATGGAATCTATATCTCTTATATAACGCATGCGAACCATTCTTGATCTGAATGAGCTCTGTCCTTGATCTCACTCCCTCTGCTGTCCTCTGTTGAAAAGCAGCGAACATCAAGGTCTCGATTCGTCATGGGCTCTACTGAGTAGAATTCCTTGCGTTGCCATGGTATCAGGAGAGTGCTGTCAGTCATTGTCGCTGAGATGACAAGCTTTCTTTTCCCGCTAGGATATTTGCTCTTTTTAAAACAAATTGTTGCTCCATCTCGAAAACAGGAAGAAGTATGTAAGTATGTCAGATAATATAGAACCACAGACGCTGATGGTCTATCTGCTTACTATACCAAACAAACGCATTCATTTAATCAAACCTTGGAGCTGCCAAAGAATTTATCCCAAGCCTCCCCCCACATAAGGATCCACCAAACTAGTAGGAATCTGACCTGGTATCTTCTTCGTCTTTCTCTCTATACCCGAGCCGAACCACAACTGAAGGCTTCACCAATTATCCTCTAATTCATGCAAAACCTTTCTCTCCACTGCTTTTCCCTTTGATGACTTTCATTTAGTCACATTGTGAGACAACGGGCTGAAGCCCTTTTTTTTTTCTTCTCCATTCTGTGGGTGCACACCAGCTGGTCGAAGTTATGTCGAGGAACTATTACGAACCTCCTCTGATCTTCTCTCGTTCCTTCCTTGCGGCACAATGGAGCTGCTCTGCTGTAGCTTTGCAACGCAGCCACTGGCACACGACACATAGAAACTCAAGACGCTCCCATCCTCTCTGCCTGTGTTTCAGCCTTGACTACTGGGACATGAGGGTTGTTGCAGAACGAAATTCATTTCAGCCTTTACCACAAGAGAGAGCTTTATCTAGGCCATCCGTCCCGTCTATAGGGCAGAAACTGTCTTTGTTCCATCACGGCTGTTGTTTCTCTTAGCACGTCACCTTCTATTTAACTTTTCAGCAAAGTATTACATATACATCAACAGCGATGCCGAGGGTGCTGAGAGCCGCTGCGCTAGTTTTGAGAAGGTGAGGCCTCCAGACCGATCAAGGTTTATTTCAATCAAATACGTCCAATCTGTTGTAAACAGACTTTCTCACAGAATCTCTTCTTCCTTGTCAGAGCATGTGTAACGGGTCATAAGCAGTTCAAGAGTAAGTAGCTCATCAAAATAGGGACTTTAGGATTATTGCTGGCATTGACACTCGAGTTACCGTCGGCTATATCTCTGTTTTGAATAAAATACAGCATTGCGAGAGAAGACAAACATCAGGATCTGTTTCAATCAACTTTTATCCCTTTTGGCCATCTGGGCACAAACTGTCTTAAAATCTGTAAATCTGTGTTTATTTAGTGTCACTCACATGCCAACAAAATCTAAAAAAAATAAAAAATATATATATATATGTGACATGTCTGCTTGAGACATAGTTAATTTGTGTTTAGCACAAAGAGACTGAAAAAAAAAACAGCTTTGTATTCAAGAGTTTATAATCAGACTAGGCAGCAATTTTCACATTTTCACTTTCGACGAGATCTGTACATGACAACAGTGGTTAAAGTTGGGGAAGGAGTGGTTATGGAAAAGAAATGATGGTTACAGAATGGTTTGGATTAAACCATTTTTTTGGAAATATAAAAGGAAAAAATCTTCCTTTTATTCAAAGCTTGAGTTAGTGAAAACTATAAATAAGAAAAAAAAAACAGGGTCATCTTAGTGCTGCTGTTTGATAACTGTGTTGCTTTGTGATGATGGAAAGATAATAGAGATTCCATCATGGCACCTCTGCTCCAGCGGTCAGACATATTACATCCGAGAGAACACTCTTTAATTTAATAATTGAAGGCCAAGGATATTTCCTAACCTCACGCACAAAGATGTTTTACAGCGCAGGTTTTGCAGACAACCACCCGCTCGATCCTGTTGACCCTGCCCCGCTCCAGCTCTCCTCGCTGCTTTCTAGTTGATGTCATCCCACATTTACAGCACTGGCGCATTATCTCTGCTACATCCACTTATTAACTTCAAACACTTTGCAGTCCCTCTCTGGTCACTTGGTAAAGCATTTCCACCGACCAGTGACCCATTGGCTCGAGGACTGTGACAGACAGGGCAGACTAATTCAATTATTTCCGCAGTGATACAGTTTCCATTATCAATGTAATGACTACATTATAGTCCGAGAAGGCAGTGTGGGTATTTTTTTACTGAGTTATTATTCATAATAGTTTCCTGATTGAAAGACAATATTGATGATTTATTCATTCATAAGACTGTCAACGGTTTTGTATCGCGTTGTGATTTGGAATGGAGGGTCAAGCTGTAATGCAACGCTCTGTTTAATCTTTATCTTCACTTACAAGCTTTGGGTTGTGATTGAAAGAACAGGACCAGGTAGCTGAGACATGGTTCCCGCTTCTTTCCATTCACACTGAAAGAAGCCAAATGACGTCTCATACGTACGTTACTCTACATCCTTTATTATTATTCTCCAATGGTTTTTTTTGTCACCGTTGATAGTAGTTCATAGTGCTTCAGCTGCTTTTTTTCATGCATTTTCAACTCTTATTTACTGAATCATACTTCATCAATCATACTCCATTCAAACCCTAAACTGTTCCACGTCTTTCTTTATCCAAACTCAAATCCTATTCATAATAATTAGACCCTTTCCCACCTTCCAACTCATTTGTGCTGCTTCAGCTGCTTCTTCATCCAGATTAAAGCCAGCAATCCGGTGTAGCGTCAACCTAAACAGCCAGAATTCACACCGCAATTTCTTCGAAAAAAAATTGGCTTTTTTTTTTAGTTTTGAAGATGTTGGCAGGGCTGTCGTGTGCAGAGATTTTTCTGGCAGGATTAAATCTCCCAGCTGGCTTGGAAAGAGCTCGAAAAAAAAAACCCCAGGAGTAAGTGGAAGACGTCGCTAATAAAAAAAGGACTTTTTGGGGATGCTCTGCTTGCTTTTTGTTGTCACCTTCAGCCCGACCGGGGCGACCAGATTGAAAAATGGATAGATAGAGTAATGGATGCAGGTCAGGTTCAGGAACGCTGCGTTAAAACAAGTTCTCATAAAAAGTGAGACAGAGAGGGCATGAAGTTTAACATACTGCTGTAGTTAAAGACGATGTGTTGACATCCTTATTCCCTCTCAGCCGTGTAAGCAAGTTTTTTATATCTAAATGGAAATAAAGTGAAATGTAATGTTTCTGATATTCCACCTGGAACACCCTCTATTTACTGTGGCCGGGCCTCAACTGTTTTTACACACTGTGCAGTAAATTCTCAGTAGTATGATAGTCACTAATCTGTTGTTTTGCAAATTCTTTCCCTGTGTTTTTTTTTTTTTTATTCTCTTACATTTTGCCTTGTGACATTTTGCTCTTCCTGTTCTCCAAACAAGTTAAACCAAGGGAAAACAGGCTCTGTTCCCTGTAGTGCTGGGATGCAGTTTATTTCTTTGGAGTCGGTTGCACGTTGGCAACTCTCTCATTTGATTTGAAGCTGAGTTAGAGCTACGATTAAGGACATATGTATGTCCGTGCGTTTGTGTGTGTGTATGTGTGTGTGTGTTTTAAAAGGAGGGGATGAGTCTCTGTGAATGAAAGGAACATAATTCCACATTAATCAGAAACAAATCATGGCAAAGCACAGGATTAAAAAACCTGTCAGCTTTAAAGACGTCTCCATGCCCTACGCTCATCAAGAACTCAACTTCCACCCAGAAACAGGATGACTGCAGCTCCGAAGGTTCAGAGGCACTTTGCTCCTTTCAAAAGGCTTTCTCTCTCTCTCTCTCTCTTTCTTTCTCGCTCCTCTTTTCTTGTGCTCCCTCTCTCCTTCTTCCCCTGCAAATAATGAACAGACTTAAAAATAAAGCTCAATATCTGACCTATATTGTATGAGCCTGGTCTGAAGCAATTAATCTTTCAAAAAGCTTCTTAAGACAGGAAGCAAGTGCACACTACCAGTTTCTTAATTTAAACTGAAGGCAGTATAATAGCTGACATGGCTGCGCTGCCTTCACCCTATCCCACGCTGCTAAATGGTTATTATTCCAGTGTCAAAGTTCAATAACAGCCCGGGCTCATAATGTTAGAGTGTGGATTATGAAGTCATGCCATATATTATCATTAATATTTTCTACAACAAGCACTTTTTTATATATATATATATTGCTTGTGGTGCACTGGAGTCCCAATAGTTAAGAAACATAACACATAACCACAACATCTACGGTTCAACTGCCAGCTGGGGGCAGTCCTAGAAAAAGCCCCAAAAATGAAAAATAAAAAAAAAACAAAAAAACAATTCAAAACCTAATAGTTCAGTGCAGAACAATTTGTTTTGAGATTTTAACAGTCAAAATGTTTATACTATTTCCATTTTTTGGTGCATATAAAGCATCCTGCGACATCTTTTTGTTTTTAGTAAGCTGCAGTCAGATCAGTCAGAGTATGCTGAGACACAGCTGCCAGAGCTGGACACTCACCTCTTAAGAAGAGGTTGAAGAAAGGCCTGTAAACCCTTACAAACTGAACCAGAGGTGACACACACACACACACCGGACATAAAATTAGCTTAGTGATTTATGATGCGTGTTGTGCTCATGGGAAATAGGGGGCAGATACATGAACGTGTGACATACAGTCTCGTCCTTGCATAGTCCTCCTATCACAGTCTGGGAATCAATCGATCCTTTCAGATTAAGGTGGTACTGAAGAGAGAAATGACTGCTCTAATCAGCACGCGCCATGATTGTCCTTATCGTGACAAATCTGCTGAAGATCGTTTTTTACAGAAAGTGAAGTGTGTAACATGACACCTGATAACTTATTGACTGCTTTACCCATTGTTGTGCTTGACTGGGATGAAGTACAGCTTTGAGGTCACATCAAGTCAGTACTTGACTGCTGTACTCCACCGCGGGACAACAAATCCTCAACTAACCCCTGGCAAACCGAGAGCTTCCTCTCATGAATCCTGCTTTTTTTTTTTTTTATGATTCAGACGTTTTGTGTTGATGTTTTGCTCCACCACTGTCATGTGTTCAGGGGTAAGGGAGGGAGGGAAGGAGGGAGGAGGGGGGGGACTTGAAACAGCAAATATGGTGTGAACTTTGAAGCTGTCAGGAGCCTTGAAACCTTGACACCACGGATAGAAAAGTCTCGTTACAGTGCATATGTGCGCTTTAGAGGTGCCGATGGAGCTGTAAAAACACTAATTACGTATGTGGAAAACAGCCGGATATCTATCAGAGCTACTGTGTTTCTGACAGCATGTTTAATACGTGTGCCTTCCACTTTGTGCTCTTGTATTATTGCATTCAGCAAATGGATAAATGCTCAGGTGTTTTAAGCAGCAATGGTTGATGGAAGTCATTAGTGCAGGCACTGAGGCGTATACTGTATATTTGTACTGCACTGAGGACACTGAGAGATGGACTTATTTTTTTTTCTTGGATGAATCAATAGAAGGTATGCGGGTTAATATGCTTCTTTCAAATGCAGCCAACAAAAGGATCGAGGATCAAGGACAGCCATCGGCTTCTGCTACTGGCTGAAAAGGAAATGATGGCGATGTGTTTACAGACGTCTGAGGAAAATTCTTCAATGCTCTCTTCAAATTCCGTAGGAATTCTGAGAGTCGTGTTTTGTTTTTTTTTTGTTGACAGACAATATAAAACTGTTTCTCAAAACTTTACATGTTGTGTTTTCGTTGGAGATTAAATATAAAGCTTTGTGAAAGCATGTATTGTCCTAAATGTGGATTAAACAAAAATAAGACAGATGGTTATCCCGCAGAAGGTGTGATGAAGGTGACACATGACTTCATGCTCGACTTCACTGGCCAATCAGGAGCCCCCGCGTCTGCAGGTTGAAAGGTTAACTGGCTCATTAGTCGATGCTCTTTTATGATATGGCTAACGATCCTCACTGTTTGCTGTTGTCACTTGAGGCTTCGCAAGAACTCAAATTCCCTTTGAAGGCCCCCATTTCTAAAGAATCCTCAATCAATATTACCACGGTTTAGTTTGCAGGATTTTTGATTATGTGCATGTCTTCAACATAATGCCATGTCCATTTCTATCTCTATATTCTAATGCTTTTATAAGTAACACATATCTGCAGATATTTATTTACAAACCTTATCCTAGTAGCCATTGAGGATAATTCCAGGCAGAGGTACGTGCCAGCTGCGTAGAGGGTGCGCCTGTTTTTTAAAAAGAGAGGTATGTCTTGTTGAAAAGTGTTTAAGTGTTTTCAAAACCACAATTCACTCACCAGTTCAGACTTTTCCAAAACATGTTTGTAGGGTTCGCAGCCCTGTGTGGGCCTGAGGCAGTTTCTCCGTCTGACACCATCAATGAGGAATTGAATGAGAGGCACGTTTGAATGAACCTAACTTGTCTAATTTAATTATTATTTTGACATGAGATGCACAAATAGAAAAAATATGCCGCTGACTATATAGAGACACTTCAGGGTGAAGCATCAGTTTGCAACAAAGTATCATAAACTTATTTAACTTTTAATTACTTTGATAACACGTTCTAATTGTTATATGAAATGTGAGACTGATTGAATTACACAATAAACTCTCATATTGTTTCCTTATATCTTATATTTCATGTTAACTCGATACAATATTTAAAATTAGACCCGTTTATTCAGTGTTGTAGTGGCAGAATTGAGATTACATTATTCAGATAATTAAATAACGTCCCTCTCTTTAGCCGCAATAATATCGTTATCTGTTTAATAGCAAACTCATTTAAGTCGCTTTGAGACTTTGTTTTCAAGACTGTGCGTGATGGGTAATTATAATAAACATTATAATAGGCATCCATTCAGACTCCAATCTAAAATCTGACCTTAAAAACTCACATTTATGCTGTGGGGATTCAGGATAATCATCAGCGATGTGGGTTAGTATATCCAGACTGGTCTGGGTTTGCTCAGGCCAGAAGTAAGTGATCGCAGAGCAGCTGTTTGGGCCCTTTGGACTTTAGACAATGTGACCGGAGGAGAGATCAGACATGGAGCAGGTCATTAGATGAGACGATGAAGTCACTGTCAATATTTGCACAACACAGACATTTATTTAGGGGACCCTGTTAACCCCGTCTGAACCAGGGATCTGTGCTCTGGCCAGGGATTTTTCCCTCTCTTTCTTGCTCTCTGTCTTAATGTTTAAGTGTCTGAACAGTCTCACTGACAGGGTTAACTATAGGATAACAACATTTAGTCTAGCTGCTTACAACCTCTGTCCTTTGGTGTTTACGGGTTTGTGCCAGCAGATTTAAGAGGGTTTTTTTGGGGGGCTGCTTACATTTCCAAGTCTGTATTACATCAACATTTAAAATCTTAGTAGGGATTTGTTTTACTTAAATTAATTTAGCATCTTGTTGTATTGTTGTGTTCTATATATTGTTGTACTGCAAGTCAAGTTTCACACCTGGGGGAAAAAAAAAACAAAAAAAACAATTGAACTTAAATTTCTCTCCAGTGAAGAAGAACATTGTCTTTATAGCTTCTAAACAGGTACTTTAAGAGTCAGATAAAACACACACACAAAAGCAATAACAACAATAACAAAGCACGTATGCTCATGGGGTGATCTAAATGCCATAAGTGGACTTGGTCATTAACAAAATTGCAGCTACAGCATGAAGATGCAGGAAACAGGCTATTACATCCAATCAGAGGATGCAGGCAATGCACATTTTACTGCCGGGGAAGCGACCCACCAGAACAGCCACAGAGTCAGATAAGAAAGGTATCCTGGTATGTACACTTGGCTGTGTGTTTCGAGGAGATAGCTAAAGTTGGGGAACTAGCAAACAGACTTACCTGTGTGTAGGTGTGTGTGTGTGTAGATCTGAGATGTGAAGCTTTGAGTTGATGTAAGCAACCATCTCACCTTTTTTTTTTTTTTTCTGAACTTTGGGTAGTGTTTGCTAAAGGTGTAATCTTAGCTTTCCTTATTCCAGACCCGGGTGGCCACCAGGTCTCTGATCATCAGTCATCAGTAAAAAGCATCCAGGCTGGGAAGACAAACAAAGACACCCACTCTAAACACCTACAGCTCGGCCAGTCTCAACTCCCCATCCAGTCTCAAATCCACCAGGGAATCTGGGGCCACTGGGCAGGGTCAGTGAGGTTGAAATAACACAGCTACTTCAGTTTGACCCCTGATCGGGCCACGACTGCCATCCTTCATTTGATCTGCCAGCAGATATCACATCCACCGCTCGGGCCTATTTAGCTTCCTGACAGATGAGTGGCTGTAATTGGATCTCCTCACTATGTATGTATTTATATATATATATATATATATATATATATATAGATGACAATGCACATAGTCACGGATGAAATGCATACAAATACATTCATTTGTGGTGATTGCCCCTTCGTTTATGTGTGACAAGAAGAGCTTCTCTTTGCACTCAACTGTATCGTGTTTTCAAATCACTTTTGTGCGTAATTATCTTCATGTGCCTGTGTGCGCAAGATCTCACAAGCTCTCTAAAATTATCTGCATAGTTTCATCTCCAACTCATATGTGGTGAGCCCATATTTGAAGCCCATAAATGGATCAGCAGCCGTGTAACCGCTCTCCCTTGTTTCCCCCGCAGTGATGGATCTCGGCACTGTCACACTGCTCTCTAATTTGGAGGGGCTTCGTTCGGGCCTGAAACACCAGAGAGCGGCGAAACACTCTCCGACTCACTGTTGTATAATTAAAGGATAAATGTTTACCTCAGTAGCCTCATCACACCAGTATAGAAACTCCTTGTTAGCCACCAACGCTGGATTAAAAGGTTTTTGTTGCTGGCTAGTGGCCACACAGCTTTTGAGGGTGTCTTAAGTATGTGTATGAGGTGTGTGTGTGTGTGTGTGTGTGTGTGTGTGGTTGTGTGTGTTGTGTATAGAGGCGAGCAACATATTGAGGCACCGTGTCCTGAATTCCTCCCTGATATTTCTAAAACTAGATTTAATTTATGTAAAAATAGCAGTGAATAATTGTTTTTTTTTATTATTATATGCAACCACGTCTCTTCTTACTCAACAATTATGACTCTGGTTGAATTTTGCTGCTGGCATTAAATTATTAATGACACGCTGTTTTAATTAAGTCTCAAGTTACAGGACCAGTGTTTTGAATCAAATTTTTATTCAGGGTCATTTGAGATGAAAGGATACAGATCATGTTTTATTTTTTAAACATTCATATGCACTTTTACATTTTATAGTTGCCGCAACATGAAATCTTCTGGCTCTGTTGCTCCTGGAGGGAAATGTTTCACACCTTTGCTTTCTGTGAAATATGGAGGATGGGTGATTTAGTGGCTGTGGGATTTTATTCATACTCATAATTAAAGTATAAGTCGTTTAAGTTGCATGTGACTGTGTGCATGCATATGTGCAGTCGCGTGCATTTATGGTGCTTTTAGGTGCCTGAATGTGTTTTAACATGTTTGTACGAAGAGTAGAAACAAGTATTGTTGTCTCCCTTCCCCTTGAAAATCTTCATCCTATATATCTTCATGTCTCCCTGAGAGTTTTAGGCAGTTTAAGGCAGGAAATAGAGCTGGGAGATTCCTGTGCATGACAGGGGTCTGGGGCGGATGCTAGTGGCAGGATTTAACAGCAGAGGTCATGGGTCAAAGGTGCCTCCAGGTTCCACATCTGCAACTTTGCCCAGATCCTGTCTGGGCTGCCGTCAAAGTGGGCAGCCAGCCGCACTCTAATGTGTATTAGCAAGACAAAAGGAGTGGAGAGGGGAGGGTATAAGATGGGCTTTGATTTCTCCGAGATTTATGGGCGTGATGAAATCAGCTTTGAATAAACTGGGCTTACCCATTTTCTCTGTCATTTAGCTACATCTGAAGGGCTCCGGGGTTTGTTCCGGGAGACAGACAGTCCGGATAAAAAGGCAACAAATCTAAAGAGAAAAAGAGAGGAGGGCTTCAGCCTTCTCTGAAGTCCTCACTTGTCCCATTCGGGGGACCCATCAGCTGGCTGTGGCCCATTGTATACGCTGCTTCACGACCATTACTACTCAACCGTAGACTTATGGAAATGATCCTGATGCGTTCCTGGGATACCGAGAAAGCACTTGGCTGCCAACATGCAAATGTCCGTGGCTGTTTTGCAAACAGTTTAACGCAAAGGTGAGATTCTCTGTGAAAATATTCGGGTCTTTATCAAGTAGTTATACAGTGTTGAGATGTTTACAGCCACCAAAGTAAGCACCCAGTGGATGACGATGAAGGTGGCTTCCTCTCCCCCGTTCTGCATGTCCTGCTGTAAATACTAAGAGCCCCCCCAGTGACCCTCCCAGTGATAAATAACCCTTAAGGTTAACCACGTTTGAAACAGAGCTGTGAGGCCATTATAGGCCTCCGGAGTTTTCTTGACATCCCCAATATGTTATCTGTGTGCCCAGGGATTTTAACCAGAGCAGCATTAACTGGTCTCTTTTGTGTTAGGATTGTGTAAAATGTATACATCATTATACCGCCATGCATTTTAATTTGTTATAATTGGCCAGTTGACTTACTGTAATTAGCACAACCACAAAGCCAAAGAACATTGTTTTGTAAAAACCTCACCTTTAGGGAAGTGCAAACATCTTTTCTCTTATAAATATCACAGCACTGCACAGCATAGAGCATATTTAATCTGTGCTTTGCCGTTAAACGTCATGCGCATACTGTAGTTTTGTGCACTTTGAGATTCATGAACTTTGTTTCTGAGGTGAAGTATAAGACGTCTCTAAACTATTTGATCAAAGGCAGAATCCTATTCCAATAATCCTCTGTGGTGCCAACTTCTGAGAAGGAGCATGAGGGAAGATTAGTGTCAAGTCACTCTGCTATTGTGTACGTTTAAACGGGAAACAGAGTGGGGAAAATGTGTCTTCTTCACTCAGTGTGGAGAATTCAATACCATACCATACTGCTTCGTCTCGGTATGGTATGGTAAAATTCAAAATCATCAATTCAATCAGCAGTAAAACATGTTTTCCACAGCAGAAACATCTTTGATAAGGGATGTTAACAATTTGATAAGATGTGGGGGGTTTCTCTGATACTGTGTCTTGCAGCCAATGAGCCAAATGTTTTCCATTTCTTCCCAGAAATACTGTTGTGTTCCTGAACCGCATTTAACTCAATTATTTGGTTGCATACTGTTATGCTACAATAATATGTGTACATGCTGTAAAGTTACCAGCATTTGATAAGGAAACACATATGTTCAAAGTGTAGCCAGGTGGCGCTATCAGTTTGTAACCGTTAACAGTTTATTAGGAGATCAGTGGTTATATAATAATAAATGAGCACTTTGATTATAAGTCACTTGTCACTTTTCAAAAAAATTTTGATTCATTTGATTGTTTGAATTTCATAACTTTTTCCTTACAATGTGGCACACAGATATTTCACCACCATCCATGTTTTCCTGAGGTGGATAACTGGGTGTGTCACAGCGACACCAAGTGGTACAATTAAGTTACTACAAGGAGCCATGTGTTACTTGTGAAAAATGTGCCACACTTTGTCATAATGCTCATCCCAGAATTTCATAAAGGTAATATAGTATCTATCTATCTATCTATCTATCTATCTATCTATCTATCTATCTATCTATCTATCTATCTATCTATCTATCTATCTATCTATCCATCCATCCATCCATCCATCCATCCATCCATCCATCCATCCATCCATCCATCCATCTATCATGTTACTAACTAAGCTCTCTCGTCCAGCAGGTTCTTGTGGACTGTGTCTGCTGCTGTGGTCCTGCGTGGCGTCTTCTGCATGTGTTGTCACCGTCATCATTGTTACCATATCCCCACTTCAGATTATAGTTAGTTAATGATTTGCTACTGTGCCTCTGTTTCTCTATCACAAGTTTCACTGTTACTGTAATAATTCATCATTCATTGTAAACATTCCCATTTTATCATTGTAATTCATTATTATTTATTGTGAGTGTACAATATGTGTGTGTTGATTTGTTCTGTACATGTGACATCATTGCACGTCTGTCCGTCCTGGGAGAGGGATCCCTCCTCTGTGTCTCTTCCTGAGGTTTCTTCCACCTTTTTCCCTGTTAAAAGGTTTTTTGGTGGACAAGTTTTTCCTCACCCGAATCGAGGGTCTAAGGACAGAGGGTGTCACTCCCTGTACAGACTGTAAAGCCCTCTAAAACAAATGTATTTTGTGATTTTGAGCTATATAAATAAAATTTGATTTGATTTGATAGTACTTTGAGTTCAGATTAAGACGACTGAATAATAAATGTCAGATCAACATGTCACTATATGTATACTTTTTTAACAAGTAAACATAATTCATTTCCAAAAGGTTTATTTAGAAGAATACTGACAAAAATGCAAACTCGGGTTTGTACAAAGCAAATTAATGACATGGACATGACACACTTGCAAGGCAGATACACAAAACACAAAGTGGGGTATACATTTCAAGAATAGTAGATAAAAAAGCACCTTTTTTTTTTCAAAACTAGATTACAATTTTTTATTTATTTGGAATATCAAGTATAATAATTCAGGAAAACAAAAACAACTTCATTCTTATTGTTTCATTCTAATTTCTGAAAATGTATTCATTTCCTTCAAAAAAAACAAAGAGTCTAAGTTAAGGCACAATGTCGAAAGCATTTGACACTCAAAAACAAACAAAAAACCAACAACAACAACACAAGCTTGATACTCTTGAAGCGACATCTCTTTGGCACAGCTGCATGATTTGTGAGAGACAAAAAACTCTATCACGTAAAATGAGCATGACAATGTTAACTTGACAACACTATGTACAAAATGTATGTAAAAATGTTATAAATATGTCTAAAAACCACAGACACTATGTACATCTTTGTACTGAATCAAGGCAGGATTGCTCGTCATCGTTTATCACACTCAAATGGATTTGTGGAAGTTTTGTAGGATTGCCAGCGTGCAACAAAAGTCGATATGTCACCAACGCATTTCTAAACACATTTTAAAGACACTCTGTCACCGCAGGAATCGTGGCTAGTTGCCACTCAGGCAACATAATGGGCAATGTCTCCTTTTTTTGTGTTTACAATAGTTAGTGGCACATGCACTTTTGTTGTACTGTTGGGATGTCAGTCTATGGTCTGTGGGCAGTAGGCACAGTGCGATGTTGTGTTAAGGGGTCTTCTTACTACCCCCTCCTCTTTCCTCCTTTGCTCCTTCTCTCATTCTTTCTTCCTCAGGACGATATAAATGAGGCCACTAATGAGACAGAGAGGAAAAGCCACCCAGGCCAACACGTAAGCATAACCAAATTGTATGGTGGGAGTATCCGGGCTCATCACAGTGTAGATGATCGCCCCACACATCACAAACAGACCTGAGAGAGGGAGAGAACAGGTGAGGAGAATGTGAAGCAAACCAAATGAGATCACAACTACACCCTCATCTGCTCAGGGTGTGAGCTGCCGGCATGTGATGAAGTCATACTCACTAGCCAAGATCTGGAAGATGGCGGTGAAGAAGAAGCGTCCGCCCTTGACCAATCGGAACAGCTGATACAGGAAGGCGATGAGGGAGAAGAAGCAGAAGAGCAACGACAGGATCATGAGGGCCTGCACTGCCTGGATCCAGTCTAGAAGTGAGACAGACACGGTGAAGAGCATTAATCATTTATATATATATATATATATATATATATATATATATATATATATATATATATATATATATATATATATATATTCAAGTCACAATATATGATTTTTTTTTGTTTTTTCAGGTATGTTCACAAACCTTCATTGCTGGCAGGTGTGCAGTGGTAGCCTCCATTACTAGTGGTGCAACTGTACCATAGATCTCTGGTTCTGTCCCCACCTACAGACCAGGACTGGTAAACACAACAACACAGAACCATTTAAATATGCTGCAGCACAGTAAGAATAAAAACCTTATTTATTCATAAAGCACAGTTCTAGATAGAAGAGTGATGAAATCTGCACTCGGTTATATCCTGCATGTTTAACAAAAAAAAATAAAAATAAAAACATGTAACAAGACAACTTACGCTGGCTGCTGTTGACACGATGAGCAGAATGAGAATGATCAGGTGCAGAATAAGCACTCCGAGCAGGATGAGCAGCATCTTCAAGTAGATCTACAGACAAAAAAAATGAATTTACTATCCCGCCAAAGCCCTGCCAGATTTAACTCACTCTGACGCCAGATGGCGCAATTTCCTCACTTCTGCACTAACCGCAATGTTTACTTCAATGTGCAAGTATCCCCTTACATTCAAACGTAGAAAGAAAGAAGGAATGAACTCTTTTTTAATTTCTTCCTGATGGGGCCGAAAAAGTTAAAGAGTTTAAATGTCATATTCTCTTTTAGTAATAATAATACATCGATTCTCAACTAGTTTGATCCAATAAATCCAAAAGGATTTTTTTTATTACAACTTATTACGTTTAGAAATGCAGAATATCTGTTTGCAAGAATAAGTAAAACATTTCTAAAGGAAACAGCAGGTCGATGTGAAAAACAAATGAAAAACAGTGATTGACGACTAATCGACGCATGCTGCTGGAAAACAAACTCAAGCCATCTGGATGGAAAACATTCCAGCGTAATGCCGCCATGTGTGAGTCTGTAGCTTCGCTCTTTTCTCTAATATCTAAACATAAGCTGATAACAGACGAGCGAGTCGGTCAGTGAACGCCTCACAAGCGCACAACGTAAATCCAAAGTAAGATAATAAAGTCCAGGGTTAAGTTCCTGCAGCATGAGTGAGAAAATAAAAGTCAAATAAACAAAATCAAAAACGGAAGAAAAAAAAAAAAACACGCTCCAACTCAATAATCCAACTTACAGAAAAAGGCAAAGAGAAGAGGTTTGTCTCCGTGAAAAAAAAATTAAAAGGAGGTGGAAAGTATGAAAGTATGAGCGAGCTTCTGCTTCTCTTGACTCTTTCTTTCTTTCTTTCTTTCGCTGTAGTTACTATTCCAGATGTGGCTCACACACCCCAGTCTGACTCCTTCTCCTCCTGAGAACACCGCCCTGCAGGCCCTGCACGTCACCATAGGCCAGCTCCAACCACCCCTTCTTCTGGGGAGAAGGGGTGGTGGTAACCTATCATCTGGATTGCACTAAAAATCCAAAGGATTGTACGGATGATAATATAGTCTATCATATAGTGCAAACCACACGCCTTAAACATTAAGGCTTATGGGCGACCGCCTCTGTGTATATATATATATATATATATATATATATATATATATATATAAATTTATGTCTAAAATACATTCTTTATCTCACAAATAAAACATCAACAGTGCTTAACCTGCCAAAATCCAACAAAAACCATGTTGTTTCTATAATACTTAGTAATTTTACGATTCATGTGTTATTAGGGCAGTTTATAGCTGTGATGTTTTTATGGTCTCTAAAGGTCTGAGCCTGCATCCAAGGTGTTCACCACGCTGTACGGTACATCTGTTTCCTTACAGGCCACACCTGAAACCTTTACTATGTGAGCTATAACTGCCAGGATAGTCGAGATGACTCTACCTTGTTCCAGATGATTGAAGGTAGCTGTGCAGATCTACTGACCCTCACACTGACTGGATGTGCACGCCGAGCTTCATCAAACACACATGTTCGGTTAGTGTGTGTGTGTGTGTGTGTGCTTGCATGTGAACAGACCAGTCCTCTGGAGGCCCCCGTGCCGCGGTATGCCCAGAATGCTTGTGTGCGTGAAGCAGGCCTTCTGTTTACTCCTGCGTCTGCAGAGAGAAGGGAAGAGTTTGTCCAGTGCCGAGGGGAGTTAACACTGCGTATTGTTTCCTTCATGCAAAATTGATGGAACGGCTTGTATCTCCATGTCTCACAAGATTCAAGGATGAGAGTGACACAGCCGGCCGTGTTTTCGCATCCCCTCATTATATTGTGGTCTCAGGCCATTTTTCCTCACAAGGTTATAAGCCAAAACAGAATGTAAATGACAACTTTCAGTTTTGAAGT
The DNA here is from genome assembly GCA_036937835.1 of Pampus argenteus. Lineage (NCBI taxonomy): Eukaryota > Metazoa > Chordata > Actinopteri > Scombriformes > Stromateidae > Pampus > Pampus argenteus. The sequence goes on from CM072878.1 coordinate 15,771,282, forward strand.
CATCCCACTCCAAACATGATTCGTGATCAGCTGTTGCAGTGAGAGAGCACAGCCCGTGCCTCCCTCTCTTTCTTTACTTTACCCTCGCAGTTTTTTTGGCCCATCAGGTGGATTCCTGTGGTCTGCGTTTGTAAACACGTGAGGGGAGGAGGCTGTGAACTGCTGCCCAGGCTTGCTGTGGGATGGCGGGCGAGGCAGTGCCGGGCGTCCTGGCAGAGAGCTGGAGAGATCTTTGACAATCAGCCGACCGCTCAGCTGGACGTGTTGCTGTTTATGAAGATGTAATTGGTGCAGTGGTCAGAGGGGGGTGGGGGGGGGACAGCTGCGCCAGCTGCAGCAGTGAGAGAAATCAAACCTGCCTGCTCAGCTGGACCAGGTGTCATTCATACACAATACAGATATTAACAATAAAGATCATTTTTTTAATTTTAAAGTGACACTTGCTGTAAACACTGACACATTCCTCAGCAAATGAAGCTTCACTACAGTTAGCTACGAAGCGCCGCGCCCTTTCTCTACTACTGCACAGCTCCATTCAGTTCAATCATATCACTCTGCAGCATACTGCACATGTTATTGTGAAGACGCTTGTGAAGATACGAGGGCGTGGTTTCTCTCCCTCTTTACCCTGCGTGCTTATTAGCGTCAGTCTCTTTGACTGATTATTTTGTGCTGTCAGTGATTCAGCGATAGCTCAACCATAACACTGAAGAGTTATGATCTTTCTTACATGGCTGAGAGCACTGGAGACCATCCAAAACTGTTTACCCCCCCCAAAAACCCATTAAATGAAAACACACTGCTCATCTTCTTTTTGAAAGTGAGGGATTACAAAGCAAACAGGCAACAGCAGCTCAACACTGGTAACTATAGACGCGGCTATTGTGGCAGGGCTGAAGCGGAAATTTGAAACTGGCACACCCCGTGTTACTGAGGGACTCACCCAGACACAGGTGAGACATTTTAGTAAGTTAGGTTGAACTACCAGGTTTGTTTATGTCCCAGAATACCAATGAAAATCATGTAAACCATCAAGAGACAATATTTAAAGTGTTGATTTGGACATATGTATGTCTACTACAATTTAGATCTGAATCTATTATTACACCAGCATATCTTGTTTGGACTGTGTGTGTGTTAAAGACTAGAAAGTCATAGGGAAAGCTAACTTTTAGTTTTTATTCTTGGTACGGATACTAGTTATGTCAGATTTGTAATTATTCAAACCCATAACACGCCAGGCGTCCGCTAGTGTTCATATCGAAAGTCAAGTTAAGGCATTTTACTGGAATGATCTGCTGTTCGGTGACACATTGTCTCAGCCTCAAATCAAACCCTGCCTCGGTATAAAGTACAGCACTGGGCTCCACCTGCAGGAGGCTCTTAAGCTCCAATAGTAAACATGGGGCTGATGGGAAGAGTGGGACGATTAGAGATTAGGTTTCGGACGTGACCCCGGCTTGGCTACCTTGAGAACATCTCAGCGGGACAGCTGGACGGGCTGTTTTACTTGTGGGAATTGGAAGGAATGGTGAAACACCCCATTGCTCCCTCGCCGATGGAAGTCACTGCCAAAACAAGAGGAAACAGTCGAGCTCTTAAGTCAGCCTGGTCAAATGTCACCAGGAGTAGCTGACGACGCCCATCCAGGAAAAAAAAAGAAAAAAAGAAGACATTTTTAGGTCATCTCTCTTGACATTTCTTGGCCGTCATAGCTGCACACAGAACTTTTTATTTTAACAACTTGTGTTGTGGCCTGGTTTGACTTCATCGAGTTCACTTTGAAACTACAGACAGTGACATTCCTCCTGCAGATGCATTCTCTGTCTTCCAGGATGTGTTTGGCTGGCTGTGGCTCTCACTGTGTTGCTCTCAGTGTTTGCGTTTCGCCACTTAGAGAATATCAGATAACATCCCACAGACCAGACATGAGGAGCTGGGGGGAGCCCTCCAGATCCAGACTTATGTTAAAGGATTGCACTTAGCAAGGCCCGTGTAAGACTGTTCACGCACAAGGACTCCGATACTAGAACACATGATGACACCAACCATATCCGGTATATGCATAAATTGCACTCACACAGTCAGGCTCATAGATTCACTGACTGGCTTTGTGTGCAGGCCTCATATTCTAATACGCAATGTCTGCAGCTTATCTTCTGGGACTGGGGTCAATCTATCGGAAATCTCTCTGCTGTGTATGGAAAGCAACACAATACGCAGGCCTCTGTGTAAGTGTAAACAGGATCACATTAGAGCATCTGTGCTATTTTCGCGCCCCATGTTACCTCTCTACTCATTTTAAACTCTAAAGCTCCAAAATGGACCATGACCAAGCTGCCAACACCATTGGCAGCGTGTTGAATCGGATAAAGTGGGCCAATATTTTTTTGAGAAGAGATTCGATTCTTTCCCTTCAGAAAAAGGGGCCTGTCCCTCCCTGCTAAGCAACAACAACCAAATAAATCAGAGACATACGGCATGACGAACTCCAGATTGTGGCACCCTAGTGATCCTAAACATGTGCTAATCATTAGACCCTGGCTTCCTGTTGGAGTCGATGTCATCAGCGCACGCATCCCAACAGGCAGAACCAGCATACAAACTGTTGCTTTGACTCACAGCGGCCTCGGGGGGATCGGAATGAAGCAATCAAATCAATGAAAGAATTCAATTCACCTTGCTCTCCTTTTCTACGCAGCTCTCTTATCTGCAGACGCGTAATTAAAGCCGCATCAGACACATTTTAACGCTAGTTACGTTTTAATTCCGATCAAATGCGTTTGAATAAAACCTCATCGTCATACGATCCTGCAGCTGAAATCCCAACAACTCTTGTAGAAAGAAAATAATAATTCTTGTCTGCATGTTATCAGCTGTTTTCTCATTCCTGCTGCTCTGCTATCTTTACCGAGCAGTGTATCTGCTGCTCCTTTGACAGCTAACAGTGCAACACTTCCTTTACAGAGTTGCCAATTGAGACTTTATGCGAAGGGAAGGTGTGTGTGCCAGCAAATGCTTTCTGTGTTGCCAGCACTAACGCTTTTGTAAATAATTGGATGGCACCTGGAGAATAAGGAGCTGATTTTAGTGCACTATCTAAGCCATGTGTGTGTGTGTGTGTGTGTGTGTTGTAGCTATTTAAACATCTAGCACTGAGCTCATTGACTCAGATGTGAAATGTGTTTACATGGTGGCGAGTGCACTTCTGATACATTGAGGTCGATACACGGGTCTTTACACGTGGTTATAATTGACATTCACTTTTATTAAGTCTGAGAGAGGAGTCAATAGATGATTTACTGTAATCTAGATCATTTACAGGTAGCAAAAAGGATGTTACCTTGTGTGAGAAAGAAGAGGACCAAAAAAAACCAAAAAAAAACAAGCAAACATAAACTTTGATCTCAGACTAGATCGGGCTCAATGCCCAAGGTTTGAGTCATTCAGCTGCTTATAAGCAAAAACACTCGAAAAAACTCGAAAGTGGAATAATACTCATGATGTTTCAGTTTATATTTGAGATGATGGCTGGTCAGACACGGTTTTGGTGGAAGAAATGCGATAATACACATGCAGTATGTGACGGATAGCTTAATGCCTGTATAGTGGCCAGCCCAAAAGGAAACTGTGGCCAGTGTGCTGTAAAGCCTGGCTTGGAGCAGAGAGTCTGTGTTTTGTGTGTGTGTGTGTGTGTGTGTGTGTGTGTGTGTGTGTGCTCATCCGTCGGCATCGGTCTGGACTGCAGCCCAGAGCAGCCACTCTTACTAGATCTACATCGAGCCAACTGACAGCTCCTCTCAGTGGCAGAGTGGAGGAGGTGAGGATGGATTGATAAAATCTGGCAGCGTATGTGATAAATCCACACACACACACACACACACACACACACATCAAAACATCCAAAAATCAGCCCAAACAAATTGTGTGAAGTGCTTCACCTTGGCCATGAAGCAATAATTTGTGAGAAATTTATCACAATCATTTCTTTTTATGACTGATGATGGTTTGTGCAATGTAACAGTGATAACTTAATCAAGGCGTGTGTCATGTGTGTTTTTGTTTTTTTTAAAGATCCAGAATCTCACAGAAACTAAATTCTCACAAAACACAGATGTTGCAGATATTCAACACTAAAAAGTGTCAAAAAGTGCAGATTTTTCATCGATATGAAGGAGGAGCAGCTTGATTATATATTACTGCAGCAGGATTCAAGATCCCAGCCCAGCCTCGCTCTGGATCCAGAGTGATGAGAGACACTCGGAGATGCACTGTTATGCTTTATGCATTCCAGATGAGACCCCCACCCTTATGAGTGTTTCAAAACATGTGTTTCACTGAGTTCCTTCATGTGATAAATTTTTACTCTTTCACGCCAAAATAGAAGCTGGGTGTGGTCAAAAAAAAAAAAAAAAGAGAGCAAGCAGTGTAGCGAAAAAGAGAAGAAAAAACATGTATATCTTTACATTTTCAAGAATCACTTTGGCAGAAAAAAAAACTTTGGAAAGGAATAACAAAAAAAAAAAAACAAGAAAAAGCTGAGGTTTAGAGGAGGAAAAAATACATTAAATCCCACACTTAGTCATATGGTGGAGGCATGTGGTGAACTCTGAAAAGAAAATATAACATGGCAGTTTAGATTGAACTGAGTCGCGGGGGATGGGATGGAAAGACTTAATTGGAAGCAGCAGTTGTTTTTATATTTTTCCATTATAAAGTTACCCTTTCAAAACAATTACCTGGGCTCTCATTACAGTTCAGCTCCAGCCTTGTTAAAAAAAAAAAAGCTGGCCTTCTGCAAGGACTAATGTAAAGTAGTTCAGGCTTAATAACTAACGTATAGAATAAATACCACAAGCATAAACATCTGACTGCATACAGACAGAGGTTGGAGACGCATGGTCATGGAAAACACACAACATATTTCAGGCCACAAGCAAAATGACTCTCTTGCATAGACACACACAAACAACTACACATACAATTACAATGCAGCTGACAACCTAAAAAGCCACTTTGGGGATGTGGGGGTTTTCCAAGGAGAATATTTAATTCTCTGAGGTCATGGTTGGGTTTGTAGATCGCCAGTCTGTTAAAAGAAAAAAAACAACAACTACACACATGGTTGTGGGAGGAGGGAAAAGGCCGCACTGGCCTAGACCTCGAGAATCACCAGACTAACTACAGCAGTTGCACAGTGGATGACTGGAAACTTCATGGAAAAAACTGGCGACTCTGTGTTGACAGTAAACCGTTCAAACCCCTCACCGTCATGTTCAAACAGGACTGACTAATAAACAGCTAGCCGAGCGCCGACTGTTTCAGTTTCATTATTGAATTGGACCCTCTGTGGTTCACCCATTTAGAGTTATAACGAGCCCTGTGAGATTAGATACGGAAAAGAACCTGAAAATGTTGATGGCTCACATTTCCAGTGAAAATGCTGGTGACCAGGAATTTCCAAATTCTACCAGCAGTTCTTTCCACTGAGTAGCCTTTACTGTGCTGTGTGTGTGTGTGTGTGTGTGTGTGTGTGTGTGTGTGTGTTTTGTGTGCTTGAATCACTGGCTCTCTTCCTTCAGTGAGAACCGATGGGACAGACTGCAGACAACAGACAGCTGGAGCGACCATAACATACACACACACACACACACACACTGCAGGCCACCGTGGTCACACCCAAGGCATCCCAAGCACGCAGGGCCAGGCATTCACATAGTGGTCTCTAAATATGCCTACAGCTTTGTGGGTGACTCACTCTCACTATGCATGAGGTCAGAGTTTTGATCGCGTTCAAAGTGACAGCTCTGTGCGGAGATCCAGATGTAGCGTGTGTACAGGACAGCCTTGGATAAACCATATGTTAAAGATAAAGGGCTCAGTTAACAAAAAGATTAGGAATGAATAGATAGAGCTATAACAGTGGGCTGAGTGTCTTTCTCAGCTATCCTCCCTTCCCAGGGGCCAACAGCACAGTGACCTCACCCTGCCTCCACCCCTCACACTCCCCCTCCATCACTTCCTGGCTGGCCCAAAAGCTGCAGCACAGCTGGAGCATGCAGCAAGAGAATAGTAAAAAAAAAAAGAAAAAGAAAAAAAAGGGATTTGGATGATTACTTAACCATTCCTTCTCTCTTTGCTCCATCCTGCTCTGATTCACATTTTATCCAAGCTTGCTCTCGTGCATCAGTGCGGTCAAACAACCACGTAAGCAGTCATTGCACACACACACACATATATATGCATGCCCCACTCCCATAAAGTGTTTGCTGTCAACATTTTTTTTTTTTTCTGGAGATTGTGGTGTGAATGAGGCAGCGTTTCGCTTGAGATTAACATGGCACAACTTTGTTTGCCTCTTTGAGCATGCTAGTGAGCCGTCAGTCAAAGTAAAACAGCTACAGATGGAGTGGGTGGAGAGGGCTTTAACCAGGGTTTACCATGTTAGATACACGGCCAAAAGGCAATTTTCTGATACAGGAAAGCCAGGAGATGGCCTCATGCACATCTGCGTCTTCCAAGCTCAGAGCCAGACACGCCTCAACATCACATGCGAACTGTCACATTGAGTGTTTATTTTTGAAATAAACACCACATATAGATATTCCTTTTCAAGCCTAAATCCACACAGTGAGAAAAATATCACATGACAGACGCGAAAATGTGAAAGTTGTTTAGATCAAAACATTGCACAGTGCCGTTTTTGACACTGGTTTAAATCCAGCATTTAACGTAACATTGAGTAGAAAACTTCAATGTGCAGGATGTAAATATATTGTACATTATTCAGTTTATTTGATGTTTTCTTTTAGAATTCACTTCATTCAAAATCACTTTTTCTTAAGTATATTTGCCCATCATCTTCTTCTTCAGTCAGTGTGCTTGGTTGTTTTTGAACTCGTGAAGTGAAGTATTTAATTATTCTACTGATGATACATGTGCATATAGCCTAATTTAATCATTGAATAATCAAAGACAAAATAAAATAAACAAAACTCAACCCATCCCAACATACACACACACACACAATGTATCCGTGCATGGTCTGCCGGGCGTGCCGGCTCTGATTGGCTATGTGAACCTGGAGGAGGAGGAAAGTCAGAGCCTGGCCGGTAGAACTATGGAGAGATCCAGCATCAGCCGGACTTTTCCCCCTCTCCTCTCCAGCTCGGCCCTGAGGGAACCATGGCCAGAGGGAGGGGAGAAAAAACTGGATGACAGAGTTGTTAAAAGAAGGACCAACACCCAGTACAGTGTGTTTTAAAGTCTCTCTCTCTGCTCTGGTATTCTTCAACATAGCGTTGTTGTCTATCTTCAGACACGCCCTGATTTATGATGCTGTTGAGATTTGAGGAGGAAAGTCAATGAGCATAAGCTCCTGCAATGTTTCCACCGGCGCAACAGGAAGGTGACAGAATGTAATGGAAAATTAGTCTGATTGGCTTGGCCAGTGCTGATATTAGTGTACA